>LR990039.1:23933096-25133096 GCA_905147135.1 Blastobasis lacticolella
TAAGCGTGTTCAATGATGGCACGACCTTAAAAGTATAAGATGCTTCTTGTCAAAATCGTAATTCGAAGCATCAATTCGTCCACCTACTCTAATCAATTTATTTTTGTCAATGAATGGTGACAATGATAATATTTTTGATTTTGTACTTAATGGCTTATTTCTGTTAAGTAGACTGTATTCCTCAGGGAAAGACTGCGCCTGAGCAATAACACAAAGCGCATGAAAAGAGTCTTTTAGTTCATCAACGGTCAGACTTCCTGAACGTTTATTTTATTTGTTTCTAATGTTATTAATAAACCGTTTTACATAAGCAAATGCTCTTCGCAATCTATTGAGATTAGAGAATTTTTCAAATATAATGATTGGTTCTGATACTGTAGCCACAACGGATTTGATCTCTGGGAGCTCAGCATTGAATTTTACATTTAATGTAGGCCAGTCAGACTCATCTAAGTATAAAAAATTAGGACCTTCCCACCATAAATTAGAAGACGCCAGTTTACTAGCATCTACTCCTCTCGAAATCAAATCTGCACGGTTGACGTCCGTAGGCACGTAACGCCATGAGTTTACACGAGTTTTCTCACAAATTTCTACTACACGATTCACTACATAAGTTTTTCATTTACGAAAGTCACTGTTAATCCATCCTAGTACTATGCTAGAGTCGCACCAATGGACTAGTCTTGCAGGTTTATATCTTAGAGAATCTAATACTGCTTTTGATAAATAATCTAGCAGCAAGTAATGCGGCATTTAATTCTAAACGAGGCATTGTGGTGGGTTTCAGTGGAGCTACTTTAGACTTGGAGCATAGTAGTTTTACTGTAGTACGATTGTTAACGTCGATGGATCGCATATAGATACATGCGCCTATTGCACGCTGAGATGCGTCACTAAATGAGTGCATTTCAATGTGTACTGGTGAATCACATAGAACTTGTCTAGGGATCTCTAAATATTGTAAGCATGGTAGGTTTCTTGTGAAACTATCCCAATCATCATTAATAGTTTGAGGCACAGGGCTGTCCCATTCTGCCTTTATTTGCCACAGCTGTTGTAGCAACATTTTGGATTGTATGATGTATGGACTCAATAGCCCCAAAGGGTCAAAATTTTTAAAAGAATTTGACATTATTATTCGTTTGGTGACGTTACGGTCACTTGATACAATATCTAATGTAGGGAAATGTATATTATCGTTAGCAGGGTTCCAACCAAGCCCCAGCGTGCTCGATGATTCGCTTAGTGTTAAGTTTTCCATTGTATCAATCTGTGAATTTTCAAAAAGGGTAGGTAGATTACATTTATATTTTCTTAGATTAAAACCGCTTGAGCTTAATGTTTAAGAGACTGATTTTTGTATATAGCAGAGCTCATTCTCATGCTTGGCGCCGGTGATTAGATCATCAACATAAAAATCGTTTTTAATTATAGTTTTAATTAACGCATCCTCATGGTCCTCCCCCAGTTGCCAAACGCAACGAGTGCTCAAATAGCTCGCACTTGCGGTGCCGTAAGTGAGAGTATTCAGTTGCAATGTTTTGATGGGGTCAGACTCATCTCCTCTTCATAAGATGAGTTGTAAATTGCGATCACTAGGATGTACCTCCACTTGACGATACATCTACAATAGTGTTATCTATTTTACTCCTATTGAGTGACTCTAACACGTCAGCACGATCGGTTAGAAACTTTTTGAATTGTTCTAATGTAGGTATAACATCAAGAGTGTTTCTGTACTCTTCCCACTTTGCAAGAGTGCAGCTATCCAAATTAGACGATAACATGAATATAATTAGCGTGTTCATTTGTCTGTTGGTTGACCTAAACTGTCCAGATCACGTAGGTTTTTGGTCACATGATCAACAAAGAAACGCAATGACTTTTCAGACTCACGTGTTTGTTTTTGTATATTGAATAATGCATTCAGGTGATGATTAGTTAACAAACGCTTATTGTCATAACGCTCACAAAGTAAAAGCCACGCTTGTGAGTAGTTTTCAGTAGACATTTCTAGGTTGGACACAATCCTAGCTGCTTCGCCCTCTAGATAGGAAATAAGATACTGAAACTTATGTATAGGAGAAATTCGCTTGTTATCGTGTATTAGACTTTGAAACATGTCGCGGAACTCTAACCAACGAAAGTATGAGCCATCAAATTTAGCAATTTGTATTTGGGGTAATTTGACACCTACATCTTTAAGATCTGAGGAGCATTGAGCCTCAAAAAATAAAGATTCACGCCTTTGTTGAAACGTAAGTCTCAAGCAACGTTTTGGCAGCAGCCATGTAAGTAATAAATTCCTCTTCGATTTTGTTACGTTCCTCAATTTCTTCAGATAAATTCTCTGAATTCAGCACCTCTATGTCACTTTGCAACTCATCAAATTTTATAGATAACGATTCAAACTTACTAAGTTTAAGAGATAATTGAGCAATCTCGAGCTTACTTAACTCGGCTTGTTGAGTTATTAATGCAACGTAGTTTATGAATTTAGTGATTTGCCCTTTAACGGAACTACGTTTAATTGTAAGTTCATTTAAGACTTTAGTCGCATCATATGCCTTGTTTGTTTCACCTATTAGACATAGTGCTTATAGCTTAGTTCGACTAATACACAAAATACAGACGTACAAATATGCACGGCAAGTAAAATCAATTAGAGTGTAAGTTGGAAATACGGCAATCAATCAATTTTAAATGGTAAAAATAGATTGTAAATAGGTAGGTATCAAATATATAGGTTTAGCTCACGCGACTCGCCCTGGGACAGCTGGGAAACCACCTGCGTTCGCACAGCAGCACGGTCAGCACAGCAGCAGTGTACCAGCAACCAAGTTCTTCTCGATTGCTTCGTACTAGAATTAGTCGGCGAAAACACGGTCACCAAACAAAATACCTACTGATTGACGCACCTCTTGAATAACTATAAATTATTACACTAATTATCTACTTTACCCTTACTTGTTAAGTAAAGATAAGTCGTAAAAAATTGGTTGATAATGTAGGTAGGATTTGTAAACTTAATGACTATCAGTAATTTTGCAGCTTACTGTACTTGATTTAACTTAATTGTGATTGTAAAATGAACTATGCGGTTGGAATGAAATGCTTTTCGTTGTAACAATAGGAAATAAACACTTAGCACACAAGTATTTAGTTTGTAATTTTAAGTAAAATAATTTATTGTAGGTACGTACCAGTTTTATTTGTAGCTTACTTTACTATTTTACGTTGTATTGTTAACTCTTATTTTGCACGATATCGAGTTTTCTCGATGGAATGATAGGATAGGTAAAGACCACGGGAACAAAGGAAAGGCACTTATCCTCCGTTGATCTGTTCTTGAGCTTCTTGATCTTCCGAACAAATTCCTTATTTCTGGTATGCAACTGCAGGATTGGCGGGTGATAACTGTCCTCGTCTTTTGTCCTCGTACAAATATTGAGTAATAGGATCTTCACATGAATATAGAACGTTGTAGTTGACTTATGCACAGCGAATTTGTTCGACGAAGATTTTTACAAATTATTCTTCAGTTCTTCAATTTTCCCCTCATGGGCCACCATTATATGTCTCTGCAGGACATGCTGGAGCTTCACAATAAAACTCATAGATTTCAATTTAGAATATAATGGTAAAACCTTAATTAACATTGTTATTTCGACGACGGCCGATGCAAAAGTGATTGGCGTCGGTAGTGGCTAATAAAGAAATGCAGAGTTCCTTAATACATTTAACAGGCAAAAACGCAGAGCGATGCAATTTCGCATAAGAATACGTAAGGCGGATCACGGCGTGAACAATATAAAAACATCTTCAGTAATAACCACTAATAAAGGAACACCTCAAGGTTCCATTCTCAGTCCCATCCTATTCATATTATATAAGTACAGCAGAACTTCCAAAAAAAATATATATTCATACTGTATGCAGATGATACCCTACTCGACCGATCCTTCAACCCAGACGAGGCAGATATTGCCATAGAGCGGCTAAATGAAGATTTGCATATAATCAACGAATGGGCCAAAAATTACTCTCTTTTATTAAACCCTACAAAAACAAAGTATATGAGGTAGCAATATCATGGGTAGCAAATTACAACGCCAAATAATTTCAAATACAAATCTGGTTATCAGAATTGGAAACGAAAATATAGAAAAAGTATGCAGTGCAAAAAACTTAGGCTTATTGTTAGATGATGATATGAGAGATCTTCTTCTTCTAAGTCGCTACACTCTTAACAGAGTGGTCGTGGTCGTCGGTTGAGGATTGGCAGCACGCTTCACTATCCGATATGAGAGATATTGATTGAGAAAGTGATTGTTTGGGATTAGATAATATTTATCAGAACACGTTAGAAAAACCCTTGTCGAAGCTTTAATTATTGCGATTGCGTGTACGGCCCAAGACTTTACAGTAAAACGAAACATGCTATTCAGCGGGTCCAAAACGCATGCGCTCGGTTTTCTTATGACATACCTAAGCGAGCGCATACTTCACCAATCCTCGATCAAAAAGATATTTTAAATATTAACACAAGAAGGCTTGTTCACTTAACCTGTTTCATACGTAAAGTCATAAATACTAAACGGCCTAGTTATTTGCATGAAAAAAAACGAAAAAGGTCTACGTAGCCGTGATCATGAAAATTTGTCTATTCCAGTACATAGGACAGCGGGCTATAAAGGCTGCTTTAAATATTCCGCATATAAAATTTGGAACAATATTCCACCACCCCTTAGACACGGTGTATCCCAACAAATTTTTAAACTTCATACCAAGAGAGCTTTATTAATTAGGCAAAAAGTAGGCACTTCAGTTAAATAAAAAGTAACACTTTATTTTGATATATAAAATAAAAGTATAAAACTTTATTTAGATCGCTAATAGGTAGGTAGAGCTCGTCTAGTTTAAAATGACGCGCCCCACTACTTAGTTAGTTGATTTCGATGTGTGAGTGCAAATATTGATAACGACACTTCATCTGTGTAGGAGCCAATGAACGACGCGTATTCCTACGTTTGAATCTCACCGACAACTGAATGACCAATCACAACGGCATTTGTATATGTATTGCGTCCATATTTTAAACTTGCTTGTGTGCGTTAATGCGATAGTGGGGCGCGTCATTTTAGATTAGACGAGCTCTACATATTTATTTATTTATACAATGTCTTAGTTATATATAATAGAGTAAACCTAATTATTATGGATAGGGAATCCTGTAACATTGTTATTTTCTTTTGGCGTTTTATAATAACAACATTTTTTGGTTACAAACATAGCATGTTTTTGTTTGCTTGTTAAACTGCACTTATGCCTTACGCAAAATACAGACAAGGCTAAGATGATCAGGGGCAATCTGAAATACAGTGCTGCAGGGCTTCAGCCCTCAGCGTATACTGAGATTGTGTCCTTCCACACTTATGTAAATATTTTGATTAGTGATAAGTTTATAGAATTAAGTACATTTTTGTTGATTTTGAAATTATGTGTTTGTGTCTAATAAAATAATTTGATTTGATTGGATTTATAACGCGTTGGTGCGTAGCATCTTGGAATATTGTTCTTGTGTCTGGAATCCACAATATGAAAACCATATATCCAGAATTGAGAGAATACAGAAAGGTTTCATGTTCTTCTTAATGGTCCACCAGGTGAAATTGTCAAAGCTTACCTCGTACAAGGAGCGATTGTCCTACAACAAAATGTTCACACTCCGGGATCGTCGATTTATGTCAGACCACATATGTCTTTTTAAAGTTGTAAACTATGTAACTTCGATAATTGTGCTGACATACTACACTGGTCTTTATAACAATATATAAAATATTTGTATAATATACTAAATACGTCTTCTTGCCATTTAATAATAAATATTCGTGGACAAATTCACACAGCGCCATCTAGCCCCAAACTAAGCAAAGCTTACACACTAACAATATAATTATTTAGTTGTTAAGTTTGAAAGGTGGTAGATTTAGATTTATTTTTTAATTAAGAGCGATCGATTCTATTGTGAACGTAAGTTTGCCTGTTATTTTATTTACATTTACGTGTTTACTTATTTTCATGTAATTTTATTGTAACAAAAAGTGTAAATCTGTTGGCAAATAAATAAATAAATTCTCTACAGGTAGATTGTTTAAGCCCTATTTGGCTCTGTGCTGAGACCTCTTCTATTAATTTGTTATTTACATGATTTATAAATGTTTTCAATATTCAAAAATCATAACATGCGCTGATGATATAAAAGTTTATAAAACTGTTCAGGATCAAGAAGATGCCGTATGTTGCAGGACATACGGCAATATTGTCGTCGGAATAAACTAGTAACTCTAGTTAAAAAATGACAATGTATCAGTTTAATTCTGTAAGTCTTCAAGTAAATCGTCACCACTCTTGTATGATTATGCTATTGATGGCGTGGCCTTAGCACGTGCGACTGTTAAGGATCTTGGAGTGACGTTGGATTCCAAACTGCGCTTTGACCAGCTTATTACTTATGTAATTACAAAAGCCTCAAAGATACTGCGCTTCATATTTAGGTTATGTAAGCATTTTAATAGTGTCAGACCACTCAAAATACTTTATTGATCTCTGGTCCGACGCATCTTGGAGTATCCCCGATCTGGGACCCTACCTACGTGGAGAACCTCGACGTTCGACGTACTTTTCTGAGATATATTTAAATTACAGATTCCGCCCCGGATTGTTAGACTACCACTAGAGGTGTAAACACTATTTTATCATCGCGGGAATCTGCTGACATGAAATTGCTTAACAATATTGTCACAGGGGAGGCCTATGACCAGCAGTAAGCGTCTTCTGGTTGATATGATGATGATGATGATTGTCACAGGGAAGACTGCTTTCCGAAGTGGGCCTGAGTGTTGGGAAATAACGCAGAACGGGATTGCTTCTAGACTTACCTACAGCACGGACTAACTACAGACAACACTCTCATCTGTAACGTCTGTAAAAATTTCAAAGTTGTTTGTATACCATCCAATGTGGTTTGTATTTTGTACGATCAAAATGATTTACACTTGCTACGTATAATTATATATAGGATATGTTTCGAATGATCTAACTCTTTCTAGTTTGTGATTGTAGCCACACTGATCGATGAACGTACAAAACTTTGTTGTGAGTTACATTTTATTTGTCAAATCACACAGTCACACGTATGGTGTAACTTGTATAACTGAGTATACCTATGCTTTGTTTTGTTCATTGTATGGCATTTTATTTGGTGCGACTGTAATACTTTCTACCTACATGTAATGATAGTGCTTATGCGGCGCGATACTGTGAAAATACAAAACATATTGATAGGCCTTTTTATTAATTAATATTGGTTTTCGAACATTGTATTTGTCATTTCTTATTATAACTAAGCTTTATATTTGACATTTTTTAAATATTTGTAATTGTGTAATGGAGTCCTTGATTGATAGGTATATCTATCTGTATTCAGTTAAATAACTATTGGTTTCTTTACTGGTAAAAACTTGTAAATGGCTTTGTGCTATCGAAAATGTTGAAGTATATAAATGTTTTTAAATTTTCCGGGAGTTTCACAAATAACAAAAAAAATGCAATTTTCAGAGCTTTTCCCTATATTAGGATATTCCCTATATTAGGTATGTGAGTAGGCTTTATTAGGATAAAGCCTACTCACATACCTTTCAAAGTTTCTACACCCTCGGGAAGAGCCTCATAATTTTGACGAGTCGATGATCAATTAGTAAGTCAGTCAATTGTATAATGAACGATTTTCAAACTCGAATATCTCAGAAACTATTTGACATAACTTTCTCATAATATTAACAGTAAAATACTCGTCACTATCGGGAAAACACGCTGAAACGTTTCGTTTAAATATACAAACTGCGTGCGTCATGCCGGAACTTGGCCTAGCGCACTGGCGTGCCTCTTGTTAAATTTAAAACTCACAAGTAGATAAATATTATGTAAGTGGGAATACAAAATAATTATGAATTACTCGTATATTCAGAAGTCAGGGGTTCCCAAGCTTTTAGAGCTTTAGATACTTACTTTTAAGAGAGGTTATGGCAAAGCAGGGTATCCCGTTCGAATTAAAGCCGCCGACTGTAGAAGTACGATCAGCTGCAGAGAGAAGATTTAATGTATGCTAAGGGTTCCTTTTACTTTGCAGCTGATTGTACATTATACCGCAGCCAAACAATACTATTTTAAAGAGTATAGTGTTCTTGCCGGTTAGTAAGGTTTCTGTGTTCCATGGGGATTTGGGGAACCTTGACTTAGGCAGTGGACTCTTGCTTTTTTTGCTGCCAGTGCAATGTGTAGTAGATGTGAGGAATGCATTGACGATACCCCTTTCCACCAATTTCCATCAGTTAGACTAATATCATTAAGAGTTTTAGTTTTAATAGTTTTTTGGCTATATTTCTATTCACAGTATGACCCACAGAGTTCCTATATTATACCAATCTCTTTGGTATTGCCTTTTTTAAATATTTTATACAGAAAGAGAATAGTGGCTTTTTGCTTCATAGTTCATATTAGTCAAGGGAACTGTAAATAATGGGTGTATGTATGTTCATCAGTATTTCACTTGCATTATCTGCAAACAATATTAACGTAACTGCGATTCATAAGCCGAATAGGTACTGTTTGCTGCTAAGTTGCGTTCTACGAGGTGTAACAACTAAGACCTTTACATAAACTTGACAATGAAACACAAGCAAATGAAATTGAGTGATTTTTCTTATTATCGACCTTCACACAATCTCCCCCTACTTTACCTAACGATTCAACGTTGTTGCCTTGCTTGGAGGCGCCCTTGGCAATCCTCTATCGCGGTTGCAGTTTTTTTGTCCTCCCGTACGCCCTTTGATCTACGCCTTCACTTTGAGATATTAGAAAAAGTCGCAGAGGGCGGTGCTACGAGTATGGGCTGGATGAGGCAACACTAGTAAGAATGACTTTTCCGACAAAATATCTTGTACAAAAAAAACTTGACCGTAATTTAGGATTTGGCAGATCAGGTAAGTAATTACAGTGGAGCGACTACATCTGACTTCCTTGACCCTGTAAACAGGGGAATCTGACCAGATTGGCTCACAATTACGCATTCAGTTGCCTGTGTGTGTTACTAACAATTCCTCGTTCATTGTGCAAAATCTCTTGCACAATGAACGAGGAAAACATCGGCGATTTCGGGCCTCACACGGAAAAGCGAACGGTTTCTTTATTAATAACTGTTCTGTTTTACCTTTGGTGTTTGAGTTTGATATGTCTTTATGCGCGGAAATATCAGCCTGGTGATACTTGACCGTGTGGTCTCGATCTAGGACCACCACCTATGTAGATTGGAGGAGGGGCAGCAGCGCTTTCTATTGTGGGTTTTGAACACTACGATCTCAACATCATTCCCTAGGAGGGTTGACGTCAGGCAGGCGGTCGGTCACAAAACATAAAGCCAAAACTTACAGCATGTTTGCGAAGGACATGTATGCAGGATAAGGGCAGGGGGTGATGAACTGGTACTGGCTTTATAAGGAGTACATTCTGTGTATGTTTTAACAATAGAGTATAAATAAAACAACTAGGGACCCCATTATCATTCTTTTGCTTATAATTTTAGCTGCCGTTATCATATTCTATGTAAGTTTCCGCCGTTTACGATACCAAAGATATAGCCCTATGACTGACACATAGCAAAGGTTTGGTTATAAATTCGGTATTCACCCTCGGCTGTGCCCTAGGGTTCGTGTTCCTAAAAATATTTTAAAGCAGATAATCGATATCTATAATAAAGAAGTAAGCCTATAGAAACAATCTGTCACATCTAATTCGGCTGACAGCACGACTTTTCCAGCTTGTACATGAGATTTTGCTCCTCAATTGTAAGCTAGCTAAGAGCCCATACAAACATATACGGTATACGATTTCTGCACGGTTTGCCCCAAATGATTATTTATGCAATTTTGGGTTCTATAATTATGACAGAAAGCTTATTAAAGCATAGGAATGGTGTCGACCCGCACCGTTGTCGTGCCGCACCCGTATAGTCACCGCGCCGTGTTCACGCCAATACTGCTGCTTTATGTCCTGTTGCTCCGTGGTGACTATGCTATGCGGGCACAACACTGTTCGGTCAGCAAGTGGTGACGCGTAAACCGGCCTACGCGGGTGCGTCACGACGACTGTGCGGGTGCGACACGGTGACTGTGCGGTGACTATACGGGCGCTGCGCGTTTGCTTACAAATAACAACGTCATTAGTATAGAAACTAAAATTGCATAAACCCTTGGAAAAATCGTGAAGTAATCGTGTACGTCTATGAACTCTACATTCCAACGAGCATATAAGATTTCGTGGATATGATGAAAGCGTCTCGTCTGCGCTAGTGTGATTAAGTGAAGCGTGTGTCTTAGGGATGTACAGCGTGGGAAATACAGCGGGAAATAGCTGCTTAAACTTCTGCTTAAAGAGGTCTTGCGAGGGATCCAATTAACGATGGATTGAAATCGCCGATTCGTATGCCAGAGCACACGTTTAATGATTTGGGGAGATCGAGCGAAGTGCTGAAAGCAAAGTAACTAGGAAACTGGACCTTAATAGAAGCCGGGGTGGCCACTAGGATGATTTGATGGATGAGAACAGTATTACTGGCAACTGAAAGCGTATCCTGAAAAAACGATAGAAATTTAAAAATCTTCATGTGGTATAAGACTGGGTTATATCAAGCATCAGCGACGCAAGGTGCGTTAATAACGTAAGCTGCGTCGGGCTGTCAAACGTCAGATGTCAACAGTTTAAACAGGTATAAAACGAGTTTAGTTTAGTTTAAAGGTCGAGACAATGGACTTTGATAAGCCCATGAGGTCGACCGTGCGTACACCGATGACTACCTATCGAGGATAGTTGAGAAACTATTTTTTGGTTGCAATAGACCATTTAACGTTATTATTAATGGAAATTTGCGGCTATAAATAATGTCGAATTCGAGATGACACAGCGCGAAAATTAGGCCCTAGCCCCACCATTTGGTCAAAATCACTTAGCATAATATCAGTCCTTTTACCCTCTTTGCATCTCGCTCAAGCTCAATATTAACGACGAGTACCTCACTCACAGTAGATTTGCTGACGATATCGTAGTCATGGCTGAAACCCAGGAAGACTTAGGCAAAGTGCTCGATGACCTCTGTAATATCCTCTCAACAAGTAGGTTAGTAATGCAACAGCATAATATTGTCGCCCGTTTGGGGTAAGGTAGCGTTGGACTTCCATGCATGTCCTATGGGTGTGAGAGAAATAGAGAAGCCGCTTAGAAAGAATTTTCTTTCGGGAACTGGGTGAATAAGTATTGTATAGGAAATTAACAGGAAAATTAAAAGGATTTTCAGACGCATGAATGTGCAGATTTCATCATGATGGCTTTCCTCGCTGTAGGAGCATCGGTTAGCATTCAACATACATAACTCAGAAAAGAGTCATTGGTACATGGCCGCAGTGCGATTCGAACCTGGTACCTCTCGCTTACGAGTCGGATATCTTAGCCGACCAATGACGCTTCCGAAGTATAATTGCAGAGACTATATCGTACAAACTTATATAACAACTTCTAATGAATTCTTAAATTATTATCATTTAATAAGCCATAAAAAATTACATTAATTATCGTCATCTTAGCGTCTCCACTTCCCTACGTTTCTTTCTCCACTTCGCCACTTAGTAAATTCCGAGGAACTGTTTGGTTTTGTATCACTGTCACTTTTCTACCACCGCCACCTCGGGTGAAGGGATAGATTTCATCCACATAATCTAGATTACTGGCATCAAATAACCTTGATGATGACTTCCATGATGGACAAGTCAATGGGCAAAGCCTCCCGAAATGTTTCTTTACCAAAAGGTTTGTCTACAGGTACCTCAAAGGCCGGCACAGCATCCGTTCCTCTTAAATTGCATATGTCCTGGACGACGGTAACCGCTTTCCATCAGGTGGCTCATACATAAAAAACTGTACTTCGTACTTTCATTCAATGCAGTACACTGGCATTAGCACAAATATCTTGTTTTGCAGTATCTACTTAGTGGCAAAAATTATTTCGTTTTCTTGTTACACACCCATCATAATATTCTTTTGCTGAGTCCATTGATAAGGTGAACATTTTACATCGGGCAAAGTCACACTACTCGTTCCCACCACTGGAACTTTTGTTCAGTCAGAATCTACAGCGGCCACCTATAAAAAACAGTTACAGTTATTTATGGGTGGCCGTATAAATAGTTCAACCGAGGATAAGCTAATACTCCACATCATATTCCAATCAAGACAGGCTCAAACAAATAAAATTGACAAATGTATCAATGCAATGTAATCATATTTAAATGTACCTGTGGGTTTCTTGCCGTTTCTTTCTCCCACAGATGGTCAGTTTCCTAACTGAAGCGGCGTACTGACAGACAGACGACATTCGTTTTTACTTATTTGTTCCGAGCTCAGGGGGCGACGCGGGCACGATGTGTACGTGATTCGCCTAGGCGGTTATGTGTGCGGTGTGTGTCGGTGCCCAGTGTCTCGCCGGTGTGGGCGCTCGTGCGCGCTGATCGGTGTGCGTGCATGCCTCGCCCCTATCTTGATGAGTTCGCTTAACTTTCCTTTTGCTTTCCATTAGATTTGAATTAGATTTAAAGAGATGAATTAACGTAATCCTAATTCAATAAATACTTTTTCATTCTGTGGTGGAACCTGTAGCAAAAATTACGAAGTAACAGCTAAAAGTAGTAAAGGTGTTGGTTCCAACTTCTTCCTCAAAAAACCGGTGACAGCGGAAATCAAACTATAGAAAAGGCGTAGATAAATGCCAGAAATCAGGAGGAAACGCACCACATACACTAAATAATGAAGTTTTGATTACTGGTCATGCCCAATAATAGTTATAACAAAAGCGCTTAAAGTCGCAAAATCACAAAATTCAAAATATAATATTTTGGTTTTGTTAGTTTTACTCAGAGTCCGAGCCTCCCCACCCATCCCATGAAATATCCCAGCCATACGCATCGCGATTTTTATACCCAGGCCGCCTTGTAAAGACGGTGGAGGTCTTCATCTTGTTGAAAATCCATTCTGTATTCGGTTCCCATTTTGTTTTACATATTCGTGTAGTTGGCGTCATCGTCCTCGTCACTTCAGGTTTAGTAGTAGTAGTGGTCGTCGAAGTAGTAGTGGTAGTCGTTGTCGTAGACGTAGTTGTAGTAGTAATAGTCGTCTTAGTCGACGTACTTGTAGTCGTAGTAGTCGTGGTCCTGGTTCTTATCCTTCTTGTTGTGGAACGTTGCTTATACATCTTTCTCTCAATCTCATGCAAAGATTGCAGACTATGTTGGATCTCCCAAAAATGACCTTCAACTTCAGCTAAGTACATATAGGTTTCAATTCGATATAGTCTTTTATACATAAAATCAGTAGTGTTATATTTGTCGAGCATGCGCCTGTATTTGTCAAAAATAATGTTAATCAAAAAAGCCACTTCATACTCTCTTGTAAAGAAACTATTGTACTTGATCGAGCTCAGTTTTCCGATTCGGCGATTAGTGTCCTGTATCATGTCGACTATCGCGCCCAGCAATTGGTCAGATGCATTGTCGTCTCGCTTATACATACGCTGCAATCGGTAGCCCTCTTCCCATTGGTTTTCGATCCATCCTGTCTGCAGAGACATTGATAATGAAAATTAGACGCCCTCATTGTGGCATTGCAGCGTGAGCTGAAATGTTTGTAGTTTGATGGCATGACAAAGCAAAAATAATTTACCAACTCACATGTACCTACTTCGAAACAAAATTGTAATTTATGCAACTCGCCTCGTGTGATATAAACCTTTTATACGTGATGATGATAAATATATTCATGTGCATACACTATTTTATCTATACTCATATTTTCATGTTAAAATTTCGTACCTAAAATTTTTTCAACTTTGCTGGAAATCAGCTGCCAATAATTTCTGTTGGAGCGTCGACGATATCAAGCGGCGTGAAATTCACTTCACTACTTTCACATTTATCTAATTATTTGCTTCAAACAAGAGAAAATATTCTTTTAGCGGGAAAATAATATTTCTATACAGCGCAGTTCACTCACCCTCCCTTAATTATTATTCAAATTAACCGCGCTCGACTTAAAGATAAAATTGTTGTATTATGAATAAAAAGTTATTTTATAACGCAGCTATATTAAGGCTATATTAGCTTGCAAAAAGTTCACCTTAAAGATTGTTTTCGAGTAGGTATGTAATTAGAACATCAAGTTATGAGTGTAGATAAACGTTATTGTAACAAAACCAGCGTTTTTGTTTTTGTCAACTTTGTATGTATGACACTTTAAATACACAAATGTTATTATTTTTAATAATAGTTCAATGAGAAAAAAACTGTGACTTCATCATCATATTGGCGCCAATGCCGGTTGTGCGCGTGAGGGCTCGGGGTCAGTCTTCCTACTTCTCCACCCACTTCGCTTGGTCTTCAGCTGGTGGTAAGTTTGTTGGCATGCATGATATCTTAAACAACCCGCGGCCATTGCTTCTTAGGCCGGCCTCTTTTTCCCCATGCCTGGCGGACGTGGCATGGCCCGATACTCATATATGTTTGCTATGAAAGGTACCGATCTGCGCCAGACGTGGCCAAAGGGGCCATGTCTATAATTACGGCTGAGAGGACATCAAGCACAACGCGGAAAATTTGGACGCAGAAATGGCGAGACCGAAATTTGAAAAGAAGAAAATTGAAAGATTAGGGGTGCTATTCCCGTTTCCGACCGACCAATACCACTTTCAGATGTAGAGATAACGTCTTTAACGTTTAAGTAAGAAATAAACTGAAAAGAAGAACATCAGTTCGCACCAGATAGGCGAAAATTGCGAGCGACGAATCCAAAAGTCGACTATTTAGTAATTTCGATGGACGTGGACGATCTAGCTAGAGGAATCAAAAAGTATTACCATCAATAACAACATAGACCCTTCTATGTAGACCAGTACGCGGGCCATGTTATTTCTCTTTATCTTAAGGTTTCTTGTAAAAGAAACTAAATCAGTGTTTCCATATATACAAACTTATCTGTATTGATACGAATTTTAAAGTTACCTTCAATATGAATCATGACAAGTTATTTGCAGGATTAGCAGCCCAATCGAATTTACGAAAAAATTGCGATCGTAGCCTGACTTCTAACCCCAATTATTTATTCAAAAGGGACATAGTGGCATCTAAACATAGTCTATTTTCGAAATCAAGTATTAATTGGGATATGTTTTGTTGTATACGTACAATAAAAAATATTTAAGTATTTGTCAGAATGAACGAAATGAATGCCATTGGGGAGTTTATGGTAAACGATCCGTTTCGCAACCGCTGCAGTAGGTATCCTATAGTGGACGTTGTTCAATTCAAATATTGATAGAAAATAGCAAATTGAAGTACCGGGTAGCCGTTTGGTACACGAGTACTGTAGGTTAAAACAATAATTTTGAACAATATCTCTTAAAAATATTTCCATGGGGTAGCCAGTAGTGATGACATCAATTTTTTTAAATGGAAATAAAAAAATTGTTTTTAAAAACCTATCGTGTTTGGTATCAAATGAAAGGGCATCATTAGCCGGTTCTAAACCATTATACTACACCATTATATTTGGGCCACCTATTTTATAAAAATCCAAGAAGTATTTTCAAAACATACTATGTTTGGGCTCCTCCAGGTAGGATACGGCTTAGTAAATTTTTATAAAATATACGCCAAATGCCTCTTAATATACTCTTATCTAACGTCAATAAGGCGATTTTAAAAATATTAACAATTACTAATTTTTATTTTATTAAGTTTGAGGTTCAGAATTTTTTTAAACTTATCGAACTGTCTGTGCTGTACTATTATTGTGTTTTATGGTATTATCTATGTTAAATTGATACTTACACGCTTACTATTCCCATAACCCCTCGCCTCACCTCTCTCACTCCTTACCCTGCACCTGATCGGATATGATGGCGCGAGCCGACTCGTACACAGTCAATGGCGGAGACAGCGTCCAGTGTACGTCGATATTGGAATAGGAAGCGTGCGAGCATCAATTTAACATAGATAATATCATAACACACAACAATGGTACAGTCCGCTAAGTTTCAAAATTATTCTGAATCTGAAACTTTTTTATATAAAAAAATAAATTGTAATTGTTAATATTTTACAAATCTCCTTTTTCACGTTAGTTATGAGTATGTCAAAAGACATTTGGCGTATGTCTTACAAAAATTAATGACGTCATTACTGCTCTCCACATGTGCATATTTTTAAGAACTACCGCTCAAAATGATTCATCATCACAGCCCGTAACAGTCCACTGCAGGACTTAGGGCCTCTCCCACGAAAGGCGAGGTTATTGCCATAATCTCCACGCTTGGCTCCAGGCTTGGGTGTACCAAACGGCTATCCTGTACATCGAATTGCGGTTTTTTTGACGTTGTCCGACCACTACTAGTGTGTTTGGGCAAGTTATTGCGTTTTGTTTGATTCCCTGCCTCCTATTTTAATTTGGAGAACTTACATAACATTAACAAGTACATTTTAGAAGATAAAATGCAAGTAAAATAACTTATTATTAAGTACAATTGAATGGATAAACATATATAGCATCGTATGCGAATTGAAAAGCGTTCGCTAGCTTTTTTTGCCCGCTATTATTTAACAAAAAATACAATGAATTGTCTGTTCCCTGTACCTACATACGTCCATTTTTAGTAACTTACGCTGTTATTGCAGTTTTTAGCGACTTGGGTCCAAAAATCACAGTCTTCGACGTGTTCAATGGTCATAAAATTCTCGCGAATTCTTCAAATATTTTGTTGCCCTCCTCAAAATAAATCTAATAGGTAGCCATGATCTATGCCATCAGACTCATTTACCCTATTTGTTACAAAATGTATGAACGTTTTGATGTGGTAACATCCTATTCTTACCGTTACAGGGTGGGTGACAATCGGCTCTCGAGACTGTTTAACACTCCCAGTTGAAGCCCTCGGACAACCTATCGACACAAGTACTTCTAAAAAATTGCGAGCTCGTTGCGGTGCTGAAATTCGATCATCAGTACGAAACTCGCAATCTCTGCGTGCGTTGCTTATCTTTGACAACGGCCTCGCAGGCACGTTGCCACTACACCAGCGCATATTCGAATTGATTATTGGAAGATTGTTGTAGACAAAAAGTTACTATATACTATTTAAGTTTATGTTTGTAGAAAAACTTCATAAATACACGCAAGTATCGTTTTCCTGTCACGTGTGCCTCTTAAGTTGTGCAGAATAAAAATACGTGGAAGTGCACGTTTCGTTCATTCAATGGTGTGCCTCTCCCCTGGGTATTCAGTGTGATTTTAAAAACGTTTCACGTCAATATATATATTTTGAACCAGACTTCAATGCCTATTCGTTATGGGCGCATGCACGGATCTTTTTAGTTCTGAATACACAACTCACATTCCTTAGTCGATAAGTTATTATCAAAACTACGGATGTTCATAGTGGCTTTTTCAACCGAGGCCGAAAACGCTTAACACTTGGCTTGCCCGGAGGCAGAGCCCCTTAATTCCTGTTTTAATAAGGGACGAGTCGTTCTGTAGATTGGTACGAAACAGCCTTTTGAGCGCAAACCTAACGCAGAGCATGCTCCTAGCTGCTGCATTCTAGGAGTCTGGTTTTAGGTAATGCCTTGCAAAAATATTTTCACTCTGTTCAATCATGCTGTTTTAAGGATTGCCACGGCTTTGCTATTTGAAACATAATAAAACCAATGACGCTGTAGCTATTCCGTCAGTCAGCTTGTTGACAGAATAGCAACCTACCGAGCAGTAGGAAATCCGTACGAATTCGCAGACATTAATGACGACACCTGCAGGGCCTTCGCTTGTGTACCTGTCGTGCTAGAACCCAAAGGTTCTGTCAGCGTCTGGACACTCGGAGGACCCCTGGTTTTGGATGCTAGTGTGTCGATCACAGACTTATTATACATGTTAAAATCTTTGGTATCGACCCTTGCGTCGTCCTATTTTCCAATCACAGTATGTCAATCTAGGGCCGTTGCCGCCTCTTCTGAATTAGCTAAGCAGCACAACTATGCAAGTCTCTGTGGAGACTATTAGTTGAGGATAAGTCGACGTGGCAATCGCGGTATGAGGTATGCGCGGAAGAGAATCTTCCTCCTCATATTGTGATATAGCTCACATAGATAAGACAGCCCCTATTTAAACGAACTCACAAACGTTCAATACTGTTGCTACTATCTATCTTGTTGTATACAGACGGACATCTTCATTAGTCAATCACTGTTGCAGAAATGCACGGAAGAGCAGGATATCGGACATACAATACATAATGTATGTGACTAACGCACTTGTAACTTTCTGGCCACCACCGCTATAACCAGGCTACCTTCCAGGACTAGACTTGGTCATGGCAAATCAAACGATTCTAAACTCAATAGCATTGCTTTATTTGAGGGTTATTTTGGCTACCTTCTGTCTTCGTCATCAGATCAGCTCACTCACACCATAATATCGAATGGTCATTTGACTTAGATTTTTCTATTCTAAATTTTAATTCAAGTGTTCTTGCAGACACATTTCGTCTCAATCATCAGATCAGTTCTATGTCACCATGGTTTCGCATTGTCATCTGTCTTAAATGTGTATGCAAACTTTAAATTTAACTGATTACGGGGCATGGATCACATAATGTACATCTTAATAGGCTAAGGCACTTAGAACCTTGGCACTCTATATTGGATCATCGCACACCAGTATTTGGCCTTTTCTGATATTCCATAAAATTAAAATTTTGTTGACCATTTAATATTATGGTGTCAATGAGCTGGTCTGATGATGGAGGCCGAAGGTGATACAATATTATTATACGGAGGAAGATTCGGACAAGTGGTAAAAAGAAATATCGACATGGATTATCGAGTAATGTCGTATCACTAGAAAATTGCCATGTCGACGTTACGCGGGCAGTACATATTTGCAACACTCACAAAATAAAAACGACCATCTTTTGTGGGGACCAGTCGTACATTAATTTTATCGCATATTAGTATAATCTGTCCAGACTGACTTGTCTTATTTGGTTAAGGAAATTATGTATTTAAATGGATAATGTGTAGCAATATTCGTTGAAATTCACATTATATGTGTTTCTTGTATATTTCAAGACATCTATACACAATATACGTAGCGTGATTGCTACAAGTCGGGATTTTGGGCATTGTTAGTTCACCAAATAAAACATGTCAGTTTAAACAGATTATGAATCGCCTGGTTTACGTTACTAATTGATGGTCTCTACTTGGGTCAACGGATAAGCTTCGCCCTTCACCGGGCAATGAATGGGTGGGACCCCTTGGTGTTGCTACTGTCCATAGGTAGCGATGACCACTTTCCATCAAGTTAAAAAAAATAAGAATAAATTAAGATCTTCCATATTAGTATGTTTGTACAGAATAGAGGATAAATAATTTTCAACATTTACTAGCACAAGATACAGTACTAGGTACTTTTCAATAAGGTATTAGCAATTATTTTGGAATGATGATGTCGTAACCAACGGGGATACCCACGAAATGAGGTTTAATAAGTATTAATAAGGGAGTTCACAATAACAAACAGTCTTTACTTAAAATTAATGTATTTAAAATAAAAACAAATATGTCTAGAGTTAACAAACAAGTCTTAAGGTAACATAATTTATCTTTTACAACGTTAGCAACAAAAGCAATCAGTCTTTTTGCCATTATTCATTTATTATTTTATTTTCTAAACTACACAGCGACTAACAAGCATAGGCATCCGACTGATGGTAAGCGGTAACACCTACGATTCATCACTTAGAATTATGTAACACGTAATAAAAATGAAGAGCCGCAGTTGTCACTGAGAGGATTTAAACAATATGCCTCTTTGATTTTTTAAGAATTCCAGTCTTCCCATGAAATATCCCAACCGTATGCATCGCGTTCCTTATACCTCGGTCGCTTTGTAAAGACTTGTGTGGTCTTCATCCTGTTCAATACCCAATCTAGATTTGGTTGCCAACATGCTCGTGTTGTACGTGGAGGAGGAGGAACTGTTGTCGTTGTTGTCGTCGTCGTAGTAGTAGTAGTAGTGGTGGTAGTGGTCGTAGTGGTAGTAGTTGTTGTCGTAGTAGTTGTGGTAGTGGTTGTAGTAGTAGTTGTAGTAGTAGTAGTCGTCGTCGTCGTCGTCGTAGTAGTAGTAGTAGTAGTAGTGGTAGTAGTAGTTGTAGTAGTCGTCGTCGTCGTCGTCGTAGTGGTGGTTGTAGTAGTGGTAGTAGTAGTAGTAGTTGTTGTTGTTGTCGTCGTAGTCGTAGTGGTAGTAGTTGTAGTAGTGGTAGTAGTCGTAGTAGTAGTAGTAGTAGTAGTGGTGGTGGTGGTGGTAGTAGTGGTTGTGGTGGTGGTAGTAGTAGTAGTAGTAGTAGTAGTGGTGGTAGTGGTGGTGGTCGTGGTGGTAGTTGAGGTGGTTGTGGTTGTGGTGGTGGTCGTAGTGGTTGTGGTGGTGGTGGTGGTAGTGGTAGTGGTGGTAGTGGTGGTGGTGGTGGTAGTGGTAGTAGTAGTAGTAGTGGTGGTGGTGGTGGTCGTGGTTGTAGTAGTTGTTGTTGTTGTTGTCGTTGTCGTCGTTGTCGTCGTCGTTGTCGTAGTCGTCGTCGTTGTGGTAGTCGTAGTAGTAGTAGTTGTGGTTGTTGTCGTCGTTGTCGTTGTTGTCGTCGTCGTTGTCGTAGTCGTCGTCGTTGTGGTAGTCGTAGTTGTAGTAGTGGTAGTGGTAGTTGTAGTAGTAGTAGTAGTCGTGGTCGTCGTAGTTGTAGTAGTTGTGGTAGTGGTGGTAGTGGTGGTTGTCGTCGTGGTCGTCGTGGTCGTCGTGGTGGTCGTCGTTGTCGTCGTGGTTGTCGTGGTGGTCGTCGTAGTCGTCGTGGTCGTCGTCGTTGTTGTCGTGGTTGTTGTCCTAGTCCTTTTCGTTCTTGGAGTATTGCTTACATACTTTGGCTTAACAACCTTTCTCTCAACATTGTTCATGCCACCAAGAATATGTTCAATTTCCCAATAATGACCTTCAACTTCAATTAAATACATAAAAAGTTCAATTCGATATAATCTTTTAAACATATATTTTGAAGTGTTATATTTATCAAGCATGCGCCTGTATTTGTCATAAATCAAGTTTACCATAAAACCCGCTTCAAAGGGTGCTGAAAAGTAACTATTGTACTTGATCGCGGACAGTTTACCGATGCGGGTGTTAGTGTCCCATATCATATCGACCATACAATTCAAGAGTTCGTCTGACATATTGTCATCTCGCGCGTACGCGCGGGGTAAGCGGTAGCCCTCTTCCCATTGGTTTTCGACCCATCCTGTCTGTTGATAAGAATTAGACAAAATTATTGTAATGTTGCAGTTGGAACGTTTAATTTTTATGTTTTTTTTAAATTAAATCTAGAAAATAATATTCCTTCTTGAAGTGCAATGTTATATGGTTCATGTGCTTTTATAGTAGAGAGTATGTTCAGTTGGTACATAATAGCTAGTAAGTAAAGAGTGTTATTTTTAAACCTTTGGTTTTCAAACAAAAATAAATAAATATTAATATCAGAGAACAAGCTTCATTGGAAAGACAATTTTGTGTCATATGGCCGAAATGACCATGACCAAACAAAATGTTGTACGGAGGAAAAGTGAATATCAACGAATAATTTCACGTTAGCTACCGAGATCGTGTTATAATTTTCTGATGATTTTCTTTGGAGATAATTATGTCAAGTCACTTGTCTACGCCGAGAAAACAGAGAGCTTTAAGACCAATTTTACAAATTTGTACTATGTTGTGCATAAAGTTTTAAATCAATAAATAAAAACAGACGACCGCGGACTACATTCGGGTTATTAGCGAAACACGGCCGCAATGAGGACCAGTTCTGTAAAATTGATGCGGTTTGATGATAAAATAAAATGTGAATGATTTCATTCACATTTTATTTTATAGTTTTCATAGCTTTAAGCCTGCGATTTGTTAAATTCATTCGAAATGCATAAGGGTACGTCTAAATCTTTCGAACGCGCATCTGCGTAACTGCGCATTTGGGGCGCGCTTGCGAGATGTAGACGCACCCTACTGTTTGAAGAATATGTAATTAGCATAATGTTTCAAACTATCACGGTTATTATCACACATTTTAAGGGTATGTTCCGGGTTTCCTACCGCGAACCTTTGTTATTTTGCGCGTAACTTTTGCGAAAGCGGGTGGATCGACTTCGGCGCTTTATCGCTAACCAGCACTGTCCATCGCTCACAGCTCTCCAGTCGTCCCGTGACCATGATGCATGCAACTGCATCGAAATATCGGGCTATTCATTAACAAAAAAACGCGTAAGAAAAACCTGGAAGATACTCTTAAAAATGCAATTAAGGTTTACCCGGGTGTCGAATGCCGTCATTAGAAATGCCAAAATAACAGTGTTGGACTTGTGTTTTGGTAAGTGCTATAAAATAGTTTTTCCAATAATACCTATAAGCTGTAAGCCTTACTGAGTTCTATGTGAGATGTTAGATAACTGGCGTATCTCCCGGTATCTGACTGATTGTCAGGAAATCGAATATTGCCGGAATCTTGCTTGCGGTTCTATGACCTACCGCATGTCCGAAGACTCTAGTGCGACATGTGCTGGCAGTATTTATAATAAAATATCTACGACAAAACATCTACTCGCTTATTATGATCTGCCGCAAGATAAGTGAGAAGTAGACGGATATTGGTACGGAGACTTAGTACTACTATCGCTAGGATTTAAGCATAAGTGTATTCATGCGATTGTTCCTTAAATATAAGAGATATCAAAAACGTTGTAACTATTACCAAAAGTACAGTACCTATCTAATTATTAAAACAGCATCTTAAAATTAATATGAAAAGGAATTTCCAAAAATGTGATGTAATGTAACGTATGGGAATACATTTCATTTGAATTTCGAAAAGAGGCTTAAGTTTTCCCAATATTCTTACTTTTACTTAATAAATAAGATAACATTAAAGTAATGACGTGTGTTTAAGGTGCACCAATGGAAGAATCGAAAGTTGAAACAGTTGTCCCACCACTGACGATAATCGAGAAGTGAGAAGAGCTACTAATTATAAATAGGCAAAGACGTGTCGTGCCACGCGCAGCGTAGGGTTCCGTAGTTGTCTTTATGATACTATAAACACATTACAAAGTTACAGATGTAGCTAGCTGAATTTATTTTCCATGCAATTTGTTTGAAATGTTTGCTCCAAACTACGTAATCCAACTACATTTTGTAAGTTGGTCGACTATTACTCGTTAACTTGAAGAGAAGGTTGTCATAATTTTCCCTTTAACTTCATTATGTTTACTATTATGGTGAAAACTTTTTATCTATCCAAATTATGTTTTAGTTGTTAGGGGAGCGGGGGTTTAACATGTTTCTTATAAAAAATTAATCAAAAGCCTTCATTAGATATTCTAAATGATTTCAAAAGACCTAACCAACAATGCACTATGCGCGAAATAACTTTGAACTTTGTCCCCCGCCTTACGTGTAGGGGAAGTATCCAAATAAGGGTACTTATAAAATATTTTATTTTACAACTTTGTAGGCATTATATATATATACAGGGTGTAAAAAGACCGCTAGCATTAATTGAAACCAGAACTGAACAATTTTCCCCAAGAAACATATCCGCGGAAACTCATAGTTTAGGCAGAAATCGAGACTCTTTTTAAAAAAAGAGTTGTATTTTTGTACTAAAAAATATCAAGTATCGATAACTACATCGTTCACAATTAATTTAGACACTCAAAGTTCAAATTTAAGTTGAAATAAATTCTATTTAAATAAAAGCGCGCAATGTAAAGCATGCAGGCCGCACGACGTCAGTGACCACTGGTTACGTGGGCGAGCGAGAGGCGTGCGCCGGACGATGAACATTGCGCGTCGCAATTATTTATTTTAAGTAGCGAAATTATGAAGTCATTTTCGCGGGTATGTTTCTTGGGGAAAGTTGTTCAGTTTCATGGGTAGAACATGGGGTTTCAATTAATGCTAGCGCTCTTTTTACACTCTGTATATGTATATGTACAATATTTCAGCTTTTTTGTACCGATAGTTTTTGAGATAAGCCGCGGATAGACAGGCAAACAGATGGACATGGCGGATCTAAAAGGATTTGGATTACTACGGAACTTAGATAAGTACGTTTTATTTAGATGCCACGGATCTATGGCTTTATAATCTGTAGAATTATGTATACTATCATCATTGCAAGCGATTTTCGCTCTTTCGTTCTTTATGAAATGTTTGTTATAGTGGTAAGTTACCAACTCTAAAGCCACTAATCCAAAGTACTGTAACACATCAGCCAAGACGATATCTTATGTCGGTACGACCTGAGTCAGCTTAAAAATGGATAAGCCCCTGGTGAAGACTGCAAATGCTCTCCAACTCTATCACTGTTGGAGAACCTCAAAGTGTGGAAAAGGAGGTTGGTAAATCAAGAAGGAAAACAAAACGTTTCTTAAAAAACATACCTAGTTTCAGCCACCGGAGCAGGCCGGGTTTCAAGGACATATTAACACAGTGGGGCAGTATATCAATTCTGTGTCTGGCCTTTATGGACTATAAAAACGCTTTTATACTTTTATAAGTAGTAATAATAATAATATAAAAAATTATATACTTAACCTATTTATCATTGACACGATAAGAAGAAGAACGCTTTTAACTCCATCGAACCCTGGTTCTGGAATCTTTACAGCGATGCCTAGTGGACTATCGTTACATTGAAGTGCTGAGAAGTTAGCAGTCTTAGCCCGTCCAATTACGCAGAGAAGTAAAATGCGATTAGCGTTTAAAGGAAGCTTCTGATCACGCTGTCCTAAATTTAGTTGCTGAATCCGTAACTCTCCTTGACTCTCAACGGCTAAGGCTCTACGGCGCGTCACGCATAGATACAATAATAAGGGATCACCCGTAGAGCGACGATGTCATAAACCATGTTGATGGTCGCTCAAAAGATCGTGCTCTTCTACTTATCTACGTGTTTATAACACGCTCCTGCACCTTAGATATAAGGGAGGTAATAGCGATGGGGCTGTAATTCGATGATATGCTGATCTGTTGCCCTTTTTGTCTGTGAACGTGAAGTGCACCTTTTTACATCATTGTCGTTATATCAACCGGCTTCTGAACATCTAGAGATAGTAACGCACGCCGTACCTCTGCACAATGCCACCACGAGACGATATTCGGGTCAGCAAAATCAAAGAGATTGTAATGTTAGCGACCTTCTTGCCAGTCTATGAACTTCGCTAACATTACAATCTCTTTGTGCAAAATTGATATTTTATATATTTTATCCAAACCGTTTGATTCCTTTATGAAAAATAAAAGAATATCGATTATTATAAATTCAGTTTCAGTAAATCATGTTACTGCTTAAAAAATTAATACTAATATAACAGAAAACATCTTATGTCATGTAATAATAATAAACCGTAACGAGGTGAAAAAAGCAGATATAAAGATATTGATATCTACGAAAGTTGTTACAGTTTCTATCCCCATTTCTATTCCCATGAAATATCCCAACCGTATTCCCACCGATCTTTCGGTACCGGCTTCTTTGTATGGACAGTTGTTGTCTTCAGCCTGTTCATTACCCATTGTAGATTCGGTTCCCATCTTGTTTTACTGTTACATGTTCGTTTAGAACGCGTTGTTGTCGTCGTCGTCGGTTTTGGCTTAGTGGTAGTAGTCGTAGTAGTTGTTGTCGTAGTAGTAGTAGTCGTTGTCGTAGTAGTAGTAGTAGTTGTGGTAGTAGTTGTTGTCGTTGTGGTAGTAGTCGTTGTCGTAGTTGTAGTAGTAGTAGTAGTGGTAGTAGTAGTAGTGGTGGTGGTTGTTGTGGTGGTGGTGGTAGTTGTAGTAGTAGTGGTTGTTGTAGTCGTAGTAGTAGTAGTAGTGGTGGTGGTTGTTGTGGTGGTGGTGGTAGTTGTAGTAGTAGTAGTAGTAGTGGTTGTTGTAGTCGTAGTAGTAGTAGTAGTTGTTGTTGTTGTCGTTGTCGTAGTAGTAGTGGTGGTAGTGGTAGTGGTGGTTGTGGTGGTCGTGGTGGTGGTGGTGGTGGTACTAGTGGTGGAAGTACTGGTGGTGGTAGTAGTTGTTGTTGTCGTCGTCGTCGTAGTAGTAGTAGTGGTGGTGGTGGTGGTGGTGGTAGTAGTGGTGGTAGTAGTGGTGGTGGTGGTAGTAGTAGTTGTTGTCGTCGTCGTCGTCGTCGTAGTAGTAGTAGTAGTGGTAGTGGTGGTGGTGGTGGTAGTAGTGGTAGTGGTAGTAGTGGTGGTGGTAGTAGTAGTAGTTGTAGTGGTAGTTGTAGTAGTAGTAGTGGTAGTGGTAGTAGTGGTGGTGGTAGTGGTAGTAGTAGTTGTAGTCGTCGTCGTCGTCGTCGTAGTCGTAGTAGTAGTAGTAGTAGTAGTCGTCGTCGTCGTTGTCGTTGTCGTTGTCGTAGTAGTAGTCGTAGTAGTAGTAGTAGTCGTAGTAGTAGTGGTAGTAGTAGTAGTAGTTGTCGTAGTCGTCGTGGTCGTTGTTGTGGTCGTTGTCGTTGTAGTCGTTGTCGTCTTTTTTGTCTTTGTCGGTTTCGTTTTTTTAACATGTTTCGTTGGTTTTACAGTCTTTGGTCTTGGTAACTTATGTTCAATCGTATGCATAGCATTAATAAAATGATCTATCTCCCAAAAATGACCTTCAACTTCAACTAAATACATTAAAATTTCAATACGATATAACCTTTTGAACATATACGCAGTAGTGTTAAATTTATCCAGCATGCGCCTGTATCTCTCATAAATCAAGTTAACCATATAACCCGTTTCGAAGGCTATTGAAAAGTAACTATTGTACTTGATCTGAGACAGCTTTCCGATTCTTGTATTAGTGTCATGTATCATATCGGCGACACAATTCAAGAGTTCGTCTGACAAATTGTCCTGTCGCGTGGTTCCGCGGGGTAAGCGGTAACCCTCTTCCCATTCGCCTTCGACCCACCCTTTCTGTTAACAAAAATTAGACAAAATTATTGAAGGCAATGTTGCACTTGGAACTTTTAGTGTTACTATCTGTATAAATTTTTAAAACGTAGTATTTCATCTTTCTGTGCAACGTTACATACTTATAATCGAGAATGGGTTTACAATAGCTAGTAGCATATTGGCGGAATAACTGTAAATTAGACATTATATAGATAATCACGGGATAACCAACACTTTAGAACAGTGGTACGCAACCTACTGTTCCCGGGCCGTAGGTGGCCTCTTGCTTCAAAATCATTTTTAATGTAACCCCACCAGCGAGCTAGATTAGCTACTGCCATATGATTGTCGTATAGCTTTAGTTAATTTTTTACTCTATTTTACTTTTGGATTTTATGATATATGTGAGGAAAAGCAGTAATTTACATTCGATCCCTGTTGTATGTAAGCTTAGGTTAGGTTGTTTACTAAGTTGTTAAACAGAAGCACTGAATATTCTTTCTCAGAGGAAAGTTTCTGTGGTAATGATATTAGTTGTTAAAACAATTATTTTTCTTTATAATTTGAATTAACTAAATTACAATAAGTTATTCCTCCGCGACTTGCTTTGCTGGGTTACTTAGCAGTGTTTGTATTGCAAATATTGAAAGCTGATTTCAAAATAGATATAGTTTACAAGGAGTATTTCTCATTGTCTATTGAGATAGACAATGAGGAATACCGTGATAGACTTAAGTGTAACATTATTTAAGTATTAATGTATAGGCTAAGCAACTAACAGATAAGTCCTAAGTGATATATTAATGTTAAATGAGAAGTAGGCGCATATTGGAGTAAACATTCATATCTAATGTTGGTAATCACCCGAATTTTTTTTACTAGAACTTTCCGGCTATACATATGGTGTATGTATAGGTATTCGATAAGTGTGCCCAGGCGAATGACGAGTTATCAAAAACATTGTAATGATTGAATGACGTGAAAAACGTTAGTAATAAAAGAATACTGAGAAATGTGACTTTTTTTGTTATGTTATACGGCAGACAAACAGGCAAGCGGCACACCTGATGGAAAGTGGTCACCGCCGCCTATGGACATCAGCAACACCACGGGAGTCACCAATGCGTTGCCCGCCTCTGAAGATACCTCTAATATACTTCTAATACCTCTGGAACGATTCCATGTCATAGTCCAAAGGAAACACTGTGGCTGGAAGCTCATTCCACATCCGAATCGTACGAGGGAGAAACTTTCTTTCGAACCGCGTCTCTGTACGGAGTCCAGAGGATTAAGCAGGTCGGCAGTTTCGCCGGCCCAAAGATGGGAACAATACTCCATATGAGGCCGCACTTGTGCCTTGTAAAGCAGCAGGCGCTGCCCTGGGGTTCACCCTAGGGCAGCGCTTATCGTAGCGTATCGCTTGGACCGGTTAAGCACTCAAAGCTTTTTAGAAGCCAATTTGGCCTTGCCTTCCAGGTGACTCCGGAATCGTACACTATCCGATAATATGAATGTTAGGAAGTATAGTAAAAACTCTTTATTTTATATGCGCGCAAAGGCGGCTTTATCGCTTTAAGCGATCTCTTCCAGACAACCTTTAGGTAATATGAATTTCGATCATTCGTTTTCCCAATAATTTTAACAGGTATTTTAATAATAAATTAAGATAACAGCCGTGCGTATACAGTCACGATTATATGAATAAAATTATAGGAGCGTTTCATGTTATTTGGATAATATCTCGTATTATTTTTAAAATGATTTGATGTCATTTTACTCGTTAGTTATCAACAGCTTTTGATATTAGTTATGAGTTTTTGATATCTCTTAAAATAGTCAAAATCTATCATCATCATCATTACAGCCCATATCAGTCCACTGCAGGACTAAGGGCCTCTCTCACGAAAGAGGAGGTTATTGCCTATTTTTCATTCTACGGAGACGCTTAGATCTTTTGCCTCGAAAACATTAGTCGCCTTGTACGACACCCATGAGTCAAAATGTATAAGAACGTTTAATTTTTTTAAGGTCAGTACTATTTAAAAAACATGTTATCGATGTCGTTTTATTTTTGACAATCCTGTCAATAAATTGTTATGACCAATAAATGAAAGATTTTATACAAAGGGTAAATAATGTCATTAGGTTCCTCAGTATCACATAGAATAAAAACCCTAGCAAAAATATTTACCTACATACATACATTCGTAAAGCTCACGCTTCTGTCCCACAAGGGCAAGGTTATCGTGCCCGAATAGTCACCACGTAGCAACCGGACACAACATGCGCAGGCTACCCTACTAGCGCGCACACTACGCGGTGTCTACGAGTGTGCGGGTGCGACGCGGTGACTGCGCGGAGTATAAGAGTTGGGCAACACATTGGCGATACCCATACTAATTTAAATAGGCCACAGTGACCACTTTCCATTTGGTGACCCGCTTGCCTAACAAAAATAAGCTTTCACTCCTTAGTTTAGAAACCAAAATTGCATAAATTTTTTCGACTAATCGTCTACGTAGTCGTACGTGTGGGCTCTTAGACTTAGATACTGTGGGCCACCACTTTGCTCTATCCTGACTCAACTCCATATTATTATAACAAATTCATCTCCTTTTATTCATGTCACTTCGGACCTCACGCGCTTTAAAGAACATTGCTGGTCTCAGATTAGAGTTTTTCAAATTCAATTTATCGAATCAGTTTTATATCGCACGATTCTTATACAGAATACTAATTACGTATAAAATTACTTGTAAAAAAATACCTACCTCTGTTGTGCCTACTTGCTATAACCATGAAGGTCGCTAGCATTCCAATCTCTTTGGACCCATCGAATTACAGGCATATCGCTATAACCTCCCTTCTCTCATAGGTGATGGAGCGAGTAATAAACGCACAGCTCCTTGGTTACCTAGAAGAGCACGATCTCTTGAGCGACCGTCAATATGGTTTCCGACATTGTCGCTCAAAGGGTGATCTTCTAGTGTATCTAACACACCGTTGGGCTTTAACTGTTGAGAGTCAAGGTGAGGCACTGGCTTTTGGCCTCGATATGGCGAAGGCGTTCGATCGGGTCTGGTATAGGGGCCTTCTATCGAAGTTACCATCATACGGGCTTCCCGAGGGATTGTGCAAGTGGGTAACTAGCTTTTGTCCAGCAGATGGATCAAAGCCGTAGTTGACGGCTGTTGCTCCAATAGCTTGGACATTAACGCTGGTGTCCCGCAAAGCTCGGTGCTGGCTCCAACTCTGTTCCTCCTTCATATCAACGATATGCTGTCCATGATGGCATTCATTGCTATGCGGATGACAGTACTGGAGACGCCTTTTATACGGGTCGTGCCAATATCGCTCGTGCCATAGTGGAGGAAAGTCGCGAAGTACTTGTGTCTAAAGTCGAGAGTACTTTATCTCCGATTGGGGACGACTAAATCTAATCCAATTATCAATTATCAACCCCACTAAGACACAAGTATGCGCGTTCACCGCTAAGAAAACTCCATTAGTTGTAGCTCCTCAGTTCCAGGACGCACCGCTTGCCATCTCTAAGAGCATACATATCCTAGGTGTCGACATCTCCAGTGACGTCCAGTTTCACAGTATCGTGAAGAAAAGGTCAAGCTCGATTCTAATAAGCTGGGTGCACTTAACAGGTCTAAGCAATTCTTCACGCCGGGGAAACGAATGACGTTCCTCGGAAAAATAATGCACACGAGATTATGCCCGAACTTGTCCTAAGATTATGTATAATATCCCAGGACGAGAAACCTAGTCTTTGCCAATGGCTTTTAAAACTAAATCTCGATTTATTCTGTGCAAAAAAATAAGTTTTTCTTCATATTTATTTTATGGCTCACTGTGGGCCTTATAAGAAAACTCACTGTCGCCCAAAGGGCGATGGAAAGGGCTACACTTGGAGTGTGATTGCGCGATCGAATCAGAAATGAGGAGATCCGCAAGCGAACTAAGGTCACCGACATATCTCGGGCAGGGCACATATCTCGCAGAACAGATGGCCTATGGGGCAGGAAAGTTCTCGAGTGGCGATCATGTACCGGGAAACGCAGCCTCCCACTAGGTGTGCCGACGATCTGGTAAAGATCGCAGGTGTAGCTGAATGCGGAAGGCGCAATACCCTTTGGAGAGCTCTGCCTATGCCCAGCAGTGAGCATCTTACGGCTGATATGATAATGATGATTTAATATGTACAAATGAACATCTAAGTTTAGTTTCGAGACGAGAAAATGGGAGCGCCTCACAGCGCCCCCTTCTTCCTCTCCACGGCGCACAATTTGGAAACCCCTGTGCTTCTATTAATTTTTTTAACAATCATTTTCAAGCCTCCACCTCGGGATTTATCATCGGTACATTAACCTCGTGTGCGTTATTCCGAGAGAGAATGGTACAAGCAAATAAACTATACAATACTGAATCCTATAGAATCCTGAATACCTACTATGTGTAGTAGGTAGGTATAGAATAGTTCCCGTGAATATTTCAAATCTGGCTCCAGACGACGGGGACTCTACGTTTTGTCTAGTAAACAACCTAACCGAATACAAATAATCAAATATCATATTACTGTATGCTTAGTTGTAAAGAATGTGGAATTAAACTTATCTATTGCGCATTCAAATGTAATAAACTTGTATAAGTACTTTTTTATTACCTTTTCACTATACTTGTTTCCTCTATGCTTTGTTTGTTACATAACTACCTAAATTACCAATTTCCCGGAATACCTGAATTTTTTATGAGTAGCAAAATCCGGTAAACCGACGGGGTATACCGAACAAAATTACCGAGTGCAACGAAGAAATTAGTGTTTCGAAGAAGTGATCGAACGGTAATAAAAATTTGATTAAACGTTTTCGACAAAACAATTTTAGACGAAAAAACTTCGGCGTAGAAATGTGCACCTCCGCTGTGACACTACAATCGAATTTCAAATTCGACATTTCCACACATCTCCATTAAAAGTGTAGGTAATTGAAAACGATATTTTTTCACGATCATAGGTAGGATCAGAGAATAAGTTGTTTGAACAAAATGTCGAATACGAAATCGAAATTAGGCCCCCTGTTCGCGTCGCTTTCCACAGCTATCGACTCAGTGCCTTTTGCCCTGTATCCAGCGCCTCGGCGACCTTTACAATCCATCCTCCCATTTGGTCCTATGTCTTAATGCTGCTATTGCGCCATTCCAGGGTCGCACTCGGGGATTAGAATCATCGTCAAAGCTTTTAGACAAAATTAAAATGTTTAAATTCCTAATTGTATTTTGATGGACTTTAGGTATAAATTCTTAAACAGGTTTACGAATGACGTTAAACGTTTTTTTGTTTAAGTATTCAGCTTCGTCTTTTTCTTATCGTGTCAATGATAAATATAAATATTTATTTTATTATTATTACTTAAATAGATAGAAATAGCTTTTATTTAACTTGCAATCTTTGTAACTATCTTGTGGGGCAAAACTTAGGCTAAGTTGGCCAACTTCCCGTCGTGAAATTTGGTATACATTTGGAAGGCAATGCATTAATATGGTACCATGGAGCTGGTCTGCTGATGGAGTCGGAAGGTGGTCATAGAAACTAATGAACGCAATTAGATAACCCCATCGTGCTTGGGCCCTTCGGAATGGTCTTGATAATTACTATAACCCTGATATTCAATAAAAAACTGGGCGATAAAAGATAAATAGAACCAGTGGACCGAAAAGCTTGAAATTTTCTACAGAAAGTAGGGATCGGACATTTCAGCTTATATGATAAATAACGTTATGCTATATGTAGTTGGAGGCTTTTTACAGCGGGCGTCACTTGAAGTGTTAACAACGAAATGCTATAATTTTGATAATTTTGAGTTTTTTAAATTAATAACTGCAGTATGTCGGATAAAACATAACAAATTTTAATAAAAATAGGTTATTGTCCGATGTATCCACCTTTAACGCGGGTAACAGCGTCGAGGCTGTTCCGAAAGATTCACTCACTGCACGAATGTGACAAGATTGAAAATTTGATCTATTTCGATCCAAAACTTTTTACAGTTCTGCGATATGCAAATAAATTAAACGAACGTGTACGGTTGAAGTGTAAATTCAAAGACAATTTACACCAGTGAACTGCTCTGTGAAAGCAAGCGTCAGCATCAGTGATGATTTGGGAAGCGGTAACTGCCACAGAACGCTCACCGCTCGTTTTCTTTGAGAAATGTAAATCAACAAATTGACCGAAAAAGATTTAAATGATAATTTGTTACTTTAGACAAGTAAACAAATCGATAGAAACCATTAGACATTTCTGCAATAAAGGTCTTGAAACCTGTATTATTTTACAACAAAAAAAAATCAGCTACATTTCTTCACAACTATAACCGCTGTATTCCCCGGATTTAAACCTAATGGATTTTTCCATATTATCCATTCGTAAGGCCAAAGTGACAGCTAAAAAATAAGAGATAGCCGATGCCTAACAATGCTATACAAGAAATAGAATAGGACAAAATACCATCAGGCCGCACATCGCACGCACTCAAGAACTTTACTGCCTCAGTTACAAGCTATATACCTTGCCCACTGCCACTTATCTAAGCTAGACAATGCTTCCGGCTATGTCGGTGACCATAGTTCGCTTCTCATATCTGTTTCAATCCCGCAATGAGATTACGATCATGACCCTTTCCATTACCCTTTAGGTAACAGTGAGCGGCCGCGTTACGGTAAAAAGTTATAGACTAAAAAACACCGGATAACTAGTAATCAATAAAAATACGTAATATATGAAGTGTTATTTTATATGGCCACAACTTTTTTCCCACAGCGATTCGAAATTCATCCGTCATAGTAAAAGTTGTCGAGTATGAGAAATCCTTTCTAACGACATATCGCTTAACCTTTATGGGTCATATAGGCTAAAATGTCCGGTACATTATATAAAGTTTAATTTCATTTGGCCAAAAGCAAAAGTTGCAAAATATAAGAAAACCTAGTCCTCCTAAATATATAACGCCCACAAAGTTTTATTTAGAAAACCCTTAGCAATATAAGCTATTTGTCTCTAATAATGCAAAAAGTGGTAGCAGCTTAGCAACTTGCCTGTTCTACTCCTTCTAACGCATTTTGCTCGCCAGCGTTACTTTGTGGAGATAAACTAACAGGTTCAGGCTCAGCTTCAGGTTCTTGTATTGAATCTAGAAAGATAAAATATGGAAAGGTAGTCCACAGCAGCTTCTACTCAAATATATTTGAAGCTTCAGAGGATATCATAGATCATTCACATTCCATTTGTTTTTGGTCCAAAGAGCTGAAAGAGTAGCGTGGGTATGCCTCCCACGAGGTGGACCGACGACCTGGTAAAGATCGCAGGTACCATCTGGATGCAGAAGGCACGTCCCTATTGGAGGCCTATTGAATATGATGATGATGTTAGGCTGAAAGAGTAGGCTAAAATAATGAATTGTTTCAACTTTTTGGACTAAAATGAATGATATCCTTACATCAACAGTATTTAAAACATATTTACCGTGTATAAGGCCTAATAACAACACTATTACGAAGTTCTTCATGTTTCGTAACTTGCGTTACAAAAATTGAATTAAAAATTTTATTTGATATCGCATAAACTACATAACGCCTTTCGATGCTCACTGTATTTGTTACAGAATGGCTGTGCTACTTGAAAGCTACGCTCAATAAACCTGAGCAATGCATTCGGAGGTGATTAACAGTTATATTAGCACATTGTAAAATTGTACTTGTAACTAAAATTGCGCAAGCATAATTTGCGTCATTAGCTTATTAAAGTAGTACCTATTACGTCTCATCAGGGTTTTGTGTTCCATTCAAGTTAAACTCAGACACGTGAACACTGATCACTCCCAGAAAGCTGACGAATCCAACTCCAGGTAAAGTTTCTGAACTGTCGTTCCCGCATTTGATAAACTTTCTTCAGCTTGTATCCGTGGCGCTATAATTCCAGTCGTCGCGGTTCAGCGAGTACCTACAAGTATAGTGATTCCGATATTTTTAACATTTAGATTTTTAAAGCCTTGTCAATTCGAATAAAAGTAACGAGCTCAATGTTATTTTGGCCTTTAACCTTGTAACCACCACGCTCTGAATTTTAAGGCACTTCCGCCGTCTATAAATAATTATGTATCGCTTTAGGTATGTGGTATTTTGAAATGGCGTTGAAAGCATGATAAAAAAAGAGTAAAAGTTAAAAGCCGGCGGCGTATAGGTAAAAAAGTAAAGCCCCCTTGCGTGTGTGTGTTAAGTGTCATTCCGTTTAATCAAAAGTTCAAAATCAATTGGAATGTTTGTTTATCCCGCCTGCGGTCTATCCGAACTCTTTACTCACACACTTAAGAGGGACTTTACTTAAGTTATCTTTAAATAGTTACGCGATTATATATCGCGGGTGGTGCAAGCTCGACATCTTTTATATTTTACCTCTGCGCGATTAACATGTCCCCGCCAGACTACCGCACATAATAAAATTGTATGACCCCAATTCGAACCCAAGATAAACTATAGATCTAACGATATTTTATGCTGTTTTTGTTAGATTCTTTCAGATTGTGGTTAGTAGACAAGAATGAAGTGGTAAATTTGAATGGTGGAATGTTAGATGTGGTGCTGATGTGGGAGCGTACTTGTCATGGCAAAGTGTTGAAGGTAGAAGGCGTAGTATCACATCGAGACGCAGATCACCTCCCTCTGGATATTGACGTTACTCTCGACACAGCGCGTGTCGAGGGCGTATCGTTCCCATTGAGCGAAGTAACATTGACTCGTGCGATTATTGGAACTTTGGAGAAGGGTAACTATGCGCTTTTGTATAAACTTGTATCTGAGGTATCTGGGATGAGATATATCTGTGGAAAATGTCGATGAGTTTGTAGAAGTGTTCTTTAAAATATCAATGCATACCGTAAAATATTAGATATCGTAGGACTGGTAGAACGTTTCTTGTGTGGTTTACTGCAGTCTTGATTCGTGACATTGGTATAAAGTAATCATCCATCGTAAATGGAAGGCCAGTGGTACCTAATCCAGAATACTATATTATTTTATATAACCGGGGAGTAAAAACAAGGGGCCCTCAAACATCCTTCAACAATGGGCAATCAGGTTAAAAAACTAGTCGGTGTCACCACTTTTGGAAGCAAGGTCAGAGACAGGATCTCTAATAGGCTCTAATAGATTATGTTTGTGTCAACAAATAATATGGAAGACTTTTGTCACACTTTTTTGCTATGCCTTTCCTTCCACAGTTCATCCAGGAACTAAGGTGGCAACGATGGAAGTTGAGGGACATAACCTCATAAGAAATGAGGGATACAAACGCTGATAGAAGGATCAATATTTAACCTCATCAGCTCCAAGGCTCCTCAGTCACCGAAATGACAGCCATTTGGCATAGCTTCGAAGTAGTTCGAAGATACCATGCGACAAAGATCCGAACAAAGCGAACTTATCCCGCCGGGACATTTTTTCCAGTCAACCTTTGCAAAATTGAAAGGAAAAGTTGTAAAGTAGAAGAAGCGAGAGTAAAATAATTGATATTGATTAAAGAACGCAGGTCCCGTTTTTTACTGTTAGATTGTTGAACCGCAAACCGAGTCTGATAGTTTTGGTGGTAAAGCTGAATACGAAAGACCGACCCGTTTAACGTGCCAACTGGGGGTTGCAGATACAATGGCAAAAACAAAGGGCACGCGGTCGCGGGGCGCGGGAGGGGCGGCGCGGGCGCGGGGCGGGGCGCGCCGCATTGCACCAGTTGAATCTCTCGCGACTCGCGCGGGCGGCCATGCGGTCGCGCTGCGTGGACACGGACGTAGTGAGATACCAGACAATACCAGGCGATTAATGAGCTAAACAATTATAAATTGACACTGGTGCATGTAAAAGGAATAAAGCATAAGCAAAAATGAAAAAAATTTGTGAACTTCCAGCAAAACCAATAAGAAATATCAATATTCAGTTTCTACTTGATATTTTCATATGTGTTAGGACATGATTTTCGATAGGTCTGATACCTTGGGCCAAATGGCGGGAGGTAGATAACGGGTGTCATTTGTGACACCAATTATTCATTTGGGAGTCACTTTTTGGTTATTTTAGTAGTCTATCATCATCATGGCCCATAACAGGCCACTGCACGACTTAGGGCCTTTCCCACGAAAAGGGAGGCTATTGCCATAATCTTGACGCTTGGCAGGCAGGTTGGAGATCGTAGTATTTAATATAACAATGGAAAACACTACTGCACATTTTCCTAGATCTACCTAGACCTTTTGCCCCGAAAACATTAGTCGCCTTATACGACACCCACGAGTGTAAGGGGTTAGTGCTATCCTACTCTGCCGGACACTACACGGCCATTGAGTTGCCACGGAGTTGTCTATGGAGACCTGAAATCGTGGTTACCCCACTCTACAGACAGCGGCGAGGGTCGCCCGCCGCCCGTGGGTGGAACTTGTTGACTCTTGTTCGCTAACACTGATCTGAGAGATTTGGTTTGAATGTGATTTCAAAGTGAAGTGAACCATACCTCGTAATTATTTTTAAAACAGCTGCACCCTCGTAACAAAGTCGGGTCTTATTAATTACCTGCAGATGATTTGTAACGAAAATGATAATATTTATTTCACGGACACAAGCAAATACTAAATGGGCCCATAAGTATTATAACTTATCGTAAGAGAATTAAGAAGTAAAGTAAGCCTTGTATAGAACAAAATAAGTAGTATGGTTTATGTCAGTAGGTAATTTTTTTAGTATTATAGTTGTCAGTTGCTATAAGCTCATCGAAAAGCTCTTGAATTTAGTGACGAATGGACGTCGCATACTGTGACTGAAAGGCTCCATTTTTTTAACTATTCAGTGACAAGCGAGCAGACAGCCCACCTAATTTGAATTGTACTTACTATTGATTATATTTCCTTAAACGTTACAAGTGTGTGACAAAACATCGTAGGAGTATTGGTAACTATACCCTCGAGCATAACTAACAATAATTTGCCCATTACTATCAAAATGGCTTTTTGACGAACTTTGCGCAGTTGAAAACACCGACAAAATTAGCTTTTCATCAAACTACAAGCGTGGTGACACAAGTTATGCACCAAAGTTGTAATCAAATACAAAATGCGAGGCGGTGCTACAGTAATAAAATGTTCATGGATGCGGTCCGCTTAGTTGTGTAATAACAGTTTTGAATTTTCAAAGGCCTTCGCTCGCGTCGCCCACGAGACATTGTAATAAAGTTGGAACATCAGGACATCCACGGGAACCTACTTACCTTGTTAAAGATGTGCAATATGTCCTTAAGTCGTTGCCAGAACGTTGCATCAAGCGGATTCAATTTCGCTCCTCTTATAGTATCTGGCCTGCCTCAGGGCTCAAATCTTGGTCCACATCTGTTTTCTGTGTTTCAAAGCAATTGCATTGATTCAATGAAAGCAAGTGCAGTACAAGGTTCTATAATGTCTGTGATTCAATCAAATAAATCAAAATCGTAATCATGTTTACTATCATCACGATCACAATTTTTACGACCGATCCCTCAAGGCCCAGAAATGTAAAGTTATCCCATTCGCGTTGGGGCACTCTGCCCTTGAAGTTTGACATTTTACGATGCTTTGATTATAATTGCCTGAATAATATAACGACAGAAAAAACGTGGATTTGTTATTGATATTTCTGCATCGAACACACATAATTTGCAAAAAACACCGACGATAACATTAACAAATACGCTGAACTAAATGAGACTTGGGAAAATCGATTTTAGAAAAAGTGGATATTGCACTTGTGCTCTCTACTACAAGAGTGTTGTTGTCTAAACGAATAACCGTAGTGTTTCTATATATACTCTTTGAATAGAAGACGTCAAAGGCACAATCTTCAGGCATACAGAAGAAGAGAAAAGAGGTAGGGTTCCGCCCTTCCGCCCTACTGGGGAAGTACCTCCACCTTACAGAATACCGCCGCTAAACAATATTCTTTTAAATAGTATTGTGTTTCTGCCGATGAGTAAGGTTTCCAGTTCTCCATGGGGTAGGAATTTGGGGAACCGTGGCTTTGGCAGTGGAGGGACATTTGGCTTTTTGCTGCCAGAGTAACATGTTATAGAGGTGGGCAACGCATTGGCGATACTCTCGGTGTTGCTAATGTCTATAGGAAGGGGTGACCACTTTCAATCAGGTGGCCCGCTTGCCTGTTTGCCTACCGTATGACATAAAAAAAAAATACAGCACAATCAGTAAATATTTACACAACTGTTATTATTTTTATCTACACCCATAGCGTAATGTTCCAATTTCATATTCGAAAACAGTTGTTTAAGGATACACTTTTTTCACGCCAGACTATAAAATTTTAAAAAAATACTTTTCGATACAGCATTTCCCATACTAATTTCATTACAGCTGTAACGTAAAATAACTTTATCTACACTCATAGCTTAATTTTCCAATTACATATTCGAAAACAGTCGTTTCATGGTACACTTTTTTCACGCCAGATTATAAACTAACTACTACTTTTCGATACAGCATTTCTCATACTATTTTCATTACAACTGTATCGTAAAATAACTTTTTAATCATTATGCAATACTTCTATTTTTTAATTTTTTGTCGGGCGCCGGGACACGGCATAATGTAGGCTGAATACTTATATGTCTTTAACAAATTCAAATTCAAATTTAAATTTTCCTGTTTATATTATGTGTAATTGTTTTCCCACTAAACAGAATATTTTTTGTGATTGTTATAATTTGAGTTTGTGAATGTTTTTTCTTATTTTAAGCAAATAAATAAGATAAATGTGTAAGTAGTAAAGTGAATTTCCTCGACGCGTAGATACAACAGAACTGACTCGCAGCTTACTTCCAGCAAAGTTGAGAAAATTATAGGTACGATATTTTAACATAAAAATATGAGTGTAGATAAAGTAGTGTATGCAACTGCATATAATTAGGTATTAAAACACTCGTGTCAAACAATTATCACACTCGGCTACGCCTCGTATGATAAACAGACACTCATGTTTTAATACCCCCTTTTATATGACAGTTGCATAAACTACTATCTATTATTTGCTTTGGGAAAATGTAGTTAATTACATAAACCCACGCAAAAATAGCTTGTAAAATTCGAAGTGCTTTTAGGTAATTATGTACCTACATATCCCTGTACTTGTGTAGTAGACCTATGTACGGCTGCTGTAAGAATTTTTTTATACAAATAAGTTGGCCTGTTGTGTCTGTTATATTATGTCATAAACATTTGTAGCAATCTTGTGTACAATAAATGGTTAAATAAAATAGGTAAATACATACATCCGTATTCTGGAGGTGAAGACCATATCCTGTAGTACAGGTTGAGTACCTACAACCTCTAGCAGGCGCCAGTATTCACACAAAGCGTTGTGTTAAAATGTTAATATGTTTTAGGACTATGTCTTTATTATAAATTATAATAAACGTAACATCATGTTATGTGTACATCGGTAATACACCTGGCACGCCCAATAAATAAAACGTAAACTATCTTGTATACAATAAATGGTTAAATAAATAAATAGGTAAATACATACATTTGTATTCTGGAGGTGAAGACCTGGTATCCTGTAGTACAGGTTGTGTACCTACAACCTATAGCTGCAGCAGGCGCCAGTATTCACACAAAGTTTTGTGTTAAAATGTTAATTGTTTCAGGATTATGTCTTTATATAACCTATAATTAAACATCATGTTAAGTGTACATCGGTAATGCACCTCGCACGCCCAACAAATAAAACATAACTTAAATAAATAATAATCTTATATATAACGCATAAAGAACAGTCGTTATACCTATAAGGCTATAATGATAATGGTGATTTATCACACGGATAATTTTGGAGACACAAGGTAGCTTTATAATTGGTAATTTATAACACGGACAATATCGAGTCATAAGGTCAATTATCTTATCACAAGTAAACAAAAAAAAACTTAGAGAACCTCATTTATAGCTTATTAGCTGGCCCGCCGCGACTTCGTTCACGTGTTGTTGTACCCCATAAACCTTCCTCTTGAGTCACTCTATCGATCTGTTCCTGAAAACTGCCTTAACATAGTCTGTACTATCTACCTATATAAAAAATCTACCACGAATCATATTGTGGCACAATGGTCCCTCAGTTACAAAAGAAATGTTCAAAATATAGGCAAGAACAGGACGATAGCCCAAATACAACGACAATAATCAGAATAACAGAGCAGCTGACAGCGGGGGGACGCCACCGAGACGAACGTTTAAAACTTTTCCACCGCCCGCGAGAACTTGGGCTGGTTTCGACAGATTTGTTCAATTTATATTCTTCCTAGACAGATACCTACGAGAACGTGCGAAATTACCGGAAGTTGGTCTGGATAACAACTATTTCCACCGAAATTTTATTCATCTACCTTAATTTTTTCAAATAGTACCCTTTTTTTTAAGAGAATAGTCAGGTATTTGACTGCCGTCTCACCTGTGCACACCTGTCTCTTAAATACCTATTCACTCTTGTCTTAAAGCCCTGAGGGAAACATGTGTAGCCATAATACAAAGCTGAAACTATTAGAACCTGGATGATAAGTAAGTTAGTAAAACATGTTAATTCCACTCAGACACACGGCACAACTTTGACTTGAACTGTGGCGTTCTATCGGCTGATTGACGCCACAATCCGGCCAACTTAATTCCTGCCAACTTAATGCCAACGACAAAACCTTTATCCCTTGTACTATAAAACTATAAAAGTCGTATTAAAATGCTATGTTCAAAATGCTCTTTTGACCTACAAAAACTACATACTGGATTAATGAACTACTAACCGTACGTAGGTATGTTATTATCCAATTTATTTTCGAATGAGTTTGCTTTATTTTTTATTTATACAGATTCAGGCGCTGTCCGAATTGGCAACGGTAGTGCGACCATGGTCGTGCGACGGGCGGTTTTGACGTCTCCTATTGGTCGGGCGACGTTCGTTGTACGACCGTGGCCCTTTGACCGTTGCTAATTAGGAGAGTGCCTTACGCTGCGCAAAATGTTGCCCAAACAAAAGTCTGTGGAAGTCTTATCGTCCACACGGCATAAGCAAATCGTTTAATTTGATATGTAGTGTTCTTTATTATTAGGATCTAGCGGTGTTGAAATTGAAGCGACCAAACTTGAAAATATGGATATACTAGATTTTGTACGTTACTTCGTCCGCGTGAAATTCGGTTATAACGTTCCAGACCCGTTGCCGCGGGAACCACATTGAATTTCGGGATAAATTATATCCTATGTGGGCTATAAGCGATATTGCTGCTAAAATTTTTACTTGAAGCGGTAACAAATATCGTTACAAACTTTCACATTAATAATATTAGTCGGATATAAACCTAGATGGCTTTTTAAATTTCTTATTATCTGATCTGCCAAATCCTCAACCATGGCCAAAACCCCAGGCCCTCGTGCGCGAGAGCACAGACGGAAAATTAACGCCAAGATGATTATTATGTAGACATAGACAGCTTTTGTTACTAGCAAGACTAAAAATGTCCTGTTCCCATACAAAGTCCATTAAATGGAAATACAATAAAGTAGGAGATGGCATCTCGTCGATAACCATACCAATTAATTTCCAATTTTTGTAATTCTCGTCTATACATGGTTATTTTACTATTGTTTTTTTTTTAAACTGACTGCACTTGTTTCAATTTTTATTCCGTCAATTTATCCATCAAGGCATCACAGGTGTGTTTTCACGTTACGATTGCTATATATTATTTTGATTTATTTTTAAAATTATATTTATAGATAGGTACACAGTACATAACAAATTAGCTTCCCGCCGTCTGTCCCTCAGAATGTATGTCGGTATGTACTCGTATGTACGTTTAGATCTTTCAAACTACGGATATTAATGCGGTTTCCGGCAACAGATAGAGTGATGATTCAAGGGGAAGGTTTTTAGAGTAGGACAACACGCGAACGAAGTCGCGGCGGGCCAGGTAGTAAATCTATAAATTGTTTTCGCGAAAATGTTTTCGCACTTGTATGCATAAATTCTACAAGTTTGAATATGCCTGTAAATGCTGCAATAGACTGCGCAAACAGATACGTTTGCAATGATGTTTTGATACAAAATACAAAATGCATAAATTTTCGCACTCCGTTTGCGCAAACTTCGTTTGTATAAACGCGCTGAGCAAGCATATATCGGTGTCGTGTAGACAGGCCTTAATGTTAATTAGTATTGTCGGTCAAACAATATACAATGCGCGCGCGAGTCATGTTCATCGGGCGCGATCGTTTTAATAATTCGAGTAGCGTCAGCGTTCAATTATCGAAGGCTCGATATCTCGCCATCTCACTTTGCCGGGTCTGCTGCACCATGTTACGAATAAAATATTAGGCGCAGCGGACAAGGCTTGTTAATTATGATTAGGGTATTAGTAAGTCCATGGATTAGAGTGAGGGCCACGAGACGTTGTAGACAGGTATAGCTGGTGACCCAATTCAAGTGTTTTACCCTGAAGAGGGTAGTCATAGTGAATGCATCTATACTGCCATTGATATAATTTTCCTTAGAATTTCGTTTTGAGCTAATTATAATTTTTTCGAGACTTCGTCATAAGCTATTTTACATTTTTGACTATAAATTCATGAAAGCGATAACATGATGATGCCAATATGTATTTTAGCCACAGGCTCTATTCTTCATTCTCATAATCTTTTGTCAAAATCTTTGAGGTTTATGGAACGTTTATGGAATAAGGAATTTTAAAATAAGTTTTAAATGAGTGTTTTAGCTAATGAACGTTTTAAACCAACTATAAGGTATTTTTATTAATAAGTCCGTAAGGTTATCCCACGTTTTCGAGTACAAGAAAAAAATTCACATCGATAGAGGTTTAGGAGACCCACGAAACGTTGGTCTGCCCATGCATAAACAGTGGAACGAAAAAAAATTTTTGCCCCCTCAAAATTTCGTCTTTCCGTAGCGATACTACTTAATTATTCTCTTGTGTGGGTTATAAAAGTAAACTAATCTGATTTGCCTCACACACTCTTGGCAGTTTCGCTAGTCAGCCACATTAAAGTCACTAATAAGCGGCTTTATTAATATGTAGATGACTAGCGAAAGTGCGAAGAGGACACACTACAACGGCAAGCACTACGAGTAGCACTTGGCCTTACGCTCCGCCTAGCACTTGGCCTTCTGTTCCGTGGCGGTAATAATGTGAGCAGAAGATCCGACATCCGCATTTTTTAAATTAAAACTATTTTTTCACAATGGGACGAACGGTGTTTGAAATTGTTTCTGAATCGGAACAAGATTTCTTGCTTATACTACTGTTATTTAAAAAGTTTTACTGTAAAACTTGTAATAAATTAAATGCAAAAATTTATGAAATTTATATGTACCGCGTGGACGTGACTAAGTGCAAGGTAACGATACCTATAATCCGATACAGTTCTACAAAAAAAGAGTAGAAATTAAATAAAATGGTACCACAATATTTCAATAAGTAGACGGACAAGTATGTACAAGTATGTAGGTACGCTTAGATCTTTATACTACGCAACGAAAACCAAATAAAAAAAAACTAATGTAGTTTTAAACAATAGATAGAGTGATTCAAGAGGAAACGAAAGAAGAAAAAGGGTAGGTAGCGGTAAAGTAGGTGCATGGTAGGTGTAGTGTAGGTGTAGAGTAGGTACAGGGTATGTGTAGGATAGGGAAGGTATAAGGTAGGGTAGTGGCAGGACGCCTTAGCAGGGGACAAGGGTTAGCATTACAGAACCTTGTGAGAAGACAAATAGGAGACGCGTTGTAGTGTGTCCAGGTCACATCATGGCAAACCAGCTCCAACCCGTCCGTAGGGAAGAAGTTACCTCATCCGCAGCAGGGGATCCCTAGCAAGTTGCCGACCTCGTAGAAGTCTTTGCAAACCTTTATAGAGAACATGTGTCGAGACAGCTCATTCCACAACCCGTTTCATATTTAACCGATAGGTACATTAGTAGCAGTATCGTAGTTGTACCCAAATTGGTCGTATGAGGAGCAACCCATTTCAAATTTAACCGATAGGTACATTTATAGCAGTATCGTAGCTGTACCTACGTTGGTCGTATGAGGAGTAACCTATTTAAAATTGAACCGATAGGTACATTAATAGCAGTATCGTAGCTGTACCTACGTTGGTCGAATGAGGAGCCGTAGGCGCGCTGACACGTAGCAATCGTGACTAAGTAGCTGTCGGCCGCTACGAGTGCTACGAATATCGACTGACGTCCAACATGCACGTAACTTACGTCATCAATTTAAGAATGAAACTGTTGTGATTCAACTGGAATTGTGGTGGATTCTATCTATATACATAGTATAACAAAGTCGCTTCCCGCCATCTGTCGATCTTTTAAAGTACGCACGGAACGGATTTTAACGATTTGAATACATTGGATAAAGTGATTCAAGACGAAGGTTTATAAGCAAGAAAAAAGAGTAGATAGGGGTAGAGTGGGTGTACGCGAACGAAGCCACGTCGGGTCCACTAGTATAATATATAAAACCAAGAATACACTACTTAGTCAAAGATTGAGTACTTTAAAAAACAAAGAGAGCGCCCTATTCATATCATTTTGTAAGAATTATTTTCGAAAAGTAGAAAGGTTGTAGGCCCATTACAGAAACTTAATTTAAAACAATAACTGAATCGCGTAATTCGATCAGCGCGGCTGCCATCACCACGATCCCGGCAGCTCCATTAAATTGCGTGCGGCCCGGCGGGCGAGAGCGGCTTTTATTGGAACAATATCGCTTAATAAGCTGAGAGGTTTTGCGCAGATAGTCGGCCGCCGCTGGGGGCCTACGGGGGCCTGTGGGCTCTGTGGGGTCTGTGGGGTCTAGGGGGTCAATTGAGTTTCGAAGCTCCTGCGCTCGGCAAGCAGCTGAAACCGATGTGCAATTTGTGCAGGTTTTAAAGATTTAACGGCGTACAGTGACTTCTGTACTATTGTATTGGTCAGGGGTAATGCTTTCATGCACTCTGGAGTCGAGTCCCAGGTCAATGTGGATTTTTAGATGTCGCTTTCAAACCTGTGAAGTCCGTCTATACATAGAATACTTCTAATAATAAAACCTACATAGTTATGTGTTTCCCACACGTTAAGTTTTAACTGCACTGTTTAACTGGTTTTATGACGCATAAACTTAACTCAAGCAAATTTTCCATCGATGTAAAGAAACCACTGCACAGAAAAATGTATTCGATAATCCGTCAAAAGAAAAGAACAGTTGTGAATTCACGGGTCACTAATTTTGCTTCAGTTTTATAGGAAATAAGAAAACTTAAAATATTTACAAGTATCGTTGGAAAATTAGTTTGACAAAGACCGAACATGAGATTTATCTATAAATTGACATAGCAACGCTAGCAATGCTACCTCGTCTACTATGACAGTAGACAACGTTTCATCGATCTTTATAGTCGTTATCACCTTAACAAACAATATTAAAAGTATATAGCTAGGCTAGACACAACAGCGCCATTCTTTGATTTTATGTCATTCGCTAAAATACTGTACAGTTACATCAAAAACGTGTCAGGCATGTTTCATATTTTCTCCTTAGTAGCCCGGTCGGCAGGTACTTTCGACCGAGACACAATTCTGATTTTAATGAAATTTTGTGAATTTGTTCGGGAATAGTGTGGGGTGAGTAATTTTAGTTTTCGACCTCAAGGAGTCTCTGCTACTTTGACGGGGGCTAAAACACCTCGTAATTTGTGGACATTTTCCAGTTTTTGCTTATAATTCGAAAAAGAGGGGCAAAAAATGCAAAGACACAAAAATGCTCTAAAACTTTGGGGATATGAAAAAGTGAATAAAGCAAAACCGTATACGAGCAAAACTGTCTCGATTGTGGTGGTAGGTAAAATATCCTTATCTTAGGAATTTGGACGAAGAAATATACATTGTTTTTATGTGATATATGAACAAATTACCAATTTTGGTTTTTTTCCTTTACTTGAACTGTAAAACTTCTTGATAAATTTCGCGATTATAGGTCATCGGTAACTACCTCAGACGTTATGATAAAGTTACTCTGTGATCTCAAAGTATGTGGACGTACGTTACTCAAAAGTTGTCATACAACTTGCAACTTGATACTCACACTAAACTTTATCAAAATGTATAGGGGACTTTTGCACGACATTTAATTATAAAATTTGGCAAGAAGCAAGGTCTTACAACACAAGTAAAGGAAAAAAGCTAAAATTGGTAATTTGTACATATATCACATAAAAATACATGAATATTTTTTATACAATGTACTAAGAAAATTATATTTTACCTACCGTCACAACCGCGACTGTTTTGTTGGTAAACGGTAGGGAATTTAATAAAGTAAGTGCATTTTTTGCTAAAAGCCGCCGTTTTCGAGTTACAAGCAAAAAACTGGAAAAGTCCAAAAGTGTCATGGTTTCTTGGTTTCCCCCCAAGGTAGCACGCTTTAGCACAGGCTCCTCGAGGTCAAAAACTTAAATTACACACTCTCAAAATTTCATTAAAATCGTAATTATGGTAATGCCCCTAACTTTTACGACCGAGTTATAGAGTTATAGCTTAGTTTTTCTTTAATTTCATTCTTAAAGTCATTTTTTACTTACTCACGGCCCAGTGCATCAGTTGTTGCTATTGTTGGTACATTTCTAAACAAATATTACATGGGGAATAATTATTTACCGTACAGGTATTCCATCCGTAAAGCTAAACCACGTTGTTTTGCTTTGCGGTTTTCGAATTTGATACAGAGGATTAACCAGTTATCATCGGTTCAGTGAAACAAAACTCAATATACACAGTAATAGTCGGATTGGTATCGGAAATGTTCGCACGCACCAATAAATCCCAGTTGACTGAAAGCCTTTGTGGCGAGGATGTAAGCGGGCGACCTGAAGTGACCTGAACAAGCAGCTGGATATTCGCACGGATATTTATCAATTTACAGCAATGCAAGTCTAAAGCGACCGTTCTGGTTACCGTAACTGCTAATAAACGTATATAAAATGCATCAATTCACTTAATTGTGCTTAGTTCAATAGAAAACTAGTAAAACCGTATGGTTTAACCCTATGGTAAACTGCTAGAAATTAGCAGACTAATTCTATAATTAGTCTGCTAATTTCTAGCAGTTTACATGGATAGTTAATGGGATACTGAAAAACAGGTCATGGAAATACTGTGCCGGCAATGACACAACCAGTTTGATCCTTTACTTAAAAAACTGACGGACCAAATAAAATGAAAATGCACTTATTGTTTGAGTTTATTTAACTATATGTAAGTACGTGTTTATTGAAGTCTCAGCAGAAATTTAAACACCTACTTTATCCATATGATTGGGTATTAACTCACTCGTGTCAAATTATTATGCTACGCTTCGTATGATAAACAGACACTCATGTTTTAAGCGAGTTGCATAAACTACTATTATAGTTCTAACAGTACGCGGCGGTCCCAATATTTTTTTTAAGTTTGGTAGGCACTAATTTCATTGGCGTAGCAGTATATATTTTGAAAAACTTTTAAAGACGAGTCAACGAAATATATCCTTGCTATGGAGATAAGAGTGTCAGATGGAGTAGGTCAAATACTATGATGGTCCATTTAAGACATTGCTCTAATATGACGTCCGTGTGACATACACAGCATTTTACCCACTTCCCTGTAATCAATTGAATTGAAATTTTGCATACACATGGAGACACTGCACCATAAGGGCCTTTTTGTTGTTAAAAAATACTCTCACCCCCGATCGGCTGTTCAACCAGTCCCAGGGTGCGTAGCGACAAACGTAATCCTCGCTTCCCGTCGGTTTCCGTCGCGTTTGCCGCAGAATTCAGGTCGTAGTCATTAATTCTCACGGTTAACGCGGCGCGGTGTGCTCATCGCCGAATGCTTAAAACAGGCCGGGCTCTTAAGTAATAATTGTACCTTTTAATTGTTGTCTTTAATTGGATGGGCCCGGAGCGATCGACGCGAAGTCAAGTTTTATAAAGTTGCATTTCTTGATATTCTGGCTAGCCACAGTGACTACACTATTGTAAACTAGCTGTAATTACCTTCCTATCTATATTATGTGTAATACATCATTTCAAAATTCGCGAATTTTTAAAAAGCGGGTAGTTTATTTATTCGTATGGCATTACTAGCCGAATCGCTAATTATACCCTAGTACTAAGCGGGTAGTAAACTTCATTAACTCATAGTCAAGTATCATATATGTCTAGAGTAGTACTTAACGGTGACATGACAGCGGATGTCAGAAATAATTTGGAGTTCTAATTTCTGCTTAAATATCCATGTAAACTGCTAAATATTGACACACTTATATTTTTCTAGTTTTTACCAGCGACTTCGTCCACGTGGAAATGGTTTATATGGCAGTTTCGATTCACCATTTTAAATTGCACGAGTGCCCGAATTAGATAAAACGTGGCACAGGTGAGATAGGTGTAGGGCAGGTGTAGTGTAGGTGTATGATAGGTGTAGGGTGAAGAAGCCACGCTTGCCGATATTGCTGGTGTTATAGCTAGGATAAGGCGATAGGGACTGGAAGTAGTGCTACATAAGTCCGAAACCATTTACTTTTATGGCAGTCGATGACCACCTCCTGCTGGCTCAAATATACTGGAAATACCTCGGCTTCGTACTTGACAGCAAATGGAATTTTGTGAGGCATCTATCTACAGCAACTAGTCTCGAGGTTGATCGGGACCGCGTCTGCTCTCCTTCGAAATATCGGAGAAGGAAATGGCAGCTGTAGAAAACTCTACACGGCCGTGGTTCGGTCAATTACCTTGTATTTGAGCAGAGTCGTTGACCACTGCCAGCAGAGCGTTATTTGAGCGTTAGGGCTCAAAAAGGTATGGCTGTGAGAGTGTGTAGGGCGTACCGCACAATCTCGCATGAGTCAGTATGTGCCCTTGCTGGATCTATTCCCTAGGATCTTGAAGCAAATATATTATCCTCTGCGTTTGTTCGATGGCGCAAATTGGCTCGAGATCAAGCGTTGCAAGAGTGGGCTGGACGGCTTCTTCCCGCGAAGTCAAGCCGCAGAGGTACCGGAGCTCAAAGGCTCCTCGAAGCCATTCAGCCTATACCCAAAGAGTGGGTCGATCGTAGACATGGTGCGCTAACCTTTCCAAAGACGCAGGTCCTCTCGGGACATTGTTGCTTCGGGAGGTACTTGTGTACTTGCCAGAAGGGAGCATAGTACCTAGTAATACTAGATGTCACCAGTGTAACTGTCCCGATGACAATGCTGTAGCCTGGAAGGCTGTTAGCACCTTCTGCGAGACCGTCATTGTCCAGAAGGAGTCAGCGGAGCAGGAACGCGTGCGCGTGGACCCTGCGAGACGACGACGACGACGAAGAGCTCCGACTAGTAGCGGAGTCTTTGATGTGCGTCAGTACACGACTCTGGGGACGGTGTCGGCTTGGGGTGGTCATCAAGCCGATACACATCGGAACGGTGTAGGGGCAGGTTTGGAGAGGCCACAACCTGTCTCGTGATGGGCATTCGGGCGCGGTGTTAAAATGGTTCCAGTAGAACGCATTCTATTGAGATCCCGAAGCCCATCGAACTGCACTGAGGAGTTACCGCGGAGTTTCAAGTGGGTCCTACATAACCCAGCTCTTCTCCCGTGGGGCTGGGTACCTGGATCACAGGTTTTCACCACAAGGTTCAACACTAGGTTAAAGTGAAGTAGATTAGGGTAGAGTACGGGGTAGAACAATACACAAACAACACGCGAAAGAAGTCACGCCGGGCCAACCAGAATATATTTAAAACAAAAACCGAATAACAAAAATACTACTTTTTCAAACGAACGAACTATTTTTGTGAACAGGTTTGAACAATATTAAAATTTTTAAAACAAAACTTCACAATACAATCGAGGCTATTCGCGGCCCGAGGAACAATTGCTAGATTCAACTTGCCATACCGTGAGGAAGTAACTTCACCCATTGTCCGACTAATTGGACCGCAGGATTTAAACCAGTATTTCGCTATTGTGTGAAATTAAGAGAAAATTTTGGACCGAGTGCCGTCGTGTCATTGTCAGTTGAGAGGCCAGCTCAGGCCGGGATTTGGCGCGGTCGGGCGGGCACACCCTGATTGTGGCCGGCTAAATACTGCCAACTTGCAAAGGCTCTTACCGGCGCAGTTTAAGCACAATTTGCAATGGACTGGCTGCATACTAAATGGGCTCTAAATGCAGAAGCCTTGAAGCTCGATAGCTTCGTAAAGACGGGGCCTTAAATAACCGATGAAGACGGTGGAAATGGACGGTTGCTTCGATGTCTTATTCAGGTAGTTCGATTTAAATTGGTACAAAAAAGTTAGTGGTAAGTTTTGATTGTAATTTATGTTTGACGTCTTTAATGTGCATACTTTTATGCTGGCCGTCTATATATCTATGATATATAAAAGAAAGTCGTGTTAGTTACACTTTTTATAACTCAAGAACGGCTGAACCGATGTGGCTGAAAATTTGTGGGGAGGTAGCCTGGGGTTGAATCGGGAAACGGATTTAGGATACTTTTTATACTTTTTTTTTTATTTTTTTTTTATTCTTGTGTCATTAATAGCCGAGTTGCTAATTATAACCTAAGTAATTAATGAACACTAAAGCTACAAGTAAATATCTAAATTCTTCACCCATTGGGCTGCGTTTTCATCAGGAGAGAACAAGTCCAAAGAGTCTCCAGTGTATTTCCGCTTTGGACATTCGTGGATGACATGATGAATGGACTGCACAGGGGCACCGCAATCGCACGCTGGAGAGTCTCGCCAACCACACCTAAACAATACTCGCCGCAGAGTCCGTGCCCAGCTGTAAGCCCTTTTCGTTTTAAACAAAAATACAATAGTTGTTTCCAAATGATCTCATTTGGGGCAGACATTACCGAAAAACGAGGATTTATATTCCCAACATATCGTGCTGCATGTGAAGAACAAAGCAGAGAACATGGATTTTATTAATTTAAATTTTTTGGGTGTGTGGGTGTAGGATAGGTGTAGAGTAGGTGTAGGATTGGTGTAGGGTAGGTATAGGGTAGGTGTAGGGTTAGTGTAGGGTAGGTGTAGGGCAGGTGTAGGGCAGGTGTAGGGCAGGTGTAGGGCAGGTGTAGGGTTGGTGTAGGGTAGGTGTAGGGTACGTGTAAGCTAGTTGTAGGGTAGGTGTATGGTAAGTGTAGGGTAGGTGTAGGGTAGGTGTAGAGTAGGTGTAGGGTAGGTGTAGGGTAGGTGTAGGGTAGGTGTAGGGTAGGTGTAGGGTTGGTGTAGGGTAGGTGAAGTGTAGGGTACGTGAAGTGTAGGTGTAGGGTAGGTGTAGGTTAGGTGTAGGGTAGGTAATGGGTAGTTGTAGGGTTGGTGTAGAGTGGGTGTAGGATAGGTGTAGGGTAGGTGTAGGGTAGGCGTAGGGTTGGTGTAGTTTAGGTCTAGGGTTGGTGTAGAGTACGTGTAGGGTACGTGTAAGGTAGTTGTAGGGTAGGTGACGGGTAGGTGTATGGTAAGTGTAGGTTAGGTGTAGGGTTGGTGTAGGGTAGGTGTAGGGTAGATGTAGGGTAGGTGTAGGGTAGGGTTGAACTAGGGGTAGGGTGGTGTAGGGTTAGAACGCTACGCGAACGAAGTCGCGCCGGGTCCACTAGTTAAAAATATAAAACAAAGCAATGAAAGAGAAAAATAATAAAAGCACAAAACAAAGCGCGCGTAAATTTTTTATTTCATAGTCATTCGTCGCAGTATTACTGTCGCTACATAACGGCATCTGCAACAAAGTATTCTATGAAACTATGCCTACGCACACCACAGAAATCAAAATAAGATATGTACCTACATCTTAAGTAAAATAAGAAATACACCTAACCCAATTAGGTTCTAAATACCTTAACAGGTATTCCCGTACCTATTCCCTTCGTAATGTACAAGGATGTTGTAAATCTGTCCTTTATGTGAAGGCCTTTTCAGCGAGGTTTTCTTTCATGTCGTTTTCAGGACTAGAGGCCTCTATTACTAACAAGGTATAGTAATATTTTATAAAAAAAATTTACACATCTCGCTTTTATTGCACTTAATTTCTTGTTTAGTCGACTGATTGGTCAAGCGACTAATGACTGAAACAGGCCAGCTAAACCCTCCGTATCTCTGAAAATGCGTAGCAGCGTTTTATTTTGTGTTTTCAACATAGCGGTCTCGAACCCGCCAGACAAGCATGGAGATAATGGCATAGCCTTCCACTACTGCGGAGGATACCCAAAAAAAATGTTGTATTAAATTTTTTCAACTATTCAACGCTTTTATGAAGTTTTATTCGAGGTGGATAGGATTTTCTATTGGCCTTTCTCCGCCGCTGAATGAGCAAACGCAGCGAGCTCGAAATTTTTGACAATTTGGCAAAAAAACTGGCGTAATCAAAAATTAGATGAGCAAGCGCAGCGCACTCAAATGGATTCTTTAGACATTTCGAGTCTTGAAAAATTAATGCTCGTAATAAAGGTAATCAAATGTGCGATGAATGAGCGACCACACGAGCTCACAGGAATTGTTGTCAATAATTTTTGCCGTTAAATAACTACTGTAAAAAATGGGCAGAGAACCGAGTTAAAAGTTTTTGAAAGAATGATCACTTTATTGCATAAAAACAGTACATATGTACAGAAGCAGAGAAACAACAGGCAGCCTTATCGCTTAAAGCGATTTCTTCCAGATAACCTTTTTGGTAGCAAACTATCCATAGGGACATGTTTATATAGATCCTGAGAACAAGCCCGTTCATCGAAAGGGTATGCTGATGTATTATTTAAAAAACACTAAAATATACATACCATACTAAAATACTATAAATACATACAATATTACTAAATAAAGTACAAACAAAATAAATACTAAATAATACGAAACCCAAGAATACAAAAAGCAGCGATAGTAAGGAACCTTCTGTAACCGACGCGAACAAATGCTCTTGAAATGAAAATGTTGCAGTATTGCCAAGCCGGACATCGGAAAGCCTAATCGGATGGACAGCGAAGGTTTTAGAAAATATATTCGGGAAATGGAGAGAAATATTGGAAGAAGGTTGTCGAGTGGAGTTAAGAATTGGAAGGAAACGAAGATAGGAATTGGAAGCGCACTTTTGGCAGTTGTTGCACTGCTCAGCCGTGATATCCGGATAGCAGCAGATATTTGAGATGTTTAAAGTTAAAACAGTCAAATTCGAAGATAGTGAAGGCGTGTGAACCAAGATGATTTTATTATGGGCCAGGGTCTCGAGTTCGCTAATTTACTTGGATCGATTGAATTGTAATTGGATTGCAATAACCGCTTAACGGTAGTTTTAATGGTATCCGAATACCAAAAAACTGCAATTTAGTAACAGAATACCATAAAAGTATCAAACTGCCATAGAGCTGCGATTGCGATCCAATTACATTACAATCGAGCCATTAAGTAAATTAGCGGACTTCAGGCCTAGGTCCATTTATCCGCACTCACAATTACAGATAATATGAACAAGCGAGCTCAATTTATGTAATTTTGCCTATCCAAAGGAACTTTCTTGTGGCAATTTAAGTTTACTATTCCTCTTAATACGCCTATACATATTCTGAGTGCAATGTGTAAGTTTATTGCCGCCCCTTATGTAATGTCGTCTTTCATATATTCTCGTAAAACGTGTCGAAGCTTGTTCATGCGACAGCATCGTCCTCTCGCTAAACAAAAAGTAAACAAGAGCCGCCACAGAATGCGCAAAGTGCGAGCTTCAAAGCCTTTACTGGCTTTTAGAACGGTTCGAATGGGCATTTCACGGTTTCTGTTTTGCAAAAGCGCATTTCCACTGTCCGCTGGAAACAACAAAACTGTCTTTTACACATGAAAACGTGAGTTTTAAGGAAGGAAATACGTACTTTAGTACACGTATTTTTGTTTATTTCACTTGACAAAATCAATGAGAATTGCTAATAATCATGTTATAATGTTGGGGAGCATCGGTGGCTTAGTGGTTAAGATATTCGATTCGTAAGCGAGAGATACCAGGTTCATATCCCACTGCCATCATGTACCAATGAAACTTTTTTGAGTTGTGTACATTAGTTGAATACTAACTGATGTTCTTACGGTGAGGGAAAACATTGTGATAAAAACTGCACATTCAGGCGACTAAATGTGTAACCATGATTTAATCCGGTCAGGTGGTAGCAAGGTCATTTCTAATTCTGTCACGTTTGTCACTTTGTGACAATCTTGTCACTTTTTGACAAATAAGTCGAATTGTCGCGACAAGTGCCGTTTGATAAAGATGACAATTAATTCCAAATGAAGAAACTATTGTCTTACTTATTAGTAATTGACTAATTTGTCAAATTAACGTATTTGTCACAACAGAATATCTAGGCATGCGTAAGAGAAAACACGAGGGTAAAATTTATCTTGAACTTCAGTTTTTGTTTGCTATTTGAAATGTACACCAAATTAGTAATATTAATACTTATTTGAAACATAGAAAGCTTGACCGCGACAGAGGTGACTTGTCAATTATGTAGAAACACCGGAACCATGTAGTATTCAGTGACAGAATTTGAATGCCGCCAGCAATGCGACATTAACATGTTTTTAAATCATCTATAATAGATGTATCATCATGTCATGTTTGTGTACAATAAAGAATAAAGAAAGACGTGTCGGAAAAAGGCCGAGCGCCCTTCTTCATGAAAATATGATTCTTCTCAAAAGTGTCGAGATTTGACGTAGACGACGTTAGCGCCAAAGTAATACAGTTTAAGCCGACAAATTTTAGACGATGTACAAAAACGAAGGCGGCTTTTAAGCTTATCGATTGCTCAGTAGCGTCGAGTTTGAGAGAGAAACGAGAACTCCATTTTTTAAATTAGGTATCCTACCTCGTAGCTATTGATGTAAAGCTGCCGAATAGTGCCAGTCGAAAATATCTGACAAATCAACAAATATGTTCACCTGTCATGACAATTTAGTGTTTCATAAATCTTTGACAAGGTTATCCGGACTAAAGTTACTTGTCGCCTGTCAAGAGAAAATTAAACAGAAATTGTCACGACAAGTCGAAATATTTGTAGATTTTCCACAAAGTCAGTGATAATCTTTATTAAACAGAAAATTGACAAATTGTCAGATTGGCACCTGTCATTGTAGCGTTTATTAGAAAGGCCCCTGATCTGCCAAATCTTGAATTATGGTCAAGGCGGACTCCAGGCCCTCGTGCGCGAGATTACAATCGAGACATTTACGCCAAGATATTTATTTTATTTTATTAATGTACCAAACACAACAATAAGAGCATTTCTGACCCGGACTGATTTAGGTACCTACTGCATTTCACAGATTCAAATGTGTCTTCGAGGTCATAACCTTGAAAGTACAAGAACGGAACCTTAAATGTATTCCATTCCTTAGCCGCCCAGGCCCAAAGCAGTTTATTAATTTATTTCCATACAGTGTTACAGTAATGAAATTTAGTTTATGCTGACAAAATAGAAAATGAGTGAGATATTTGCCTGCATATTTTCCTTGTATCATTAATTGATTAAAGATAAGTCGGTCACAATAATTGTATCCATTTTCACTGTTATCACCATCATAAAAGTTTTTACGTAGGACTTTCAGCGAAATGCATCCAGTAGATGATCGTTAGACGCGTAGCCTAGGTTTCAAGGTTATGCAACTTAACATAACAGCTCAGAGTCACGAAATAAGCGGGTCTTTATCTGATCTTCGCACACATACCAAGTTATATGTATAACAAAATTTTCGTCGGGTGTCCGTGGGTCCGTGTCAATCAGGATGACTTCGTCCACTTCGTATCTGGTCCATTTTGCGTATCCTATGTCCGTCTCCTGGTTCTAAGCTACCTCCCTACCAATTTTCAGCCAAATCGGTTCAGCTGTTCTTGAGTTATAAAAAGTGTAACTAGCACATAGTGTGAATAACACGACTTTCTCTGATATATATATAAGATATATTTATTGCATTCCGTAGGTTACAGAAAGATGTGGAAGATTCTAAGTTCTTACTTTTTCTCGTCCAATTCTTAAAAATGTATGTTTTGGTAGGAATGAAAATGACTAATTACTAGAGATGAATCGGATAGTTGTTTGGCCGGATACCGGATATCCGGCCAGCCTCCTAGCCGGATATCCGGCGGCCGGTTATTCACAGGTCATAGTCTCTGAACAAGTTTGTACAAGCTGTAATCGCGGCGTGGGACTTTATACGACTGCATGTGTTTATGTAATTTAAAGTTTTCGTTTAATGTGAATAATTTGAACGTTGAACTGAACAATTCTTCCGCCCTCATACGGATTGATAGTTTCAAAGTAGATGATAAACGACATCGTATACTACCTCTAAATATAAAGAAATTCATATTTTAATCCAGGATAATATTTTTTCATATCTATAATATCTATATATATCTTGATTGACTTTAAATTATTACACTAAGTACATTATAATACTAAACAGCACTTGTCAAAACTACACACGACAAAAATGCGTATTTATGCTGATCAGCGGGTGTCACCCTGTTGGGCAAAGTACGTAATGTCCACACTCGTGGAAGTTACAAAGTCACACCTATGCCCGAGAAAATTTAAGTGCGATGCGATGGTGTGAGCATGTGATCCGCCACCCCAAAGATCACCTCAGTGCAAGTAGCCCTAAATTTGGCGACGACGACTCGCTGACGCGGAAGACAACCCACACGCCACCTGGCTGACGGCGGACCAACGGGACCTGAAGGACAATATAAAAAGAAGAGACCAGAAAACTATTAAAATTATTTGCTAACCTACCAAATGAACGATACGAGTAGAATAGGTGCCGATGCCGACATAATAAATAGTTCTTTGATTAATATTTATGGTTTTTAAACGTTTTGATACGACTTTTTACTCGACTGCTACAGAAGGGCATATATTTCCGATGAGCAAAATCACTTTTATGGGCTTTTCATAAAATTTTTACAATTCGGTATCCGGCCAGATATTAACGCATTATCCGGTATCCGGCCGGATAGTAAATTATGGCCGGAGAGGCCGGATACCGGATAGTAGCCGGATATCCGTTATATCTCTACAAATTACACTAAAATAGTATTTTATTTCCAAGGCACAAAAAATATGATTTAACTCAATTTATATCATGTAATCGTTTATTAGACAAAAATATATCAAAATTGTGTACAGCAACGTCTTTATTTTAGAACTGAAAAATATTTATAATTAATATTTTGAAATTAATCAACATCATGTCTAACAGAAACAGAAAACAATATATGACTGAATTCTCGGGAAATAACGTCCAACAAAAAATGTTTCTTTAAAATATCAAGCTAAATTCTCTCTTGAAACTCTTTCCAATAATGGGACATGTATGTTAATGTCACTCCTCGCATAATGCAGGGTGACTAAAATGGCTAAACGGAGTGCTCTGCGATGCAAAAATGCCAGTTAGTATTAAAGGCAAAGTATATAAAATCGTAGTTTAATATATGATATATGGAAGATATATGGTTTCTCGAAGCAGCACTCACAACAACGGCACGTTGCTGAAATGCGAATGTTACGCTAGTCGGTAGGTGTCACCCTCTTGGATAAAGTACTTAATATCGATGTACGAGGATTCCTAAAAGTAAGACCCATACCAGAGAAGCAAATCGAGGCTCGGCTGCGATGGTACGGCCACGCGATGAGAAGACCCTGTGTTCTTCACATGACCAAACAGATAAAAGGCTTAGAATCAGGCCCGAGACGCCGCGGTAGATCCCGACTCTCGTGGATAGCTTTAGTAAATAAAGATATGAAAGACCTAGACTTGGATCCTTTAACGACCCAGGATAGATTATCCTGGCGAATGGCGATTTGGAGAGCCGACCCCGAATAAAAATGGGAAAAGTCCTCAATGGATAAAGAAAGAATCAACATTATGTCTAATAAAAAAGAGTAAATATTCTTAATTTCAAAAGCTTTCCAGGTAAATATTAGTAATGTCATCCTCAGCATCATCGGAGTGGTCAGTCCCGGCTTCTGCCAGGGTCCGCTTTCCATCTCTTTATTCTCCACTGTGCCAAATACAAAATTTGTACATAATTGCTAAATGGATTGAATATGGTTTTCACCTATGGATAGCTATTGATCTAGTAGAAGGCCAAAACACGTATAACGCGGAATAATATTTCAAAGATAAAAATTAGGATGTTTCAGATTACGTTCTTTATTCCCAAATCCATAAATTTTCAAGAAATAAATGTATATTGTGTATCCTACGGTCGTAACATAAATGCTATGAGTGTGCTCATTCTGAATATTACCCATAATAATGTCCTTGTAGTATACTACGCCGTAAATATGACTGCTTTCGGGTCGGGCACAATTTATGACTGAATAGTTATTGTCGGCAGATCCACAAGAGCGCGAAAGAAGAAAATAAGGCTTAATTTCTTAAATGCTGATCAAGTAATTTGCTTGAATGTGAGAATGTAGAGTGTGTTATGGCCGTGCATAGCGATAGGCTCGATGAGTGCACACGGGCCGAATCTACGCTGATCGTTGTTTGCTAAAGTGCTGGCATAGAGCAATATATTTATTCCACAAGTCGCTGATTTATGTAAATTTTAAATAACGACATAATTAGTTTTTAGTTTAAAAGACTTTCGTCTTTTTCTTTTCATTTCTTTGGTTTGAAGTAAATAGGTATATGGTAGGACCAGGGTAGGACTAAATCCTGAATTCCTTGGGATCTGTACGAACGTAGCTATGGCATCAACAACAGCTGACAACGCCGCACCTGTATTAGACAAGCCCGAGCCCCGCCGACTCCGATGTCAATACATCACAACCACTAAACGTGATTACTGTAATTACCTCGCATGCGCTTAGTTTAATGGTAAATAAAAATATCCAATTCGCATAAAGTAAAAGCTTTCGCATTTCAGCAATATTGTTGATAGTAAAGCATGCAAAAATAAATTGTAACAACGAGGTATAATGCTTATGTTTGTATGTCAAGTGATGGTTCTTCTTAATAATAACCTTGATAACGTGGACAGTTATGGCCTGTCGAAGACTATGCTGAATGATTATAAGCACAATGTTTATTTTACTTCTGAAACTAAAACCAGCAGCTAGACCAGTAGAAACGAGTATACAGTATTGGTTTGTTGAAGACGCCGAATACGCTGGTCACCATGCGACGATGATTAGCCCACCCGGAGTTGCAACACGTACGCGTGTGGCGTGGGGGCCGGGGCTGGGCGGCAGGCGCGGAGCTACCGAGTAACAAGTGCTCACCGTTGTAAAGGAGCGTTGGCTCGGGGTCGCGCGGCGAGGGCCCCGGCGCGGTGGCGGCGGGCGCGGGGCTGGCGGGGCTGCGGCCTCGCCCCTCGCCCACCACGTCGATCTCCTCGTCCGACTCGTCGGCCAGCTCCGCGGCCGCGGCCGCCTTCCACTTCTTGGCCATGAGGCAGCGCGGCATGGCGGCGCCCGCATCGGCCTCAGCGGCGCATCAAGAGACAGACGAACAGAGAAAAAGAGAGAAAAGAGAAAGAGTGCGCCCCGGGCGAGCGGCGGTCGCGATCGCGCGCGGTCTCGTGCGGTAGTGGCGCGCGGGCGAGCCGCCGGCCGCTTATATCGCGCGAGGGGTGGTGCGCGCGCCGCGGCTTCGATCGGCCTCGCAAAGTTTGCGCGCCGCCAACTTGCAGAGCCACTTGCCCGCTCGCCCCCGCGAGCAACCAGTGGGGCGAGCGCGGCGCCACGCGTCCCGAACGCCGTCATGCCGTCACGCCGTCACGCCGTCAAGCGGCCACGTTCCGCGACGCCGCAACGCCGCCACGCCGGGCGCGTTGCCGCTTTTCTGAGCGTAGGGTGTTACATAATTAGGTACCACTTGCTTTGCTACAATTTTGTTGTCCTCGGCATGCTTCGAAATTATGCTATGTTACGTTACATTATTAAAAAATGTATTTGGGCATTTAATGAACTATCCCTCGTATTTCTCTGGAACTAATAGTCTGGCAAAAATATTTCATAGAAACTAGTACCTATCTATATGTAACTATTTACCTACTTAACATGGTAGCCGTAGCATACAAAATAGCGAATGCGATGAGATTACAATCAGGCAGGCCGTAAGCTTGTTTGCAGGGGCGTACTAGGCGACTAATATTTCATTATAGTAGCAAGCGACCCGCTCCAGCTTCGCACGGATGCCTGGAAGTTTATGCATTATTATAATGCGGGTGAAAAATGCCAGCGGGTTGACATTTTAGTAGAGTCTATCGAGCAAAGTAAAATTAGCGTGAAAGTTTTGTTTAGTGTAGGAAATGGTTAACACCTAAATGATCTAAAAGAGAACACACTGTTAGCGCCACAACCTGAAAACGTATGCGGTATATATGGAAAAAGTGGAAAAATGCTCAATCAGTAACTATTCGCATCCTGGCCTGACTGACTGTCTTCCTGGATAAGCACCACGTTCACTTTATCAAATTCCATCTATCTCTTTCTCCACACAACAATATTTCGGCGTCTTCGATCAAAACTATCCCAGATCGGCGTAGATGTTGTGGGCAGCAATTGCCGCTTGCCATCAGGTGGGCTGTCTGCTTGTTTGTCACAGGTACCTTTAAACTAATTTGTTCAATAAATAGTACGAAGTTAATGAAATTACATTCTGTAAGTATAAACATATTTTAACAAGGCTATATTTATAATCATAACGCAGCTATGGGTGCGAGCAAAATGCGAATGCGCGGCTGCTGAATCAGGTCTAGGTCGCAGAATCCAATATATTTGCAGTGTTGTTCTCTAGTGTGTGTCTCGAGTGTGTATACTCTACAGTCTGAACAACTGAGAGTTTTGCTTGGTGCAACCGTCACTTATCCGCCACCGCACCCTCCGACGATGGGATAAATTTCATTCACGCCATCTAGATGCCCGGCATCCAACTAATTTTATCATCATATCATCATCAATCATATCGGCATCCTTTTTACCACGCAGTCTTTCTTCTACACTACAACATGGGGTTCTACAAAAGGCATGTGTAGACATACCTCAAAGACCGGCACCGCATCCGCTTCTTTTATGTAGCAGATGTCCGACGGTGGCCACTTTGTGTACCTCCCTAGGTAATAGGAAAAAGTGATTTCGTTTCGACAAACATACTCTTGCATTTTGTAATAAAAACTCGTCCTTTCGTTTTTACGTGAAATGAGTACCCTTTGAAATGCAAGGTGAAGGCTGCAGTGCTTGTTTTGTGTAATAGGATAATCAACGACCGCGTCGTTCAAAGTTTAGGCGGCTCGTTTGTGGGACGCGCTGCCTGAAGATATTCATCTCGCTCGCACACCTAGCTCCTTCAAGGTTCTTCTGAAGAATTATTTCCTTAAAACTTTATGAATGAGCTTTATTTATTTAAGCGTCTGTAGTTATATTATCTAGGTTTAACATGAATATCTATGCAGTATTAAATTGTAAGTACTGATATTCATATTTAAATATACGCTATTAACTATTTGTATCTCATCTTTATAATATTTTAAGCTATTATTAAGTTGTTTAAATTCGTTATTGCCTTCACCGCTCACCAAAGGTCCTCTCGGCTGGTAATAAAAGGTTGGCTGGAAGAAATCCTATTTTGGGATAAGCTCGTTTCTGCATCATAAACTGTTTTATTTTTTGTGTTTATTTAGTGTTATGTTTTATGCAATAAAGTAGAGATGAAACGGATAGTTGTTTGGCCGGATACCGGATCCCGGATAATCGGCCATCCTATACGCCGGATGTGGGAAATTAAACAACTGCATGTGATTTCGTCTAATATGAATAATTTGAACTTTGATCTAAACAAGTCTTCCGATCTCGGACGGTTTCGTAGATTAGAAATATAAGCTTACACATCGGCCCCTAGCATGCAGTGAAATATTCTCATAAGCTAAACCTAAAACGATATCGCATGCTAACTCTCAATGTAGGAGCAATTCGTATTTTACTCCAATTTATAACAATCTATCTTACATTAACTTTGCAAATTTAATATATTTGTGCTAACTTACCTACTAAATGAATAACAGGTGTCTAATCAACAGTGTTTTGATAAATATTTATAATTTTTGATATTACTTTTATCCGGTGAATAAAATTAATTTTACCTACCAACTTTTCATACTTTTTACTATCCGCTTTTCGGCCGGATTTTATCGCACTATCCGGTATCCGGCCGGATAGTAAATTAAGGCTGGATAGGCCGGATACCGGATAGTAACCGGATATCCGTTTCATCTCTACAATGAAGATATTACAAGCAAGTAAGAAAGAAAAGGCTCTTCTTGACTGTTTAAATAAATTATCTGATATTCTTATTTATGTTTTACATATTTATATTTACACATACATATTTATATTACATATTTATACTACATATTTTCAATATTATGATGTACGTATATACGTACCCTATTTTGTATTTTTTACATTTTATGTTCCGAGAAAATTTATTATTCTTATTGACATTAGTATTTTATGGTTCGTCTAAATAGACGTCAATAGAATGTCAACCACAAGGTCACACATAAAACCATGCCTTCTTTTCTTATATATCTGTAGTTTTTATCTCCGTAACGGAAGGACCGATTTCGATGCGGGTTTCTTTATTTGAAAACCAGTTTGAAGTGAAACCAGGTAGGTAAGTAGTTTTATAAATATTTAAGTGTGTATGATGATGTCGGGTGTTTTCCGAAATTTGTCCGTCAGGTAATTATCTACAGTAATTGTAAACCGGAGATACTCGCATTAAATAACTGAACAAAATATAATTGTCATAATCTTACAGAATCAGTGATAATTATACTGTTACTGTACAATAAAGTGTTAAATAAATAAATAATAGTTACGTTGGTCCAATACTTACGCACTATCAGTGGTAGTGTAGTTACTTACGTGATATTCGACGAACGCTGGGACGAACAAAGAGTGTAATGGATCATCGTATTATTGCTACTCCAGCCGTGATTGAACACTGCATGTTAGTAATTCCAAGCTTAGATCTATTACTTGACCTCATTGTGCGTTGCAACGCATGGGTGGGCATATCAGGGAATTGCTAATACGGCCCCTACTATGGTGTGCTATGCCACATCCACACTATGCGTTGGGGTGGCGGTGATACACGGAATTATTCGGTCGCTGGCATCATGGGTGGCGGGTCGGCCTCGTATGCGAGACGTACAATATGGCTATTTGAAACTCAGCTGGATTATTATTCACAACCGACTTCGGAGAACTTCAATGAGACCAGGTCTAGGTCCCTCTAATCAGGTTATTTTTGAAGTAGGGTAGAATAGGTAGTCCTTAGTGATATCTTGGGAACAGAGTACCTAGTGGGTGCTTTTATAATTTGCGTGACGATATTATAGTGGACGTCCACGATTAAGGAGAGAGGTGCCAGTGAAGGAGAAATTATTTAATTTGACAGGACTGTCACGATTTAGTGCGAAACTCATCCTTTTCAATATGTGTCCCTTCCATGCCACCTTTCCCCTATATCGTGGACGTCCACGATAATATCGTCACGTTACAAATTATAATTATAAATTATAGGTTTCGCTGAAGAAGCCGTTGATCGATTCTGGACATACTAATCTATCATTCCTTCGTTATGGGTCGGGTTAAAAAAGACTGCAAGCTTCAGTACTACGGTTTAATGTAAGTAAATCTACAGTACATTATCATTATTATTAAGCGACCATTATTTATTGCTATTTGAATGTTGTACATACAATCGCGTGTTCCATGCCTTACGCTAAGTGCTTCTTTGAAGTAATACGTTAATAATATGTAAAAATTGACAAATTGCGTATTAAATTAAAAAATCGTTACACAATACGTTTTCCATCAAGTTCGGTATCAAAAGGTTAGTGTTAGTTTAGTGCGTTATTATGTCAATAAATTATCCCTTGTTAAAACCTCTTACATCAATTATACACTTAATATGCACTTACAAAACACAATATTAATCTATGGATATTCTTATCAAAACATTCACATAAATAACACTAATAAAATGCGAGGGTAAAATATTGCAACAATTAATGTATGGTAATGTATAACCATAATGACTATTTATATTACTAAAATGGCGTTCTTTGGTATTGAATTACATTTGGTATTATACATTTCATTTATTGATTCCAGGTTTAAAATTACCCTAAAAATATACATACGTATCTGTTAAATAATTCATGTCTTTTTATCATGATTAAATTTTAATTACTTTATTTAATCCGTATCAAGTACCGTATTATAATGTTCAGTATTATTCGTCTAAATAAACTAGTTATTGTGTTACATAAGGGTTGTAATGTAAAATATTACGTAAAATATCCGTATCTATTTATTAATTTAATTATGATTCAGAATTGCGAAGACCGAATAACTAAACAGATCGAACATTATCTATGACTTGCACAAAAGTATTTACGCTAATGTAATTATATAATATTTTTCGGTCTCCGTTTTAAGCCATACACGTCAGTGAATCTATTTACGACATAAATAGTTATTTGTAGGATTACTCTACCCATATTAGTCTTCCATGAATGCAGGTATCTCGCTACAAAATCCAACTAGACTCGTTGTGTTGTGTGTTTTAAACAACTAATTTTACGCAACTATATAAAAATATCTTCTAAACCTTTTCAATTTCGTTGTCTGTATAAAATTCATCAAATATTATTATTCCAAATACAATACACGAGGTCAAGGGTTGAAGTGTATTTAATTAAATATCTACTAATACATATGTGTTTATGCTAGCCATGCCTATCTCGGCATTTACTCCGTTCACCGCATGTCCGGCTCTCGTGTTTTCCTTTCCGTCAACATGGCTTACGCCCCTCCCATACCACGCTAAAATATTACTTTTCGTTTTTTCGGTTACTGGCAATACATTAAAACTACCCTGATAAACTCATTTCTTGTATCGCTTCAATTAACAACAACTATCGTGTCTCAGGAAGAAATTGAATTTCGAATAGCGCGCAATTTTCGACTGTCGCTTGTTGTGTCAGCCATATTTGGTATATGTTTAATTAAAATATTAACTTTTACGAAAATGGTGCGTTGCAGCGTGGAAGAACGTTTGTTAATAGTGAAATGCCATTACAAAAATTAAGAGAATTTTGCACACCGAAGTAACTTTTTTCCAACAAAATATCGTGTTCAGTGACGAGAGTTATTTCCACCTCAACGCCTTCGTTAACAAACTGAATTCTCGGATCTGGGGAGATGAAAATCCATATGCCATTCAAGTACTTCCGTTGCATCCTCTAAAAGTTTGTTGTGCCGTGTGGGAGGGAGATATAATCGGCCCGTATTTGCGAATTGTCACAGTAAAATTCTCCCCTGTTCGGAATGGGTTTTCACATAATAATATGCTTTTAAATTTGCACCATTTTCGTAAATGTCTTTGTTTTAATTTAACTAACACCAAATTTGGTGGACTCAACTATTGAGTCGAAAATATGGCGCGATTCGAAATTCAACTTCTTACTGCGACACCCTTTCCAAGAACGATAAACAAAACGAAGATGAAAACTTATCTTACTAAAAATAAATTCACCTAAAATCCTAATCTAAAACACAAACTCGTATGGCAATAATGGTAACAAACTAATGAAATGGAGCCCATTTATTCCACCATTTATAACGCTTATTGTGTAAGTACATACTATTAGTAATGCTTACTTCTAATCTGAAATGCTAGATAATTGATGTGAGATTATAATGTAAACCTATCTACTAAAGACATAGTATTACAAGCAGGTAGAATTGATGGAGTTGGTAGAATAAATGCTCGAGTTCGATGCTAATGAAGCCTAGGTGCACCGGTAATAGAGGGAGCAACTGCATTTCTTAAAAGTTTCCTGGTAAGGTGTGCGTAAGGCCCCCAAATCGCAAATTACATAACCTATCCATATGTAATGTGGTAAAAACATTTTACCACTATGGAATTATAGTTATAGCGTAAATTAAAAATGTCGATAAGCGAGCAGCCCCTTCGCGGATATCCAAAATCGATTCCAAACTTGATTATTTATATCATATTAGAGAATAACCATTAGATTAGCTTCGCAACCCACTAATGCTTCCCTCGTTGATCAATGGTTTCTATGCTATACACACGGTTATAGTAGATAGATGACTCCTATGCGTCAGTAGATACCCTTATTATCCACATATGAGAGGGATCAGGTAACTCCTATATAGTGTCCGACCGAAGCTCTGGCTTTGGCTTCGGCTTCGGCCACCTTCGGCAAAAAGAACCACCTACGGCGAAACCTCCGCAAAGGGAGGTCAAACACTTAAACTCTGGAGATACAAGATTGCAGACGAGTTGAGGCAAACGAAGCAAGCCTTATGAATCGCTTTCCTGCATGCGAGGGGATTTTGAGAGCCGTTCTGTACCGACGAACGAGCTTTCATTGGGCTTACGCCATTTTTTCTTATACTCATGCTTGCAAATAGTTTAAATCTACATTTCGTACGTTGTACATGTGTATTTTAAATTATTTCGTGATATAAGCACTACAGTAAGTACTATGAGTTCAACAGAATACGTAATTCAAACACTTGCAAGAAGGAATACATGTGAAGGGGAAACGGGTCCTTTTTAAGTCAGCAAGCGTAATCGCAACAGGGGCATCGCCTATTTCTAAAGGACTGCAAATAAACGCACCTTCAGTGCGTCTGAATCGACACCGCACAGGCAATGTACGGCTTCCTTTCAGGCAGTCACGCCATCAGTAAGGTTTATTCTAGGAAATGTTGGTAATGTGGTGTTTAGCGACTTTATTATAAACCCACCTTTTATATAATTAAATATCTACACTAATATCATTTCTTTATGTCCTTCATGTATTTACTAAAAAGGGTACATTCTTAAAATGTTAACGCCAAATAGTTATTTGTAATATAATTACTATGTTACGATTTCATTTTTTCAGTGTAGTATGTGGGCAGGCCTACCGCGAGGTGGAGTGATGACCTCGCAAAGATCGCAGGTACCAGCTGGATGCGGACGGCATGGGACCGCCTTTGTGGTAATGGATAACTTTGTGGGGATGTGGTAATGGATAACTTTGTGGGGATATGGTAATGGATAACTTTGTGGGGATATGGTAATGGATAATCATGATTATAATTGTTCGTTCAACAACAGTCCATATTCAACATGACCCTTTCTACACTAACAGGCTTTACATTATTGCGGAGGTTTCGCCGAAGGTGGTTCTTATTATTTTTAACAAATAAATTACAAGGTTTTTTTATCATCTCTAGATCAATTTCTACAGATGATTTAAATTACCTTTCTATTTTAAACAGTCAATGTTATCCTTTGAAATTAAAGTTTTAAATTCATTTAAGTTATTGTAGCTTGTAGCCAATCTTAACAAACATTTCTTACAGATAGCCAATTAATCGGCTTCGGTGTCGGCCAGAAACTGACCTTCGGTCGGACACTACTTCTACTAGTAGGTACAATTAATAGATCTCGTGATCTCGCTGCCCAAACTGTCAAATTGCGTGGGGATTAATATAATGTCCAAATACTATTTGAGCCCACATTGGCAGCTTAGTGGAATCAGGAATTAATAAAATTATTATTAACAATTTCCAAAAACAGTATCCCTCCAACAACAGCCTAATATTAAAATATATTTAAGTATAATATATATGATTTCTTAAATGCCAAAATATCGAACATGTATTGTAAATAATTTAGAAAATTGTACAAATTTATTGCTTTCGTGGTGTTTTTAGTCAAAATCCAGTAGTCTTTACATTTATGGATTAATTATCGAAACTGTTACGTCCTACGTCTATATAAAACTATTTTATTGCTATTTTATTACATAGTGAGATCTTACATAATATTGTTGGGCTTACATAATGTAGTTATTACGGATGAAAATCCAGAAGTGCAGTCTCTATTCCGATTGTTTTATGCAAAGTTTGTCGGATGATGAGTGCTACAGACTTGTTTGTTTGTATAATCAGTTTTATCTGAGCTTCCGAGCAAAGCGGTTCCGGCGACAGTGACGCAACGGCACTGACGCCATTGTATGGCAGAAATGTATGGGGGGCCATTCTATTCATCGCCTTGCAGTGTCGCCATTTTCGAACCGCTCTCCTCGAGTCGAACGATTTTCAACTTTGGTAAGGGAATAACAATGTTTTGGTACATGACGCTGATTTTATTAATATTACCCTATCTTTGAACCGTGCGCTTGCGGTGTTGCCATTGCATTTTAAAATATATTTGATTTTTTATACCGAAAATCAAAATGGAAAAGAGGCCAGCGGTTCAAAAATAGAGCCCCAGGACCGCTTTTTTCGGGTTATTGGCTCATAGGTATACATATTATACAAGTGTTACATAATACATGTATGAAGCCGTGAACTGGATGGAGTGCTAAACGTATTGAAACGATAGGTACAATTATTTCTGTCGTACGTGGAATAGTTGTACATATCGTTTTAATACGTCGTCATACAAATATTATGAAACACCATGTATAAATAATATTCATAATTGGATGATTTAGATTCAAGTATTCTATAACATAATGTTTTAAACTATCGCGGTTATTATTACACATTTTAAGAGTATGTTCCGGGTTTCCTACCGCGTACCTTGTTGACGAGTAGCCCGATATTTCGACACAGTTGCATGCATCATGGTCACGGGACGACTGTCACGGGCTACTCGTCAACAAAGGTATGCGGTAGGAAACCCGGAACATACCCTTAAAAAGTATTCTATACTTGAAAATATACTTCTATTATCTTAATCTCAATCAATGGGCTTATAATGTTTTCAACTTATCCACGGTTCGTGATAAATTTATTTGATGCTTAAGCGTACTTTTATTATTCTGAAACACAGACATCCCAACAACACGTGTAGGTACATGTTAAACAATAGAATAATACTGACTGCCGCTGCAAAATTTAAATAATTTATAAAATTTAGACTAGGTATTTATAATGACCGGAATCCGTAGCGGTCCGTCGTGATACGGACAAGTCAAATGGTAGTGAAACTCCATCACGTACGTTAGGTGGAAGGCCATCTTAACAATGTGAACATGACATTTCAATTTAGTTGTGTTCGTGTTATTTTTGGTCCATTAGGACGAAGAGAATACATCTGCATTCATGATCTTCATTCCGCATTGGCAGCACGAGTTGGCATAGTAAAATAAAACAAGTACGACTTTATTTTGATATGCAAATTCCATCCGTGCACGTAGGAAATTAAGTTGCAATTAGATCGCTCTTACCTTCAATGAGAGTACTGATTACACTGTCTCGCTCGGTATATTGTAGCTTTATCCTATTGTGGAATCCCTAAGTCACGATATCGAAAATAAAATATTTTGATAATATGCTCGTTTCCTCGTAATTTTCAAACTCGTAGTTTCAAAGTGTTAAGTATTGAGTTTGATTTCATTTTAATATTTAAGTTTTCTTTGGTATCGTCAATTGCTAACCACGATGTTTTTAAATTCGAAGAGTAAATAAAGTGAAAACTAATAAACATACCCAAATTCTAGTTTTACGTCATAGGTTAATAAATCAAAGCATAAACCGCGCATAAGCATAAATCGCTGGCATTTCATAAACCAAATTAAATATTCTAATTGGATTAAAATTACATAATTCAATATTACTGCACGTCTAACACAAGTGTGCTCACGTCGCTGATCGCGCCGCGTTTTTAGTTTATTTTTATATAAGATCTATGTCGCGCCTTTTCTTTCTTGTCTGTCTCACGCACACATTAGTTGTGCTAGCCGTGCTGTAGAGCTTTCCCACCTATTTAATCCAAGGCACAAACACGCTTCATGTAACCATGTATTTGACGATTGAGACACCTCACATTAGTATTTCTTAGTCTAAAATTATCGAATAAATATAATACTTAATAATAATTATGCAAGAACTAAACATAGAGTCAACAAACTTATTAGTTTAACATAATTTTGTTTCGCTTTTTAATTACAACATAAGTTACACAAGTATACATTAGAATTTTACCTATGACGATGTCGATTAAAGTTTATTGATCATTTTAAAGGATTCTATTGCCATAACATTAAATTCCTAATATGATATTTATCTACAATGGGGCGTTACATCAGATTAAGATCAATCAGATACACAGAAGCACTACGGAAACGTTGGCAAGCGTTTCTATAGGTTGATGGCTAGTATTTACGTCAGTGTAGATCTATAGTAAGAGAAAAACGATAAATCAAATTCGCATTGAAAAAAGGATTTGAACTTTTCCTTTGCGTTACAATTTCAAAATTTCTGGGTTACCATGAAGTGTGCCTACTCAAACGGTGTGTCTAAATTCAGCCTACAACTAAGAAGAAAGGTGGAAGACTTGGAAGAATGATACAATACAAATCGACCGAGATGATTGCCTCTCAAATCTTATAATTACCGTGATACAATATAAATTACACGCTCCTTCTATCAGTCTTATTCTGAACAGTTTCGTTTCGAAACTGCAATTACAGTACATTACACTAATACACGCAGAACGTCATCAACAAATTACGAACGCAATCAACTCGGAACTAATATATTACGAACTAGACCAGATAGACTAGTGTTTATCACTTTTGTTATCAATAATTAAATAATAAGTACTTAAAAGAACAGTTCGGAGCCGATAAAATTATATCCGTGATGGTAGCTGTGCTGTGAATTCAATTTTTCAAGTTTTATCTTTTTGGTTTGTGAACAGGGGGCTTACCATGAGCTCTAATAGCAGGACCTGAACGGAACTGGCCTGCTTAGAACGAGACAAGCTTATGTGACATGTATAGCGCTGTCACGTTCTAAGCAGGACAGTTCCGTTTAGGTCCTGCTATAAGAGCTCATGTACGCCCCCAGACCTGCCACCACGGAAGAGTGTTCAGAGAAAGAGTAGTGTTCAGATTATTACTGAAAGAACGAGTGTTGCCTCTGCCTCAACGCCTACAAGGACCTACTACCTAAAAATCTAAATCTAAGATGAATTGACTGAATATCATGCAAATTGACATCATACTAAAGTGATCTTTGTTTCCATGAAACTTATAGGGAAATTTTTTAATAACGACTACATATGTACGTGCATAAAATATGTTTATTTAATAAGTAGGTAACGATAATAATTTCGCTAACTTTTAGCCAGAATTGAGCTCGTTCGACTGCGAACGTACTGCTAAATTGCTTTTGTAATACAAATGTTAAATATTATTAATATAGCCTAGGTTATTAAGGTTGATATAAATACATCGGTAAAATGCTAATTGCTTTTGAAATCTGTTTAATTAATTTCATTACTGAAACGTGGAGGCATCCTTTATATTGTTATTATTTCGATTTGTATAAATGGCATGCCTTATTAAAGATTATACGCATACGATATGCGTTTAGGTATTGTCACAAATAGACCATTATTTAGCTTGTCCCTCATTTCGTAGGCCTGTCATTCGAATAAAGCAGCTAAAATGAACATAGCTGAGCTAATTTTGTACCTAGAGGATTATAAAATGTCATTAATAAATTAATTATTTAGTGCTAATACTACTTCGTTGATCAGAAACGTACTTTTATTACCATGACTAGTACTTTTATTCAAAACATTATTTTAATATAATTTATCAACTGGATAAATATTTGTGTGTATAATTTTATTCGATTGTTTTATTACAATATTTAATGTAAAGATATTGTTAGATCTGAGTTAAAGGAAAATAAAACGCACTGGCTCGCTCCACCCGACCCCGAGCGGCCGCGGTCGCAACAAATAGGTAAAATACCTTATCACTATCATAAAATTTCTACCTAAAGACTATCATTGCTTTTGATTTTGGTCTGAATTTTAACTATACCGCTGACTGTAGTACCTACATAGAGTACTTTTTATAAACTATGTTTATTAATTTAATATAATATTTTGTAGTGCAGCATCGCTTTATACAGGTTTCAACAAACACAAGTTTCAAAAAAGTACGTATCAAGTTTCCAGGTTGAAAAACTTTCTTGCCGGAAACTGTTAAGTTTTTTATTAATTAAAATCGTTAATTGAATAATGTAGATAAAATGTAAACCGATTTCGCATTTAAAGACCGATAATATCGAAGCCATCCGAAATAGTGATAGAGACGCAGTGCGGGCGTCAGGGCGCGCCTGGCGCGCTCGGCGGGCGCGGCGGGCGCGGAGGGCGCAGCGCGCTCGGCTCGCGCGGAGTGCGCGGCGCGCGTGGCGTGCCCCGCCGGCCGCCGCTCGCCTGTAGCCTTGCACCGCGCACGCTACTCGTGCGCCTACCAATGTCACTCTACTACGCTCGTTACTTTATTGCTCTCTTTGTACCACAGCTCGACGGTTTCATTAAGTCTCTACGTATCACCGTAACTACTACCTAATGTCGTCACGCGACGTGCGACGCTAACTTATCGACTTACCTTTACCTCTACAAAATTTTACACTACGCTGTAACATAGCAGACTCTTGTCATAAATTGACACATTGCTTCCGTCGATACCGGACTAATAATTGAAAAAATACAATTTTACAAATCGAAAAGAGCCGTACTTATCTGTTTTAGGTACAATATTATTGCTTTTAATTTCTTCGACGCCGTCGACATCTAGGAGCAGTTATGCTATAAAATACTTTTTCTTAAAAAGGTGTAAAGAAGTTTATAGAGAAATGGTTCGTTGCAACGTTTGCGCACGGCTACTCGTCGTCATCGCGGGCGCACGCGGCCTCCTGGTGCTTGTTGAGATAGCTCTTGAGCGCGAAGCTCTTTCGGCAGCGCGCGCACTCGTGCTTCTTGTCGCTGGAGTGCGTCTGCAGGTGCGCGCGCAGGTTGGAACGGTCCGCGAAGGCCTTGCCGCACGCACCGCAGCGGTACGGCTTCTCGCCCGTGTGCGAGCGCAGGTGCCCGCGCAGCAGCCACGGCCGCGAGAACGTTTTCCCGCACACGCCGCACACATGGCCCTTGCGATGCGTCAGCACATGCATGGCCAGCGCCGGCATCGACACGTACGCCTTGCCGCACTCGCCGCAGCGCTTGGCCGACACCGAGTCCAGGCTGCGGTGCGTCTGCTTGTGCCGCGACAGGTTCGACGAGGTCGCGTACCGCTTGCCGCATTCGATGCAATCGTACTTTGGTAATTTCTTGCAGTCATCGATCACTTCGATCAACTCTTCGACGACTTGAGTTTGTCCATCGACGGTAGATTCTGTGTAATGTATCGTATATTCTGTTTCTGTGAACGGTGGATCTGAAATGTCTGTCTCAATTAATTCCGTTTGGGTCTCTGAAGTCTGGTAAGGGATGTAGTTACCCTGCGTGTCGACGTATTCTATGGACTGATTGGGCGCTATGCTCTGCGGTACCACCGTCTGCAGTGGTGTCACGGTCTGCAATGAGACGGGTGAGTAGATGGGCGCCTCCGTCACCGGATCCTCGGAGAGTATGAAGATATTTGTAGGTTGAAGGGTGTAAGTATAGAGGGGCACGAGGGGCGACGGGTCAGGCGCCTGCACGACGGCAACAAGGGCGGCGGGTGGCAGCGGCGGCAGCGGAGGCACGCCCTGCGCCAGCGACAGCAGCTCGTGGGCCGCTTCCGTCTCGGCAGCCGATCGCTCCGACAGGTGCGTGGTGCGCAGCTCCGCGTACTGCGCGCCGCCGTCCGCGCCGTCCGCGCCTTCCGCGCCGCCCGCGCATTCCTCGCCGCGCTCGCCTACTGCAACACCCCCACCACTCGCGCCATCCGCGCCATCCGCGCCATCCGCACCATCCGCACCATCCGCACCATCCGCGCCATCCGCGCCTTTTGCGCCGTCCGCACCGTCAATCGCTTCCTGCGACTCGCCAGCGAATTCATCCACAACAAGAGCATCGCCATAGTAGTAATCTTGAATTCTTGCGCTTTCTATTGCATGCGTTTCTGTGAACAAAAATAAAAATGGTTTTCCACAATTCTCTAGCGTATTATGATAATTATCTATTCTGAGTCTGGGTGTCTCTATGCATTGGTTTTTATCCGCCGCCGCCGTTTGTTCGTCCGCTTAAATCTTTTAAACTAAGCAACGGATGTTATTGAGATTTTTTTTAGATTTTATTTAGATAATTTTTTCCACAAGTTTATATGTATAATAAGTAACCCCAAGAAAACCCGTGGCGGGTCGTTAGTCTTTTATATAATTTTTACTACCTGGATTGTGTTATATTTCCAACAGTAGAATATATTAAAAAGTAATTATATAATAGCTACATACGTACGTTATCTATCAGCTAAGCAACCACCACCACCAAGTACTTACGTAATTTAATTAATTATTTTGCAATATAGTGAAGCGTATAACACAACACCTATGCCCGGTAATTTTTTTACTCATTTATAAACGGTAGCAAACTAAGTATCCCGAAATCTACACCACACACGAAACACTAATATCTACTACTAAAAGTAACCTAGAAAACCCCGAAAAATAGTGCAAAGCAGAATCGTCAAATAACTTTCACACAGCTTTACACACTTTGCACAGCGAGGACAGTCGCACCGTGTGCGGCGATGCACAGTTTCATTCGATTTGGCTAACTGATCTGGTTACCGCCGTGGTATGTTCGGAAGAGAGATTTCCAATCCGTAGCCTCTGAGCATGCTAACCCCTTTACTCTTAATATGATCCCGCCGGGAGTGAAGAGCGCAGGTAGCAGTTTCATAAACGAAGTAGCTCGAAACTACGTACCAGCAGGCCCGCTGCAACAGTTTCTTGAAGCAAAAATCCCGACTGAGATGCCTCGGGCAGGATCTGGCGGCCGCACTTAACGGTACAAAGGTTTTGCAACGTTTTAATACAACCGGGGTAAAGTTTGAGCGAGTTATTAGATTTTCTGTTCGTGATAGCGCAAGTTTTGAAACTCGTGGTTTTTCACTACATTTTCATCGCGTATTATCGGATTTGTTACCATGGTTAGTATTGTTCTTACCTCGGTATTTTAGTACTAAACGTGGTAACAAACCCGATAATATGTGTTGGGAAAGCGTAGTGAAATACGATTTGGTTTGGTATGAGATAGCCCACAGATACACATTTCATTTTAATATTTATTTAACAGTTTATTGTGCACAGGAAATACATAGCGAATAACAGGCAAAGTAATAAATGGAACAGGAGCTTCTTATTTCTAAAAAAATCTCTGCCAGCAGGCCTTCGGAAGTGTGATGAGATCATGAGACGCCGATATATAGGACGTGCACAATATTACCTATCTAAATAAGCATATATATAGGGTACATTTATTATTATAGGCCCAAGAAGCGATGGCTTGATGTCGTGAAGAGTGATATGCGTGCAAACGGACTCACTACGAAGGATGCCAAAGACCGAGCAAAGTGGGCTAAGAATAGCAGGAAGGCGGACTCCGGGCTACACGCGGGTGTAGCGCGGGGGCGCAACCGGATTTTAACGCCAAGATGATAATGAGGTTGGCGGATACCACCATGATCCCATATGGTCAAGTACCTCTAGTAATAGGGTCATGGAGATCAGATGGTTGTCGCTCCATTATAATTACCAGAACCACCAAAACCTGGATCATGGTCAAGGCGGACCCTGGGCTATCGCATGCGAGAGCACAACCGGGACACTATCGCTAAGATGATGATTATCAGGTTGGCTTTATAAAGTTTTAGTTAAAAATTAATCATGGTTGTAAAACGCGCTACAAATGCGATGCGCGATAAAATATATTGAAACAAAAATACAAGTATTATGCTCTAAAATTTATATTCATATAAATATTTGTATAGCAAAGCATCATCATCATCCTAGCGTCTATATTCTGGCTTAGGTGCCAGGGTCCGCTTTCCTACTTCTCAACGTCACTAGCAATGTTACTACCCATTGTAATACGGGTATTTCTACCCTATTACTGAACTTAGTTTTAGTTACGACACATCACGCTCTTCACACTTTGTTGATGAGAAGTCGTAGCATCGTAGCCTTCGCTACGAAATTCGTAGCACAGAATTATAGTCACTAGTAGACCGGCGCGAATTCATTCGCGTACACCTACTTTACCCCAACCTATACATTTTTCTTGTTTATAAACCTTCTTCTTGATTCACTCTATATATTGCAATTAAAATCCGTTGCATAGTATAGAAGATCTAAATTTACAGAAACCCGCATTAAAATCCGTTGCGTAGTATAGAAGATCTAAATTTACAGAAACCCGCATTAAAATCCGTTGCGTAGTATAGAAGATCTAAATTTACATAGGAACATACAAAGATACATAGACTTTGAAACGACTTTGTTTTATACTGTGTAGATATAGGTAACATAAAAACGGTCACTTGCATAATATTTATTTAATATATAGGTCGACCAGGGACTTAAGTTACTTTGACAGGTTGCGGAAAAATGAGTATACTAAAGTTATTTTACTGGCAATATAGTCCGGTCAAAGTAGACATTTGAAATAACAAAAATTTGGGGCGAGCCAAATTTTGGTGGAGACCTTGGGTTCACCATTAGAAACAAAGTGTCAAAAATCCCCATCGATCTTATGTGTGCGTCAAAAGTTATTTGGGGTCAAAGGTCAAAATATCGGGTTTTGTGGAATTTTCTCAAAAATTTTAAGTTTTTTCAAAAAGTACTTCAGACCAAAATTGTAGATCTTAAAATTATCTACAAAAATGGCTCTCATGATTTATTTTCTAGGAATCACCATCCCTGAAATATCGCGATTTTAAGAGTCAGATGGGTCAGTCAGAAGAGGCTTTACAAGGCTAAACGTCCCAGTATCACTGCGACCATTGCTGATCTATTGTGATCGCCTCTAGCTTACTTAGTTTAGCACTGATTTCGTGCACCTCATCAGGTTGTAGCTGGTAATTACCAAGATGGATGCTACGATGCGCATCAGGGCTTCGCACCTGCAAATCAAGTGTAGAGGCGTTTCCTCGTCCTCCTTACAGAATCTGCAGTCCTTTGTACTGCTGATCTTTAAGTTAAACATGTGCTTATTCAGCCCACAGTGACCAGTCAGCGCCCTTACCAAGATCCGCAATTTATTTCTACCGAGTAGTAATCGATGTTGGCATGAAGTCTATTATAGGCCTTGATTAATGCTTTAGAATGGTTTAGGCCTGGCTGCTTATTTCAGTGCTCTAATGATTGCTCTTTGCAATATGTCCGTAGGGTCAGTTTGACTAGGCTTTTTAGTATGCCACAAAATGGTTCTAGACCATGTGTTGCGGAAACACTACCAGCCTTAGCTAGATCATCTGCAATTTCATTGCCCTCTATCTCTTCATGTCCTGGGACCCAACGTAAAATTACTTGGTTTTTCTCACCCAAGGTATTGAGAACATTCACACAGTTTAGCACCAATCTGGAACTCACAGAGTTTGATGATAGGGCTAATAGAGCTGCTTGACTGTCTGAGTGTATATAAATACAATGGTTCACGAAGTGCCTTTTGAGGTCTTTATCCGCGCATTCCAAAATTGCGTAAACCTCAGCTTGAAATATAGAGGCGTGCTTGCCCAGGTTTAGAAATTTCTTAACCCTAGGTCTTTCCCCATATATTCCACTCCCCTCGTGATGGCCCGATTTGGATCCATCTGTGTACCAGATCAGGCTTCCTTTTCTCCAGGAAATTCGGCTTTTTAGCCACTCATCCCTGTCTGGGAGCTCTACTGTGTAAAATTTTTGGTGTTTACACTGAGGAATCATGGTGTCTGTATGCATATCTAGTATTTTATTGCCCATGATTTTTTCCCGGAAAGACTTCAGAGACCGTGAGAGCTAGTTTCCCTCACCCTGGCATAGCCTGTGCATACTGGCCGCCGCCACCATTTGCAAATGCAGATGTAGCGGCGGAAGGTCCAGAATCTCATCCAGAGCCGCTCCAGGGGAGGTTGACATGGCTCCTGTGACCAAAAGGCACGCCGTTCTCTGTAAGCCACTCAGATTATTAATCACAGACTCCTGGTTGGCTTTTGTATGCCACACTATGGAGGCATACGTAATTATGGGTCTGACTAATGTTTTATAAAGCCACAGGGAATTTTTTGGTGTCAAGCCCCAGGTTTTCCCTGCCTGTCGACTGGAAATGCCCAACGCTATTTTGTTTTAGCCTTTGTAGTATTGCAGTTAGATGGCTGTTCCATGTCAGTTTTTAATCTAGTATTAAACTCAGACATTTAATTTCCTTTGAAAAGTATACAGTTTTGCAATTTAACCGCGGTTTGACTAATCCGTCAAGTTGTCTTTTATTGGTAAATGGTACAATTACAATTTTACCTGCATTTATGGACAGCTCATTGTCTCTGCACCATTTATCAACAACATTCATCGCTCTTTGCATAATATACGAAAGCGTGCTTTGGCAGAAGTCCCTAACAAGTATCACAAGGTCATCAGCATATCCTTGTGCATCTATCATGAGTTCCGCCGTTTTATGCAAGAGCTGATCTACCGCTACGGTCCACATTAGTGGAGATAAGACCCCCCCCCCCCCCTTTGTGGACAGCCTCTGGTAGTAAATACTTCCAGCGAGCTTCCATGTAAGGCAACCATCGCTTTTCGGATGGAGAGCATTGCTTCCACCCATCTGACTGTTGTGCTGTCAATCTTCTTTACAGTCAGTCCTTGGATTAAGATCTTTGTTGGGGTATCGTCAAAAGCGCCATCAATATCCAGAAACGCACATAGTGCAATTTGTTTATCCTCTAAGCCATTTTGACCTTATCTACCATGTTTAATAGGGCAGTTTCAGTCGACCTTCCTTTGGTGTAGGCATGTTGAGTGTAATGAATAGGGTTTACAGTTGTTATCGTTGTCTTATACATAAATGAGCTTAGACTGATGGGCCGGAGGGATTTCGGTTGAGAATAGTCTCTCTTTCCAGCTTTTGGAATAAAGAGGACCTTGACCTTGGCCCATTCTTCTGGAATATGTCCCCAGGCATAACTTGCTCTGAAGATTTTTACCATGTGAGGGAGTAAAATCTCTATTCCCTGCTGCAATAGAGCAGGAAATATGCCGTCCTCTCCACGTGCCTTATAGGGTTTAAAGGTTTTGACGGCCCATCTTACCTGTGCAGGTCTGATAATGAGAGAGGCCCTCCTCCAGTCATCGACACTTGGTCGACGTGGTTGAGCGGAGTGCACTTTCCTAGCAGAAGCACCAGGAAAATGGGTCGATACCAATAAACTTAAAGTTTCTCTTTCGTCTGCTGTATAGTCCCCGTTTGGGTACTTGAGCAGTGCGATTTCGTTAGGTTTGTCTTTCGCGAGGAACTTGTGGATTCTTTCACATTGCGGTGTGTTGTTAACCCCCTCGCAGAACTTCTTCCATGTCTCTCGCTTAGACTTCCTAATTTCATTATTATATTCTGTTAAGGCTTTTCGATAGGCCTCCCAATCGAGGGTCCTTTTAGCCTTATTGAACAGTTTTCGAATTTTACTTCTGAGCATTTCCAGCTTAGAGTTCCACCACGGTACTGTCCTTTTGGACGACATTGAATTTTCAGGACCACTATCTTCATAGGCCTTAATTATGCCATTCGAGGTAACCGCCACTGCTATGTCTAGAATATCTTAGGTCTTTATACTAGAACATTTTGATATATTTTGTTCTTCATTTTGTAAAAGGATCAGTGCAGATCGAACAATACATAATGCGGCGCGGACGGTAATGATAATATTTATTATTTACTCAACGTTTTATTCAATAAAAAATATATCGATATGTATAAATGTACGATGACATCACTGTCCATCGGACATTCTTATAGCGTCATATGGATTTGATGACAGATTATACTACTTCCGGTGTTGCTACATAAAACGCATCACTAGCGCCACCATTGACAGGTCACCTCTGACGCTGGTCAAGCTTTACAAACGATATGAAATAAATATTATTTCTGAAAGTGTTCCGGAAAAGCCAATTTACACCCAATTAATACGATGTTTACATAAAGAATTCTATGAAATGAATATTCCGTCAAAGCATTCCATGAATGGACTATGTTGTCTATTTTCATTGCAGTCAAGCTGTTTTACTTCATTTCTATAAATAACAACGAATCGAAGCAAATTGAATGGCTGTCCATTCCCCAGAATATTTGTATACTGTACGTACTTACAGCGTTTACTTACAGGCCAGTTAAGTAAAGATCAATATTACTATTATGTGAGTAGTGGCCTACTTTGGGTTGATCTATCATCAAATAAATGGGTGAAATATCTTGATAATTTAATGTAAAACTTATTTAAAAATATGCTGTATAATGACATTGTATTCTACTCGTAGCCATGTGGTTGTGTGGTGTCCGGCAGAGTAGAATAGCACCAACCCCTTACACTCGTGGGTGACGTACAAGGCGACTAATGTTTTCGAGGCAAAAGACCTAGAGTCTCCGTAGGCTGGAAAATGGGCAGCAGCGTTTTCCATTTTTATATTTACAACACAGAGATCTCCAACCCGCTTGCCAAGCGTGGAGATTATGGCAATAACCTCACGCGGGAGAGGCCCTAAGTCCTGCAGTGGACTGATATGGGCTGTGATGATGATGAGTATATTCCTGTGAACGCATGCCTTTAGTTAACTGACTTGTACCACAGTATAAATGTAAAATGGCTTAGTTTTTATGTTATTACATGGCCGTATTTTGTACATCTACTAAAAAGTATATTTCTGTGATTTCTTCACCAATTACAGACGGTGCGATGACATTTTAAAAGGCTCATTTAAAAGCTCTAGAATAAAGAAGTAAATCAATGCGCCAAGCTTACACTTTCATTTCAAGATTCCCTGGAACGGAATAGTTTTCTTTTTCGCAGTAAAATTCTTTGGAAATTAAAATACCCTTGTAAATTCCTAGCCCTCGTAAAGATCGGCGCGGATATTAAAAACCGCATTCACCTGCCGTTCTGCGACGTAGCCCGAAAGTACGTGGAGCATTTATAGACTGCGAGGGCGCCGTAGGTTATCCTACGTCATCGAGCACAAGAAAAAATTCACTTTGTAGTGATAGTAGACATTCAGGAGACCCACAAAACTTTGGACTGCCCGTGCACACATGGCACAAAAATTTTTTTTCAGACACGTTATAGTTTAAAAATTGAAAAGTGACTTTAATGTGGCTAAATACCAAACTACCAAGAGAATGTAAGGCCGACCGGTTTAGCCGTAGCCTTGTTTTGAACAAGTGACCGCTCTCCCAAATCTTCCTGTATGGGTTACTAATTTCTCGGTAGGTTACCTTTAGGTTAAAGCTAAAGGCCAAAGCAATTTGAAGCTTCATCAAAACCAAGGCCCGGAAAATGCAATCATTGCCGCTGCCTGTGTACTTCAAAGTCGCTCAAATCATATCAAGCACAAACCCGGTCCTGCATGGCGTACTGCTACTGAGAGCCTCGGCGGCCGAGCGGTTAGGTATCTGACTCGTAAGCGTGAAATACCGGTTTCGAATCACGCTGCGGCCATGTACCATTGACTCTTTTCTAAGTTATGTACATTAGTTGAACACTAACCGACGCTCTTACGTGATGAAACCTGCACATTCAGGCGACTGAATGTGTAACCATGATCCCATCTGGTCAGGCTTCCCTGGTAGCAGGGTCGCGGAGGTCAGATGCCAGTCGCTCTACTGTAATTACCTAATCTGCCAAATCCTGGATCATGGTCAAGGCTGACCCCGAGCCCTCGTGCGCGATAGCACAACCGGGACAAGCGCCAAGATTTTCGTTTATTATGGCGTACTGCTGGCACCTCTGAGATGGATCAGCCAAATACCAACTGGACGCTTTAGATTCGGTGAAAAAACGTGCAAAGAAGTAAATTTGTGACCCGAAATTTATTGATGCTAAGCAACAGAGCCTCGAGCATCGGCGTAGAGTTGCTCGTGCATTTAAACTAAATAAAATAAACTGTTCTCACTTCCTGGACGTACATTTACCGACTTCATCGTCATTCTTCTTTGTATCTTTGTAGCCAATCCATTAGTGGACAGTCATAATTTTATAACTCCGAAATAGATTGCGGCAACCTATTTATAGTGTTTATTGAAAACAGTACCTAAGTACATTTATCGGTCGTAATACGAAAATATGTACAGTTCTATAGTTTGTCCAAGAATCCAAACTTACCTTCACAAAGTAACCACAAGCCCTAACAATGGTTGCTAGCTCCGACTTTGGCTACGCAATAGTTAAATTTCAATATATACGTACAATTGAACACAACTTCTCCTTTTTCAAAGTTCAGACCCTAAGCGACACATGGAAATGCAATCGATAAATTGGAATTGATATTGAGCATTTTCCTACGTTTGCCTTTGCTGCATTTGAGTCGGCGCTCGGAGAATAAAATGGGGCGCCACGGATTTAAAAAATCTCCGGTCACTTTTTTACGCCCGCGTAAAAGCACACGCAGTTGAGAAGTCATAATTATGGTATATATGAGTCGTTAAAAATACCGCGCGTAAAAGCGCGAAAAAAGCTCTCGTGCAAACGTTGCCTAACTTAACATTTCTACTGCAAACGTTACGTAACTTAAAAAACCAGAATAACATCACTGTTTTCTTTGGTTATCACCATGACGTACAACTGCGCGGTGCGCCGTGCGCTGCAGACCACACGTCGCACGACCACTGCCAATTAGAACAGCGCCTACTTACTTCACCTAGGTACTTCAAACTGGATTACCAAAACACCAATTACGGTTATAAAAACTCTACATAATTTTTTTTACCGCTTACTTTGTTACAGAGAGAGGCTTGAAAACTGCAAAACATTGTGTGCCTGAAATTGTATCGTTTTAAAAACGTGACAGAAAAAGTCTACAAAAACTACTTCCAGCAAAAAATTTTTTTCGGGCGCCAGAAACATTTTCGCTTCGCTCCGGGCCAATCACATGCCACTATTCCCTGAAAACCAATTTTCAGACCGTATCTTGCAAAGTTACGGCCGTCACGTTCCTTTTTGGAACATGAGTGACGAGTGAGGTCGTTCTTTTTCTTACATTTCCCTTTTCCCGTGTGAGATTTGATTCACATTTTATAAAGTTTACTTTTGCGCCCAACGTTTTGTCGATCCGCAGTAAAAAAGCCCTTGTGTAAGCATGTAAAAAGACGGGTGGATTGAAAGCAGTAACATCATAGGTAACAATTACGATTCAGGCGTGCATTCCTTTTATCTTCAATAACAGTATCCCCATACTAAGGAGAACGCGCCGTCAAACACAATTTGTAAAAGTAAAGCCTGGCATTTTCTTAGACGTAAAATATGCTTTCTTAAATGTCATGTATTTAGTTACAATACAGTCAACATTTATAACAGGAACAAGGTAATAATTGCACTATAAAATCAAAGCAGTCTATAGAACGTGTTCCCATATATTCTCGTTGTTCATATTACAGGAAACACTTTCGAGAAAGGCCCGGATACACGTGATTAACGACGCTCAGATTAAATCGATCATAGCATAATTGCATAACACCTCCAATTGATCGCTACTATCAGGAGTAAACTGATATTCGCTCGCCTCGGTGCTTCAGTTTGAAACTCAGCGCAGCGAACGGCGCTTTGTTGGCTAATCACTTTTTAACAATGTAATAGCTGTATATCGGTTGTATAATAGTAGTTTATGCAACTGTCATATAAAAGGGGGTATTAAAACATGAGTGTCTGTCTATACGAGGCGTAGCCGAGTATGATAATAGTTTGACACTCATGTTTTAATACCTAATTATATGCAGTTGCATACACTACTTTATCTACACTCATATTTTTATAATAAAAATCGTACCTATAACGCCAAGATGATTTTTTTTTTTACATATTCAAAAACAGTTGTTTAAGGAGACACTTTTTTCACGCCAGTCCATAAAATTTTAAAAAATTACTTTTCGATACAGCGTTTTCCATACAATTTTCATTACAGCTGTATCGTAAAATAACTTTTTAATCATTATGCAACACCTTTATTTTTTTATTTTTTGTCGGGTGCCGGGACGCTGCGGTAGGCTGAATAACTAGACGTCTTTAACAAATTCAAATTCAAAATTTAAATTTTCCTGTTTATATTCTGTGTAATTATTTTCCCGCTTAACAGAATATTTTTGTAATTGTTGTAATTTGTGTTTGTGAATGTATTTTTTTATTTTAAGCAAATAAATACATAAATGTGAAAGTAGTAAAGTGAATTTCCCGCCGCTTGTTATCCTCGACGCGTAGATACAACAGAATAGACTCGCAGCTTACTTCCAGCAAAGTTGAGAAAATTATAGGTACGATATTTTAACATAAAAATATGAAGGTGGATGGATGGATTAGACTCAAAGCAGATTATACGGCATGGCACCTGATCGGCGCCGTAACGACCTAAGCGGCTCGGCATTCTTTGTGTGAATTGATATGTGTATCAATTTCGTCGGTTCCTTGTCACCTCGACACAAATTTCATGAAGCGAAACCAGTGCTGAAAAATGTTACATGGTAGGTAAGCAACTTTAATTGTTCCCCAAGATTGATAACTGGATTTATAGGAAGAAAAAGAATTATTCCTAGGTAACTCGGATAGTAGCAGTTCGCACGCCGCGACTTGACTCTGTCAAGACTGAAGACTGAAAACTGAATAGTCTGGGTAAGTACCACCGCCTTATCTATTGCTGCCGCCAAGCAACAATGCTTGCATTGTTGTGTTGCGGATTGAAAGATAAGATGGCCAGCTCTATTACAGCCATGAGGCATTACATCTTACTCCTCACAGTGACAACGCACCTGCGGTTCTGCAGTTTTTTGTTTGCAATCTAAATGCATGAATCGTAGTTGTTATAAGTGACAGTTACCGCTTACCCTCAGGTGGGCTGTCTGCTCATTTGTCACTGTGAGGTATAGAAAAAATGTGCATTGGCATGACTCTGGCATATTGACACTACGTCGCAACAACGTCACCAAACTGAATTACGAGTATACGCGGCAACGGACCAACGTCGGGCGGCAGATAATTTCATAACAATTAGTCGCGCCGCGTCGTCCGCTGCCGGGCAATTGCTAGCACGGTCCTAGCCTAAAAATACTGATATTTTGACGAGAGCTGCGGATCAGAGTGCAGCGTGCAAATGGTTTTTATCGGTAAACAGATTAGCGAAGACGTGGGGACCGCTGCCTATGAACATTTAACTAAACTAGGCATATCACAGAGATACGTCAGGTTTTGTTAATACTACACCTCTAAAACCCCGGGACACGTTATTCTGGCAATGCTATGTCTCTCCACTGCCAAAGCCACGATTCCCCATTTAGCACTGGAGACCTCGCTCACTAGCAGGACACTACTACTTATTCATGACAAAAACACGACTTAAATGAAAGGGGTACCTGTAAGTGCGGAGTGTTCGTTGGGACTGTAGCAAGGCGGGGCCACCGTGGCCTCGGTGGGGCTGCGGGGCGGGGGTCCATCGTGCCGCGGGGAACCTTTCTTGACCATGTAGCAGCGCGGCATCGCGGCCCACGCTGCGGACAACATTACCACCGTTAACAACAATTGGAGCCTCTATCTATCTCAAAGGATGCGGGTGTCTACGGGCGGCAAAGATAATTTTTCATCAAGTGAACCGCTTGCACATTTTATAAAAAAAAATAACAGGTAACAGCAGAGTGTCATCCATCACCTTTTTAGATATATAGGCAAATATTTAATAATACACGAAATACATTTCAGCCAAGATATTTATTATAGATGACCACGACAGACGATCTTTCAAAAATGGAACAAATCAACACTTACGAGTAAAAACCTGTCAAATACTTCGAAGTAAAGCTACGTGCCAGGATAAATTATTATGTCATATAAGATCTACAACACACCCATCTTGTCATTTCTCTCAGGTCTGAGTCAAGCCAGCCCTTTGAGACCGCTTGAATGGTTTGCGCTCTTTATTCCGGTCTCCCGCCAAGCAACAATATTTGCTTCGTGTTCTGTTGTGAAAGTAGCCAGCCAATTATAGGCATGAGGCATATCATTGTGTGACAATACGTGTGCAGTTCTACACTTTAGTGACTCGAAAACTAGGTATATGAATATGGGCGGTAGTTACCGTTTTCCATCAGTCACATGTAGTGAATAGCGACAGTGTACTAAAAATCAATTAATAATTCTGTTCAGCGTCCTTTGTGTTAAGCTACGGCCCGCTTTCCATCAGGTGGTTTTTGTCACAGAGAATCAGCATCACAGCCCGTAACAATCCACTGCAGGACTTAGGGCCTCTCCCACGAAAGGGGAGGTTATTGCCATAATCTCCACGCTTGGCAGGCGGGTTGGAGATGTTGCAGTGTTTAAATATAATTATGGAAAATGCTGCTGCCCATTTTCCAGACTACGGAGACTCTTGATCTTTTGCCTCGGAAACATTAGTCACCTTGTACGACACCCAAGAGCGTAAGTGGTTGGTGCTATTCTACTCTGCCGGACACCACACGGCCAACGGCCAACGGTCACAGAGAATACTAAAAGCCAATATATTTAAATGTTACATCAAAGGGCATGACAAAGTATATAGGCATATATCGTATCGCCTTTAAAAATTGAGGAGCTAGTACGGGAAAATTTTGACCTTACGCAGAGTAAACATGCATACGGGAAATACATGCAAAGTAGCGCACTGAAAGATATTCGTTTGTAACCCCTCCCGCAGTGAAAGTATTTATCGTCTTAACCACTCATTACTGCAATCCATAACAGTAATAGAAATACATGGACAAGAGCGACTACACAGGAATTACACAGGAAGTCTGTGTATTTCAGTTAAGCCTCTAGTCCATCTCACGTAATCAGGTAAGCCTCAAATGTTTGCTTCTATGTGTACTCCGATGTATTGGGACGGCCCAATCCACTACGTCTCATAATGTTCCTAGTAGCTATGTCTCTCTGCGGTTTTCACCGGTATTAAATACAAACAGAGCTACAACATTTTCCAAGACCGCACGACGGATTAAAGATGCTTTATAATATAAGTATAGATTACCTAGGTAAGGCGCTTAATAGGCAGCTTGCAAGATACCACCACCTGTTTTCTTTAGTTTCTCTCACGTTTGAGATTTCTTTAGACACAGCGAAATTTTACCCCAGGCAATTTATATTTTCCGTGCCCGAAAGTTGTCCCTACACAAAGTTATTTCAGTGAAAGAAATTTCAAAATACGCACTAACGTTTCCTTGTAACCTTCAATTAAAAAATCGATTGTACTCCCTCTGGACATGGCTACACCTGCGTATACCTAGCGCCGCTGCACAGACCAGACAACGAGGGTGGCTCGGTAAAAAATACCAATCAACTGGCTCGCGAACACATGCAATTTCCGATTGATCCGTCGAACCCCTCGCCACTCCGCCAGTGTCGGCTTTGATCGTGTATACAGAGATAAACAGGTACATAAATACAAAGTCCGGCACACAGTGCGGGGTAGTTAATGCGTGTACGCCTGCAAAACCAATTAAGGGGCCATGCTGACGGCTACACTAGTTATCCAATTTAAATCCGTTTGACACAACCAACCCTTTGCTCGCAATATACGAGATATTTCAGCAATATTAATGAAATTGCACGGAGTATTGGTCCAGAAGTATTTGCGCTGGTGGATAGACGACTAATTACTATCGGACCGCTGCTGTTTACGAAGTCACGGATGACTAAATACTATAAACTAGTAATAACGGAGGTCTAATTGGTTTGGCCTGAAAATCGTTCCTGAATAATTCAAACTACATTTTGTAATGCGACATCTGTAGCTTTGTTTATTTTTCACATTAAATTAAAGTTAGTGTACAGTAAAGACAGCTGCAGTCACTTTAACATTTTTACATTCATTTTATTATGTTATTGACAGGGTATATCGTGAGTACACAACGTAACATGGCCATGTCAAAGGTATTGGCATCCGCCACTCGACATTCTCCGCCGTCGGTTTTATTGACTGTCGATATTTAAATGGTTTCCCGTTTAATTTACAATTTGTATCACGCATTAGACGGGACTTAATAAAATCTCTACATTTTATATTAATTTACACGATCCACCCCGGCACGGTGAGGGAATCAAAAATTAAGAAGGGAGAATGAATAGGGAGGTAGTTTGTATTTTTCCTACCCCTTTTCATCTGTAACATTATTGGAATACATGTGAAGTAGGTACTAAAGAAATTTAATAATAGCAAACGTTAATAGTAATTAGTTTATGAGAAATCAAATTTGCAACTTAGCACCAACCCCTAGCAGCGTCTGGTATCCTCTATTTGACTAAATAGAGGCACCTCGTGATAAGAAAAGAGGATGCAACATTTCAGTGGTATATTTAGTATGATTTCGCGAGATATGAATTTAGCGAGTCGTTCTTAGATACGTACTAACTCTTAAAAGAGTTTTTGTATGCAACGGGCAAGCGCGTCACCTGGTTACAAGCGATCACCGCCGCCCATCCATGGACTACTTCATGGTTTACTTTTAGTAAGTACCTGACTGTAGGTATAACCATAACATGTAGTTCAGTTTATCACGACTAAATTTGCTCCTTATGAATAAGACTTCACTTATGAATAACAGTTCTTACTTTTAACGACTTTGCTTGAAAGCAACCCTACACGAAATTAACAGTGAATGCTTCGACTATTGATTGATCACCCGTTCTACTTTAGTTCTATAAATAAAATTCAATTCAGCCTTCGTATCAAAACATTTCTTATATTCTTGAACAGGTAGCAGCAGACCAATAAATAATAAGAACAGCAGAACAATGATTGGCTTTTCACTAGGTTGTTTGTAGGTACATTGCCGGTAAACAGTTAAAAATTCATTCATATATAGGTGTAGGTATGGGAGTGAACTAAGGTCACCGACATAACCCTAAGGATTGCAAAGTTTAAGTGGCAGAGGGCAGGGCACATAGTTCGCAGAACAGATGGCTAATGGGACAGTAAAGTTTTTGAGTGGCGACCAGCGTGGGTAGCCCTCTGACTAGGTGGACCGACGATCTGGTAAAGATCGCAGGTACCAGCTGGATGTGGAATGTACAAGATCGGATTTTGTGGAGATCTCTGCGGGAGGGCTATGCCCAGCAGTGGCCGTCTTCCGGCTAATATGTTAATCATAACTTTTATGCGGTTTCTTTCTAATCACATCTAGATTCTAGAATCACAATTAAAATATGTACCTAACCTATTTGTAAGCGAGCGGCATCCCACTGCCAGTAATAGAAAGACGACCGGCGGTGCTAGCGAAGTTTTTTTTCTTTTTTCTTTATCCAATGGCGGTGGTGCCGCGGCGGTTGAGCATTTTATTTTTTATTTATGTATTTTTCAAAAGGATTTTAATGTATAAGTACTCTTTCTCATGAATATGAGTGTTTGTAAAAGACCTAAACTGAATAAACGTATTTTGATTTGATTGATTTGATTTTATAACTCGAGAATTGCAAACGTCCATAGGCTACGTGCGGTAACTGCTTATCAGCATGTAGTCCCCAAGCTTGTTTGCCACCTTAATGTTATATAAAAACAGTACGAGATATAATATGTCACATGTGACAGCTGTCATCATGTCCTTTAAGCCCACGATATAATTCTAGTTTATGCAACTCGCATAAGTATAATAGGGGGTATCCTTATTATTAAAAACACTCTATTCTGTTGTGAATCCTTCCTTACTCTGAGACTAGTTACTCTCAGGTTAAACTCGGAGTAAGTCTGGTGTAAAGTTGTTATTAATAATCACGGAGTAAGCTTGGAATAACAAAGCGTCCTTTACGCCTGGAGTAGTGGGTGATCTGTGGCAATCCCAATTATTTTAAAGTAAAAAAGAATGAGTTTTGAACTGAAATTCACTTTAAATTCATAATTATAAGCACGATAAGCATTCTCCTACCTCTCCGCGGGCCCATATTCTTATTGCACTCAAAACTATGATATGGGGAGGGATGCGACCACCTCTCGCATCTCCACATAAATCATTTTTAATCATGTCTCTAATAAACACGGCAGTAGAACGGGAAAACCTGTACTTATACTTAAATTCCGTTTCTTCGAGTTCTTCTAGTGGATTGTAACGCGTTTTGTAAAATTTGTCTTTTCTTCCTAGTGAAGCGTTATTTTCAAATTCTTGCAGTAACCTCAAATCATCCAAGTAATAGTCTCTATCCATTAATCACCACAAATTATGCACCCTGGTACGATCTTGAAATTATATTTCGAAAAACTTTAATAATTAGTACAACCAAAACCTTTTCGAAACCAAAATCACACAAACTATGAACTCCGAAGTAAAACCAGAGAACAACAATAGATTCAGAAAAATTCAAAATGACCGTTCGGTTACAAATGTTAAATTACGCCATAGATCACACTACTCTGTCCTTACTCCATCGCTAAACTAGGTAACGCCGAGGTGTATCTTTTACTCCGAGAGTAGAGTCGGATTAGTGCTACTCATACCTTACACCACGTTTATTAATATTGAAATTCGTTAATACTGGTCTAATACTTGGAGTAAAGTTACTACTGCTTTAGTCTATGTTTATTAATAAGGGTGTGACTGTTTATCATACGAGGCGGTAGCCGAGTTGACATTGACATTGACACCAGTATTTTAATACCTAATTATGCAGTTGCACACATTATTTAATCTACAACATATTTTCATTCTAAAATCTCGTAGCTGTAATTTCCACAACATTTCTGGAAATAAGAGATGCATTTCTGTGCCCGCGTCGAGGATATCCTGTGGCGTGAAATTCACTTCGCTACTTTCACATTATACTCGTATTTGCTTGAAACAAGAAAAACACATTCACAATCTCAAACAGCAACAAACAGAAAAAATATTCTGTTTGGCTACTAGCGACCAGCCCCGCGTTCAGGGGAGTTTAAAAAAGGGGTGAAATATTTATCCTCTCATGAAAACATTATATTACTCATGGTGAAAACGTCATCAAAATTCGTTGCGTGGTCGAGAAGGACTTTACGGATACTCAATTTCGCAGACAGACGTGGAAAGCGACTTATTTTATAAGTACGCATTTAGTTTCTATTATAGTGACCACTATATGAAAATGCCCACTTTAGGTATCCAAATGTACACTGTGTATAGATATAAACAAACCATTTATACTACGTATTAACCATGAAAGTCAGTGAAACACTTTCAGGACGTTAGAATTTGATTTATGTCGTATACAGAATAAAAGGTCGCCATTTTAGATATTAATTAAGAGTGGCTGGTAAACTTGCAGTTGGCGAATTTTAATTAGCTTTGAATTCCGCGTGCTGGGTTAAGGGGCGATTAGGGGCCGAGCACTCGCGGCGCGTCGCGGGCGCTCGACATTCATCCCATTGTTATTTCCACAGCATCATTTAAAATTATTACCACGAAACGTACTTATCACTGCGACAAAAATAAACTGAAAATGTCTATTGTTAGTAAGTAAAACTAACATATAAGCCTAATATAAAATGCAAGATTTTGTATTTTAACGACGGCTTTAATCAAATTCTTAATCGCATTGAAGCAGATAAACATAAAATTGAAATTAATCGTTAAATGTTAAATGAATTTATGCCATTTGATGCAAGACCAGGCTTGTGTAATTAATAAAGTATAAATGTAAGAGATAAACGATAAAAGGGAAATACGCGAAACTTTAACATTATTTTCTCAACATGTTTCGTAAACGAAGCTCTACCTCGTTATTCCGTAAATATGAATAAAAGCAAACAACTCTCGTAACTCGAACATCAATGTAGCATTGCACAAAATACGAAAAATTCGCAGCGCGGTAAAGACTTTCATACAGGGCATGTTTAATTAAGTTCAATATTTGAGTGCAAAAGTTCTGAGCGCTTTCCCAGAAGCTCAACAGAAATGTTAATCAGTTTCAATTCACATTTCATTAATTTGTGAAAGAAAATCGTTTATTTTCGAAAGAGTACACACTAGGTACGCTTTTCAACTTAATAGAAAATGAGCGGATGAACTCCTCTTTACAAGCAGTTCCTGATTGGAGCGCAGCCATTCTCCTAGAGTTGAATACCAGTTCTTGAATGCAACCCGTGAAATGGAGTCCTTTTGTCTGACTACCGCTTTCCGGAATGCGCCTCTGCATGACTAACCATGTCGAGCTACTAGTTGATCTGTCGTCTTTTTAGTCGATATTGAAATACTTCGATTTCATAAAGTTTTGTCGTCAACGGTTCTAACCGGAACAACTTTATCCCTTTATGCGTGCCGACTAGGTGAGCCTTTATTCAAACTCGACCACTACATGCATAGTTGCTTGTCAATAGAATTACACATACTGCATAGAATTAGATAAAGCGGTGGTACCAGAGTTTTGCCACCGGTAAAAAAATTACAATGAGCTCTGTATTTAACGACTGTGCCGACTTGATCTTATTAAAACAAACCGACACTTTTCAAAACATCAATTTTCCACTACCGCAGCTGTTGACGCTAAGCATTTCCTGTGCAAAGTATTACTTAATAACACGAAGTGTAAATAAATCTAAAAATCTACACATTTCCTAAATCAAATGGCATTGTATACCGGGCTCGCGAAAACCAATAACTCGAGAATGTCGAAGCAACAAGTCGCACGTTATAGGTACGTAAGGTTATACGTTGCCATTGTACCTTTCACGTCGTGGTTCACTCTAATTTTTTTATATACATGCTTCATTCAGACTATTGTATAATTTAATTGAGGCTTTTATAATAATTTTTGGTATATCTACCGATTTCATTTTCTCAGTATATATTTTAACGAGCTTGCGTCATTAAACTAAAAGTTATTAATTTAAACATGTATCAACTTGCATTCTATGGAAGAGCGGGGCTTCCTGCTACAGGTATTTTATACTTAAAAGGAAGATCCCAACCACTGTTGTATCTAATTAAGCATGTTTATGAAAAAAATTAAGATTAAAGTTAAAAAAAAAAGTTTAAGGTTTAAGTTTTAATTTTATCATTTAATTGAAGCTTTTATAAGGGTTCGCCCCAAGCTCGTGAATGCCCCATTATAGCAACAGCTTTCCCGCCACTTGTGATTTCATTGATCGTACGAAACAATAGAAGACATGCACGAGTGCAGCATAAGTTTAGGATGCACCGATATGCAAACACAATAGGGCGCCAATAACTATAACTACTACGGAAAACTACCGACAGAGATGAACTTCCTAAGCGTGTCCGAAGTTCCACCAGCGCTTCAAACTTCGGTGATCCTATTAAATAGATACCTATAGTACTAGGCCACTACTCTCGCCTTCTCCGGCATTCGCAAGAGAATATCTTACAAACTTTTGCATCTAGGCAAAATTATACCTAGCTACATGAGCTGTACATTTGTGGAGATTTACCGAATCGTTGTTACTAATTATGAACTGTATTGTAACTATCTATAACTCAAATTCTAGTCTGGGTTAAGTACGGTATGTATTTAAAGGTAGAGTATGTGCTTTTAATTTAGACTACTGAGCACAGAGGGTAATTTAAAGACGGCATGATACGAGTCATAAAAATACTTGCACTCGTGTTAATCCAAAGAGTTCAGTACACAACTTTTCAACTCTCCTGATTTCCGCTATAACCACAGATTAGCTATTTGCGCCATTCTGATTTAAAAGTTTATGTTTTATTTAGATGTTGCTTTCGGAGACTGCACTGCTTGACATTTGCCTAATAATACAAATATTAATTCATGGAGTACGGTACGCTGGGCACGGGAAGGCGAGACCGGCCCAAGAAGCACTGGCTTGACGTAGTTAAGAATGAAATGCGTGCTAATAAACTCACCACCAAGGATGCCGAGGTGGGTGAGGAGTAGCAGGAAGGTGGACCCTGAGCCCTTGCGTGCCGCACGCGGGCGCAACAGGGACATAACGCCAAGATGATGATGATGATTATTAATGAGGAAGTTTCCTTGTTTTTTTCAACTCAACTCAATATAAAAATATGAACAAAATGAAACAAAAAGGTATCATTTTTATTTAAATATCTCAAAAAACAAAAAAGTTATGAGACTTCAAAGTTGCGATTTCAAGAATAATTTCGATAGGACCGCGAATTCGTGCGAGACGTCACCAGGCCAGCACCCCGGCCGCCACTATAAATACTAAATACTTCTGAAAAAGCCATAAAATCACGTATCATGTACTCGTACCATCCTTTTTTTATATTATTTTTTGTTGTAGTAGCGGCCATAGTAGCACATACTCTATCAAAAGTTCAACTGTCTAGCTATTGCTGAACCAAAGATATAGTCACCAAGAGTACGAGTGTATGAGTAGTGCCATAGTGGCGGCCGGGCTGCGGCCTAATGATGTCACATGATGTAATTTCGCGATAAAATATTTAAACTTAAATATTCTGTAACTCAGTCATTTATGGACGGATTTCAAAATTATTTTAACTAGCTTGTTAGTTTTTGTCTATATTTTAACACTAAAAACGGCAATATCAACATTAGGAAACTTCCTCATTCATGGAGTTAAATTACTAGGCCAAAATGAGTTTCTAAGCGAACGATCGCTGTGTTTACTTTTTGTAGCACAGAATCTATAGTGATCGCAATTCAAATCCCTTTTCCTCTCAAGTGAATAAAATGCATTTTTCCTGCGAGTTCGAAGTGTTCGAAGCTTTTTACTCGCCATTCCTTAGAATAAAAACAAATGCGAGCGCAACTGGTATCCCATTTCTGTATCTGCGTATCAAAGCGTTTTATGCTCCGATAGGTATAGTAAGTTTACGATCTGAGCACCCAATAATCCAATAATCCAATCCATGAAGTCCATCCGATCCAATAACCCAATAATCCAAACTATGTGCAGTATGTACGCATGAATAATATTTGCTAGGAGAGCCATTTGAGCTCTATCGGTCGTCGCTCGATGGTGGTCAACAGTACAAAGACCAGGATTGTACGGTACACAATACCCTGTGTGTTGAATTTGATAACCCTGCTTCCTACTCACTGCAATATACCTAATCCAATTCGGAGCTCGGCACAGTGGCCATTTAACCAGGAGAGAAAGGGAAATACTGAAGATAAGAAAGTTTGCACAACATTACTTAAATTTTTTAAAGGAACTGCTTTTAAAGATTTTTGAAGAATAAAAAGATATGCTTGCCATACCCGAGAATAGAAACAGTTAAAACACATAAAATAAGACATAAAGAGTTATTTTTGTGTATTATGGCACAAATCAATCAACTCTCTCATACAAACACGATAAATTAAATGAAAGGATGAAGTGGATTTAATATCTAAGCTTAACAAGTTCTAGCATTTTACTTCAGGGTTAATCGGATTACTGAGTCGACCTGGTCAACATGCCGGCCGGTCTGCCACGCAAGGGGTCCCTAGTTCGATTCCCGGCCGGGCAGAAATTTTAATTTCTGTTACGGGTCTGGGTAGACATTATTTAAAAGTAAGTATAAGTTTATTTATCTAAGCTAATATACACTGATGTAACATAATAAATAATATCTACAATAAAAAGAAAAAGAAATTAACTTAAAATATGTAAAAAGTTTGGGCCGTGTGGAAGCGTACCCAAGATGCTGGCAGCATTACCTCTCTGAATAGCAATGCTTATTCTTTGTGCGAGGTAGCTGCCAGCTCTTCGGTCACCTGTGGTGTCGACCAATTTCTTCGTAATTTCTCTGTATAAAGAGAGCGCTCCGGGGCCCCACGGACCCAGGGTCTCGACACCAAATGCAACAAAATTGTATTGGGTGCCGATACCCCGGTATTTAATAATTTTTTGCCTTTCAGCTGTCTCAGCCGCAGCAGCAACCTTTTTCGAAGTAAATGGCAGATGGGAGGGTGCCAGAGTGTCAACACACGTTGCATCCCACACTAAGGCCCGACCCATCTTCCAAGGGATGAGCGACATTCCGTCCGGTCTCTTACCATCGTCACGTGCGATACCGTTCGGCTCTAGAATAGCCGGCACGTTGACGGTAGCAAGAGAGCGGCGCAAAATGTCGTTCAGGGCTGCGTGGCGTGAAAAGCGTCCTGCGCTTTTTTGGCAGGATAGACCGTGGTGTCCCAGGTGGTCGACGTCCACTCCACACGGGCATTTATGTGGGGTACAGACCTCAGCACCGAGGCGGAGAGCCACGGCCAGACGAAAAGTGGAGTTATCCATAAAAGTGCCGGTATTGGCCGATGGGTAGGCTTGGAGCCACTGGCCAGACTCCCACCTGGACACAGCTTCCAACCTGGCACGGGTAGAGTCGGTGCAGTTACCAAACAGGGTCGAACGTATAAATTTAGATTGAATATCATCCCAGCTCTTTTGACTTTTAGGGCATAATGGTGAACATGGACTCGGGACAGCCGTAAGCCAAACGTTTGTAGCCTCGCCCAGATACGCCACCTCAAAGTTTGGGACGGAAGGATTTAGAATTCTTTCTATGAGGTTGGACGTGCTGTGGATTGAAGATAAAAAAGCAGGTAAAGATACGTTTGAAATTTTGCGGATACCCAAACCCCCAAAACGGATAGGCAGAGAGGCTTGAGTCCAGGACTGCTCGGAAAGGTTGACATTTAAAATAGATTCTAATTGACACTTTACCAGATTGTCAATAGAATCTGTTAAATTTTTGAATTTCCAGAGAGGACAACACCGTATAAGGTAAGTAAATTTGGGTAAAAAGAGACAAAATTTTAAAATAAAAATCGCCGAATGTGTGTTGATTTTAGTTAGGCGGTTCGAATATGAGTTGAATTTAGAAATCGAATGCTGTACTAGGGGTGTTATGGATATATAGTATAATAAAATAAATTTATATAATTATAAAATAATATAATTTTAATAGTTGTTAAATACACTTGCTTGTATACTGGTCATTATTACTATATTGAATAATTAGATAACATAATATTTACAAAATGCAACAAAGATTAAACTATATACGCAAATTAAACATGAATGAAATAGTATTGTAAAGTACAAAAATGTAAAATAAACCACTAAACCATAAATTTATACACGTACACAAGTATATAAATAGGCCGCCCCTGACTGTACCTAGTGCAAAGGAGCCCGTCACGTTCGCCGCATTACCACGTTAAATGGCTATGGCTAGCCTTTCACAAGGTACGAGCCAGAGCGGGAGTCCCCGATGTCTCCCTCAATCTCCGCCCCGTCTCGCTTACCGTCGCCTTTGCATTAGAGCTCCAATTACCCCCGATCACCACCGCGATGGACACAAAATAATATCGTGCATCCAACGCCGCATAAATTATACTCGTATTTATCGTAGTTATCTAGCACCCATAGTACAAGCATTGCTTGGTTTGGGGCTAGATTTTTGGGGGAATATTATTACATATTACTTAAGCGATGGTGCTCCAACACCGGAGTTGAGGATAATTTTAAAATATTTATTAACATACAGCCTGGGAGCATTATAAATATTCCTACATTTTTAAACATTATACAAGTTATTAAAGTGGAACATTAGAAACAGTTTGACAGTGTTTCCAATAGCTGAAAATGTTACCATATCAAAGTCTAAAATTCATTTTTTATTTTATTTTGACCATTTCGAATCCCGGGAGTGGCAAGCGTACTTTCAAAAAGCTTTGAATGCAGTTTTGTTTATTTACAAAATAAAAGAATGTTTCCTTTCAGTAAACTTTCCTATCTTCAATATTTTAGAATCCTTTCCGTCCAGCTTCCGGTGACATTTTCCACCCTGTATACTCGCAGGTAACTCGGCTATCACATCCTATTCCCGACATCTCTAGATATTGACGGGATCCGATATCGTGTTAGTGACGCCCGCGCCTCATGTTTCCTGAGGTGCAGCACTCCTGAATGCACTACGCACGCTCCCCATTGTTATCAAAACAGGTGAATGTAAAGCGAAATCCAACTGTGTGAGCTATGTTGGTTTTTACCTACGAGTGGTTTTGTGGTGGAGACTTTGGGGAATAAAATTTGTATGTATTTTAAAGGGAGGTTTTACAGAAATACCTTCAAACGAAAGAAGTTAATGCTCTTATAACCTGCCGTTCATTTCTAAGTCGAAGTGTCGACGGCAAAGATACGAAAGTTTTAACTTCAGTTTACTACTTTTTTAAATATCTGCATAATTTATTATAATGAACCCATTCCATACAAACTGTTTGATGAATATTGTTACATTAATATAGTAGAATACGCAAATATTCGTATACATGTTCATATTCAATATTTCTAAACCAATATTATTCACAAAGAAATATAATTAAACCTCACATCGTCAGCAAAAAGAATTGCAATACCGAATTTAATTCATGAAAAGGAATAGTTACTAGAAGCGTCGGTAGATAGCGAGTTGGCCTCGTTAAAAAGTGGTATCAAGTTCTATACCCAGTGCCGTCATGCATGAAAAACATTTCCAAAGTTATGTAGGGAAAACATCGCGATGAAACCATTCAGGCGACTGAACGTGTAACTTACCATATTTTAAAGTTCCCCCGGAGGTCAGATGACAGTCGCTCTAATATAATAGTCTGATTAATCAAATCCTAGATCCTCGAGCGCGAGAGCACAATCGAGATATTGACTCCAATATGATTAGATCAAGAGAATAGCTATGGAGCCACAAGGAAACCTTGCGGAACCACGCTCGTTGTAGACCAGTGAGAAATGTAATTACTTTCTACCGCAGTTCGGAATCTATTGTCTGTGTAGGGCTTGCTCTCGGAAAATACCGGTACCGATTTTTTCGGTATTTCCCGGGAAATTTACTTTTTACGCAGTACCGGTACTAAGAATGCATTTCCCAGGAAATTCTGTACTTTTGTTATAACTTAAAATTAACATAATATTGAACTCCGTATTCTATTATCGTGCGTCTTTTAGTTAAAAATGCCGCTATTTTGACATTCAAACGCAAATATTTAATTACATTAATGATGCGCTAAAGCAAAAATATATTTTCGGTGTTGAATTTATATGAGAATAGCAGTTCTCTGCAGCTTTCACTCGCTCGCAATTCATTACACGAGACATTAACACCAAGATTATTTTAATATTACTATATAAAGTCTATGATATGCATACAAAACCGACGATGTGCCTGGAGAGGCTGGGGACCTAGGATAGGGAATAGACTGTATCAAAAAAGTATTATGAACGTTATTTTAATTTAATTTAATAGAAGATACTGTAAAAAAAACACCCTTAGTAACGAAAAGTACAGAATTTCTCGGTTTTCCCGGTATCAGAGTTAGTGCAGTACCGGGTATCCAGTTTTCAACGAAACCCTAGATATTGTGTACGATCAGAGCTAGCGCAGACGGTCTACAAACATTCAAACTTGCGAATGTTTGGAAAGTAAACCCAATATCAGATCAATACGGTCAGAAGCATTGAAGTTACCATTATTTGATTTTCAGTGCCGATTTTCAATCAAATGGAAACGTTTACCAATCTGAAACAGTATCTTGTTAAATTCTAGTAGGTAGTTACACAAGATAGTTTGTTTGAAAAAATAATTACGAAAGCCTTCCTTGCGAAAATGTACGGTTTCGTAATGAGATCATCCCGTGGTTTTAAGAGACCTGCAACATACTTACACCTGTACCAAACTTTAGGCCGCTCACAATTAGAATATGTCTATCGTATGTGGAACCCTGTTTATTCAAAACGTAAGCAAGCCATAGAAAATGTGCAAAAAAAATTCTTCGTACGGTACGATTTATTTGACTCAAAATCAAGTACTTGTCTTATAGTCAACTTTTAGACAAATACAAGTTATTAGAATAGGACCAAGCTAAGTAAGAACCGCTTATTAAAAAAAAAATCTCTGTTTTTTTTTATGTCATACTCTAGGCAAACAGGCAAGAACTTTTCACCTGATGGAAAGTGGTCACAACTGCCTATATACATTAGCAACTCCAAGAGTATCGCCAATGCGTTGCGCATCTCTATAACACGTTGATCTGGCAGCAAAAAGGCAAATGCCACTCCACTGCCAAAGCCACGGTTCCCCAAATCCCCACCCCATGGAGCTGTATGGCAACTTATGCCAAGTTTTTTATCCGTCATACAACGTCATACATAAAAGTCATCACAAACAATTTGATTTCTGTAGGATTATTTATTTTCGTAAGTTATTAAAAAATATCATTAAATATTGGGCAAAATAATTAAAATGGAAGTGCGGGAGATTATTTTCAGCGTGATTAATAATTTAGTCAAAATTCCTAGCTAAAAGCGAAATAACTGAATGTTTACAAGAAGGACTGACAAGAACAGATTATTTCCAGATTATTGCCATATCCACACTTTGTAATTTTTACTACTGTCTGTCAATACGGACTTATCGTGGTCATATTATAAAACTAGAGAATACACGATTGCTTCTTCAGGTAAATATAGTTTATGGTATTTGTCATAATAATTTTATGTCAATAATAACCAACGCGAATGAGCGCGCTCCGTTGCAACGAATTGAGACCATATTTAACACTCACTTTGCCCTATTCAACACGCATTTATATATTTTCATTGCCCTCATGCAGATTTAAAAAATCTACAATTGTTGTACTTACGAAATCGCATAATGCGCAACCGTGAAGGATATACTTTTTCTTATTTTCTGTTTCTTTCGTTATGTAGTATCCCTGCAGCTCTTGTTTTAGTACCCACTTATACATATAATTCATTTGTGGAAAATGTAGTTGGTATTACAGTTACTAAATACTTTGTAACGTAATCTTAAGGTTGAATATTGAATTAAATTATAAAAATAAATTACGTAATTTATTCTGAATGAAATAAAATAAGATCTTAGCCGTATATTCTGAATGGCAACTAGTGTCTAACCACCTCGCTGATAATGGTTCATTAACCGCCTCGTGAAACTGCAATTTTGATAGTTAGCCACACAATATCTAGGCCTAACATTCTGCCTGGCAACGTCTAACCACAGAGATAATGGTACATTTCTCGCCTCATGAAATTGTTCCGTAATGCAATTCTCAGCGCCTACGTCGCTGCTCGTGGGGATTAGCTGCTGTTAGAAATAGGTCAGTAACAATAAGCGTAGCCGAGCTCGCAGCCACCGGGATAATAAGCTGTCGGTCGGTGACGGGATAACCGCCTTGCAATCTGCCCTGTTGTCTATGACGCGCCGTAATAATGCACACCCTAGAATAGACGTGTGGGGCGCCGTAACTAGGTAAGTAATACCAGGTAGTAGCAGGATCACGGAGGTCAGGAGCTCCACTATAATAAAATAATTTGTCAAAACCTAGATCCTCGAGCGGAAATGTATACAATTCCTAGTCCGTCAGGTAGATTATCAAAAAATATTGGACACTTATTTTTTCTTTTGTTATTCAAACAAAAAATAACGCCAAAACAGTGCGTCGAAATATTGCTAAACGTCGCGCACAGAAGGAACGTCACGAGCCCGCTCTCCGAAACTTTGATACGCATTATCTTTAAGGTTGTTATTGATTTGATAAATAAAAAAGATGTCTCTAATATTTTTTATAATCTAATTGACAGACCAATTAGATTAGAATTTTAAAATGTTGATCCATTCATCATCCAATCCTATCCTCTTTCGCGAGCACTCACATACCTAGTTTAGCCAGGGCTCAGCCAGCCAGTCCACTCAACAACGCTTCTCTGTAATCCCGCCAGTCCAGCGGGATTCCGCAAAATTTTCGACCGAGATTAGTGTCACAAAATGTATGCGGGATCCCGGTATTTCGGGATTTCGGGATCCCGATATCTCGGTATTGCATTCCCTGGTTAACACTATATAGGTACGTACAATTAATTAAAGTTTATCGTCATGTTTCTAAGAAGTCAGCTTCATCAAAACGCGAAACGTAAAAAATACATCTTAAGTTACCTTGTTGCTAATTTAGATGCATTTTAGAACCTTATTTCACTTTAATTTGTTGCATCGATACCGTGCGGGTCAACTTGTTATGCAATCTCGTCGAGCCAGCCTTCCAACAAAGGCTCTGAAATATTCCTTTTAGCGACACCTTTTATGGCGAGGCAGGTAACATTGTTTCCAGCGTGCATAGACACAAAGGTTAGGCGTTCGTTACCATTAACCCGATGCATACTATTGGTTACAGAGAGCAAAACGTCGTCAGCCGCTTAGCTCCGCCCTTGCGTTTGCAATTTTAGCCTTGTGAAATTCTTGTCACAAAATAAATCTATATTTTAGCGACACCGAATTGATAAAGTGTCCACAAAGCGCTGTTTGTGCACACTTCAAATAGAAGCAACATAAAAAAATCCTACCAAAACATTTCATGTTTCTATTTGTTTAGCCAAGCTTCGTAAGCTCTTGACAAGTTAGCGGTTAAAACGGTCAAGCTATATTTTCTGACCAAAATGTAGGATTTCTAGAGTTAGGTTGTTTGTCCACCATGACCGTCACCGGGACTTCGTCACCGAGAACGGGACTATTTCGGCCAATTAAGTTAGTTCATTCCTGTCGGGTAAATAGTAAATATAGTAATGATTACCTATTAATCGCTAATTTGGCGTCGTCATCTCGTTCTCGGTGACGGTGGCGGTGGACAAACGACCTTAGGCTTCGTATACTTAGAAACTTGGCTCTTCATAAGACCTGAAAACTTTTTCTTTGTGAAACCGCTAAGAGCTAAGAGGCTTAATTAAACAAATTTTACATGAAATGTTTTGGTAGGATTTCATAACTTTCTGCACCCAAGATACCCTTTATGGGTTAAAAATGAAGTTAAATTTTTCATAATTTACATGTCATTTATGTAAAAATTCTAGCCCACGTACCAAATTTCAGCTTCATAGGCCTTCAGAACTGTTCTATCGGTACAATTTATATACAAAAATACTCCCTTGTTTGTCTCAAGCCCAGTACAAAATTTCAGCTTCTTAGAACTTCGGGAAGTACTCTAGAGGTTTTGATGAGAAGTGAACCAGTCAGTGTCGGAATAGACGTATTTCATATCCAAAGTATAAAAGATAGACAATTTTAAAAGTCAGTTTTCCTGAAATTCCTGAAATTTTGAGCTGTCTGGCATTGTCTAGACGGAAGATATGAGGGTCTAAAAATCAGACAAAATGCCTCGCGAAAAAGTAGAAGGAACTTCTTTTTGCTCGGCTTGGTGAGGTCACTTACCTGTGCCCGGATTCAAATATTGTAAGGATGTGCAACGAAGCACATTATTTAGCGCGAGATGAAAAATGCAATCACAAGCCTTGTCGATTATTATGTCGTGTTGTTTTTCAGGTACAATGGCAATACACAAAACAAGGGCGGCCATATCGCTAAGAGCAATCTCTTCCAGGCAACCATTTAGACTTTATCAAAAAAAAACCTGCCTATAGAATCTTGGGGATATATAATTATCTTAAATAATAAAAAGGTACTGCCTGTTTCAAACGCCTTGTTAGTCTCATTAAAAATACCTATATATACATGGGATTGAATTTATTTTTTACAGGGTAATAAGAAATACAGACTGGAACATCATGATAAAGTTCTAGATACACAGCAAATGTACATGCACAAACCGATTCTCGCAAATCTAGGTATATGAGTACAACTAAACGTAGAGCTGTAGCTGGTATGATTAATCACACGATCGCGTGAAAGCTCTTGTATATCCGAACTCCCCAAATTCGTTAGCTTTGACACCGAACACCGTGGTATCCGGAACTTCGTAACGTTGGGAAAAATTCCCTCACTGGTTTTTTCATGTAACTAGATGCGAGTACCTTAATTACGTTGCAATAGAAAAAGAGAAAAGCAGAGCACGACAATGGTAAGTAAGTAATTACTTATGAATTGATTGATTGTAAGTATTGATGTAATCGTTATTGTACCAAAAGTAAACCCACAGTAAGTATCCACAGAAATCAAAATAAAGTTTTATTCTTATTTTCTAGTTTTCTTCGGGTAATGCTTATCTTAATCGTTACTTATGGTCTGTTTAGACTAATAGGGCTATCGCTACGCTATCGACTTTCTCGTGTCCACAAATGTCTTGCGAGCTTTGTCTTTCCTACGATACAACATCAATTTACAAAACTTCATTCAAGTAACCACCCTCGTCTGATTTCCTTGTGCACATATGTAAAAAACATTTCTTAAATATTGTATAGGTACATTTAAGTTTAATATTGATAATATCTCCACAATAATGATAATTTCGTTTTCGGGTTTATTAATAAATACGGCTTTTGCTTATTCCGATTATTGCTTTTATTATTCTGATTGCTTTCCTTATAAACCGCACGAATTCAATGTTACTTTCTATCTTTTATATGGCACATTCTTTAGCCGGGTGAAGCATATGTCCAAGTATATTGTAAGGTAGGACCTCTCTCCGTACCACAAAAATCTAAATAAATTATTTAGATTTCTGTGCTCCCTACTTACCCTTGGTGAGATAAATATGGATCATCCTCCCCTAGGTGGCTATGTGTTGAGATAAAATCGATCTTAATACGTACAACTACATGCTTGAACCAAGGAACTTTAGATACCTACTCTAAATATGACTTATTGAAGTAAATATTTATTTTTTAGAAATAATAACAAATGCATTCATTGATTTGATAAACCGACAAATCCAAAAAAAAGCCTGGACTTTTATGCAGGACGTCGGAGCAGGTGAAGATTACTCTCTTCAAGGCATATTGCCAATCTTTTTATACTTGCAGCCTATGGGTGAGATACACGCAGAAGGCCTATAACACTCTGCGTGTTCAGTACAATAATGCTTTCAGGATGTTGTTGCGACTGCCGTGGCGCTGCAGCGCCTTTGGCATGTTTGCCGAGGCGCGAACAAATGATTTTTATGTGATAATACGCAGAAAAGAATTCTCCCTGATGAACAGAGTTTGCGGCAGTCGCAACACCATCCTGAGGGCTGTGGCAGGTAAGTGTAAGTGTCCCATCAGCCACCACTGGACGACTGTACTGAGACAGCTTCCGTTCACGAGATAAGCAGTAGCTTCTGTACGACTTAGTTCTTATGGTCCGCCATATTTCATTCATACATATATGTAATTATTACTGATTAATTGATTTATTGCGTATGTATTGACATGGTTAAATTTATGATTTTATGAAATTGTTTGACATTTATATTTTTAGTTAATTGACATAAGTATGGAATTCGACATTGTTATTATTTTTATATTTTTGGTAATGAATTTAAATAGATATGGAATTGCAAAATCTAAAAAGATATGGAATTGTAAATTCTGAAATAAATGTTTATTTATTATTATTGATTTATTTATGACAATGATAATAGATATATCTTCATTATGATATATGAATGGTTAAATATCGACCATCACCCACTTAAAGCGGTTGCAGCACGAAGGTAGAAACGAAAAAGTCACAGCATAGTCACCTATATTACAAGTGGACTTCGGCCTTTACGAGCAAGTATGTCGAAATTTTATTTATTTGAACTCCTAAAACTAAATAAAGACATTTAACATTCAATCCTAGATGAAGGGTGAGGAGCAAGCGGCTCCAATTATGGTTGCTAACTTTCCGAACCCTTTGGTCCTATTAGCTATGGAGATTACATAAACGGTGAGGGGTTGCCGTTAATTGAATTATTTTGTTCCATTTAAAAAGATTCCGTTTCTTTCTAAATGGAAGTGTTTAGTAATCATATATGTATACAGTAGCAAGCGGAACAGTGTGGACTCTGCCTACGCATACAAATAAGCCGTGACGTTATGTTACCGGAAATGTGTGTACGTCTTCTAAAAAATGTATACAAGCTGCAAAAGTAATTTTACACATGATTTTGTAAATAAATGAGAAATGACGTTCGAGACAGTGGGAACCTATATATAAAATGTAAACATTGCCACAAGATGTCCGAAACCGGTCGCAATGAAATAAAAGTTTATAAATATAATATATTTCTAGTAGAACTAGTGTATAATAGTAGTTTATGCAACTGTAATATAAAAGGGGGTATTTAAACATGAGTGTCTGTCTATACGAGGCGTAGCCGAGTATGATAATAGTTTGACACGAGTGTTTTAATACCTAATTATATGCAGTTGCGTACACTACTTTATCTACAGTCATATTTTTATGTTAAAATATCGTATCTATAATTTTCTCAACTTTACTGGAAGTAAGCTGCGAGTCAGTTCTGTTGTATCTACGCGTCGAGGATATCAAACGGCGGGAAATTCACTTTACTGCTTTCACTATTTGCTTTATCTATTTATTTGATTCAAATGAACCAACTTCACAAACACAAATTACAACAATTAGAAAAAATATTCTGTTTGGCGGGAAAATAATTACACAGAAATATAAACAAGAAAATTTAAATTTTGAATTTAAATTTTGAATTTGTTAAAGACATCTGGGTATTCAGCCTACATTTCGCCGTGTCCTGGCGCCTAACAAAAAATAAAAAAATGAAAAGTGTTGCATAATGATTAAAAAGTTATTTTATCCACACTCATAGCCTAATGTTCCAATTTCATATTCGAAAAAAGTGTACCCTTAAACGACTGTTTTCGAATATGTAATTGGAACATTAAGTTATGAGTTTAGATAAAAGTGTTTTAATCTATAATAAATGACGTTCCCTTTGCTATTTGAATGTTAAATTCTCGCACTATTTCCATTTACGACAGTCGGCGACATGTTATATTTCGGACGCTACACCGGCGACCCTCACTAACATATTTAGGACACTACACAGCTCTCGGCGCAATTGAAATTCTGCCCGTGTGAAAATCGGAACACGGTTAGCGTTCAATTATACCAGATCAAAGGTGCACTGTGTAAAAGGTTCCCGGAAATAGTGCAGCCACCCATTAGCGCGAGCGTAAAGCCTGGGGCGATAGGTTCAAAGGTATCTCGTTAAAGAGATCATTGGTGGCGTCGGACGACAGGGTTATATGAAAATAAGCTCCTTTCGACGGCAATATTAAAGAAACGAAAAACAAAAGATTGCTCTTCTTCGTAATATGATTAAACATTTTTATTGGTTTTAAAAATAATAGTGAATAGAGCGCGGTAATTATGAGGGTATTTTTAACTGAGTTCAAAAAGGGGGCGGTTTTCTCGTCGGAACCTTTACTTTATAATTTTCTTTAATGTATAGAGGAAAGTAACTAAATATGGAATACCATTTTGTTTTTTGAATATAAAAAATAAACTATTCATAGTATGAAGTAAATTTTTTTATTAGATGAGAAGATATAATGTACTGCAACACTTAGTGATAGTCTTATGATTTTAATAACTATTTAGAGTATCAAAAACCTAGTTAAATAAAAAAATGAAAAAGGTAGTTAAATATGGAATAGGTACCCCAAATATGGACCATAAGAAAAAGCCACAACAAATACTTAAAAATATGATAAAATAATGTTTTGTAATACTTAATAACAGTCTCATCATTTACTAAATTGGTTTAGTAGTTACGACTAGTGTAACTAGTTTAAAAAAATCATAAGACTGTTATACCTATTGCAAAATAAAAATAGGTACATATTAAATTGGACATAGTGACCCCCGGGTGGTCCCCGTATCTTGAGTCATCCGTCCTATCTAATATATAACATAGATAACATTTGGTGCAAATCGATTTAGCTGGCTTAAATCTTAAAAAGAAGTATTTGCTGTTTGTAAAACAGCTTTTCTTAAGGCTCTGTATGAAAACTGCTGTTTACCAACCGCAAATCACAATAATAGTTTTTATGTTATAAATCGATACATTTTTGGATTTGGGATATTTTTCTTTATTTTTTGTGTAAGAAAGGTTTCTGAAAAATAAATATGAACACATTAAAAGTATGCATTCAACCATCAATTTAGATTTTGACCCGAATATAGAGTATTCCATAAGTGGACCCCAGTGCTTGTTCATATTTGGAATTTAATGACCTCAGAAATTATTGCCAATATTAAAATAATTACAAAACAGAAACAAATAAACAGCCTGGAAATACAAGAACTAGTATATATGCAACCACATAAATATGCGAGTAGAACGTTATCACTCTCTAAATAATAAGAAATACATCGTTTTTACGTCTATTAAAATGTTCTGAGCAGCAACCAAACAAAACGCACATGCCATGTCACCGGCCTTCGCCCTACTGACAAGATTGAACCTATACACGTCTAATATAAGTATATGAAACATAATATGGTTCTGTATTGCGATTTAAATTATTATTTTCGAAGAAATAAAGGAATTCCATATTTGGACCCTATTCCATATTTGGTTACTTTCCTCTATTCTCCGATTACTCCAGGACGCTAGGACCGATTTGGAAAATTCTTTTTTTATTCGTAAGGTCCAAGGGGTCCCATGGTCATCATGACATGTTCCTAGAAATCAAAGGCAACCCTCGAAAATTGTAGGCACGTATGGAGTGTTTGTTACGTTATCATATCTTACTTAGGTGTTCGCTTCATCATTTGATGATGCTCTGTCTAAAATAAAGCCAATCAACTCTGTAACGCTTAGGAGTTAGAGGATAGTACTGCAATTTTTCGACAGCAACTACTTAGTCATATCTAGGGGTAACATTATGTTTAAAAGGATAAGTACCATTGAAAATGTTTAAATAAAACAATTTTAATAAAATATAAAACCGACTTCAAATCACAAAAAGTAAAACAAGCTTTTTATCATACAATACGAGTGAGTTAGATAGCATTATTTTTGGAGTCGGTGCAATGTGAAAACATAACTCCTTAGCGAGTTAAGTTTTTGCTCTTTTTATGACTCGAAAATGCTTAGGAATATTTTATGGCAGCGCCTTAGGAGTTGCCTAAGTTTAGTACAATCGGGTATTAATCTTCTATTTTATTAATAAGCTACGGCGGCGCTTCCGCGGTGTACCAACTGTTGCCAACAATTATCTAATTTCAATGTTTGAAATTGTTAGTTTTGCGATGACGTGGAATCGATTAAATAGTTTCAGTTTATTGCAATGGAGTAGTTGACTTAGTTAGCAACTGACCACAGGATCGAAGATACGGAATTGCAAAAGTAACTATTTAAGTCATAGAAATCAGAGAATTGTTGGCAACAGCGTTACGTAATTAGGCCACAGATTGGATCATGGTTCAGTCGCCTGAATGTGCAGGTTTTATCACGATATTCCCTTACAGTAAGATCATCGGTTTGTTTTCAACTAATGCACATAAGTCAGTTTTCCGAATTTCAATACGGTCTTTTTATTACGGTTCCAAAGATATTGCCCCGTGACAGACCGACGGACAGACAACTGAGGCTAAGTGACAGGGGTCCTTTACTACCCTTTAGGTCCGCTACCCTAAAAGGCATGTTTAACTTTTTAACAACGCTCACAATACAAAACTGCTATTTTAGGTGCGTTTAATTTTAATTACATCGATATAAAAGACATCAAGGGGGCCTCTCTCGCGTTGAACTCTTTTGTACATTTAAAAAGTCATAATTTTAATCATCATCTCAGCCCATAACAGTCCATTGCCGGACAAAGGGCCTCTCCCAGGAGAGGGGAGGTTATTGCCATAATCTCCACGCCTGGCGGGCGGATTAGAGATTGCAGTGATGCAAGTATAAAAAAATTAAAAACGCTGTTGCCATTTTCCAGCCTACGGAGACTAAGACTTTTACCTCAAAACATGAGTCGCCTTGTACGTCACCCATATGTGTAAAGGCATTGGTGCTATTCTACTCTGCCGGTCACCACACGGCCAATAATGCGGTCATCATTTTAATGACTGTATGTATTTATGTGTACGTATAACAATAGCGTTATCGTTAACGTGGGCTAATGTTAACCTTTTAACCGCGCTCTAAATTAGTGCAATAGAAAACTGTTATTTATTCAAATTTTAATTACATTCATATTGAAAACGTCAACGGGAGCGCCGCATGGATTGAAAACTTGAAATCTTTTCAAGATTTTGGATTGAAAACTATAGAGTCAACATTTTTTTATTCATTTCGGATAATGATCATGTAGTTGTAAGATTGGCAGCAGTCATTCGAATCGATGGACCTCTTTCAAACTCTTTCAATTATTTATGAGTCGCACAAACCTAGAATATTTTTTAATGACACGTCTTTTAATATAATTATCAATTCTCTATGTTAATAATTGATGACGCTAGTCAAATGCTGATCCTTAGTGTACAGTATTACCCACCCGGATGACAACCGCCACCGAACTCTGGCCCCTGGCGCGGGCGCTCAAAATCTATTGTGACTTAATAGTGGTGGGCGTTTGGATAGGCTAGATATTTTGCTTGTCGGACAGTTCAGAACAATAAACAATACCTGCGGCCGGGTGGATTGGACATAGTGGCAGCATTGTCATTTTGATAGAGTGGACTTTTCAGTAAATTGGATATTTTTGTACAGCGGAAGTACCGGTAGAATTGATATTTTGTTAAAGATGTCATTTTAATGTGGACGTTTAAATGTAATGGAAATTTTGACATAGTAAAACACGTAAGGCTAAAGAAAAAATACTTAATGAGGCTATCAGATTTATACGTAATAAATCATATAGCCTCATTTTTACTTCGAGTTGGATATTGCACCTTGTTGGCCAAAGACTATCTATGCACTTAAAGTAATGCTCTAATAACCTAATAAAGTATCATATATTAACCAACATTTACATTGTGTGAAAAATAGAACAGATTATAATCTTGTTTTTGTACAGGTAATGACCTAAATTATATTCCTACAAAGAGTTTTACGCACAAAACTTCTACAAATAACTATCCTTCCTTCACATAAGTTAAAATAAATATAATAGAACTTTGTTCGAAAGTTTGAAGTCGGCCAGATACTCAGGACGAAAGATTTTGAGGTAGTCGTTTCTCTTGTACCTATGGAATTCGTTTTTTATTATCTGGGTGACTGTTGTTTTCGCCCGCGGCCCTACCCGCGTGGACTACACGTCGTGCAAGTAGGGGAAGGGGGATAAAAAGTAACCTATGTGTTATTTAAGACCCTAATATAGTTACCTACTAAATTTCATTCAAATCCATTCACCCGTTTAGGCGTGAACAGGTAATAACAAAAACAAACACAAACTTTCGCAATTAAAATATTAGTAGAAAGAACAAACGACCAAATTTAGAGAACTTACATTTGGTCCATATTTAGAAAACTTACACCAAGTACTGTGTAAGTATTGTATATACAATATCCATTCACTTAGTCCTATCAATTGATTTGGATAAATAATTCAGCTTTGCAGCTGCAGCTCTCATGTAAATTTTGCTTCCTTATCGCCTGTCTAACAGAAGTTCAATTCTCGGCACGAACCGCGAAATACTCGTAGTTACCCAAGTGGCGTGGACGGCGCTTACCTACTTGAAAACTTTCACAGGGAGTCAGAGAACTGGATTGTGCTGACAGGTTCCAATGACGACTTAAAAAGCTCCTAATTGGCAGCACTGCATAGTTGTGTAAAATGTAGAAAGTATAGCTCTGGCAGGGTCTGCAGTTTTATTTTTACCCGACTGCCTAAGGGTGAAGTTTTTCGCGCGTATCTTGTATGTTTGTTTGTAAATTTCTTTATTACCTCGTATGTTCTCAATGACTGGACGGATTTCGACAGTTAGCGTTTTGAGATGATTCTAACAATACGTAAGTGTCCCTAGACAGGTGTTTTAATAAAAATTTAAAACGACGGATTTTGGGCCTCATAAACAATCTTCTTTCGATACACATTGAATGGCATATCAAAATGAATGGCTTAAAGAGCTGATTTCAAAAACATATTTAACATATATACCTAAAAGTAGTTTGGAAAGTCAAATGGCATCAAAGGTAAAGTTTTTACAAAAAATCCTATTACGTCGAACAAATTGTACCGATCATAAAACTAAAAACCGGAAAATAAAAAGGGGTTCGTAAACTAAAAACCCTGACATACACCCATTTACTTCCAACATTTGGCTTGTTTTAGCTTTTTATTCACGTTTTCAGATTTTTAATAGCAGTTTTTCAATAGCAGGTTTTTAGTTTTTGAACTACTTTTTTGTTTTTTATCGAACTAGTTCGTAATTTACCCGCCAGTGATAAGTGACGATGCTGACAAAGATGAAACGTGCCTGTTTAGGAAGAGCCTATTCACTCCAACCTTGAAAGCGTGTAGATTATAATGTTTAGGGAACACACTCACAGTCAACGTGTGCCATTCCGTAACCGTACTCATTATAAAGGTTGAAACATAAGCGGCTTAAGCGGATAGCTGGAAGATCTACGACATAAGAATGAAAAATCCACTCGGATCGCATTTCCCGATGGCGGAGCGGGGCCGGCGGAATGAGGTTTGGAATTGTGCTTTAAAGAGTCAATAGAACGAATGATAGCTGATACTGAACATGTCAATTTACGAAAACGAACTAAAATCACTTACACAACATAGAACTTATAAGATCTTAATGATATTGTCTCTCTCCTTCTCGCAAAACGAAGATTTTAAATGACAAAGCTCAACCGTGACGTCACGATTTTATATTGCCCTGCCTGCCTAATTAGGAATATCAAACGTTTATATCTCGCTTATTTTGGAAGATATTGACTAATTTTACTTTCATAAAACGCTATCATATTCAAGAAAAATAATACCGTGCCCTGTAAATTTCTTGAACTCAAAGTAGACTTGTGCGTGGGACCCTAAAATCTCTGTCAAGTTCAAGGCGCTTATACACGGCATGTGATGCTCTGTAACGCGTCCGTGAACTTCATGCCAACGAAATGCACACGTCCGTGAATTATTCGTAGCAGCTTTGGCATGATATAGGGGATAAGATTGAAGAGGCCAGACTGTGCTGATCTATCGTGCGAAGTATTTCTGGGGCAGAAAAGAAATCTCGCGGGAAGCCCAAGAAGTGCCGTTGGCCAACGGCTTTCGCGACCGAGAACGCTAAAGACAAAACGAAGTATAATAAGAATAGTTAGACAGCAGACTAGGATGATCATGATGGACGATGATGTATTGTAACTTATTTTGAAATAAAATAAATTGATTCATGTTTTCCCCGCCAAGTGGGAAAAAATATTTTCTACCCTATCTAGTTACCCACCCATCGTTATAAATGTATTTTGTCAGATCTATTGTTTAGTTTAAGTTGTTCCATAAACGGCGTCGGTTCTCAAAGAGAAATAATAAGTTAATTGCATCGCAGGAGGTCGGATTTTAGTATTGTTATGGCGGAAAGGGTTTCCTTTTAACGAGTTCAAATGTACGAAATCCAAAGCATCCTTGAAGCACATCCCATTATTAAGGTTAAGAATATATTGACGCTAACAAATGACATAATATATTTTCTTTACAGAATATAACATTTAATATAATGAGTGTCGGTGGCCGAGCGGTTAGAGTATACGACTCGTAAGCCAGAGGTCCCCGGTTCGAATCCCGCTCCGGCCATGTACCAATGACTGTTTTCTGAGTTATGTACATTAGTTGAATACTAACCGATGCTCTTACGGTGAGGGAAAACATCGTGATGAAACCAGCACATTCAGACGACTGGATGTGTAACCATGATCCAATCTGGTGAGGTTCCCCTGGTAGCAGGGCCATGGAGGTCAGATGGCAGTCGCTCCACTGTAATTACCTGACCTGCCAAATCCTGGATCATGGTCAAGGCGGACTCCGGGCCCTTGTGCGAGAGCACAACCGGGACATTAACGCTAAGATGATTATTATTTCATTTTATAACATTTAATGTAATAACAAATAACTATAGTTAACAAGAAACTAAATTAAAATTGAAAGTCAGGATATAGGTGAAAACCAAAATTTCGTCGCAAACAAAATTTCACTACAATAAAAGAAAAAATACAATAATAAAAACCAAAATAAACGTCTTAAATGTATTTTGTATTTAAAAAATTAGCAAATCAGGCTATGATCTAGTTGCCATGGACTTGTTATTCAGTATCTACTTGTTACTATTTATGTCAAGAATTATTGACGCGTTCATATCAAAAGATTTATATAAAACGGTAATTAAGCAAAGTTTTCAAAGCAAAAATTTCAATATAACATTCTGTGTGTAGCCAGTTATATTATAATACTATAGGATAAAATATTCAATCTTTACGTTACATTGTAAGGTGTCGTGATAATCTCAACGTAGACCTGATTCTTTAAAAATTGGGCCGCTTTTTGGCAAATTGTCTCCCGATTTTGGAAGAAATATTTGCTTTTTCTTTTATAGATTACTATTTCATCTATACATTGTATAAAAAACAAAGTAGCTTTCCACTATCTGTATCTATGTACGTTTTGATCTTTTAAACTACGCAACGCATTTTAATGCGGTTTTCATCAATAGATAAAGTGGTTTAAGAGGAAGGTATAAGCAACAAAAAAGGGTAGGTAGGGGTAAAGTAGGTGTACGCAAACGAAGCCGCGCCGGGTCCACTAGTATGAATGAAACTATTGTCCCAGCTGGACAAATAACCAACCAACTAGACTATACTATCAAAGGTCGCAAATTACAAAATTGACCAATTGCGTAATTTATTTTTGTTTTTACAAATGTAAAATAGGTAATTCGCTAACAGAGTAGTCCTTGTAATGACAGAAAATACACTCTCTGCTATCGACACGAATGAGGATTTGGATAAATCGTTACGAAATTTTGTATAATAATATTACTGCAGCTTCATAAGTAGGGGATCGCGTTCCCGCCAAGGAAACGAATGATAATTTGAAGGCCTCTAATGTATCTTTGACGACACATCCGAAATACTGCCCGGATTTTGTTATATCTCCGAAAATTACAAAAAAGCTGTAACGATTGACAAATAATGCAAAAGTAAAAAGTAAACAAACCGTTTTTTTGTCAAAACGGGGATACTTAGGCCACCTACATTTTTCTGGAAATGCTTAAGTAATATAAATACCTACAGGCAGATAAATATGCAAGAGAACAAACAAGTTTTCATATTAAATTGTGTGCGAGTCTTTAGTCAAATAAAAAAAATAAAAATGTAGAATAATAAGATACCTATTAATAATATAATATTATATCGCAGTTTATTAAATAATACCTCATTGGCACAGGCGGGCAATATTTAGAGGAAACGTAAGGCAGGCAAACGTAATTTTACTGTTGTGTTGCCGGTAGAACATAAAAACGTTATTAGATATATGTTTAACTATAGAGGTAAATACACAGTACGATGGTTCACATAATCGCGTTTAATGTTCACGAAATCGCTCACCAGAAATAAATCTCCAAACAACATGAAAGACCACATTAACATTAGGAGCACGCACAAACACGCGCGCGCTCCCGGCAGCTGAGCGCTGTAAATACCTGGTGGTAATTTGAAAAAAAAAATCGCTTTGGCAGGTGGCAAATAGGGGTAATTGGGATGACTTACCTGTGATTACGGTGCCTCCATGTGTTAACAGGTGGCCTTCGCAACAAGTCTCGCGGCGCGTTAGGCCGGCGTGCGGCGGCGGCGGCGGCCGGAGGGCAACACGCGGCTCGGCGGTACGCGGCTCGGCGGTCCGCGGCTGGCGCCGGCGCGCTCGGCGCCGCTGCCGCTGCCCTCCGCCACTCCGCCACTCCGCCACTCCGCGAACGGCGCCCGGCGCCCCTCCCCCATCGATTTTCGATGTACGCGGTCTAAGGCGCGGTACGTCAGTATTTACTAATGCAGAAACTGACGTTCGCGTTAGAGGCTTCCCCTTCTTCGACACTTGGACGTGTCGTCAAATGTAGCGGCTCTACGAGCGAATTCCGATACTGACGGCCGGGAGCAGCGAGCGAGAAACTGTCAGATGCTTCGGCGCCGCCACGCCACTGAATTTCAGTCTCTATTCTTTTACCCACTGCTCAATTTGCATGATACCTAGTACATTTTATAGGTACAAGAATGCAGGAAAAATACCTATGTGAAAAAGCATAATATAGGGTCATTACCAACTTATGAAATTGGCGTTCTTTTTTCACAAGTGCACATTGTCGAAATTACCACTTAGGTCCGAACTACGAAAGAGCGAATCACGGAAGCGCGACACCACGGTATTGCGAATAAGCATAGTTCGACACCACTGAAGCTCGAAATTAAATTCATTAATATTTGCTCAAATTATCGTTGGATATTAATGCCTTTTTTTTATTACCTGACATTATGCGTAACGTAAGTTCTCAAATGAAAATAATTTTCATAACAAGTTTTAATAATTCACACTACTCGAAGTAAACATAGACACAAACATAAACTGGAAGATACACATTAAAAAAATTAGGAAAAAGTTATCAAGATTCTCATACGCGTTCTATGAAGTAAAAATATCGACGGACTTAAAAACAGCTACTGCGACATATTATGCCTACGCCTATGCGTGGCTCAGCTATGGCATAATCATATGGGGAAACAGCACCGACGCACCTACCTTACTCACCTCCCAAAAGAAGCTTATCCGCATCCTCAGATACATCAAACAGACGGTTGTAAACCTCATTTTAAAGAACACAAAATACTTACAGTCCTATGTTTACACTACATTATATAGAAAACTAAAATAACAACATAAATAACAATTACTTCACTTATAGTACCTACATGCTATAAATGTTCCAACTTTGTAAATACTTATTACTTATATATGTCCAATTGTAAATATATTAATAATTTTCTAACTATTCAAGATATATTTAATAATTTAATGAATAACTTGGTACAAAACCATAAGTATGTACACAATTTATTACTTAACCTTTGTTTATGCATAATACTTAGTTTTAAATTTAAAATTGCAGTGCCCATAAGGGTTCATAATGTTAATGTAACTTATGAAGCAATAAATAAATAAATAAATAATAACGCGGTTTAGTACATACTCATCAAGATTATTCCATAGAGCCCAATCACAATAGGGTTATCTTATTGGGTTGATTAGTTCCTATGACTACCTTCCGACTTCATCATCAGACCAGCTCCAGCACATATTAATGCATTGGTATACCAAATTTCAGCTCAATCGGATACCAACAAATGGTCGAAAATGGTTTGCAAACGACGGACAATTTACATACATACAAACAGTGCAAGTTAAATAGTTTCAGAGTCACATGTCATAGTTTCAGAGTTATAACAGTTTTAAGTTTGACAGCAGCTATCTGAAATGTATATCTCCACTAGTACCTTCGTAGTGATTCGAACTTATGTCACACTTCGAGTTTCGTAATACCGTGGTGACGCGCTTCCGTGATTCGCAATGCCGTGGTGTCGCGCTTCCGTGATTCGCAATTCCGTTGTTTCGCGTTTACGCGCTCTTCCGTAGTTCGAGCCGACGTGCTAATTTCCACATTCCCTCAATTATTTTTAATTGTAGGTAAGTATATAACATATCAAAATTGATAACTTGACTTGGTTATAAAATCGAGTATGTATATTTAAATGCCGATAAGTCTGTAAGGTTTTTAGAGGGGTTGGAAAATACCCCTTTTCAGTTGTCGTCAATCTTGCCTTTTAACCTGTTTTTGAAACCGCTCGCATTCACGCGAGCGCTCGGCTTCTAATGCTTGTCTTTTCTATCTCTAACTACTTACCACGAGTGTGAAAGAGATATAGTTTCAACAATAGGGCTCCAGGTGTAATTTCATAAAGATGTTAGTTATCACAATAAAAATTATAGGTAGGTAATAAGGTAATAAAAAGGTACTGATTATACATACAAAATTTAATGTAATCGGATATGCCTTTACATAAGAAATTGGTAAACTTGCTTGTATAAAAATTCGCCAATTCCGTCATTTTCGCCATCCAAAACGCCAATTTCTTAGGTTAGGATCGAATATATAGATACCGATAGCTAGCTGGCTCGGCCCTACTTCGTGTTCGCGTGGTGTGTATTACACGGCTGGCACAAGTCGCAATGCTCGCGCCGCGAGAGTGCGTTTGTTTCCTTTTTTCAATTTTGCGAAGAAAGAGACACACGTGAAAGTACCTATGTCGCGCCTTGTCTCAATTATCGCGAGCGAGAAATAAACTATACGTTTAAATCTTCCTCTAGAAACACACTTATCTATTTTTTTTTTTTTTATGTTATTCGGCAGACAAACAGGCGAGCGGGCCACCTGATGGAAAGTGGTCACCGCCGCCTATGGACATCAGCAACACCAGGGGAGTCACTGATGCGTTGCCCGCCTCTGAAGAGACCTCTAATATACCTCTTGAACGATCCCATGTCATAGTCCAAAGGAAACACTGTGGCTGGGAGCTCATTCCACATCCGAATCGTACGAGCGAGAAACGTTCTTTCGAACCTTCGCGTCGTGACCAACAGAGGGTCTACGTAGTGAGGATGAGTACCCAGCCCACGGCGGGTGGTGCGATGGCGGAATTGCGCTGTGGGCACCAGATCGAAAAGTTCCTCGGAACACTCCCCATTAGCCCCTAGCCGATAGAACACACACAGGGACAAAGTCCCTTCGGTTTGCCAGTGGTTCCAACTTGCGTGTTAGTATGGGATCATCGACAATTCGTACGGCGCGTCTCTGTACGGAGTCCAGAGGATTAAGCAGGTCGGCAGTTTCGCCGGCCCAAAGATGGGATCAATACTCCATATGCGGCCGCACTTGTGCCTTGTACAGCAGCAGGCGCTGCCCTGGGGTGAAGTATCGCTTGAACCGGTTAAGCACTCCAAGCTTTTTTGAAGCCAGTTTGGCCTTGCCTTCCAGGTGACTCCGGAATCGCACGCTATCCGATATGTCGACACCGAGGATCCCAATACTTTTTGAGATGGAAAGGGGTGTTCCTTGAAACTGCGACACTATGTCAAAGGAATCTTTTTTGGCGGAAAATGCGCAGACCTGTGACTTCGAGGGGTTGAATTGGACTAGGTTTAGTCTGCCCCACTGAGCAACTTGCTCCAAGGAATGTTCAATATTCGACACAAGTCTAATTCGACTCTCCGACACCTCGGAACGAGGGACATTCGCTCGGCCAGTATAACTAACATCTCCCGTACTGTCATCCGCATAACAATGAATGCTGGGGATATTCAGCATATCATTGATATGCAGAAGAAACAGCGTGGGAGATAGTACTGAACCTTGGGGTACTCCAGCATTTATAGTCTTGGTATCGGAGCAGCATCCATCGACAACGACTTGGATGCTCCGTCCAGACAGGAAGCTGGATACCCAATTGCAGAGCCCCTCGGGGATACCGTACTTCGGGAGTTTTGATAGAAGTGCCCTGTGCCAGACCCGATCAAATGCCTTGGCTATGTCGAGACTGACAGCCAGAGCCTCCCCCTTGCTCTCGACGGCCTCAGCCCACCGGTGCGTTAGGTACACCAGAAGGTCACCAGCTGAGCGACCATGGCGAAAGCCATATTGACGGTCGCTGATCAGCTGGTGGTCCTCTAGGTATCCGAGGAGCTGGATAACTAGATTGAAAGAAGATTGAAATCCGTTGCGTAGTTTAAAATATCTAAGCGCACAGATGGCGGGAAGCACATTTGTTTTATTTATAAGTACTATGTAAAAGATGAGAGAAAGATAAATACTATACTTATCTATCTATGGGCCTACCTAGTTATGACATGATACGAAATATTTCAACTACATATTACTAAGTAGGTAAATCCTATGTATCTAAAGGGTTTTACAAGCGGAGAACATTAAACTGAAATAAAAAAAAAATATTGTTAAAACTCTTTAGGACCAGGCTGTTTAGTATTTCAATAAGAACACTATGTACATTATTAACATTTGACTAGTGGCCCCCGCGCGACTTCGTTCGCGTTCTCCTGCACCGCGTGCATTAAAATCCGTTGCGTAGTTTAAAAGATCTAAGCGTACATAAATACATACATAGGGACTGACGGCGGGACGCTACTTTATTTTATATTATGTATGTATAGATGTATGTCAATACTTTTGTTTCATACTACTTGCCAATATACCTTTCAATGCACGGTGCTTATTATTTAATATATCTTTTCTGCTAAAATATAAGTGGTTAGGTTAGCAAATTTGGTTCGCTACTAAAAAGAGAAAGCAATACTACGTTTTTTGTAGAGTGCTATGGAAAATATTCCATCGGGTGACCAGTCAACTCCAAAAAAATGTCATCGGCTGAACAACCGGTACAATCTCAAGTAATAATGAACAAGCTGAAAGGTTTTATATATTTTAATAATTGGACATTCGCGATTCAGTGCTACCTGACTGACCTCGACCTATGGGATATTACCACAAACATAGTAGGAAGAGGGGGGGGCGGGTGGGCCGTGCCCACCCCAGAATGGTCTGGTGCCCACCCCAGGATCGGGTGCTCACTGACTGTACATTGGCGATTGACTCGGTTTCATCGGCCCCGTCAGGGGCCAGGCCCCCCCCTGGAAAATAGCCCTAGATACGCTAAAGACCACAAACCCGCCCAACCTCTAAGATCCTGTTAAAAAAAAGACGTGATGAGAAGGCCAAGTGAAAATATGTCCTCTTTGTGACGAGTCTGTGTATACAGTCCGGTACCGGTCACATAAGCTTTTGATGTACTGAATAGGCTGAGAAGAGCATATGCGGACAGCGGCTTACCCAGTAGGTCAACGCTTATGCAAAGATTAATTACGGGTACACTGTAGGGCCGCTAAGGGGGTATAGACTTAGGTACACTAACAACATTATACAAGTGCAGCCTTAATTATAGGTTACCACGACATGAAATGTTGACAACATCATGTAACATACTACTTAACCTACGTTATTATTTAACTTACTTAAAAGTACTTTAAATATATATGAATATTCTTTTTTCATACACTTTTCGCAACAATTGCGGCCGTATTTCTCTAATTATTCGCCGAATGTTGTGTACCTGAAGGCTACCAAAGACGTAAAGCTTCAGTATATTTCTAAACGACTATGTTGATGCCGATTACAGTAACAATCTAATTGACCGATACTCTATGTGTGGCGCACCAATCGCATGGGAAGCACGTAGTCACCGTACAGCCGCGCTTTCAACCACAGAGACCGAGTACATGGCTCTGGCTAAAGCTTGCTAAGAGGCGATTTACCTGAAAACTCTCATACACAAAGTCTTCGCAATCATTATCGTCATCGTCCTAGCGATTATCCCGGCCAAAAGTCTTCACAATCTCGCATCCCATTACCATACATACCGACAATAAATGTTCATTATAACTGGAACATAATAAGACATCACGCACGCACGAACCATATACTCATAGATTGAATTGAACAGAAATTGAATTGAATTAAAATTCAGCCGAAAATCGCTTTCACAACACTGCATTCGAATTCAGTACCTATCCACAGCAAACATGATACCTGACATTGATACTGGTGTTAAAACTTTTTTGGACCTGGCTGTTTAATCCTTATATAAAAACACTAAGTACCCATAGTTATATTTGATGGAAGTCAATGCTTTTGTTTGATACTGCTGGCCAATGTACCTTTCAGTGCACTGTGCTATTTATTTATATATTTTCTGCTAACACATAACTTTTAGTATAAGTGAAACTAGCTTTAATGGAAAGATAATTTTATGGCATTCATTTAATTTTTTAATATTTCCCCAAATTAAGGTTTAAAGATATTTATTTCTCATTAAAAATAGAAGTCAGTTACACGAGAAAGAGGTTACAGTAGAAAGAAAAAGTCATTCAATCCAAAAACATTAAATACAGAGTTCACAACACTACTGTAGTATTTGGAGAATAGTGTAACACTATACATATATGTACATAATATACTTTATAAATGGTAGGTATATTATGGGTACTAAATAACTGACTACTTTTTAGTCACCTTTCCAGGAATGCTATAATATATTGGTGTAATCGTTGCTTGAACACATTCAATGATTCTATGTTTTTTAGATGACGGTAACTCATTAAAAAGTGCACCTTCAAATGTAGACATACCGTAGTTAGTTCGAATTTTCGGTAAAATAATACAGCTCGCTCGTCTCGTGCTGCGTTTAGACGCATGTTAAGCACGGATAGTGGAATATCATTTTTTAATTTGAATTATAATTTTATGATTTATTGAGGGATTCTGTGACCACTATTTGTAGTGCCTAAGGTGTCTGATGAGATACTCATTTTTATATGTTATTACCTACGAACGTATCCATTAGACTGCAAAATAAATGAATACTGAATACTGAATATGTTTAAGGACACGGGTCAGGTTAGATATTGGGATATGTAGATACTTAGCTCTACCAGGGACATCGACATTTATGTCGTTAATGGCGGGAAGTGGCGAATGTCGTTTGTGACCCCCAAAATGAAATTAAATAAAAGACATGTATTACTTAACAAGGACACCAAATCACAACAATAACATAATCTAAAATAAACATTAATTATACAAATAAAAAACAAAAAACATACATAACAAATTACAAAATTAATATGTCGATTCGGAATTGCTGCACTGTGGCACACCTTGCCAACAAAAGGACCTCACTCAGAATGAGCCACGGCCGCGGCCGCGCCGCTGAACTTACGCGAGTCCCACTGAGTAAAGTCTAGACCGCTGTGCGTTTAGGCAGAAATTGTAAACCTACCGTCTTAAACCCTGATTAAATTACATATTATATATTATACCTATACAGCCAAAGGTTATACGTATGTATTACATAAATATTTAAAATCAAACATATTGTGTGTAGTCCTATTGAGTCAACCGTGATGATGCAGGTAAAGGTGCAGAAATCTAAATCTAAAGTGTCTGTTCGTTGAATACATTTACAAAAATAATTTAGAGTAGTGAAGAAATAGTAATGGAACAAGAATTATTTAAAATTTTGTCGGTCTGTTTGTATACGACAATCTCCGAACTAGTGGACGGAAAGAAATGAAACTTTCTTTTGTATAGCTATTAAGCCTGGACAACATATAGTGTATAATTGATTTTGAAAACTGGTACACCTGATGTAGAACTATAGATAATAGACTCGCTATCCTACAGGAATGTTTCATATAATTCGGTTAGGTATAACCAGAGATACAGCTTGACCTCCCCGTAGTACTAGCTTTCATACATTGATGAGGTCATTTAAAATGGCTGTTTGGGAAAAATATGCCTTAAATACGCGGACGAAGCTAGTTTAATATATAATTCAAATGTCGGCCTCGGATCCCTAAGAACAAATTACACTATCTCAGAAAGTTTCGTATTCCTCCTTACTGACCCCATACTATACCTACATCCTGCAAAGTGAGAGTGACATACCTGCCACCTACTTATACTGCCACTAGCTGCTGGTTGCAGTGCTGCAGAAGAAAACAATCATCTTGGCGTTAATGTCCCGATTGTTCGTTCGCGCGCTTTTCAGTCGCCTGAATGTGGTTGAGGTTTCATCACGAAGTTTTCCCTCACCCTAAGAGCATCGGGTACTGTGAAACATAACTCAGAAATCATTGGTACATGGCGGCACTGAGATTCAAACCCGGAACGCTTAAGAGTCGGACCACTTAACCATTAGGCAACCGACGTTCCAGGTGCAGTGCTCCGGAAGTGAGCAGTAGAAAGTTTTAATGCACTTCGTCTCATACAAAGAGAGCAGCGAGGCAGAAACTAGGTTCGGTACAGTATACATTTCCGGTTACCCGGAAGATGTCAGTCTTTTACAGAAATCCGCAAAAGTTTCATTCCTAAACGATTCGTTTTCGAATAAAGCAAAAGCATTTTCTAGTTTTCCTTTGTTGAGTTTTATACTGACTTACTCAGGTACTTACTTCGCTGGCTCAGCGCCTATATCACTCTGGAATAACGTAGCTTTCTATTAATAAAAGAAAAAAAGTTGAATTGGTCCATGGGTTTAGTTTATTCATTACAGACAAAAACACAAATCTTTTCTCTTTATAATATTAGTATGGACTAAAAGAGCCACTGAGCCAGTGAGTTAATACTGATTTTTAAAATTCGCAGCTTTAAATAATAAGGTAATGGAGGAATACGAATGATAAGGGTTCCTTCGGTATCTCAACTTTTTAAGGGACTTCGCCCCTTAAAAAGTTTTAATAGCTTCGAACAAAAAGGCATTGGTAAACATAGAAATAAAGTGTAGGAAAGCATATCAGACACACAAAGGTAAATACCTAATAAGTTACGTCTAGTGTTTGTTACGTAAAAGCTTTAAAGTTGCCTATTGTCCCCAGAAGCTCCGAGTCAGAGGTACCGGAAATTAAATTCAACACGTATCTCTCCCAAGATGAACAGATTGTTCAAATAAACTTTTACTCAAAGAGCATTCGCAGTAGGGCGAGGGCCAATAGCACAGAGCAATGTAGCCTTGAAGTTACTATCGCAATGGGAAATTCTAATAATACGCAACGGATAGGTTGTGCTCGTATATTGGCTCTGGTTACATATTAATTATGTAAAGAGGTGATCGTACAGGAAAGATACGGTCGCTTATATACAAACCACATAATATAATGACAACGATTTCAGTACTCTCCGATTCTCACTCGGTCCCTGGTGGGAGAACCGAATGATCCTGGTAGTACTGGAATATACCCTTTAATGTAGCTGTATTGCTATGAGATAATTTTGGGACTTTTTGGTTTTTCGCTCATAACTTGTAAACGGTCTATCGTAGCGAAAACGTAGTGCATAACAATTTAAAATGAAATGTTGCGTCTAATGAATACCAAAACTTGATATTTTCATCAAGCGATGTAGTAGAAAACCAGGTTTAATAATGTTTAAATTCTGTACTTTATTTGGTCTTGCATCCTATTGAAAAATTATGTAATTTAAAATTTTAGAGCATAAAATTCTACGTCTAATAAGTACAAATTTAATTAATGGTGGCGATGAGTTCTCGCAATGCTGACCACTGCTTGCGGCGGTGCCGTGTTGCCGCCCGCGCCCGGTTTATTAAGTTTGGCACTGTAGCATGTGTCTTTGGGCAGGCCGTACAACTTAAATGCGTTTAAAAATTTGGTGCAAGCTGCCCTAAATGTGTAAACTAGAAAATTAAAGTTGATGTTAAGTTCAATTTAATTTTCTAGTCTAATATTACGTTATGACACAGAAGCCGCTAGACTGTGTTAATAATAGATAATTATTTTCTCAGCTGGCATCTCGGATAGCCCTTCTTAAATTAAAAACTACGAAGTTCCGTCTCGTTATCCACGCTACCTACCCCTATTGTCCCTCCATTCTTTGCGTTCATTGTTTATGCTCCTCATTCCTCCCATCCGCGCTTGGGGAGGGCCGTTCTTGGTATTTAAAAATAGCGAGGCTTATACGTTGTCCCAAATAGAGGCCAGCCTTCTGGTCGTTACTAATGTCGACCAGGCGCTTGAAATGAAAATATTTTTTCATGACAAGCTTTTATCGCGCGGTACAGTACTCATCAAGACCATTCTAAAGAGCCCAAACACGAAATGGTAATCTTGTTGCGTTCAGTAGTTGATAAAGCCACTTTCCGTCACCATAATATCTTGAGTATCACTCACCTAGGGGTATAATACTCATTAAGACCTAGACTAAAGAGCCCAAACACGACGATGTTATACTAATGGTCGACCACCGGTCAGCTATTGGAAAAGTGCTACATACAGAGTATAATGTCTTAATAATTATGAAAATTAATTTTAAAAATGTATTTATTAAATTAGGATAACGTTAATTAATATATTTTTAAACGTTAAAAATCTAACGAAAAGCAAAAGGAAAGTTCAGCGAGCTCATCCAGATAGGGGGCGACGCATGCAGACCGATCAGCGCGTACGGGCGCTCACTCCGGCGAGTCACCGGGCACCGAAACACGCTACGCACATAACCGCCTAGGCAAATCATGTGCGGCGCGTGCCCGTGCGCTCACACCCGCACGCACCAGCCGGCCGACCTGCGTCGCCCCCTGAGCTCGGTACAAATAAGTAAATAGAATGTCGTCTGTCTGTCAGTACGCCGCTTCAGTTAGGAAAATGACCATCTGTGGGAGAAAGAAACGGCATGAAACCCACATTAAATTATATAGGTACGTGAACGATATTATAAAGTCGCTTTGCCGCGTCTGCTTGTTATGTAGGTAAGCTGGCTAAATTGAGAAGCAAAAAGCGTGAGAGCAAGTCATCTCTCATAGAATAACGTTTATTTTTGTATCACGACATTTGGATACGTACCAATTATTATAAATGTCCTTACGCTTTTTGCTTTTGAATTTAGACGACTGAATTTAGCCAAATGTAATAAGCGCATAAATTAGATGCGAATTCAATGCGGTTTTAACTATCGTTTAGATATTTTTTCCCGGAAGTGAGCATCTATAGTAACATGCATCTTATAATAGAGAACACTAAAGCCGGGGCTTCTAGTTGTCATATCTGCAGACAACGCAACCGCAGGGTAAAAATATAGGCATTTCGTAAACATATTCTTTAAAGTAATATTAATAGTCGACGTCATCGATGTTTTGTATGGGATTTGAAAATTTTTTTCAGAAGCATTTCGTGTTTGATATCAAATGAAAGTACTTCATAAGCCGGTTCTAAAATATACTACACCATTACCATTCGGCCACCTGTTTTGTAAAATTCCAAGAAATATTTTCGAAACATACCTACCATTGGGATCTGGGAGGTAGGAGAAGGTTTAGTAAATTTTTGTTAACATACGCCCAATGACTCTAAATAAACTCATATCTAACGTCAAAAAGGCGATTTTAAAAATATTAACCATTAGGTAATAATTTAAAAAAATGTTGTAAATTTGAGGTTCACAATTTTTTTAAACTTATCGAATTTGTACTATACTGAGTGTTTTATGGTATTGTCCACAGAACACGATAGAAATGGCATCTTCGCCATTTGTACCGAAACCGATGCCGCCGTTCCCGACTCCACTACTTTTACCACTACTCATGCAACTTTATATGCACAGGCTTACGCACGCACACGCAAAGACAAACGGAGCGCTGTGATTAGTCCATCGGTCACTACCACACACACATTGCGTTGCGTGAGTGCTGTAAATCCTCTCTGAATTTACATTTACGCTAGGGATTGACAAAATCGAATTATTATCGATATTAATATTTTGATAAAATACTAACTATTATTATGGTATTTATTATTTAATATATATTTTTATTTTATTTTATTGGTTTACCAACAGATGTACACCACATCTAACATCTAAATCTATGGTATTACAATCTTTTTGTTAGTGTCTATCCAATTACAGTACGAACATTACAATATTTAATAATAATGAATTGAAAATGTTTTTATATTGAGGGGATGAGGCGGGGTTGAAGGACGCGTAGAGAGGAGATAGAGAGAGTAGGTGTACGGTAGATTTACCGTAGGGGTGGCAGGAGAACGGCAGAGTTATGTCAGAAGTATGATAGTGTGTGACGTCCTGAGTGGTTCAGTGATTAACAAGCTAGTTTGCCATACAAGAGGTTGCGGGTTCGTTTTCCGGCCGGGCAGAAATTGAAATGATGAATTTTAATTTATGTAACGGGTCTGGGTGTTCTATGTTTCATTAGTATGTATTTAAAAAAAGTGTATAAGTACTATATCAATTATCTAGATCATATATCTAGATGGCGCTGTGTAAATTTGTCTACGATTAGGTATTTATTTTATTTAAGGATCTGCATCCCACCACTACCCCACCCGTACCCTTACAATACCCTGCTGTGCCTCTACTAAAAACGAATATCAAAATCAGTCCGCAATTGACGAAAATTTCAAGAATATACGTACCTACAATAAAAGAACATTCAATCGAAATAAGAATCTTCTCCTTTTTTATGTCAATTCTACTATACTACAAATATATTATATCGACAAACAAAATAATTTATCGAATTGAGCGCGGGTGAATATTTTTTCTAAAATATTGATAAATACAATGTTTTTAGACTTAACGGTGAAATGAAAACACTCCTTTTGTTTTAGAAGTCTGTTAGCTTCTTCCTTTGCAAGTAACTATTGCGCAAGATGGCATATTTTTAACACTTTAGGCACCGATTTTTTTGATGCGCACTCCGTTGAATTCCGCAAGAGACTGACGGCGCGTTCGCGCCTTTTGGAAGAAAGTAGCCCATTTGCTCATAGTTGTGGCGTGCCTGCACCGCCTACTTAGCTTTTCTAACTACTTATTTTTCTATGGTATTGTCTATGTTAAATTTATGCTTACACGCTTTTTATTCCAATAACCACTCTACTCCTTGCCTTGCACCTGAGCAGAGATAATGGCGCGAACCGAGCCGTAGGCATTCAGTGGCGGAGACAGCGTCCAGTGTGCGTCGATATTGAAAGGGCATTGGGGAATTGGAATAGGAAGCATGTTAGACAGCTTATTAGACAAGCTTGCTATTACACCGCACTGAATGTCAAATGCTTACTTTGTCGTTAGTTGCCGTTATGGGTATTTTTACCCGATTTAGGTAAATCAGGCTCTGAGCGAAACAATTGTCCTTTATTAAATATGAAAATTGGTCCCGAACGCTTTTAAATTTTAAATAAGTAAATCTAAATATATGCGTATACTATTATTACATTCATATGTATAAGGCGGGCCTTGGGCGTGCTGCGTGGGGACGCAACCGGGACATAACCAATCTCCACCGGGACATAACCAATCTAAACCATCTCAGCATACATATTTCAATCCTAGTCATCACATCATCTTTACGAATTCTTAACACACTATTCCTCTTTCTATCACTTATGATGATGACCCTACAAATACTCCATACACCTCGCTCGGTCTTCGGCATCCTTAGTGGTGAGCTTATTGGCACGCATACCATTATGACTACGTCAAGCCATCGCTTCTTGAGCAGGCCTCTCCTACCCGGGCCCGGCGGGGGCCAGACACTTGTTCCCCACATAATTTGCATTACATTTAAACATTTGTAATTTTCTTATAATTATTTCATTTAACATTTGACATAATTATTATTTGATATTATAATATTAATTTAATTCTTGACGATTTCGTATCATTATCATGATATTATTGATTACTATTTTAGATTTTTGATTATTTTAATTAATTGTATTTTAGCCTTTAACTATTAGTAATTGTATTCATGAAACTATTTTAAATGACGATGAATGATTATTACTACGAATAAATGAATATGAATAATTTGCAGGTCTGCGCAAGACATGGCCATACCATCGAAGGCGGCACTCTTGCTTATCTGCGATGTCACGGACGCCAAGACTACCCCGAATGTGGGCGTTTCGAACCCGATCCTTCCGTGAAACTCCACACATCCACCGCAGCATCTTCATTTCCGTGACGCGCAGCTCCTGCTTGTGTCGCTCTAATAGGGGCCAAGTCTCGCTACCGTAAAGGAGAGCAGTCTAATGATGGTCCATAGACCTGTCCCTTCAACTTTATCGGCATTTTGGGGTCACAAATGGCACTTGTTACCTCCCGCCATTTGGCCCAAGCAACGGATATTCGGGCCATGACGTCGCCATCGATGTCCCCGGTTGAGCTAAGCACAGATCCCAAGTATCTGACCTGATCTGTGCACTTGACATTTATCTTAAGACCGCCGTTCTCAAGTGCCTCCTTCCACTTGTTTACACGTTGGAATAGTCGCCCCTTGTCAGAGTATATCATACATTAAATAATATTATTATGTTTTATTATATTATTTTAGACATGGAATCATGGACAGAATGGCACAAATCTATAGTTACTCTTCAGGAACAAGAGTATTGAAATCAATAGTTTTCAAGTTATTGCATGCTACCCGTCAGTTTGACAATCAATTTACTTGTCAGACGCAATTGTAAACAAACAATTTCAATTTATTTATTGGTAATATATTTTTATATTTTGTGTTATAGGCTTTGTTATTTTATTAAATTAGTGAAGTGCTTTGGACTACTACCATTTATGTATATTAAAACTCGTTGATTATTGATTGTAGAATGTGTATAGTATGTGAAATAAATGGGTGTTAAAGATTCTTGTTTTATGAGCTTTTTTGGAAATATCTCAAAGTATTAGTAATTTTCTGACTGAATTAATACGCCGAGCTCAGTAAAATGTACTGTAGAAACAATGATAATTATTCATAATTACCTACTTAATCCCTAAAAATATATAAAGTTATTGCTTGGTCGAACGTGCGATAGTTATGTGTTCGCTGCTTTTCCCAATGTCGATGTAAACAAAAAATACCTATTGATCACGAGGAGTGGAAAAATTGGGAAAGTCCTTTGCTCAACAGTGGAATGATGTAGGCTAATATGAATACTTGAGCTTTAAAATTCGTAAGTTCACTTAATTTTTATTATTTTAGATTATTTAACATTGTTTGTAAACGCAGCAAAATGCCGAAGTGTGCAATATTATTTTGCCACAACAGTAAGGTAGCCAATAAACACAACTTCGGTGTTTCTTACCACGGGTAAGTACTTATCCGTACCTCCCTAGATATTTTAAATGGTAACCCAACACAACCAACCTACCAAAGCTAATTTTTTTTTTTAATTTACAGAGCCCTACGTTACTACGCTAGTTACATCAAATGGCGTACAAATATTGGTAGCACCGTCATCTTTCCACAACACAACTACCTACCAAAATGTATCTATTAAATATTGAGCTGCATTCGTGGCATGACGGGCTTTGTCGTGCTTTAGAGAGCGACATAGCTCTCGCTAGTTCTTTCTATATGCGTTGAAGTAAGCAAGACCCAAAGTTTTAGCACGCGAGACAAATTATGCCCGTCATGCTACGCATGCGGGTACATTTTTAAATGGTATTATATGAAATTACCTATTTGTTTATTTAGTAAGTATAGGTATAAATTTATGACAATAAATTGAAAAGATTTTACGTATAATTTAATTAATAGCGACTATTAGTTTATGGATGAATATTTTATTGGTTTTAAATGTATTCAGTAAAAGTCATTGCTGAAGTTTTTAAGAATCGGCAAATACTCGTATCAAGCGTATGGGTGAACCTGGCGGGATCCCGAGAGAATTAATGAAATGACATACATTCCTACCTAATGTTAAAACATTTTATTTTTACATTACAACAAATTATTTTTTGTCTCTGACCTTGCACGTATTTTTTGTATGAAAAAGCTGTCACAGCCCTCTCTATAGACTGGCAAGAAGGTAGCTAACTTGAAATCTCTTTGAATGTAACCGACACTAGTTGCTCGTTACGGAGCCAATGTTCCGTAATAAACAACGCGTCACAATTTAAGTTGTCCGTCAATACTATAATTTTTTTAGTTTTATTATTTAAACACCTGATAGTTTGGTGGCATAATGTGAACGTATTGCTACTACCCTCCATGACCGGTTGTTTATTTGCTGTTCTGTCTTCTTCGCGCGCGTCGCCCCGCTCACCGCGCTAGCGGCGGGGGCGCGCGGGAAACCAATCGGAGAACCTCACGCGCGGTGGCCACACAGCCGGCGAGTTGAATTTGTCGAACAAACTTTCCGGCATGCCGATTATAAATGCCGAGTGCCTGTTTGTCCGATGTCGCGTTTTTCTACGGTATAATCCTTACATTTTTCAACTTTGGTGAGGAATCTTACTATGTTTTCCGAAGTAGTGTCCGACGTAAACGACCAAGCTTTAAGATTTATTCGTTCCACTGTCTGGATGTCAACATCTTCGGTACCTGCACCTACAGTAACACGTCTACGGGGCGCCTTCCTCCGTTTCGAGGCTACTGTCTCCCATTCCGTCTCCTTATCTGCGGACGAGTTATCAGTGTCGCTGTTTTTTTTTAGGTGCCGCGGTTTTCGTGGCCCTACTTGCAAGAATATTACGTGCGATAATGTTCAGGTGAGGTCAGGCCGGGTCGGAAGTCTTCGTGGTGACGCCCGCGAACGAATCTTGCGCTTTTAGCAGTTGCAGCGCCGCGGTGGCTTTATACGCGCCTGTCAAACGGGTCTTCGTTCAGCCGCTGATACGGCGTATTCGTTGGAGAGTAATCTTGCTCGGGGGTAGATTTATTTTTACCCGAGGTCGTCAGTGGTTCTAGTACTTTTGCTTGATATTGTAACGTTGCACTTTGCTCACTAATGATCGTTTGCATCTGGTCAACTTTATTAGATAAGGTGCTCCCTGTTTTACACAACTCGCGGATCAACTTTTCTAGTACGTTTTGCGAAATTTTCCACGCGTTTTAACGTAAATACGGAGCTTAAACGTTACCCGCGGAGGGACGCGGGTATGACCCGCGGAAAGCCCTATTATATGAATTTGGTTAGTTTTATTACGATAACCCTATCGTTTAAGTGGGGTACGAATCGAAATTTATGTCTTGACTTAAACCGGGGGGGGGGCCTTGACCCAAACCAAAACCTGAACATCGCCCTGCGGTTTCTTATATCGTAGCCCGACCACTATAAACTTTAGTGCGTTAGATTAGATAAGTGATCCTAAAACTTATGTAAAAATACACTTATGTAAACTAAAGCCCCGCCGTGGGCTGGGTACTCATCCCCATTACGTGGACCCCTCTAATGGTGTCGAACGATTCTCGCTCGTACGATTCGGATGTGGAATGAGCTCCCAGCCACAGTGTTTCCTTTGGACTATGACATGGGATCGTTCAAGAGGTATATTAGAGATTTCCTTAGAGGCGGGCAACGCATTGGTGTTGCTGATGTCCATAGGCGGTATGGGGTTTGTGAGCGACGATGATAGAAATGAAGCACGGATGATAGGTAAAATTAGCTTATAATGATTGTAAGCAAGCAAAGTTACAATGGTACAGACAATAGCTATGAACTACGTAAGCGCGCGGTGCGAGACGGAAGGACGCAGCCTAGCGCTGGGAACATCGAACAAAGACTGGCGCGTGGCTCCACTATCCGGCGGGACGAGCGCGAGGCCCGCGCATCGGCCCGCGCGGCCGACCCGCAAAACTAGTTTCCGTGTCACACCGCGTGTATTTATCTAATCAGCAAACGGAATACGTTTGTCCGTTTTATACTACGATACAAAAGTAATTTATATAAATATGTGAGTAAGTTTCTATTATAGTTATATTTTATATAAGAAAGGTTTATATAATATTTACTATATGCAATATTATGTATTTACATTAATGACATTTTTATCTATATATATTTATTTACTTTATTAACAAAGGTTTACAACATTAGGTTACAGAGAAGTAAATACGCCACATCGGCGGTGACCACTTTCCATCAGGTAGCTCGCATGCCTGTTTGTCTGCCGGATAACATAAAAAGCACCTAGTTTCCTGTGCAAAAATCTTAGGCTATTAAAGACTGAGATAAAAAAATTGACCAAGTTTTGGTCCCAATTTTAATGTTTGGGTATGTAGCTTATCTATACGTAACTGTAACAGGTTCATATCTGTATATTCAAGATATTTTGAAAATCTTCGTTGGAGAATACTCTAATAAACGATACTGAATCCATTACATTATTTTTTCATTTCCGTCTATATCTCTCTGTATGTATCTTGGCCGCGCATTACTCCCAGCAAATGGAACTTGATATGATTTCAGTTTATACTACGAGTTGAATATTGGATACTTTTTGTCCCGAAATTCATCACTTCTCCCTTGGGAGAGGGGATGAAAGTTAAAATATGTACTTAGTTATAATTCATTTACGCGTAGGGTGAGGTGTCGAACAGTGACCCTCAAAAAAGTTAAACAATCATAACTCATAAGTTTGTCAATATCATGAAATGTTTTGTGGTCTAGTCATTGCGTAATATATCTGACTCTCATTTTGTATATAAGTTAATGGAAAAAGATTTATAGATAAAATGATAATGCAGATTTTTTGGAAGATGGGAAATGGCTCATTGTGTCCACCTCGTGGCACACATTGAACCAGGGGGTTGGTCAACAGCAAACCGGGGAATACACAGTGAGCCCGACGAATGAGATCACTATTATTAACGTTTCCTCGTTGTAGTTATTAGCATAGTAGATAAATCAGATAATAATACATTCTTTATAAATGTGTAAACAGTTAGTTTTATTTACCAAAATAACTGTGAAGACTATAAATCAACATAAATCAATAACAACATAACTTAACCTATTTTCTAATTACAGTCATTGATGATATATTTTAAGGTTGTATTATAATAAATAGTCAACTAGCTACATTAGAGTTCTTAAGATCTATAATAAGACTGAATTGCTTATTTAAAAAAAAAAACTTTGTATGGCAACTTATGCCAAGTTTTATATCCGTCATAGAACGTCATTCTTAAAAGTCATAACAAACAATTTGATTTCTTGAGGTATGTTTATTTTCGTGAGTTATGAAAAATATTTTTGAATACTTTGCAAACAATTAAAAAGGAAGTGCGGAAAATAATTTTTAGCATGATTAATAATAATTTAGACAAAAGTTCAAGCTAATAGTAACCAAATAACTGAATGTTTACAAGAAGGACTGAGAAGGAGTAACAAGGAAAGATTATCCCAAGATTATTGCCATATCCACACTTTATAATGTTTACTACAGTCAGTAGAAATTAAAACCACGCGAAACAAGACGCGCCGTTCAGCCAATTCATGTACATATTTAAGAAGACTGACGGCAGTAGCCTGATATTGCCTACTCGCAATTTTTATATGTAATCACTCTAAAGAAATAACCGGTAGCTGATTTATATGAATATTAAAGGTAAAATAATTAAGAAAATCAGAATTTTTATGTTGTGCACAGTGGAGCGGTGGCTCACTGTTCGTGCCGGTGTAGTGAGTCACTATGTACCACACACACCTCTCTACTGATATTTAATTCATCAAAAAATTAATCATTAAAGTAGGATTCATGAATGTACGACCAAACAATGCAAAGACATTCAGTACAAAAATAGAAAAAAACATTACTTTTAAAAGATAAGGTTGAAAACCTAAAAATTACTACTTATCATTTTCCGTGTTTTTATGCCGAAAATCACAAAAAGCCCTGAGTTGCAAGCGTTCTGCACTGGAGCTCGCTACCAACTGAAAAGCAAGAAGAGTGGTAAAAACCAAGTACGATTACGCTTGCTGCACGATCTGGCAACGTTGTTTTATGGTTATACTAATGGTGGCTAACTGTGTACTACTGGTTCACTGTTCGACATTTTACCCTACTCTGATTTCATTCATTCTTATTTTGTTCGAAAGGAGGTACTTTAAAGATCGTCCCGTTAATATTACAAGGTCATCAATGTTGTAAATGTAGCTAATTATTAGGTCCAAATAACTTGAAACCGCAATTCGTAACGAATAGTACCTTTCAACGAACGGGTCATCTTAAGCTGGCGTGTGCACTTGGCGTTATTGTCACGGTTGTGCTCTCGCGTACGAGGGCCCGGGGCCCGCCTTGACCATGATCCAGGATATTGCAGATCAGATAATTACTGTGGAGCGACTGCCATCTGACCTCTACGACCTTGCTACCCGGAGAACCTGACCAGATTGGATCGGGGTTACACATTCAGTCACCTGAATGTGCAGACTTCATCACGATGTTTTCCCACACCGTAAGAATATTGGTTAGCATTCAACTAATGTACATAACTGAAAAGCGTAATTGGTACATGGCAGTGGGATTCCAACCTGGTACCTCTCGCTTACGAGTCGGATACCTTAACCACTCGACCACCGACGCTCCTCCTGGCGTGTACACCTTATTGTATTCGCTTAAAATATACAGGGTGTCCCAGAACTCAACGTCAAGCCGAAACGGGGTGACAGGATTGATTGTAACCATCATGAGAAAAATCAGAAAAAATCTATCCCATGCAGTTTGAAAATTATGGGCATTCAAGAAAAACCTAGAAATTTGGTCAAACTGTAACCATTTTTCGGTTAATGTGGATTATTTTTATTATTTTTGTTCATTTAAACTTTGAAACCGTAACCCTAAATAACATTTCTAGTACCACAGTCAAAAATAATGACACAATTGCCCCAAGTTTTCTAGAATTAAGACTATTTGTTAAACTATGAATTTAAAATTTTCAAAATTAGTCGCCTTTGAAAGAAAAGTACTACTACTCCTTTAAAAAAAAAGTACTAACGTGCCTTGGCAAGTGCCATTAAAACTTCGCGCATTTAATCAGGATTGTAAAATGGTACAATACTTCTTAGTTTCATACCAAAAAAAACAGTAAAAAATAAAAATCTCAAGTAACCCGATTTTTGCTAACCCATTTTACTCAGTTCAAATGTTTTTTATTCGCACAAGCTCTTGGTAGGTTCTTAATTTTACGGCAGTTCTATTGTCAAAAGCAGACCACTCCAAAGAAGTCAGATATTGCCCCTGATATTTTTCCATGATAATCAAATTTTTTCCATTCTAAATTTACTCGCCAACGAGACAGGAGTGAAGTAGGCGGATAAGACGCTTACTTAGGTACGCTTAGATAAATCTCTAAACTTGCAACATCTCCGCAATCACTTTTTCTTTGTTTAAATCCGTGATCCAAGGTAGCTATTGAATTTATCTGTTTATGGAGGAAATTTTTTTATACACAGAAGCGGAGAGTAGATCCGAGTTTCAATTCGAGGCAGAAGCTCACACATCTGTATAAAACACAAACTAATACGTGGTGTAATAAGAGTTAGACCGTTTAGTCAGCGCGCGTACAGAATTACCCTTAAAAGTAAATTTAAATATGATGTGTACTTATATTTTTGTTTTGTTTATATATAGGTTAATTATTACATTTGTCTAGAAATGGTGATAGGAAATATTGTTCTATTTGAAACATAATTATTTTTATTAACCTTTATTAATTACAAAATTTTTATTTAAGTAGGTAACGACATCTCCATAATAGTTACTCGTACAATAATCAATAAAGGACGATTTACCCGCTCAGAGGCTGAATTACCCGAAATCGGGTAAAGATACCCTTAACGGCAACTTTTAATGATGCGTATGCGTAATGTAAGCGTATGATATTCAGCGCGGTGTAATAGCGACCTTGTCTAATTAGACAGTAACACAGACTAATTAGTCGAGACTGAATAGCGCATAGTTTAATACGGAGTCTTGTTTGGACCGGCATGCTGTGTACACGTGCGCCCGCGCCTCCGTCGCGGCCGAGCGCAACCCCTCAAAGGCACAAAAAATTTACGACCCGCCCTTTGTCGAGCACTATACGCGTTGCGTTTACTAAATTTTTTCGCATAGAATTAGTTAAAGTGAAATCTAAAGTTTTAGCTAATCCTAACTTTGTGTCAGAAAATTTGTTGTAGTAGTACCTAGAGTTAGAAGTGACAGTGATAATGAGTGAATCGAACTCTAATGGACACGAGCAATCGAATAATCGCGCATCTACAGTGCAATATCTGGTCCCGTCTCGTACCTACATGATCAGACCTGACCTGAAATCAACGGAGATTCCCAGTGGTCCCAGCGTAGAGCTCCGTGGTGGAACTATCTACTTACACTATCCATCACGTAATCTGGTGAGAGCGTTCCTATTATTTTTCTAGTGCCCCAACCTATTGATATCGGTGTCTAAGGTACACATAGCAACAATTTGATATTACTATATTATCTTGGGACTCTATTCATAGAATTAAGCACTTGATATAAGTTGGTGTACAGAAGACAGCACCTCAACATACCCTGTTTAGAGTTTGAACCGTCTCCGGTCTGCACACGCCTCCATAGCGATGCTATCTGATTTTATACTAGGCGGGTAGGCTGATGTGCTGGTAGTTGTACCTAATAAAACATAGTTTTACCAGCCAGCTATTTGCAGCAGCGTGACATCTGCTCCGGCTGGACGTTACCTTGTGCAAATTTTATTTATTTTCAGTTAACTATAGCTTTTTAGTCACAGAGAAAGATTTTATAAGACAAATATAATTGGCGTTTAGAGGGATACATATATCCCAAACTAAAAGTGACATGAATTAATCTGACTATGCAAATATCGATCCTTTTTAATTATATCCTGAGCCGTCCAATACCGCTATAGGTTACTCATATTTTAACTAATTGCCTATCAAGCTTTCTCCACAGCTGTACCAATCCACAATATTACGTACATAAACATGCGCTCCACAATACAGCAAAACTACTACCTACTTTGCAACGCATTGTATAACTTTAAAAAACCGTACACCATAACCATAACTAAGGTATCGGGTCTTCCGCGAAACGCAATAAAAACAGGAAAGAAATCGACAAAAAATTTTAAAGATCTCTGACCGGGCACTTGAAAACAATAAGCGCACATTTGTAGACTGGTTCCCAACGGAATGGAGATAAAAAAACGATTGCCTGACCATTTCCATGAACAAAGCCACTGCAACATCTGGCGCACCGAACATGACAAACGAAAAACAGACGTCAATAAGACAGTCGATGATCAAACAAATGAAGACCTTCACCTAATATTTTACCACTAGGCAGTGCGTCCAGACTTTGCGACATACGCAGCGAATAACAGGAAAAGACAGACTCTGCTCAGCTTTTCTATTAATATTATAACAAAATGTGGACATAGAAAACCAATAGTTAATCCTTCGACGATGATAGATATCTTCGTACAGAAAACGAATAAACTTCGAACTGCATTCACAACCACTACAATAAGTATCATAATGCTAACCTCACAAGGGCCTCAACATAGTACAATCTAAAAAGCCAACTTTATATTGAAGAAACTAGACCTAACTTCCAGTTAGGAAGTTATTTGTCGACTTTCTTATAAGACCGATCTATAGACAACCACATGTTCACTCTCGAGCGGGTACTGCATTCCAATTGGAGAGCGGGCACCAAAACATAGTTAACAGTCCTTGATAACTATGACTTCATTAAAGACCCAATAAGTGTAAAGCACGAACGTGCGGAAGGTACGTATCTACCACTCGCAATACTGACCAACACGGGAACATTAACTGAATGTTTCGGAAAAGCTATCTGGGACCGGATATCGAGAGACAACATAAACTCTCGGCTATAGGACATCGACAAATAACACTAGAAGAATAGCTGACAGCCGCTGAGTGGCCGATTTCGACATTACACCTGAACAAAGGAATAGCTCTAAGTTTATGGTCCTTGCTGTGAGCAGGACACCGACTGACAGACAACATTAAAAGAATGGCTGAATGTTACGGGTATGCTACGGGCGATATGTTGGGACAACATTAAGAAAAACAGCTAAAAGGTACGGGTACACTACGTTACTTGGAAAGTTACGGGTATTCTGCTGCGGTAAGACAAGAGTTCGAGAGATGACATAATAAGGACGGTTGAAGGTCACGAGTTCGATGTTTATGACAGGGTATCGAAGGAACATTAAGAAGAATAGCAGAAAGACAAGAGTCGAAAAATAGCTAATAATGTAGGCCGGTTGCGACAGGACTTTGATGGATAACATAAGAAGAATAGCCAAAAATTACGGGTACGCTGCTTGCGACAGGACATCAGTAGAACATAAAAGAAGAATAGCCGAAGGTTACGAAGCCGAAGGAAAATTAAGAAAAATAGCAGAAAGACAAGAATTGAAGAACAACTGATATTGTAGGCAGGTTGCGACAGGACTTCAATGGACATCACAAGAAGGATAGCCAAAAATTACGGGTACGCCGCTTGCGACAGGACTTCAGTAGAACATAAAAGAAGAATAGCTGAAGGTTACGGGTACGCAGATCATGACAGGACATTGAAGGAAAATTAAGAAGAATAGCAGAAAGACAAGAGTTGAATAATAGCTTATAGTGTCAACGGGTTGCGACAGGACTTTGATGGACAACATAAAAATAATAGTCAAAAATTACGGTTACGCTGCCTGCAACGGGACATCGAAGGAAAATTTAGAAGAATAGCAGAAGGCAAGAGTTGAAGAATAGCTGATAGTGTAGCCGGGTTGCGACAGGACTTCGATGGACAACATAAGAAGAATAGCAGAGAGACAAGAGTTCAAGAATAGCTTATAGTGTCAACGGGTTGTGACAGGACTTCGAGGGACACATAAGAAAAAAAAGTCTAAAATTACGGATACGCTGCTTGCGACGGGACATCGAAGGAAAATCAAGAAGAACAGCAGAAGGACGAAGAGTTGAAGAATAGCTGGTAGTGTAGGCGGGCTGCGACTGGACCTCGATGGACAACATAAAAAGAAAATCCTAAAATTACGGGTACGCTGCTTGCAAGAGGACATCGAAAGAAAATTAAGAAGAATAGCAGAAAGACAAGAGTTAAAGAATAGCTGATAGTGTAGGCGGGTTGCGACAGGACTTCGATGGACAACATGAGAACACTAGCCGAAAATTACGGATACGCTGACGGTGACAGGACGTCATTAGAAAATATTAGAAGTCACGCGTGCGACGGCGGGACATCAAAAGATAACAAATCACGAAGATCAAACCAGCAGAGCTCTCCGAGGGACCAATTACAGCATTCAATATCCTTCCTTTATATATATATCCGGAGCACACCAGCTCTTTGGGTGAGAACCGTGCCATCTGCTGGGCTTGGTGGCTCAAAATACAAGTACAGACGACGGAACTACCGATGATGGCGACGCCATACTTGGTTCTCGCTGATATGACCTACATACACCCTTGCAGAAGCATTTCTGGCTAGTGTTGTACCTGGAACGGAACGGAATCTTAGATGGTAAAACCATCACAAAAATAATAAAAGTCCGTAGACTATCGTATTTCGGCTACATAATAAGACGCGACACACCACTTATACTGCACGCAGCCAGAGAATAAAGAGAAAACAAACGCAAAGTCGGCCGGCCGATCTTTACATGGGAGGACTCGCTAGATCAGGACATAGACAAGTATACCAGAAGATCCAAAGAATCCTGGAAGGAATTAGCACGAAACAGGACCCTGATGGAAAGGGAAGCAGATAAAGTATATAAATCACCGGAAACGGATTCCGAATCAGGGCCAGAGAGCCTACCAACCTCCTGCACTGCAAACAAATCCGCAGAAGATGACCAGGATCAACCCGAAACAACACCCACTGCAGAGCCAACAGAACACCATAACCGGAGCAGAACCAACCACAGCAGTCTATAGCATCCATCTTTTATATATTTACACACCAAGTATATTATCTATCCTCCCTCACACTGGCTCGATGTATGAATTCTTGTCGGTTCTAATCTAACTCCTGTCGCTCCCATCCTGACTGCGAAAGCCCTACAGTCCCCTCGCATCTACGTGCGCACTGGTATCTCGGGCTGGAGGTAGCGCAAATCAGCCGGGGACGCGATGTGGTGTCGCTTAAGTCCAACAACTCCCACGTCCGCGACGGTATCCGGAGCAAACCAGTTCTTCGGGTGATACCCGTGCCACCCGCTGAACTCGGTTGCTCAAAATACTAGTACAGACGACGGAATCACGGACGTAGGCGACATCATACCTGGTTCTTTCTGATATGACCTACATACACCCTTGCAGAAGAACTTCTGGCTGGTGTTGTACCTGGAACGGAACGGAACGGAACTGAATAGCGCATAGTTTAATACGCCCTTAAATCAAAATTTGTGATTGGTGGTGTTTCGAAAGTCGGCCCCTCTCGTTTCTTCCTTGGCATATCTTACGCCAGACTCCTCCCAGTGGGCGGCGGAAGCAAAATAAACGATACCGGAGTGTAACCCATTTGTCTATCACATCGGAGAGGGAGAATCGAACCGGAGGCATTGGCGCACGAGACATCATCGACCGGTCATCAGATCATTGACCGGTCCGAACCACAAAAGCGGTGACGCGGCCGCGCGGTCAGCGAAACTTCCCTACTACTTCGGGTCCATTGCCTCAGTTGTCTGGAAACAATGCGGCATTTCCGTCACGCACACATTGACGTTACGTTTACAGGCATTCTCAAGCAGTTTCAAGCAGTGCTCGGTCGAAATTGTGAACGCCAGAATTCGTTTTGGTGTCGACTTAAATTGAATATTATTTAATTAAACGAAGAGTCAAAGAACTGATGGGTGACCATTTCAGACTTTGAGGCTAGTCGAACTTCAGCACCGCTACGAGTTCTAATGCCGATGGTGAAGCGAGGTTGACCAAGGTCTTACGCTAGAGACCCTAGGACTAGTTGAACAGTTTCGGGTAACACGTGACAGTTTTTAACAGAATAAGAAACCGTAATGGCCACCTTAATGGTATCTAGTCGGAAATGCTTGTCTAGTCTAATATAAAGAAATCTCTGACCACCTTCCTTCTCCGTTATCAAATCAACTGACTAATACCATAATATTGCATTTTCATCAAGTTACATGTGTATGAAATTTTCAATTCAATTGATTACCGGGAAGTGGGTCAAATCCCATGTCAGGGAAAGGAGTCTGATGATATAATCAGGTGGCGATGAACTTTTAAAAAGTGAATAAACATTATTATTACGCCTGCACAAACGATTATTATTACGCCTACTAAAACATAACGTCAGACAGCTGGTATGGAAAATCTAATACACTTGAACACAATCTGAACAGCTTAGGAAGCAATTATGATCACATTATGGCAAGATTTTGATATTGGTCCTTTGCAAGGGACATGTTATTGTGAATGATCTTTAAAACTATATTCGATATTTTAAATACTCTTTTCAAAATTCAGAATAAATACAGTAGCAACCCTTCGGAGACAACGGGTGTGGACCTTCTGTTAGTTTTCTATTTAGTGGTTAAGCTACGCGCGCTGTCAAATACCAGTGCCTCTCAATCATTATTTTCATCTTTCCGATCGAAAGCCAAAGATTGCCCGATCTGCAAGGAGTCGGTGATGGATGGTGCTCAGTATAGCACCTGCAACAACACTCTTCATCACCACTGTGGATTACCACACTTAATCAAAAGAATAGAATGGGTACTTAAAATTAACAGCAGGAGAAGCAACAGTCGGCCTTATCGCTTAAAGCGATTTCTGCCAGGCAAGCTTTTTGGGTAGATAACTGTCGATAAAGAGTTTACATACATACATACATAAACTTCTTGGAAAAGACCCTGCCCTTAAAAATGAAAAGGATTTTTTCAATACCTGTGGGTGAAACAGCAAAATATTTTTGCGTCAAAACGACTCCTCACCCGCATAAAGTCCAACAAATATGTAAGCAAGTTAAACAGCGCATCATCCGCAAATTAAACATTATACTTCATCATTGTTTTATTTGGATTTTTAAAATTCAAATCTTTAGATTGCTTTGTTTTGGTCGTGAACAGTGATGCGCAAAGTTTGAGAATCATACCTACGTTGTTTACTTGTCTAATTTATCGATCGCACGGATCGGCCGGTGCCGATTAAAAGGGTACAAGTGCACGTCTAATCAATTGATGAAGGTGAGTCATATTGCTTGCGGCACCTGGGTGAAGTTTCTCTCTCCCTCTCAGGTCGCCTTCACGCCCCCACGCCTCATCACATGACGATCCTATATCTGCAGTTGTGATAGGATTTATGCATTTGTGCGTTTGGCCGTCTACGGAATTCTCAGTATTCGCCATTGGGTCCAGTTTACCTGGTGTGTTTTAGCTAGATGCACCTATTCACTTCGTCGCTGCAACTACATCTTCCTGCATTTTTAATCGCGATAACTGTACAAATTATATTATTAGGTAAATTTTTGTATAGTGTTGTGTAATTTGTGATTTTATTATGAGGTACCTCTGTATCTACTCATATATACTGACGATATCGCGTTGACATACACTGACAAGGGGCGTCTTGTCCAACGGGTGGAAAAGTGGAAGGAGTCGCTTGAGAACGGCGGTCTGAAGATAAATGTGGCGAAGACAGAGTACATGGCTTACAACAGTACAGACCCTCTACCCATCCGCATAGTTGAAGAGAAGGTCAAACGAACGGATCAGGCCAGATACCTGGGGTCGGTATTAAGCGCAACTGGTGACAGCGACAGCGACGTCAAAGCCCGAATATCCGCGGCTTGGGCCAAATGGTGGGAGGTGACGGCTGTCATTTGTGACCCCAAGATGCTGATAAAACTGAAGGGAGAGGTCTACAAGACCATTATTAGACCTGTTCTCTTATACGGCAGCGAGACTTATCCTCTACTAAAGCAACACAAGCAGGAGTGCGAGTGGATGTGTGGGGTTTCCCTTAAAGATCGCGTGCGGAGCGCCCACATCCGCGGTAGCCTTCGTGTCCGTGACATCGCAGATAAGCTACAAGATTGTAGCCTTCGATGGTATGGCCACGTCTTGCGCAGACCGGCAAATTATGTGGGGAACAGATGTCTGGCCATGCCGCCCCCACCAGGCACGGGAAGGAAAGGCCGGCCTAAGAAGCGACGGCTGGACGTCGTTAAGAGTGACATGCGTGCCAACGGACTCACTACGAAGGATGCCGAAGACCGAGCAAAGTGGACTAGGAATAGCAGGAAGGGGGACCCCGGGCACCCGAGTGTAGCGCGGGGGCGCAACCGGGATTTAACGCCGAGATGATGATGATGATTCTGTGATTGACTTGTTAGAAATGTCTACACTTAAAATATATTTCCAGAATACTCGAGGTCTGCGTACAAAAACAACAGGTTTCACGAGGAACGTTTATTTAAACAATTACGATGTTATATAGATAACAGAAACTTGGCTGTTGGATCGTATTAGTAACTTGGAGATTTTTAGTAATAGATACTTGGTTTGGAGGCGTGACAGTGATTACTCTCGTAAACGCAGAAAAAACGTGGTAGGGAATTGACTTATCGCAGTGAATCGTGATTTAGTAGTGAGTGAAACACCTGACTGGCGGTGCGCCGCAGAGGGTATATGGGTAAGTCTAACATTGCCTAATAATACTAGAATCATACACATTGTATTTATGTGATGACAAATCTATTAACTCGTACAAAACTCAGCTTTTATTATTCTTGTAAAATATAAAATTATTACTCTTGGTGATTTTAACTTCTGTGACAATATTAAGTGGAACCAAACGTCCGGCTCCCTGTCTCTTTATGCATCCGACGCGGTAGGCTCACATGTCATATCATTTTCGGGTACAATAAGTACATGCAACTTGTATCAGTTTAACGGCTAACGTAACGTGAACGGTCGATTACTAAACCTAGTGTTGGTAAACTCTAGCCAGGTCCGTGTTACTAGCTCTGGCAGTCCTCTTGTACCTGAGGACCCACCATAGCCCACTAATTATTAAGATAGGTACATCAATATCGGCCGCGTGGTGTCTAGCAGAGTAGAATAGCACCAATTCCTTACACTCGCGGGTGTCGTACATGGCGACTAATGTTTTCGAGGCAAAAGATCTAAAGTCTCCGTAGGCTGAAAAATGGGCAGCAGCGTTTTCTATTGTTATATATACAACACTGCGATCTCCAACCCGCCTGCCAAGCGTGGAGATTAGGGCAATAACCTCCCCTTTCGTGGGAGACGCCCTAACTGTTGTGGGCTGTGATGAAAATTAATGAATGCACAGCAATAATGGCCGAAATAAAAATGAAACCTATGTCTAAATACATCTTCTATCGCGGGGACTACGACGAAATGTGTAACGTTCTAAATAGCACTGACTGGTATAATCTATTAACCATTTGTTCATTGGAGGATATGGTCGATAACTTTTATAAAATATTATACGATGTTAGAGATAAACATATTCCTCTCAAGTCTACTAAGACGTCTTGATATCCCCTTTGGTAGAACAGCGCTTTAATTAAGGTCATAATGGAGAAGGTCAAATTTCACAAAAAATTTAAAGTCTATGGAATCCTATCTGACTGGAATATGTTTTGCCTGTTAAGAGACAGAGTTTCCATGCTCGTACCTCATTGTTTCACTGATTACATCGCTAGTGCATAATCCTCTTATAACTACCAACAGCGAAATCGTTTTGGAGTAACGTAAAAAACAACAAAAAATGTTAAATTTCCCTAAAATAATCTGACTAAAATAATCTGGCCGTGTGGTGTCCGGCAGAGTAGAATAGCACCAACCCCTTACACTCATGGGTGTCGTACAAGGCGACTAATGTTTTCGAGGCAAAAGATCAAGAGTCTCCGTAGTCTGGAAAATGGGCAGCAGCATTTTCCGTTGTTATTTTTAAACACTGCGATCTCCAACCCGCCTGCCAAGCGTGGAGATTATGGCAATAACCTCCCCTTTCGTGGGAGAGGCCCTAAGTCCAGCAGTGGACTGTTACGGGCTGTGATGATGAATCTGACTAAAAATGTCTGAGCATAGACATGGATTTATACTGATATCAGCAAGTGTTTCGACCGAATCGACCACTGTATACTAAACTTAGTGATGCTGGAATTCATGGTGATCTTCTCCGCTGGTTTAGTTCATACATTAATAACAGAAGTCAGGCAGTAGTCCAACAGGGTTATATTTTATGTCAACGTGAATGCCCATCCCTTCGGGTGTTCCCCAGGGATCTTTGCTCGGACCTCTTCTGTTCGCGGGTTGGATTTTATTATGCGCTTGACTGCTGATTTCAAAAAGTTAAAGTTTACAAAAATGTTATACTGTGCGTTTGTACCTAGTATACTAGAATATGGGAGTCAAATTTGGAATCCTCAGTATGGCGGATACTACACACACGATATTTATCGTGATACACGCAGGATCACGATATTTATCGAGTGTGTAGCCTAGGGTATCACGAATCGTGATACGGATCACAGGATTTCCGAATATCCAGAAATCTACGATCCGTATCAACTATCGTGCGATATATATCGAGCGTCTAGTATCTAGTCGATATTTATCACGACATTTCTGTCAAACTAACAGAGAAATAACGTAATTTCAAATTTATTTTTATAGTTTGTGTTTATTTTTTTCAAGCCGCTGTGGCCACTATGGACCTGGACAGTTACTATAAAAGTATAAAAAGTCAACAAGATCCTCATCCTCATAATTTTACCCATTTTTTTCTCTTCACGCGTCTTTTCAATCCTAATGCTAATACTATAGCAACGCAAGCTTTATCAGTCATTTTGGTAAAAATACGTAATAATCGTAATTATACACCAGCGACGCGTCAAAAATGCTTTTTTTTAGACTAGGCATTGGAAACTTAGTCTATTCAGTCATCAAAATTAATGAAAGAATGCACAGACTAATTCTTATCGTGTGTGTAGGGTCGACTTGCGATCCAAAATATTACTCGATATTTATCACGATACGTATCACGATCGTGTGTGTAGTATCCGCCTATGAGATATACAGGTCTCGCATTGAGGGCGTTCAGAGGAGATTTTTGCAGTTCCTTGATTTTAAATGTCGGATAAACTGCACGGTTACGACCAGCGTTGTAAACTATTTTAATCATTTTTTAACACTGCGGTCAAGGCGTCATGTGAGCAATATGTTATTTTGTTAAAACATTGACTTGTGTTCTCTGGTGTGCAATAAAGAGTTTTGTATTGTATTGTATTGACTTCTGCGACCGACTGCCTCGAACTTTTATCAAAACTACTTTTACTCAGACCGCGTTCTATTCTTAAAGATCCCTTGTCAAGAACCAATATTAGACTCAATTCAAGAGCATCTACCCTATGTAATAAGCTCACTTTTGATTTTGATGTCGAACTATTATGTGCCCGAGCCTAGAAAATTAAACAATTTGTTATAAAAGATTACTTCGTTGACTCTGAACTTTGACTACATGTATTTCAATTACCTACAATTTAAATAGAAATATATATATTTCTCTAAATAACTACTACTTCTAAACTCGTTTACTCAGTAAAATGTCATGTAGGCCTTCCGCCTTACACATATTTGTTACCTTCAGGTGGAGACTTGTAATTGGCTTACTGTTAACTACATAAGATATTAATTAATCCTAACCTATTTGCGATTCTACCCAATATGGATTCCGCACAACTGATATTCCACACATTATTTATTCTATACAGTTTTCAATTTTACAACATCGCGTTTCTTCCTATTCGCGATTCTACACAAATGAACATAGCTGTACGTCCTCCGAAAATAAATTACTAAACAAAAATTGAATATGGTGCCTAACATCAGTGTTCAGAATTTCAGCTCGGAGGACGTCCGTCTTGGCCACGTCACAGATTCTGCAGGTCGAGAAATGCAGAACAAACAGAATGAACAGATTGGAATTAAAATATATAGTCCAGGTTGATTCCTACTGCAATGGGACTCCGGGAGGATTCTCCTGCACCCTCGTGCGTTTCGGAATGTTAGGTGCAGTCGATAGCGCGTTAGAATACGTATACCGCCATCTAGTGCATCCGATCGTTCGGGGTGAAAATGCGCAGTGTTCAGAATTTTTCCTTTATTTTCGTCCTGAAACCTGCTTTTCCTGCAAATTTCAAGTTTCTTCTTTTCCGGAAGTGCCTCATAATCTTAATGAGTCAGTAGTAAAATGGGCGATATTCAAACTAGAACCTCAGTAACTACCTACTCGATGTAACTTTCTCAAAATTTTAACAGGTTACTATTACTTATGTAAATCGACATACCTACAAATCTCACACCTTTATATGGAACGATAACGAAGTTATGATAGGGGGGGAAACACGCTGAAACGTTTCGTAAATATATACACTGCGTGCGCCCTGCCGGAGCTTGGCCTGGTGCACTGCCGTGCCCCTTGATTTAGGGACAAGGTATTATAGGTACATATTATTACCATAGATATATAAAATACTACGTACAATTATTACCAATTTATGCGACAATGATGTTTACCGCAGACAAACAATATTATTTTGTAAGTATAATAGCAGGATAGGGGTAGGATAGGGTGGAAGCGGCTATCTATCACATGCAGCATGTGTTATGCACCCTCGCTTAAAAGTCTGCCTGGCGGTGACGTGGGGGCCGGGTTGCTTTTTTCCTCAAATATGGTTTGAATTAGGCGATGGCTGGGCCCTGCGTTATGCCTACTCGTGAACGGGTGCTGCCTTGGCGGACTGGCTTACTAGTAATTTTCTTAAGTAGGTGTTAGTATATCTAGTGATCTAGTAGGTATAATATGTTGGCGTGGGGTTGGCGGCCCTGGGACGGCAAACGTGACAATGAGTTTCCTTCCTATTTTCCTAACCCCCCTCCTACTTGACGATTGAAAGAGATATTTAATGTCCTAATCAATAAAGAAATTTTGAGTTTCTGTAGGTATGTTCCTTAAAATTACGTTAAACGATGTTTAGAGCGGTGACCTAATGGCTAGCCTAGCGGGTCGGACTCGTAAGCGAGGTACATACCGGGTTCGAACCCCAATGCCGCCATTTACAAATGACTTTTTTTGAGTTATGTACCTACATACTGTGTGTACACTGTATATAGGTTGAACCCTAACAAGCTGCTGCACTGCACATTCAGGCGCCTGAATGTGTAACCATGATCTAATGGTCAGGTAGGGGAACCAGGGTCACTGAGGTCAGATGGTAGTCGATCCACTGTAACTATCGCAGGTTCTCACGCGCGACAGTACGACGGGGACATCAACACCAAGATAATTATTAGGTACTATATTCGCTCCTTGTCAGAATCTGTCAGAGCCATATCTTCAGTAGGTATGCTTGAGCAGCAAGCGTGGCTGCTTATGATATTCTCGAATGTCAGCTGGACAATACGTCCAATATCATGATTACCAAGTTCTATTCCCATGCTCTCATGTACCAACGATTATTTTCTGAATGATGCACAACACTAACCCATGCTCTTACGGCGAGGGAATACATCATGTATGAGGAAACCTGAAATTTAAGCGACTGACTGTTTAACCATGAGCCAATCTGGTCAGATTCTCCTGTTAACAGGGTCTCATAGGTGAGACGGCAATCGGTCTACTGTAATTACCTGATTTGTCAAAGCCTGGAACGATGTAATCGGAATTGCGGTACGTACCTACATGTAGTAGCGGATAATGTCAACCTCGACCGCAACGCCTACTAGAATATCTCACGGGAGACACAGTCAAAGACCTCCTGTATCTACGGAAACAGGAAATGCAGAGGTGTGTTGATTCCATTAGAGTTCTCAGGGATAATACAGGATTTATGGTCCCACACCCAGGCCGAAAACAATAGTGACACTCCGAGACTGTACACTCCTGTCGGATCCGAGAATCCACAATACGTTCAAAGTGCTTCATGATGTGAGATCGCCGATCCCTTATCACTGAAAACGAGTTTATTAAACTTAAAACTCAGAGGAACTAAGAATAAGAAAATGTCGCGATTGATTGAGAGTCGCGCGCGTAAAATATTGGACAGCCAGGGTACCTTCATGTTTAGACTAGCAAAATTTGTTTACGGCCATCACAGGCTACAGGCGTAGAAAAATATTGCTACAGGCCATTAACCATAAACTTACAACCAAACTCTTTGCCATCAACCATCAACACAAGAACTTCAACCAAACTTCAACAGTAAATGACAGTGATTTTGATAAGGATTTTGGGAACATTTAATTTTACTTTGTTAGCTAACTCTTTGTTTATCAACGTGATTCCAATTTGATTGAGTACGTATTAGTACAGATTTTCTTAAATCTATAAATAATAACATTTTCCACATTTCGTGTCTACCAACATAAAAAATGGTAACAACAAGCAGTATTAAAAATGAACCTACATCAAAGAAAAGTAGCGGGAAACCAAAAAAGCTCACCAAGCCAGCTTTTGGATCGACCGTCGCAAGGTTCGGCAAAAACACAATGCACCCCAACTTGGACGATACCGGACTATACGTCATACATCCTAAAGGATGCGATCCTTGCCTTTATCACCCAAAAACCTTGGACGAAATATTCAAAGTAAACAAAATCCCCGCTTTGACTAAAGATCCTTGGAGATATAAAGCAGAATTAGAGGCGTGGTCAAAGCATTTAGGTTATCGCAACCAACACATACTTGCAGAAAGAAGGTGGCAGCGGTCACTACTTGGCCCAGCTTGGACCGAGGTACCCGACAAGTTACCTATATGCGAGCCAGCTTGCAATAATCTTTATTTTGGCAGAACACCTCGCTTCCAACCTGATCATAAAAATTTGCCGGGCCCAGGAACATACTACAAACGCGTACCATTCAAAGTGCAATACGGACCTCACTCAACAAGACCCACATTCGAGAGAGAAGAGCCTTGTCGTATGAAAGATATGGTCCCAAGATGGTCCCTGGCGCCGAATCGTTACAGGATCCTAGACAAAGATTCCATTGAAAATAAACCGAAGAAGTTGGTGTCACGTCGTGGTCCGTACGACCTTTTCACCGGACCGAGAGACGGCACCACTATTAAGAACCATTTCAACATGACGAGGTGCTCAACTAAGTCATGGCCTGTAATGTTGCCGGGTTGTTTCGAAGAATTAAAAAAATGGCCAACCGGAAGGATGAATAAGACCGGGTATGATGCGCCGTCCAGGAGCCGTATGACTCTGGTGGACCTGTCGATGTGCATCCGAAAGCCGGCGGACCCGGGCCCGGCGAACTACCTGGTGGAGCCAGTGCACCCGCAGTTCAAGCAGAACAAGTACGGGTTCAACAAAAGCTACGACAAGCCGGTGGGCTACCAGCGCGTGGTGGTGTGGCCGGGCGTGGGCCGCTACCGCCAACACCGCGTCACCTGCGGTCCGCCGGGCCACGGCCACCGGCATGTCTTCCGCAGCAAGATCGAGAGAACCATCGGTGCACTCATCCCGGAAAAGATGAACACCTTCTGATAGACCCTGATAGATTATGTCGAGACGACCTATGGGCTAAACTACAGTATAGACAAAACTAAAGTACAAAGTCGTAAAACTAGGGGTATGGTAGGACGATAAATAATACCACAATTTATATTTTTATTGGCAATTGATTGAGGAGCAAAGCTAAATACATTTATGATTCAACGAATATTTTGTTTGTTTTATTTAATAATACATATATCTATTAATTTACATAATATCAAGCTGTATGGCTTTAGGTTTGCTCCCCAACCGCATGATTTTCGTGTATTGTAATTGCACTGATCGTTGTAATACAATATACAAGTGTTGTTTAAATAATCACAAAAAGTGTAATACGCATTTGGAAACCTGAAGTACAAAGAAAAATAAAATTGGCTTAATTAAGGACCAAATACGATTACAGATTACAAAACTGCAATTAAATATGAGATGACAATAAAAAAGAGATGACACTTAAGTCATTAACTGGATTGTATTCTTCAAGCGCAAGTAACGTTTTTTTCCTACATAACTAATTTTTAACAAAATATAAGTAAGTTGAAGTTTCCAAATTTTCCGAAATAAACGGATACATTAAACATTTTACATTTAGCAAATTGGTAGGGTACATTCCCCACATTTCAATAAAGCAATTCGCAAAATTTGGAAACTAACATATCTAACAATCAACTAACATTTTACATTAAATTCAGTTGGTCATACAAGTAATTACAACATTATTATTGTATAAACTTCCGTAGAGATTGCTGTCGACCGGGGATGTCATGGCGCTCCATAACTGAAAGTCTCGGATGGTATCAGAAGTAAAAAATATTCGTAACCGTAACCGACTCCAATATAAATGTTTCGAATATTTTCGGGTAGGGGCAGAGTCAAAATCTGACATTATAAGACGTGTTTTTAAGTCAATAACACTTAAAAAAGAGTAGATATAATAATTACTTTGTAACTGATCTTAGTACCAAAGAAACAAAAAGAAAAAGGTCAAATAATTTATGTTTGCATTTTAACTTTACAATCGCCTAAAAATGTAATATCCGTAACCGAAACTATCCGAAACATATGGATAATCTGAAATAATTCCATTTCCATAAACGTATCTGATATCGGTATACTATTCGCTAAATCCGTATCCAGATCCGAAATTGCATATCCATAACATCCCTACTGTCGACGACGTGTCGGTTAGCCAACAGAATCAACAATATTCGATTTCTTGTTATCCACTGTTTAAGTAATTACTAAAAAAAAATTCGACCACTGTCTTAATTCTGGGGCCAATGTTTTAATAATTTGAAGTTATTTATATCTCTTACTTGTGAAAGACTTTTATACAATGAGAAAGTTTCCAAAATTTTTATTTCAATTGATTATAAAAATTTGAGTCAAATGAAACAAAACGGTGTAAAAAATTTTGAAATATCTCTAGAAACAAAAAAGTTTGAGACTTTAAAGTTGCGATTGCAAGAATAATTTCATTAGGGGCGTGAATTCATGCGTGACGTCACCATGCCGGCATCCCGCCCGCCACTATGGGACTACCCATACACTGAAACTCTTAGTGACTGTATCTTCGGAACCGTAATAGCAAGACACTTGAACTACTAGACACAGAATGTGTGTTATTATGGCCGCTATAACAACAAATAATAATAATCGTCATTAAATAAAAATAAAGGGGGGGTCTCCATACATAAAACGTGATTTTAAAGGCGTTTCAGATGTATTTAGTTTTTCTCTATGGCCTAAATGGTAAAACTTACAAGCATCACACTTTGGGAGACCGGCACTGATCTAGTGGCAGCGTGCTTGCGACACCGATAACCGAGGTTAAGCAATGCTCGTAATATTCGGGAACATGGTGGGTGACCGTTTCGTGGTTTTAGGCTAGTCTAACTGCTACGAGTTCGCCACTGGTTAGGTGTCCTCCAGCGTTGACCAGGATATTTGACCAGGGTTGATCTTGGTCAACTATGCTACTATTAGGAGGTGCACCTAACGAGTGGCGAGCTTGTAGCAGTTAGACTAGCCTCAAACTACGAAACGGTCACCCATCCTGTTCCCGAACATAGCGAGCATTGCTTAACCTCGGTTATCGGTCTCGCAAGCACGCTGCCACTAGATCAGTGCCGCTCTCCCAAAGTGTAATGCTTGTAAATTTTACCATCTAGGCCATAGAGAAAAACTAAATACATCTGAAAGGCCTTTAAAATCACGTTTTATGTATGCAGACCCCCCTTTATTTTTATTCAATGACGATTATTATTATTTGTTGTTATAGCAGCCATAATAACACACATTCTGTGTCTAGTAGTTCAAGTGTCTAGCTATTACGGTTCCGTAGATACAGTCACTAAGAGTTTCAGTGTATGGGTAGCCCCATAGTGGCGGGCGTAATGCCGGCATGGTGACGTCACAGCTAGATCGCGGCAGCAATAATTTCGCGAAAAAATATGTAAACTTAAATATTGTATAACTCAGGATTTCAAAATTTTTTTCACTGGCTTGTTAGTTTTGATCTATATTTTAAAATGTAGTATTTTAGTATGTAGCAGATGTAAATATGGCAATATCGATATTAGGAAACTTCCTCACTATAGGAACAGCGGATTCGCCTTAACCGCTTGTTGTAACAAAGCATTTTTGTATTACATAAACAGCGGACCGACATCATACCTACACCAAACTATAAACCAACAGGTATACAAATTATACAGTATTTGGAAAGCTTACTAAACATTATCAGAAATTCACAGTTACATAACAATTAACTATACGGCACATTCTTTTTTATGTGAAGACCAGCTTCTATTATAATTTTGTAATCATATAACATGGAAAGCGTAGTCAGACACCTTTACACCTTCCAATATATTTTATTGAGACTGAGATTGTCAACGGACTACTATTCCGTCCGCCATATTATGAAATCGATATTCAAACTTGCGATAGAGAAAAATACAGAAGGTGGATGGCAAAATATCAATGGCGGACAGTAAGCGAGGTATGCCCCTACATAACATGTTGTTAACTGTAAATCAAAACTATCATACGCCTTAAAATACGTTAATATTTTTTAGGTAATCGTTGGCGGGTGTTATAAAGTAGGCATCATAATAAAATTGTAACGGTGCGTTTAGACCAAGCGAGGGACAGCTCATTCGCTCGTTACATCTAGGAACAGAGATACATCAACAAGCGAACGCTATATATACCTCCGTTTACAATCGAAATGGGAAGCGTTTACTTGGTCCAAATGCAACTTAATGCGTTATCGCGCATATTATGACGGTTATATTATTATTACCTATTAACATGAGCCCAGCGGATTAATAATCTTTAATGGCAAAATAAACCATGATTAAATTAAAATTTAGCCTGTGTTGCAGATATGGGCGTAGCGAGGTCTGGCTTGGGATGTTAGTGTATGTTAACAAAAATCTTCAAATCTCCCAAGAATCTTTGAATTTACTTAAAATATATAACGTACGTAATACTGCGTAGCATAGCACTTGCAATGATAACGTAGTTAACAATATCGAAATACATATAAATCCTCAAATGGAAAACCACGCTACGCCCATGAGAATAAAATTTAATGCTGAGTTCTGTCATTTCCTTTACTGCTGATAATATCACAATCACTATTCCATTTTTTTTCCTCTCGATCCATAGCTGTTACTTCTCATCTACAAAATTGTGGTTTATAAAATAAGTTTATAAGTATTTAAAAATGTCATTCATAAACTGAGAATACACAACCAATTTTAGGCTTTTTACAAGATGTTACATGATATCCCGATTATACTGGCAGCAACTTTATGAACATACGCAATTATTACAAAATATTATTTAGTTTACATATTCGATTTTTGTTTCAAACTAAACTCTTACACATATTATTATATAAAACGGGACTTGCACGCGACGTACCGTTTCGATTCGTTTTCCTGACGTTTGTCGTCTCGTGACCACGGTGGGTGTAACCCACCGAAACGTCGGGAAAACGAATCGAAAAGGTACGTCGCGCGCAAGTATCGTCTAATATAATAATATATTCGATTCTATTTTTAAAAGTTTCGTCGTGTTATTGATACAAAAAGAAATCGTATGTCTTTTAAGTAATGTATAGCTCTCGCCGCAAGCATCAGCGAATGTCCTCTGAATAATTCCTTTACAAAATCGTTATGGCATACAAAAATAAAGAAAAATAAAAACTATAAACGCAGCGCGCAGCAGTAAAGCACTATTCTACAAGCTTTACAATGTACCTGGACACTTCCATTATTTTAAAGTACCATGAACTGTAAAATAAAAAGCAACAGGATTTTCGACCTATTAATAATCAGTAAACAATTATTATTAAACAATAGTAATTATGAACCAAGAAAAATAATTTTGAGATGTGAAGTGGATGAATGAGAGAAGATCAACGAAAATATAGTTAAAGCGGGATTTATGGAAGACCGAGATATACATAACACGATCACATCGAAGATGTTTTAAGAAAGGTGAGGTCAAGAGTAGGTAGAATCTACCCTAAGGAAGAATCGAGAGCTTTGTCAGGACCGTAGAAAGTGGAACAATGTGGTCTCTGCCTACCACTACTTCAAAAGGGCGTGACGATATGTGTGTTAGGTCTCAGTTTTCACTGATTTTTTTTGCGGTTTTTTTTGCAAAATGTGTAATAATATGTTAATATTAATAAATAAGGCTGTATGCAAGTCTACGTTAAATGTATACGGGGAGGTTATCTCGGCGAATTTTACGGTATAGTCAAGTCAAACTACTGTTTTAGGTGACTTAAATGTAGCTGACTCGAATCGCTGTGGGAAAAAAGTTATGGTCGTTTTCCTTTTTCCCAACAATTTTTTTCACACAGCGATTTGAGAGTTGTTGCCGTAGCAAAAGTTGTAGAAAATAAAAAATCCTTTCGAATGACATATCTCAGTGACACAGCTCAGTGTTATTGAATATAATAGCTGAATTTTTCAATACAAAATGAAGTTAATTGTAATTGACCATAACTTTTTTTCCTACAGCGATGCGAGAGTTGTCGAAGATATAGAAAATAAAAAATCCTTTTCTAATGACATATCGCTTATCGTTATTGGTTATATAGGCTGAGTTGTCCGGACCTTCTTTGAGTCTTCGTTGACTGGGTTATCTCGATCACAGTCGCCTAAGGATGAACTTTTTTCTCTAGTCTATAAAATGTTACAAAAGTATTTTATTATCCTGCTTTCGTTAAACTACTATTATGCAACTGTCATATAAAAGGGGGTATTAAAACATGAGTGTCTCTTTATCATACGAGGCGTAGCCGAGACACGATGACACGAGTGTTTTAATACCTAATTATATGCAGTTGCATACACTACTTTATCTACACTCATATTTTTATGTTAAAATATCGTACCTACAATTTTCTCAACTTTTCTGGAAGTAAGCTGCGAGTCATCTACGCGTCGAGGATATTAAGCGGCGGGAAATTTACTTCACTACTTTCACATTTGCTTCAAACAAGAAAAACATTCACAAACACAAATTACAACAATTAGGAAAAATATTCTGTTTAGCGGGAAAATAATTACACAGAAATATAAACAGGAAAATTTGAATTTTGAATTTGTTAAGGGCATTTAGGTATGCAGCCTACATTTGGCCGTGTCCGGGCGCCCGAAAAAATTTTTAAAAATGTAAGTGTTTCATAATGATTAAAGTTATTTTACGTTACAGCTGTAATTAAAATAGTATGGGGCAACTTAAAAAAATTTACCCACTGCCACTTTGACCGCGTTACCATTTTAAAAGACCTCCGTATTGATTATGATCTGATTATACGGAGTTGTTACTTATCTAGTTCGAAAAATTGCAAGCTCACTACGCTCGCTAAATTTTTAATCATTCAGAACCGCGTTGTCAGTCCATATTTTAAAACAAAAAATAAAAAAATTACGAGCTTGATGAACTCGGTCATTCATTGGTTTGTGTTACTTTTATGCAATAGATTGTAGAATAATTATGATACGTTCACCCCAGCTTTAGCAGTAGGATATCTTTGCATTTCTCAAGTCCTCTGCGTCATAGGTCTACCACATAGGCAGAGCCGCAGACGGGGCGAGCGGCCGTACTCTATAGCCATTGACACATCCGCAGACAAGAATAAAGGAGACAATGTGTCAGTTGATCATCTATCATGGTATTGTCAGCGTGAACGAATACCCCAGCATACATCAATAGAAGATGCGTTGCCCGTGCCGGCCCGCAAAAATATCGCTATTGCAAACCGGCGGTAGTACACTGTCGGTAGCCGAGATAAAAATCAACGGAGTCAAAATATAAAATACTTCCTATGAGCACGTAAATACTGCCTCGAATTGACGGGCCCCCGCGAAGTGGGCTCCTCTTCGCCTTGTCACAACACTAACCTAACTTAACCGATTTTAAACCTGTTTTACAGACACACTCGCTTGCACAGCCATCGCCGGCAGCGGAGGCACTTCCTATATTAAATGTATGATGGGGTCCGTACATTCTGCAGTTGACTGTACGTATTTATTGATTGTCATTCTTGCTGTTCCATCGACATTGGGGAATTAGGGCTTATCCAGAAACCCGCGATATAAAACAATATCGACCGCGATATGTGTGTTGGGTGGTGTAATATTATAAATGAGAAAGTAAATGAGCAAAGTTTACATATTAAACGTAAACCGTGAACCACTGTAGAGGTTTGATAAGATTTAACAAGGAGGCACTTTTTATCCTCAAAAATAAGCGAATCCTATGCGAACGAAGTCGAGGGAAAAAGCTAGTATGAAATGAATGACTTATGCTTCACATAAAAAAGCAGTTGATAGCAAGGACGCGGGACAAATGCTTCTCTGACTTTAAAATTTCATTGACTATGAATAGAAATTTATCAACGGGGGTGAATAAACACATGGGCATGTCTACAGTCGTACAGTCCGAAGATACTGATTTAGTCATTCCGAAGATATTAATTTAGTAATTGTAGAGTCAAAATATAAAAGGAAGCCATGTATTGACCTAATAATAACTTAGCATCAGTTCATTTGCATTGCTAATGTGGTCTCTGCTTAAAGGGAAAAGGTGTTACTTATGTTTTATAAAAAAATACTTTTCGACTTAAATGAATTAATTAAAATGAAGTTTATTTTTATATACAACTAATGAATGTTATAAAGAAGTTGTTTGTGTATTAATAGAGGTTGTCTTTTTGACTACATATAATACATACTCCTGAGCAAAATTATTTTATTTTTTACGAAAACTGAAGGATTAAAGTAAAATAAACAAAACTAATTTAAAAATACTGTCATTGTCAAAAGTTGTAAGAAGCATATTTTGTAACCACGTTCTCGATAAGTGTATTTAAAAAAATAACCTAAAAACCAAATTAAGGAACATTTCTCCGTTGGATGAAAACTTGGTATCGGTGAATTCATGATTGACATTACTTTTTATAAAACGAGACAAAGCGAGAGCTATAAATCTATACACATTCGCGACAAAACAGATGAACATCCCAAGTAGGCAAAGTAGCCAACGCAACGATTTGTATCAGCAACTTACACCGAATCAAATATAAAAGAAAACATTGTTCATTTATTTAAATAGTCTACCGTTAATAGTTATAATATATACACCTAAATTAGAAGCTAGCGCGTAAGTCACCTTAAAGGAGCGAAGTGGGTCGTCCTTACCGGTTCACATGGTGTTATTACCTAGGGCACTCGCTGGCGTGTGCCAGGGCGGGGTGGTCTCATCGGTTGTTGCGTCGGACGGCCTTGCGTACGCGTCGCATGGCGGTGTTGGGCGAGCTGCCCATGTTGAACTGCACCTGCGGGCCGCCGCCGGGGGCCGCCGCGCCACCCGCGCCGCCCGCGCCCGCCGCGCCCGCAGCCGCCCCGCCGAAACTGTACACGCCGCCCGACTGCTGAACACCACCCGGTTGCTGCAACAATACATTCGTGTTAGCGAGTAGGGAGATCTCTGGGGGAGGCCTATGCCCAGCACTGGGCGTCTTTTGGCTGATGTGATGATGATGATGAGTAGGGACTCGCTCCCATGTTTCATCATACGATATTTTGGTCACGCGGAGAAGAGCGAGAGGCACCTGGTTCGCCCCTAGTGCTGCCAGGTACCAATGACTCTTTTCTGAGTTATAGTGAGGGAAAACACAGTAATGAAACTTTCACGTTCAGGCGACTGAATGCGTAACCATGATCCAATCTAGTCGGGTTCCCCTGTCAACAGGGTCTCTTAGGTAAGATGGCAGTCGCTCCATGTAATTACCTGATCTGCCAAATCCTGAATCATGGTCAAGACCGAGGGTTCTCGTGCGCCAGAGCACAGCCGGGACAATAAGGCAAAGATTATATTTTAGTCACCAGAATCAAGTCTTTGCATTCGTAGTAACGAGAAGTATAAAAATGTATGTATTAAAGGGACTTCTTCATCTTCGACAGCATATACATGATGATGATGACCTTAGTCAAAGTCGATTTTATGGTCTGTATCCTATAGAATAAAAACCTATAACCTACTAATGTTATAAAGGTTTGCAACTGCGCTTATTCAACGTATTCAAACAAAAACTGCATGAAACTTCATCATGGAATTAAACATTATTCAAACGGAACCCTCCCATTTTACACCCGTGATGCCGCAGGCGGTAACAAACATATCGGGATATTACAAAGTTTAAATTACCTGGCCAAAACCAAAGACGGCATTAGAAGGCGGAGTACTGAAGTTGAATCCCGGTGCTGATGCAGGAGTCAATGACGGCGCTTCAAATGATGGAATGGATGGATTCGACGTGCCAAAGGTCGACGTCGCTCCCACGTTAGGGGTCCCAAACATTGTCAGTGACGACGCAGGGTTGCTTGCTGGGGCTTGAGGAACGCCAAACATGTTTTGGGTTTGATTCTGCACTGGACTTGTGAACAAATTCCCAGAATTGTTCGATTGTCCGAACGGATTTGCCGTGGGCTGTGCTGTGTTTCCGAATAAGGGTGTTGCATTCGGAGGATTGAAAGACGAAGCGCCGAAACTAAACGCTGGCTTCTGAATATTGGTACTTGAAGCATTTGTCACAAATAAGTTGTTAGACGGGTTGTTAGAAGCCGACCAAATATTCTCCTTTTGTGCTGGTGCGCCAAAGATCCCACCAGGCGGTGATTGCAGGCTGTTACTGCTAGGCAACTGATTGTTGGACATATCAGTTCCACTAGTTCCTACAGCATTTTGTGTAATGCCATTGCCTCCTAAGACATTTCCTGTAAGACTTGTTGCATTGCCACTGCCTAATGCATTATTTGGAGTAGAAAGTGAAAATTTATTAGACCCCGTGGCATCAAATGTATTCTTAAACGAAGGCGGCGTCTCCGTTTTGGTGTTACTGCTAAATGCAAAATTAAACTTCGCGTTTTCAGGTTGAGTCGGCAAGGTAGGTTGCGTTTTTGTACCGAAACTGAAAATAGGGCTAACGCCTACTTTAGTTGACGGTGGCGCTGCTGTTGTAGAAGTGGCACTTTTAGGAAAAATGGATGCTTGTTTATTTGAAGTACCACTATTTTGGAGCAATGGTATGCTAGAACCTGTTGTAGTCGGTGCACTGTCCCCAAACAATACGCTAGGAACAGTCTGTGCTGGCGCAGAAAATCCTCCTACACTCGATATAGTTGTTATATTTGACGTACTCTGGTTGACTGCGGTGGTGGCAGGAGTTACCGAGCCAAATATGTTGGTAGCTTTTGTAGTTGATGAAAACGTGAAACTTGGTGTTTGTGTCGTACTACCTGTAGTGGATACAGGTAATACAACAGGAGTTTCCGTAGCAACTTTTTTCTCAATACTGAAAGACGCATTCGGTGTAGGCGTAAAATTTGATGTTTCTTGACCTAATTTTGGAGTCTGCACAGATGAAAACAGGTTAGAACTCATTCTGATTCTTTCTTGAGGCTTGGGAATAGTAAAGTCAACTTTAGGCACCTCTTGCGGTTTCTCTTTTTCCTCAGCAGTAGCCTTTGTTGTGATCTCAGAAGATTTGTTCGAAATACCAAACATTACGGGAACAGTAGCAACATTGTCTGTGGTTGCAGGTTTGACTGCTTCTTTAGGCGCACTAAAAGAAAAGCTCAATTTCGTGCTTGGCTCTCTCTTATCTTTATGCTTCTCTGAACTGTCGGTTTGCTCTGTAACTTTCGAGGGAACTCCAAATTTGAAAGATGGTATACGACTTGCAGGTGTATTAGTTAAACTATTGTTATTTGTTTCGGATTCTATTGGTTTAGTCTTTGCTTCAAAAGAATCTTTTAGAATGGATGAACTTTTTTCTTGAGTCGTTACTTTTGTATCTTGCGTATTCGGATCGATTCCAAATTTAAACATATTATTTATTCCAAAGTTAAATGGCTTTGGCGCCGGTGGTGCCCCTTTTCTATCTGTTTCACAGCATGCGCACTTTATTCTATCATTGGAATTACTAACTAAGCAATTAGGACATTCCCATTTCTCAGCTTGGCTTTTGACAATGTCTTTAAATGAATTATTTAGTGATGGTACCACAGCTGCAGGCGCGGATTTGGTGACTGAATCACTTTTTTGTTTATTACTAGGTTTCATTCCACCACAAGCAACGCATTTATCAACTGTGCTTTTATTTTTAACCCAACAGTCATCGCATGTCCAATCTGCTTCAGCTGTGTGATTAGTCACCACAATTTTACTGACTTCAGAAGTATTGTCAGGTTTCTTTCCACCGCAACAAGCACAACTATCAACATTATTTTCATTTTCTACCCAACAGTCGGAGCATTTCCATTTGGATCCTGCCGTAGGCTTTGACCTAAACAGTATTGGTTTATTTTCTTTGACTTTACAATTTCCACATTTATCTGTGCCAACTTGCGCATCTGCAATTTTGCAAACTGAGCATTGATTAGCATTCTTGGCAACAGTTTTAGAAGGTTTTTGACATCCACAACATACACATTTCTCAACATCTGCTTTATTTGATACCCAGCAATCTGGGCACTGCCAATCCTTTGCACTGGGTAAGCTGTTACTGCCTTTGGGATAACTTAGAATACTAGTGACATTGTCGAGTTTTTTCTCATTTTGCTTTGGTGTGTCTATACTGCGTTCGGGGCTTCCGAAACTAAATTTAGGCGGTGTAGTCGCATTCTGGTTTTCTTCACGAGATATCCTAACTGGGCTCGAAAATTTATATAAACTGTCCAAATTATTTGGCTTATTTGGCGGCTTTTCGACTTGTGTCGTTTGAAGTGGTGGCGCTTTAGATGCGGCATGCACTTTACTCATGTGGAATGGTGTACTCGAAGTTGTTGGGAATCCGAACGAAAACTTAGGTAATTTGTCGTTGTCAATCTGTAGTGTAGCAGATGGCAGGTTTACAGGAGCTGGTAGTTCAGCCTCCGTGTCATTGCCACGATTTGTTCGTGTCAATTTTGTTTTAACTTTTGTGGTTAATTTATGATGCGAATTCTTATCAGTTTGATCCCTGTAAACAGAAAACAAATTTACTTACAGTTAGCCTGATATTTCACAGGAAAAATGTACTGTTACTTATTTTACCACTAAGATGAAAAACTTCAGAGTTACATTGCTTTAGGGTTAAAATTGTTTGAAGGTTTAATAACCATTGTTAAGCTTCAAGTGCTAATTCCAAATAGTAATAACCAATAAATAGATACCTCTGTGAGTCCATAGCTGGGTATGAAGTATAGTCCGAAGTACTGCTATGTGAAGCCATAATTTGGCGCGCTGCTGTCGTGGTGTCCATCAAACGCGACCGTCGCTTCAATCGCAAAAAAGAAACTATGCATGGCACATTAAGTTCTTGAGTTTTAAAACCTAAAACAAATGTTATATTTCGAATTTAGTAAAACTTTTGTTTCTACACTATCCTTGTTTTATTTATATCTAGCTCCCAAAATACTTACCAGCCGGTTTTTCGTCAATTGCGTATGGTTTTTCGGTAGTGATACTTCTCGTTCTATTTGGTTGAGTAGGACGGTAGGTTGGTATCCGCCTTGCTTCACTCAGAGGCGAAGAGTAATCTTCAAGAAGATCCATGATACGCCGTGCGGAATGACTAATGGCGTTATTCTCGTTGGGGTTTGTTTCATTCACAAATGTAGTCTTCCTTTGTTTTATATTGGGTTGATTTATGTACGATGTTGATGCACCTCCGTACATAGTTCTCCCAGGATAAAAAGGTGAACCTAGCAAAACTGGTTTAAAATACGGCTGATTCGGGTCCCTTATTGTATTATTCGAAGATTTCACTAAAAAAAATATAAACATTTATAGAAAACAAAACAGGCTTATTTTACAAAAAATATATATAAAAAACGTCGAGCATAAAAATGTTGACTTACAACAAGCATTGATTGAAGCTTCCTTGCTAGACACAGAATCGAATATTGATTTTCGTTTAGGGGCAACAGACGCTCCCATGTTAGACACACTGTGTGAAGATTTAAACATGGTATTATCTGTGTCATTCTTCTCTATTGTAGAATCTTCCATAGGTAAACGAAAAGGTGTCGGCACAAAATTAGTCTCGCGCCGAAATGTTGAACGGCCGGGCGACGACTGCACTGGATCGTAAGAACTGCATGGATCCATAGTATCAATACGGTTGGTGACGTTGTTGGCCTGCAACATTTATACAAAATGTAATAGTAGAAATTTTAAACAAACCCCTATTAGGCGACACGTTCAATTATTCGGGATTGCATCGCGGGTGAAGGGCGTGTATAGGGCCCTACAAAAATATTATTGGCCCAAGCCAACCTCATCCGTGGTCCACCTGCTGACAGACGGACGAGGCTTTGGCAAAACAGACTTTTCCCTAACGGGGTGTGTACGGATCGGATGGTAGATGCAAAAAAGTCAAAACACCGCATTAATTCATAATTAAGTCTGCTGGAAATATCGCACAGAATGCCAGGCGGCGTCGATGTAAGACGCGCTGGCACATCACCTTACCTGCTAAACTGGGCTCGGCTAAGGCTACCCTGCCACGCGCGGGCAGGGTTAAAGAACATGTACGTCAACACTGAGGCCCTTGTCAAAACCATCGTGGGCTATACTAACCCCTTCCCGATTACTGTACGTGCTCACCAGGGTTAAGTTCTGAGCTCTTACTTGTTCTGCATTGTGCTCAATATCTTATCAGCTGAAATTCATGGCTTATGAAATACGCTGATGACATGGCACTTGTGAGCAGGCTTAGATAGGATCTTGAGACTAGAGTAAACACGTAGAGCGAATAAATTAAATAAGTATACGTGGATAAATTAACACAGCGCCATCTAGCACCAAACTAAGCATAGCTTGTAGTATGGGTGCTAGATACCTGATATACTTCTTAAATATTTTTAAATACAAACTTATATAGAACAACCAGATCAAGACCAGAAATGAAATTTTATAATTTCAATTTCTGCCCGGCCGGGAATTGAACCCGGGACCTCTTGCGTAGCAGACCGGCAGTGAAGTGCTAGAAAACGACGTTTTGGGGCGACGAACGTTGAAAAAACAAAATTTTGCAGCCTTGGCAGCCTTGGTATAAGCCACTTGCTTACGACGCTAAAATGCCCAAGACCATGCGAAGGACAGAAGATACGAGTCCGAAAGCGGACCCAGGCAGAAGTCAGATATAACCGCTCGGAAGATGATTATGTATATTCGTGATTGCGCAATTTTATTGCACAATGTTTACTAATTTAGATTGCGCAAGATTAAATTTCATTGCACAATATTGCACATGCACAGTACATGGGTGGGTGACTAGGAAAGTTTGAAATACACCTGTCTTTTTTAAAGAGGTCGCAATGAGGAGTTTTCCAGTAGGTATAGATAGTTGGTTTCAAAAAGCATCAATAGATGGCGCTCCTACAATTTTGGTAATCTTTTTATAATCTGTATGATGGTGGTGTGTTTGTGAGTGATTTCATGCAGCCAACTAATACCTACTAAACTTAAAAATAAAATGTTTATTAATATAAACATAACTGTTAAAGGTTAAACGAAGTGTAACAATAAATATTTATAGAAGTTAGCACTATGTTCCATTATTATTACAACCTCTAAAATGGTTGAAAACTATTGACAAATACAATATTATCCAATACAACGTACCCAGTCTTTATATCCTGTTTGCTAAGAACCTATTTCAAGCGATTGTCAATTACCAAAATTGTCGGGGCGCCATCTAGTGAGTGGTTAGGAATGCTTTAGATACCTATTGGAAAACTCCTCATTGTAACAAGCTCGGCGTAACATTCAAAACTGGACAATATTTAATATAATTATAGGAGATGAAAGTTGGGTTTATCAAAATGACCCACTAACTAAGCGGCAGTCAACGTTGAGTGCTAAATTTGAGTGCCAAACAAAGAACCTTCCAGGAAAGTCAAACGTGGGCGCAGTGTGAGCAAGAAAATTGTGGCAGCATTCTTTTTTGCGAATGGCCATTTATCTATAATTTTCTTGGACACTTAAAAAACTGGTAATGTTGTTAACTGTATTCCGAAGTGTTTACCTACCGTATTTGGTGTGTTAAATCAAAAACCTAAAACGTGTCTGAGAGGGCTCTATTTGCATCATGACAATGCACCTTCGCACAAAGCGAAACTTACAAAATAATTTAGGAAGAACACTGAGGTTAAAAAATTATCCCAGCCGCCTTATAGTCTTGATCTATAATCGTGAAACTAGGGCTCCGTGGCATTCAATTTGATAGCCCGCAACGCTTTTACAGCAGCAGTTGAGGACCTCTCTAAAGAAGACTATCGCCAGTGCTTCAAATCTTGGTTTTGACTACTTTAGATTGATGAATCGCTGTATGTAGAGACTGATGCAGTGTATTTTGAACATTTGTAATAAAAAAAAGATTTCTAGCCTTAATATGTTTTGTATACATCTCAAAACTTTCTTAGTCACCTGATGTAGTCACTAATCACGTCGAGGTCTAATTAAAATTGATAAAATATTTTATTAAAATTTATATTACAAAAGTTTTAGCACAGGTCAGGTTAGCTAAGTGTACAGCATCTCGGATTTCTAACCAAGAAGACATATAGAAAAATACCATCTATAAGAATAAGTTTGCCAGGTGTCCTCCTTCAGCTGGACATGTTTGGCCAAATATTTTCTCGTCCAGCCTTTTCAGCATTTGGTTTCTTTTTACAGTAAGGTTTGCAAGCTTACACCCTGCCTGATGGTAAACAGTCACCGTAGCCTATGGACGTTTGCAATACCAGGGGCATCACCCACGCGTTGCCGACCCCGTAAAAACCTTTTTACCCCTTTCTCGAAGAACTCCATGTTGTTCTCTCCAGGGAAAACCTCCAGGTGTATCCTGGAACTGAGGACCTACAACGAATGGAGTTTTCTTGGCGGTGAACGCGCATACTTGTGTCTTAGTGGGGTTATTTGGACTAGATTTAGTCGTCCCCAATCGGAGATATTAAATAAAGTACTCTAAATTTTAGACACAAGTACTTCGCGACTTTGCTCCACTAGGGCACGAGGGATATTAGCACGACCCGTATAAGAGGCGTCTCCAGTACTGTGATCCGCATAGCAATGAATGCCGTCAATGGACAGCATATCATTGATATGAAGGAGGAACAGAGTTGGAGACAGCACCGAGCCTTACGGGACACCAGCGTTAATGTCCAAGCTATTGGAGCAACAGCCGTCAACTATGGCTTTGATGCACCTGCTGGACCAAGAGCTAGTTGCACACTTCCCCAATTCCTCGGGAAGCCCGTATGATGGTAAGTTCGATAAAAGACCCCTATGCCAGACCCATCGAATGCCTTCGCCATATCTAGGCCATCTGCCAGTACCTCACCATGACTCTCAACAGCTAAACCCCAACGGTGTGTTAGGTACACTAGAATTATTTTTTATTTTTTCCAGAATAGGTATTTGTGTTTATTAGAGTTTATTTTTTCCAGAATAGGTATTTGTGTTGATGAGAGTTGAATAAACATTTACAGTTTGTGTTGTTTGAAAAAAGGAAGATTTCTTAATTTTTCGTAATAATGAAACTGATTATTTTGTGTGTACCCCACCCCACCTGTGGGGCACATAGGCGTGATCTTTATGTATGTATGTATTATTTTGTACTTGTTAGTTAAGTGATTAATGTAATATAATAAAAAATTTAGAAAGATATTTGTGTTTTTTTATTATAACATATTGTTCGGCTTTTAGAACATATGTTTAACCAAATAAGTTATTAAAGATGATTTAACAGGCTTTTAGGGTAAGATGTGTGGCCAAATTAAACACTGAGTCTGGTTTTTGTTATCGGGCCTGGCAACAATGTCTAGGGACTATAGACTCTCTGATATACTTACTTCATTAGGACTGTAATGGTTGTATTTCGATGGTGATGAGAAATGCATCCTCTTTGTAGGTGGTTGTGTAATTGTGTTGTCTGGTGCTTCATCTTCGGTAGAGGAATCTGTGGCTTCTGCGGTAGGCGCAGAACCATTTGTATTGGAAGAACTGGGGCTACTGAACCATTTGGTGATTGTAGATGGCAGAAGTCCCGTCATTCGGGATGTCATATTCTTGACAAAAGACTGAAAATAAATTACATATTTAACATTAAAACAATTTTCATTACAAAAAGGACAAACAAATAAGCCTAACACACTTAAAACATTAAATTAAAATAAAAATTGCTCAGCTTTTGAAGCAGCATATGCAACGAAATAGAGTGTCCTGTAAATACGGACCTAATACAAGGGCTGTTCTGACAGTGCCTCTCTAAAGAAGACTATCGCCAGTGCTTCAAATCTTGGTTTCAACTACTTTAGATGGATGAATCGCTGTATATATAGACTAATGCAGTGTATTTCGAAAATATGTAATGAAAATTATTAGCTTATTAAATTATTACGCTTATTATACACAACACTATTTGAATTTTTATTGCTCCTTGGCGAAAGCCCACTAACATTTATTCATTTCTTAATTATAAAAAATAACATGGTGTCCCAAACAAATTTCTACTATTTAGGTAACACGGAAAGCATTTCAGTTTTATGATTACATTTCTTTTTTTTATATTATTATGATTGCTCTTTGATTTTCTGCATGCCAGAATTTGAATTTTTTTGGGAGTCTCTGTTCCTTTCAACAGTACATGAGTAATAGCAAAATGTGGGTCCCATGGACCCAAGATAGTAGTTTGTGTAAAATTTTCGATTGGCACTTTTGCGCGATGAAAACATGGATTGATGAAGTTCATTAAAAAAATGATGATGATGCCTCGTAATATGAATGCGTAAGCCCTGCCGACTCCAGGACAATACCTAGCATCCCGGAAGCTTGGGATTTGAGAAGCAAGAGAACAAATAGGAACATGTATAATTTCCCTCAAAAGCATTAAAAAGGACTTGATTTTGAAGCAAAGATAGTGATTATAATTCCACGAAAAAGTAAATTTATAGCTATAGGTAGAGGAGAAATATTATCCACATTTAGAGATCAATACTACGTCAATTTGCAAACAGAAGTGTAAGGGCAGGCCACTACACAAGTAATTGTTTTAACTCCACAATCCCGTATTATGCCGGATTAAATTTCCTCTTCACATTAGGTTAAGTAAACATTAAATTCGAACCCAGACAGCCAAAATAAACACACACTATCTCTAAAAATTACAATTAGTGTTATTTCTGTATCTAAATTACATTATGATTAAGACAAGATATATGCATTTAGCTTATTACACTCGCTTGAGCAATAAAAGTACTTAACTACAGACAGTAACTTTGCTGGTAGGTAAAAGGTAAGGGGCACAATTTTCTAATAAATGCAATTCCATCTGTAAGAGGTTAAGACAAGCTTTGTGTCTTTGTACCAAAGCAGAGTAAGCAAAGAACACGTAAACTGTACAGCAGTGGTTCATAATTATTTTACTGCATACCTCTTCAAGAATTGTCTCAAATTCATGTACCCCTTATTGTTCCTCTTGTACCAATCCTTTCTAAGATAGCTTATGCATAAAACATCGTGCAAATCCACATTCCTCCAGTGGTTTGCATTATAATTCATATGTACCACTAATAGTTAAGAACCACTGCTATACATTGTACCCGGTGAGTTATTTCATTTCATCAATAGTATTTGAGTTTTTTAATTAACTAAAAAACAAAATAGTAGATGGAGTATTGTCACTGTGACAACAAAGATGATATTTTCCTGGCTACTTTAACCTTCAAAGTGACAAAACACAACAATGCTAACGTTAACTCTTAGCGGGGGAAATAGATACAACAGGGCACCACCTAGGGGACTTCACCAACAGTAATAAAACACTACATCACTATCAGGCTATAATTGACAAGTTGATGGACATAGCCTGACGATTTTAATCTTTACAAACCAACCTGAATGTGTGCTGAGGCATATATCATTGACTACTTTAGTATAGAAGTAACCTATGGTACAAACATCAGCTCTTCCTTTAGAATTTAGATAATATGATTTGAGCAAGGCAAATAAATACACTATTGGGATACATCCCAGACTTGAAAACAACGATGGACTTTGACAAGATTTAAGCTGTCGCAAAGGCTCAAACTTGCGCACCAATCTTTCCATTCGTCACTAGAAAACATGCTTGCAGTACATACTACGTACGTAGGTAACCTACGTTTGAAAGTAATTAAGTATTCAATATAAATTAAGTGTCGCACCGCCAAATATTAAGAAAAAGATAAAAATTGCATCTACGCGTGAGGCCGAACAAACGTACAGAATAGAATTTGAGGATATCGCACGCAGAGAGCGGGAATTTGCCAGATAAACTTACATTGTTTGCTTCGCTGGACGATGATCGGGATCGCTTACGCTTATTTTTAGCAAAAACTGCACTCATTTTGACTTTGTTTTCTAACACTGGATTTTAACACATTTACGACGCCACTGCGATTTAAAAAATTTTAGCTAATTCACAACTGGCAAAAACGTGACAAACATGGCGTCTTATGTAAAATGTCATGCCCGTCAAAACCGCCACACTATGCGTTTGAATAAAAATAATTTCCTGAAGGAAATTATTTTGTTATTTAACATACAATTGTAAAATACTTAACAACAATATTTTTGCAATGGCTTAGTAATTGATATAAAACAAATATCGTCAAAAATTCACGTTGCCGCTTCATCAACGGTCTACGGTGTTGCTAAGCTAAATAAATACAAATGAAAAATGAATGACTCCACAAGTCAAGATTTACGTTGTGTACACACCGACCCAACGAAATGGAATGAATGCCTCGGTCGGTAGAAATGGGTTTCGTAGATCTGGCCCTGCCATACCAATCATTAATCTCAGAAATCGATTACCTAATAAAATTTATGAAGTTGACTCCAATGAGCACTGACATTCAAAACCGTTAAATTAATAAGTAGATCTAAAATAAATTGCATCGAAATAAAGATAAGACAGCTAGCTAAGACATGATAATGTCGTCTTGTAGGAATATAAATTTGTAGGAAGAGAGCCTTAAAAAGGTTTTTAGTTTTAGTGGCTAGTGGATTTTTAGTGGCTTTTGTTGTTTCAATGAGCAGTTTTCCAATAGGTATCTAAAGCATTCCTAACCACTCACTAGATGGCACTCCGACAATTTTGGTAATTGATAATCGCTTGAAATAGGTTCTTAGCAAACAGGATATAAACACTGGGTACGTTGTATTGGATAATATTGTATTTGTCAATAGTTTTCAACCATTTTAGAGGTTGTAATAATAATTTAACATAGTGCCAACTTCTATAAATATTTCTTTTTACACTTCGTTCAACCTCTAACAATTATGTTTATATTAATAAACATTTTATTTTTAAGTTTAGTATTAGTTGGCTGCATGAAATCACTGCCACCATCATACAGATTATAAAAAGATTACCAAAATTTTAAGAGCGCCATCTATTGATGCTTTTTGAGACCAACTATTAATACCTACTGGAAAACTCCTCATTAGTGATCAATTACAAAATTCAACTACTAGCATAATTTACATATTTACAGAAACTGGAACATTTACGTTACAAGCGTTTTTTTTTTATATGTAGGCAATCCTCAGAATGATGGTAGTGGTTTGCAAATTTCTTGAATAATTTTGATTACCTATAGCCAAGGAATGTTCTGCAAAAACAGAAATCGTAAAAGAAGCCGATTCTTCCAAAGTTTAGTACCAACTAAACAAAAATAAACAATAATTTTATAATATATAGCATAATATTATTGTTTTATTTTGAAATATTATTTAGGTATTATCTGTCTGGCATAATTTGTTACTGGTTCTTCATATATGTGATTTGCTATATTTATATAAGAAAAACAATATTGTGAAAAAATATATCAAAAAGTATTTTAGTTTAGTTTTTATTTTATGAAACCATATATGGCGAACCATAGCCTCCTTCATCTTACTGAAGGAGGCTATGGGCGAACCATGGACTTACTACCCAAAGGGCGAACCCATTTATGGTATGCATCAATCAACACAAAAAATTACTAGGACGTATAGGTACCTATGGTTTCCTATGAATACATACAATAATTGTAAATTACGTTATTGTTAGTCAGTTTATAAATGACGTTATTGTTGATGAAATTTTGAAAGACAGTTTAGTTTTTCAGTATAACTTAAAATACCCCACATTTTGGGCATTTAGTGTGTTTTTCATGAGCAAACTTGGCACATTTGGCGATACTTGTGCCATTCAGGAAGGTATCCTGTATTGTCAGTGCACAAGGAATTCAGGGGTAACTCTTGGCGTTTTGCTGGAGCCTTTCTCATTCCATTATGTTGAGTGGATGTTCCAGAATTGAATGTAGTTGCAGAACTTTTCGGGTGTAGTATAGCGGATACTACACACACAATATATATCGTGATTCACGCAGGATCACGATATTTATCGGGTGTGTAGCCTAGAGTATCACGAATCGTGATACGGACCACAGGATTTCCGAAAATCCAGAAATCTACGATCCGTATCAAGTATCGTGCGATATATATCGAGCGTCTAGTATCTAGTCGATATTTATCACGACATTTCTGTCAAACTCACAGATAAATAACGTAATTTCAAATTTATTTTCATTATTTGTGTTTATTTTGAAGCTGCTGTGGCCACTATGGACCTGGACAGTTACTATATAAGTATAAAAAGTCAACAAGATCCTCATCCTCATAATTTTACTCATTTTTTTCGTTTTACGCGTCTTTTTAATCCTAATGCTAATACTATAGCAACGCTAGCTTTATCAGTCATTTTGGTAAAAATACGTAAAAATCGTAAATATACACCAGTGACGCGTCAAAAAAGCTTTTTTTTTTAGGCTAGGCATTGGCAACTTAGTCTATTCAGCCATCAAAATGAATGAAAGAATGCACAGACTAATGAAAATATCGACGATTCTTATCGTGTGTGTAGGGTCGACTTGCGATCCAAAAGATTACTCGATATGGATTACGATACGTATCACGATATATATCGTGTGTGTAGTATCCGCCATAATAAAGCGCGCTCCACATGTGGACAGTTCCGCGGGAACACGAGAATGTAGAGAGGTAGTATTCGTGTAGTCCCGTGCATATTTGGCATGTCTCGCCTATTTCATAGACTAAGTAGAGATAGTTTGTTGTCGTCTCGATTCGATCGATTTTATATTTATATTCCTAGCGCTTTTTCCCGTAACAGGTTCGGGGTACTCTTGACCATGATCCAGGATATTAGTAGATCAAGTAATTACAGTAGAGAAGCTGCCGTCACCTCTGTGACCCTGTTTACAGTAGATAACCGATATTACACCGATGAATCGATAAAATGTCGCGCGTTTTGACACCACCACATCCCTAATAGATGATAAATATCGTGATCCTGCGTGAATCACGATATTTATCGTGTGTGTAGTATCCGCTTATGCTTTGTCAAATATAGGTGATAATTTTGACACTTTACAGTAGGAATGGGGTGGTGTAAATCGTTATTGAATCTATTCGATTATCGATTTTCATTCTCATTGAAGTTAAAATCGATAGTTGCATGGCTATGCTGTATGTATTTTACAAAATAAACTATCTATTTTCTTTTGAATCAATAGTTTATTAATACGACATTAAAAACCCTTGTGCAACGACGATTTCGACACGTGCGTAGTTTTATTCGTTTAGTCAGCCTATTCCGTACAATACGCGCGAGTCGAAATCGTTGTTGTGAAAGGTCTGTTAGGGTGAAATCCAAACAAGAAATGAGATTTTAGTTACTAAAATTAATATAATTACCTAAATGTTAATTTTAAATGTTCGATTATTTTGTTTGAATACCGATTTTCGATTGTTTTTTGATATTCGTTATTCGTGGCTCTTCACCTGTCCATGAAGTACGATATTATCCGTAGTACATTTAACCCAAAAAAAACACTGAACTTTATAGAATAGCCAAGGACCAAGAATAATTAGTTGTTAAAATTATCATTCTATATTAAGCGCGCTCCACATGTGGACAGTTCCGCGGGAACACGAGTATGTAGAGGTAGTATTCGTGTAGTCCCGTGCATATTTGGCATGTCTCATCTATTTCATAGACTAAGTAGAGTTCGGAGTACACTTGACCACTTAGATCATATAGTTAAGGATAAGATTTGTGGACAAATCTTCTAACAAAACTTTCTGCCGATTTTGGTGCGGGGAGGGTAAATCACACTATGAAACAAAATCACACATACACAAAAATAATGTTTGTCTTAACAAACTCACACTATTTCAAAATTGACACACTAGCTTGTTTTTGCACACAAATATGTATCACACAGAAAAATCTGTGTACGTATACGTAATAATACACTCGCTCTAAAGGGAGGTAACCAATTAAAAATCGTATCGACATAATTATCGATATTACAAAATTAATAAATTTGTTTAAATTCGAAAGTACATACATATTAATTTTATAAAAAATAGTAAACAGACATATTTAACCGTACTGCCAAGAAAGGAGACTAATGTTTTCAGCACGTACTGTATGTATGTTAGAAATGTTTGGATATTTGGATGTTTGTTACTCAATCACGCAGAAACGGCTAAACAGATTTGGGTGAAATTTGGCATGGATGTAGACTTTGACATGGAAAAGAACATAGGCTACCTTTTATCCCGATCCCTTAAGTAGTTCCCGAGGGAAAATTTTTTACGTGCTAAGCATTAAGTTGAGTCCACGCAGACGAAGTCGCAGGCAGAAGCTAGTATGGAATAAAAAACACAAGAAAAATCCATTTCGTTCATCATATTTATTTGGACACAGAGAAGTTTCATAAATGGACATTAAAAAAAAAATAGAAGAAAATACCCAATTGAATGACAAACAAAACAACAAAATTAAAAAAAAAAATTTAGTCAACCAAAATAATGAAAAAAATGACATTTATTGATTTTTAAAATGAATCAATTTAGTATAAATGTGCCGTATACATTTTTTAGGGTCACTTTTTTTGTAATATATGCAATCCTAGTGTTTGCGTACTTTGATAATACTGTTTTAGTTAATTCTATTTTATGATTTACTAAAATGTCACCATCATGTTGTTCCACATCAGGAAACAAATTATCATTCATAACCTGACGTAGACATTTTGCCACAATATATGTCGTGGTACACGTAGTAGTAATTTTTTTATTTTCATTCAGATTTTGTCTTATGATTTTTTCGCAAAGTCGACACAACATTATTACATATTTTGAAGCATATTTTAAATAGCCTTTTGTTTTGTAGTATATCAAGCTTTTTTCCTCACACTCCCCAAAAATACCCTTTAAGCATGCATCACATTTAATTTGCTTTGAAATAGAATAGTGAGAGATAAACTTGTGATTCTAAATCTATATCATCCGCGTCATCTTCATTCTTACTGTAAGTTTCTTCAATTGTTGTACGGGAACAAGAAGTGTTATTAATTTTATCTATTGAAGAACAATTTAGAATACCAATGTTTTCCAATGGAATGCAGTTGGTCCCTACGCTTGTTACTGACAGTTCATTGTGGATCAAAGCTTTTTATAAATTGACTCGAATTGTCGCGCTGTAGGATTGTCAGAAAATCCACTATGGCTTTGAATTCAAGAAAATAATATTTCTATATGGTCTTGACTGACCTTGTGAAATGGAACATATGTAAGTCCCCCCTCCCACTCAAAGTGCACCTCACTAACATCCGAGGCCTGCACTCAAATCTCAATGCAGTCCACCACCACCTCGAGACTGATAAGCCGCAGCTGCTGTTCCTCACTGAGACGCAGATCAGAAGTCCGGCTGACGCGGCGTACCTCAGTTACCCAGAGTATACTCTCGAGCACAGGTTCGTACCTCGTGCCGGAGTCTGTGTGTACGCTCGCGACGACATCTGCATTCGGCGTCTCAGATGCTTTGAAGGGGCTGGTTTGTCCATTCTGTGGCTTCTAGTGGATACTGGTCAAGTGCAAATCCTGTTTGCCTGCGTTTATCGATCCCACAGCGGGGACCAGGAGACGACTGGAATGTAACTCCGTGGCGCAGCTGGTCATTCTGGGGGATTTCAATGCCCACCACCAAGAGTGGCTTTTCCCATACCAGTTGACCAATCATGCTGGGAGAGAGGCGCGTAAACTAGCTCTGTCGCTAGATCTCACCCAGCTAGTAAACTGCGCCACGAGGGTACCGAATGTCGACTCCCATTCCGCCAATTGCTTAGACCTTCTGCTGACAACTGATCCGGACAGGCACTCAGTATCGGTTTCCGCACCGCTGGGTACATCCGACCACTGTCTGGTGAAATCTGTATCCGTCTATTCCCCCCCGTCATTGCAACCCCCGACGGGTGTGGCGATACAAATCAGCAGATTGGGATGAGATGCGTCACTTTTTTTCGTCCTATCCTTGGCGGGAGGCATGCTTCTCTTCGGGCGATCCGTCGAGTTGTGCTGAAGCCATTACCGCGGTTATACGGCAGGGAATGGAATACTTTATTCCACATTCTGACGTAGCGATGAATGGCAAGTCTCGTCCATGGTTTAGTGCTGACTGCAGTCGCGCTGAAGCGCTGAAGCAAGCGGCATACTCTGTCTGGGCTTATGCTGTAAGCGCATATGTCTCCGGATACTCGCAAACTGAAGAAAGCCTTTAACCTCGCTGCCAAGTCTTGCAAAAGGACGCTACGCAGGGCACGATTCGACCACATAAGTCGGATTGGCATCAAACTTGCCTCTTACCCTCCTGGGAGTAAGGCGTTTTGGTCTTTGGCAAAAGCGGTCGAATCGAACTTTAGTCAATTTTCGTTACCACCATTGCTGAAACCGGATGGGACACTGGCGCATGCTGCAGAAGAGAAAGCAAATTTACTTGCTTCTCAATTCGCGGCGAATTCACGTTTGGATACTGCAGGTTAAACTCCACCTATCTCACCCCGCGCTGACTGCACTATGGCAGAGGTGCGGCATACATCAGAAAGAGATTTTAAAAATCCTGTGGAGTCTAGACGTGAACAAGGCTAGTGGACCAGATGGTATACCAGCAATAGTCCTGCGTAGTTGTGCCCCCGAGTTGTCTCCTATTCTCACGCGCCTGTATCGCCTAAAAAAAAATTTAAATTTCAGTTCTATGTATGGGGACCCCCAAAATTTATTATTATTATTTTCTATTTTTGTATGAAAATCTTAATGCAGTTCACACATAAGAGTTCGGTTTTTGCCATTTGGCTCCGAAACCCTAAAAACTATACCCCGACTACGACATTTGATAACATACACGTGATTATTATCACATTTTGATTTTTTTTACATTTAAATAAATATCACATACATACTTACATAATACACATTAAACTACTTGTTTGTGCAGTCGTGTAAAAGTTCAAAACAATCGGATTTATGTTTCGTCTCATTAAAATTATACTAAGTATAAATTTTTATCGACATCGATAGTTAAGAAGTAAAGTCCCGTCACTCAAAAAGTCGGAAATTTTTTCGAAAATTTTTGATTGACTTAAATTCAACCACGATTAATCTCTATTGCTTAGAACATAGAGTCTTAAGTTGTATTTCTTAAAACACTAGTCTCGTGGGGAGTGCATGTAGTCTCGTGGGGAGTACGTGTAGTCTCGTGTCGCAGAAAAATGAGTAACATGTCTCGATTATTCATATTGCTCACTATCTAATCGAAACATCATTACGATTATTAGAAATTACATTTAAATAGAAATATACGTAAATAAAATAAATAAATACTCACAAATGAAAGGTTATTCCTTCTTTTTTAATGTTTGATGTGTTGGACTTGTTTTTGCACGAGTTAACAGCACAAAACGGCATTTTAGCGGAGCACTCGCAGACGTCCTTACGATGATTTACCGATGCGCGACTGTTTGTAATCGATTACGCAAATGGTTTTTATGAAAGCATTTGATTTTTTGGAGTTCGTTAATCTTATACCTCGGCAGAGGGGAAAGCGCCTGTAAGTCTTATCCTTAACTATATGATCTAAGCTTGACCATGATCCAGGATATTAGTAGATCAACTAATTACAGTAGAGCAGCTGCCATCACCTCTGTGACCCTGTTTACAGTAGATTAGCGATATTACACCGATGAATCGATCAAAATGTCGCGCGTTTTGACACCACCACATCCCTAATAGGCGAGAATGTAGAGGATCGACCAAAGTCCCGGCAAAAGTTTCGCCGGAAGTTTCGGCGAACATGTGGAGCGCGCTTTAGACAAAGCATAAGTTTTTGGCTCTGGATTCCACCCCGTGTTTGATATTGACATTATTGACAGATGTGATTTGAAGGTTATATTTGTGAAGGAATATTGAAATTTCCTTTATAAATTTGCTACTGTGATTTTTCTCCTATTTAAATAAAATTATTGTGGTGTGTTTATGTCTAAATGCGTGTTAAAGGATTCCACCTTACTGCTTAACTAACGAAAATAAAATAATCGAGCTAAAATAATCAAGGTACTACTACATAACAAGGTCTTACTTTAAATCACCTGTTCTCTGCTTAGATAATATTTTAAAATCTATGCATTATTGCTTTAAATAATTAGGTTGGCAAAGTTAATTGGTTTATAAATAGGCCCATTAGACTATCCATACCTTGTTGTGCCTACTTTTAATGATCTTTTGCAATTTATTAGTGAGTAGGAGTGGTCATTGTATGAAGGGGGACAATTTAAAAACTGGGCTTTCCACCATTAGACAACTGTAATTAGACAACCTTATAGCTATATTCTAGTTATTAGTTGTTAATGGCTAATGTTATATTTATAACCAATTTTATCAAATTCTCTCATAAAGAGTCCTAACAGAAGTGCATGTTTTGCTTAAACTTACAGTCATTGTATATTATTTATTTTGTTACATTGGATGTGGCAGTTATTAAAAATAGGTATGCCTGATTAATAAATAAAATAATTCCTTACCACACTAATAACAATAACCATGGACCATACTTAGTAATTTGATGGTGAAAAGATGCAGATGAACTCACAAAACCCAGAAAAAGCCTAGTGTTCTCTGAATGATACGAAGAATGATAAGAATGTACAATTATTACATTTATCAGGACTCACACACGACATACCTTTGGGATTTCTTTGTCTCTATGTTTCGGTAAGGTTACTCCCACCATGATCACCATAGTCATTGCATGTCATCATCATCATCATCATCATCATCATATCAGCCAGAAGACGCCCACTGCTGGTCATAGGCCTTCCTCAGAGAACACCACAAAGGCTGTTCTTGTGCTTTCCGCATTCAGCTGGTACCTACGATCTTTACCAGATCATCGGTTCACTTTGTGGCCTACCCACACTGTGTCATCAGTACGTGGACGCCACTCGAGAACTTCACTGCCCCATAGGCCATTTGTTATTTGAGCTATGTGCATTGCCCACTGCCACATGGCAGTCGCATGTGAGACCTGATATATGTAATAATCTGTAAAGAATGCGAGTTTAGATTGAAACAAATATGATGTGCATACCTATCAAACATCACCATTCATGAAAATCAGTACCTACCTTATTAGGCATGCTCAAGGCATATGTATGAAGTTAGTAATTCTTTCAGAATGTATTTCTGTTAGATAGATAGATGTATCAGGGCTGTTTTCCGCATTCAGGTGAACTCGCGCCTATTCTGTAACTCTTATATTTCTGTTATGAATTCTTCTTCTTATCCAGTGGATGGACTAAACTCTGACTTACACTTTATTGGCCCAGTGTTATGAATTATGATAATATTATGAAGCTGTAACAATAACGTTCTGCCCTTTTATAGTGCTCATATGCATGTAAAAATAGAAGTGTTTGTGTATGCCTATTTACCAACTGCCTGATCCTGTGAGATCCTCTTAATTACATTCTTAAAGATATTATAAACTTGTTTCGTAACAATCGTGACTAAACTATTTCAGATCATGTCATATATTGAAGACTTATTATGTGTGATGAGGGGAATTCGGCTTGTAGCCTCAGCTGGGCTCAAATTACAACAGGAAAATGCTAAGCTTATCTGGAATAACTCCAGCACCAAATCCCTAATACAAAGCTGCCCAACTAACATAATTAATTATAAGCCTACACCAGATTTATCAAAAGAAATCCTAGATAGGACACTAGTTGTCTTTCATGGATTAAGACACTTAGCTGTGATGAATGTTCCTAGTTTGATGACTGAAACAGAATATAAAACTAAAATGGACCCACTGTTACGTAAAGAAATTGATGAATTAAATAAAGAGTTTGATAAAACTTTTGAGAATTTGAATAAAGATAGTTATACCAAAACTGAAACGTCAATTGCAAGTGACGACATTGTGAGTCCTTTGGAATCTAGTGCATTAAAAGAGGCGCCAAAGCCAACTGTAAAAATGACTAGTGAAGGACCTACAACGAGTAATATAACCATTGTGGCGGATAGTCCAGTTAATGTGGTACCCAAACCTATTGCCAAGAAGAAAATGAAAGTATCTGTAAGTAATTTTTCTAGTCTAGACATACATACATGGTTTACCTGTTTATCTAGTCTTGGTACTGTGTCACTACATATTATAAAACAAACTTCCACATTGCATCTGTCTGTCTGTTCTTGATAAACTCGAAAACTACTAAACGGATTTTCATGCGGTTTTCACCAATAGACAGAATGATTCCAGAAGAAGGTTTATTTTATAGGGTAGGACAACACGCGAATGATATCGCGGCCGCCCAGGTAGTTACAAATATTGTTTTATCAAAAAATTTATAAGCTGTGTTTATATGAGCTTATATAGCTTATTGTTTTATTTAAGTGACAGAAATTCTTGTCAGCTTGATATCATGCAGCAATTTCCTTCTGATATCCATTTTATGCGAAAGTTTACGTTTTGCTAATGTGATTTAAATGTCTTGTAAAATATGTTTGTACTTGTTTGTTACAAAAATGCTACCATACTTTTGCAGCTAAGTGAAAACTCCAAGGCGCGTGTGGTGCCATCGTCCCGTATCGGGCGGATGTTTTCCTTCGGTTCCCTAGCCGCGGGACTGGGCGTCGGCACCGTTGCTCAATACGCCAGGAACACCATACAGTCTGTCACTGGCCACAACGAGGAGACCAACAATCCATTTCTATCCCCTGCTAATGCTGAGAGAATAGTTGACACCTTATGCAAAGTTAGAGGTAAGCCATATTGTATTCCTTTTAAATCCTTAAATGTGTACCATCAACATCACGAAAACTGTTCTCATAATAACTAAACTATGCAGGAAGTTTGTGTAGATTTTATATTGAGTGTTGGTACTGTTAGTTTAGTACTTGGTTGGTTGGTTAGTTTGGTTACGTGTGGCGTAAGCCCCAGGGATACGTGTTAAATAGGTTCAGAAAATAGGCCCCGTGGGCGACCGACGAAGAACCGATGGATTGACATCGCGGGTCGTATGCGAGAGCCAACGGCTTACGACGCGAGGATGCCAAAGACCGGTCGAAATGGAGAAGAATGCGTAGGAAAGCGGACCCTGGCAGAGACCGGGATAATCGCTAGGATGATGATGATGAGGACTGTTAGTTTCGGCTCTTATGATGACTCTGAGGTGTTAGTAAATTTTAAATTTTAATCCAGACCATAATTTCCTAACATTGGTAACTTATTTCTTACCTTTAACAAGGTGCTGCGCTTAAATTGGGGCAACTACTCAGCATCCAAGATGATACGATGATCTCACCGGAGCTGCAGAGGATATTCCAACGCGTCCGACAGTCCGCAGACTTCATGCCCTCCTGGCAGGTCAACAACGTGATGACCAGCCAGCTGGGCCCAGAATGGCGGTCCCGGGTTCAAAACTTTGAAGATAAGCCGTTTGCTGCGGCTTCTATTGGTAAAAATCCAAATTTCACAATCCTAAATAAATATAAGCATAAATGCCAATATTATATCCATTTCTCCGTGTTTACAGGTCAAGTACACTTGGCTGTCTTGCATGACGGTACAGAAGTTGCTGTCAAGGTTCAGTATCCAGGAGTAGCCAAAGGCATAAATAGCGACATCGATAATCTTGTTGGAGTAATGAAGGTACAGATTATCGTATTTATTAACTAACTAAGTTATGAATGCGATAATATTTTTATAACGAATTTAACATCACAATTTATTTCAGATTTGGAACATATTTCCAAAAGGAATGTTCATAGAGAACATTGTAGAAGTAGCCAAAAAGGAATTGTCTTGGGAAGTGGACTACATTCGTGAAGCAGAGTGTACTAGGAAATTCAAACAACTGCTGGCTCCATATCCGGAGTACTACGTTCCTGCTGTTATTGGTAATTATATAGAAACTAGTTCGGACGTTGTATAAATACTTATATGTGTACTTTCGTTAACGGTTTCGTTGCCGCATATGAAGTACATTCACTCTTGGGTAATAACATTATTTCTTTCCTTCTTTCTATTAGAAACATAAAAAAGAAAAGTTTGACTTTTCTAACCATCAAGACACCGTGGCCAAGAGACATATATTATCATTCTAGTTATCCTCATAATCGATGTTTCCATTGAAACGATTGAAACGCAACTTAACGCGTTCCGCATACAGCTGACATAGGAATAGCAAATTAAAAAGTGAGTTTCTTTCCCTAGTACGTGTGTAAAAAAAGGTTGTTGCCACCTTAGTATACCACTAAAAAGAAAATGTTGCTATTCCAATTTGAGCCGTACACAGATCGAATGAAGTTGCTTTTCGAACGCTCTTACCTCCAATGCAGATGGAATATCTTTTACTGGCCGCGGTGTCTTGATTGTTAAGGAAAGTATATTCTAATGAATGAATGAAAGGAAAATACGATTAATTGCTAGATAGGTAATGTGTTAATCCCTCCCAACCCGACCAGACGAGTTGAGCTCCGCGGAAGTGATAACCACCGAGTTGATAGAGGGCGTGCCCCTCGAGAGCATGTTTGATGCGCCGTATGAGACGCGGCTCGACATCGCCTCCAAAGTGATGCAGCTGTGTCTCCGGGAGATGTTCGTGCTACGCTGCATGCAGACCGACCCCAACTGGGCGAACTTCTTCTACAACCCTGCCAATAAACAGGTGACGTAGCCACTGATAGATTCAAGTACTTATACCCGACGAACTTAACTTATGTGCAGGACTGTATCGGTTGGGTAACACTAGTGTCCTCCAACCTCGGGTCTATCCACCTAACAAATATTTCTGGGAGGGTGATTGACTGCCCCAAATACTGAATTTGGCGAAGCCACGCCCCTGCAAGTAAGCAGGGGCCGTTGTGCCGTTTTTTCTTGTTCGTCTAGGCATAACGACGCTACTATACGCATACTACCCGTTTGGTCTAAGTTTGCTGCTGATGCTGTAAACGACAATACAACATTATTTTTTATCACATTGCATACGGCCATCTGAAGTAATGGTAGTGAGACGACGAAACATGGCTGCGGTAAGTGGTTGGCTGTATTCGACGGAGCAACAATCTTAGCGCAAACGGGTAGGTACTCATATTTGGGACATTATATCAGTGTAACGGTTTCGAAATGGAAGATTCCCAGTGAGCTGTTCGGTAGAGTAGAATGTAGTTAAAGCCTTGCCCTTATGGGTGTCGTGCAAGAGACTGATGCGTTAGTATTAGTATTCTGTGCCATATTATATTTATTTTATCAACAATTTATTGCACACAATAAATAGCATACAGAAATGACCAAATTAAAGACGACACGATTTATCTTATTTTTATCTTTCTTATAGGTTTCGCGTCTCTTTTGTTTCATTATCTCTACCTGTCAAATTGAAGTCAGTGCCAATGCATCGCCGTTATAACCGATTAGACAGCTTTGACAGCAGCGGAAAGCAACAATATAAGCTGGTACAAACCTGTTCAATGTTCACAGGTGATCCTACTGGACTTTGGGGCGACCCGCGAGTATTCAAAAAGCTTTATGGACAAATACATAGAGATCATAAAGGCTGCCTGCGACGGCGATCGCGCGGCCGTGCTCAGAATGTCGCTTGACATGAAGTTCCTGACGGGCTACGAGACTAAGGTGTGTGGTGGGAACTATTGGTGAACAAGATGTCAGACTGCATAGGCTTATTTATTTAACTATTTATTGCACACAATATACTTGCTTGTGCTACTGCTTGTGGAGGGAGAAGGGTGGAAAGAAATGAGGGTTTTCGACATTCCAAAATCCATCAGATGGCGATACTAAGACGTAAGGTCTTATGTCAAAATAAAGATCTGTCATTAGCTGGAATAGGTTCGTCGTTTTACGTCAGATATTTCTGTCCAATAGCACGGCAGTATTTTGACAACAGAGCTTACGCCCATCTAAAACCGCGAAAACCCTCATTTTATAGTAGTTGTTTCAATATCTCAGGTATATAATAAAGCAAGTCAATGAAGTTATTATTTACAGTTCTCGAGTATTCGTGAGTACGTTCACTCGCATCGACTAGCTAGACAATGCTTGCAACGCTACTTCTGTTCCAGATAATGGAGGAGACGCACGTGGACACCGTCATGATAATGGGTGAAGTGTTCACCGGCAGCGATGGCGGCGAGGAGTTCGACTTTGGCACCCAGAAGACCACGCGGCGGGTCCAGGCCTTAGTACCTACAATCCTCACGCACCGGCTCTGCCCACCTCCCGAGGAGATATACTCGTTACACAGAAAGCTTTCGGGCGTATTCCTCCTTTGCTCAAAGATGAAAGTAAAGCTGAACTGCCGGCGGCTCTTCCAAGATATATACGAACAGTACAAGCTCAACAGTGCCAGGTAACGCTGTACAGTTACGTCAGATAGCAGTCGAACGAAACGAATTACCGCCGACGATAATTGATTTAGTAATCTTTAGGTGTTGTGATGTACTACGGTACGGTGACAGAAGGAGGTTCGTCAACCTATATTTTTTTGTAAATGATAATCGTCATCCATTATTATCTACACAGAGCACGTAGCAGTAGCAGCTTTATTTGTACTTACTTTCTTTGTTTCGTGGTATAAGATCCATCCATGTTAGATTAATCGTTAAATGATGGCTGCTCTTACTAAAGTAGACGTCATAATTGAAGACCTAGGACATAGTAATATGATGCATATTAATTTGTCACAAACTTATCTGCAGCGTCGCTGCTGTCACATTGACATGACAATTGAAAATGGCGCCTCTTAGTTCCAGTATTAGCCACCGGATCAGATTAGTTTTTGGCATTTTTAATATGAATCATAATACAAAACGCTAATCTGGCCTTTTCAGACCCCCTTTTTGTTGCCCCACTGTACGTAAATTGCTGTGTCTAGGGTTCCGTAGACAAGAATTTGCTTTGCTTTGTCTACATAAAACTCTGCAAACGATACCACATTTTTCCTTTGTGTTAGTTCGTGAAGCGTTGTAGTTCTGGTGCACTTGATCGAAGATAGTAGTAGTACCTCCTAAGCTACAAAAGCTCCCCCGTTGGGTGAGTGGGTTACGCGTGTAGGTATGCGTTTTCCATGTAAAAAAGGGTAGTCCACAAAAAAAAAGTAACTGACATATTTTTTAAGTTTATTTGTATAAACTTTACTACAATATAATGTCAGATAGATAGTTTATTCGTGTCGGAAAACACTACGGCTCTGGCTAAAAACTGGAAAAAGTGCTTAGTAAGAAAGCACGGGTACGGTGTGATGCTTTTTATGAAATTTAACATTTAAAAATGCAGAATTGCTTAAAGTCCTAGAGCGCTGTAGGTACACGTATTTACGCGGTAGGTTACTCGCAGTTACCGCTTGCCACCAGGTGGGCTGTCTGCTTGTGGTATAAACTATTACTGAGTATTATGCAAAATAGCCCTGACTATGTTGGTCTTTAAACTGACGTTTTTCTGCTTGCGCGATTTAACCTTGTCTGATTTTGAACAGGTATAAGATATAGACAGATCATGACACAACCTCATGCAAGTCTAATTATACACTTTTTCCTTGCGACGAATAACTAGATGTATTGTTCGAACACATCGCAATTGCTCGAAACTGCCCCTGAATGAATAAATAAATTGAAAATGAATATCCTTAAGACGCAAATTGACTAATACATTGGCGCCCCATGACTGTATTGCAGAATTTGCAGGACTGTGTCTGTGATTGTTAGGCTTGCTTATTTCATGTCAATGACATAAAACGTGTTCTTAAATGCTTGATTTGTAGCTTGATAGGCGGTAGATGCTATAGGTTACGGAACCCTATCACAGGTAGAGTACTTAATTTTTTACCTAACTGTTATGTGATGAATTTGAAAGCGAATAATCTTTATTAAATAAAAGTAAGTACTAGCTAAAAATAATCATAATATACTGACTGAAATTGTAACAAATAAATTAGTGTACCTAATGAAATTACGTAACTAATATAATCTAATACATATTTTAGGAAATATTAATAAAGTAACTGTGGAGCTTCTTAAAAATGATAACATATGTTATATATGTATAAATATTGACATTACGGAAAATGCGAAGTAAGTTCGGTAGTTTGTGTGTAGGTGAAGCATCTTTTACTTTATTCTTCGCTAAGAATATCGGTTGTAATGTTACGTGTCATTGTACGGTAGGATCTTTATTGTTTTTTATAGTGTGAGTTTAGAACAAAATAGCTGCAAGATATTGCATAGTTGCGCTTACTAGTGGGATATGGTATAGTGTGGCTTAGCTCTGTATTTAAAGTCGTCAACCACTCGTCAACACGGTTTTTGATTTTATCGTTCAAATTTTTTTATCGTATGTTGAAATAGGTTTGTATAGTTTGATAATAATATTTATAAAAGGTTATAGCGATTTCTCTAAAGTTCTCGTAACATTGTTTTGGTATGATATCTATGATAATAATACAATTTACAGTATCTACTTCGCACAAGCCTTTCTAATGTAACATATTTTATTTTATTGATCATCGCATGGAAGTCTGATTTATGATTTATATTTCAGGGTATGTTTATTACTTCGAATTAAGTAATACCTATTCAAAATTAATAAGCCGTTTGTATAGTCCACAAAGATATAGAGTCTTACAAACCTGACTCCAATTATAAATCAGAGTATAGCTACTATGATCTTGGCCACTAAAGATATGCCGGAAGTATTAGTGATTGCACGGAGAGAATTGTTAGTGATGATTTGTTTTTGTTAATTGTATTCTTTGAAACACCTCGAAGTATGTAATTTAATTGATTAAAAATAAGCTTAGCAGGCTCTACGGGTAATATGCTATATAATTACGCAGTCACTATACAGTGGGAAAACTGAACTGCAGTTTGGCGGTGTTGTACCTAGGAAGTTGTTTTACTAAAGTACAGATATAAATCCACGGGTAAAACAGATTCCCATATATAAATAACATTGCCAAATTCATTTTGTCCAATGTATGTATATTCTTGTTATTGAGATCTCTGTGAATGTTTGAGGTTGCGGTACGGGTCGACAAGTGCGATAAAGATCCAGTTTAAGAAAGGAGCGTATGATTTTGACTGGTGGCACGAAGGCGGGTACTAGACCATGCTCCACTTTGACATAATATTCATAATCTCAGCCCATACTAGTCCAATGCAGGAATTAGGGCCTCTCCATCGAAAGGTGCCATAATCTCCACGCTTGGCAGGCGTGTTGGAGATCGTAGCATTATAAATATAACAATGGAAAACGCTGCTGCCCATTTTTCAGTCTACAGAGACTAGATCATAGCCTCGAAAACATTAGTCGCCTCCTACGACACCCACGAGTGTAAGGGGGTACTCTGCCGGACGTCACACGGACATCACAAAATATTATTAGAACAAAATTATACATGCAAAGGGATTTCACAGCAGACTGTAGTTATATTTTATGTCAATGTTTTTATTTAAACTTCCAGCAAAGTATTTAACGATTAACTATGTAACTAAATAATGTAATGCTATTAGTAGAAATGTTATATAATATTTATAGAATGAAATAAAAATAGTTAATGTTACTAAAACAATTTTTCATTAAAATACCTGAAATTCCCCTGGTCACGATGGTCTGATTGCAGTCGCTCCACAGTAATTATTTGATCTGCCAAATCCTGTATCATGGACTAACGCTAAGAGGATGTTGACATGAAATATGATTTCACTCAAATACGTACTTTTAATACCAGTACTTTTACCTATTCCAGGTAAAATTCGTAGACATAATAGTGCTAATGTTTTAAGACGAGTTTTCAATCCATGGATAAGTAATGAAACACAGTATGTATATAGAAAGTTTATTGCAGGTCGAAAAGGCATTGGGAACATTAAAACAACCGTACTTCAACCTATATAGGTTCACATTCATTAGTTGCATTTACAGGTGTCGGTTTTGAATCGATCAACATTCGATTCGTACGAATGTAGGTACCTACGGTATTTGTTGTTTTGTCTTCACTTTTCAATATTAACTTTGGCATGCGAATCGAATGTCGAAGGATTAAAAAAGATCTGCGGCTCCAGAGCGCTACTGTGACGGTTTGTATTAGCCAAATTATATTAAAGCTTAGTTTTCATATCAATTTCTACCAAACTTATGTGTTAGAATGAAGTTTGTACTAAATGTTGCCCGTTAGTGTTATAAATCCCGGGCTATGGCACAGTTTCAGGTTTTAAATCCTCTATTACAACAACCGTAGTGGTCAGAATGCAAAGAAATAAGGAAAATATAAAATAATGAAAGTACAGTTTTGCTTCATTGCGTATAAGTAACCATTATCTACATAATATTTTAAATGTACACAATATTATTATTTTATAGAGCGTACAAACATCCGATAGCTTCTCTATAACAAACAATTACCTCTAATTTGTGCCGAGATCATGTTAAAAATAACACTATTATTTATGTTTGCCAGAAATAACATTTAGCTAAATCTTATAATTTAATAATTTAAATTTACATTTCAACATTGCAACTCTTTAAACAAAACAATGTACTCACAGGTAGGTACCTACCATTAAAAATTGTATTTATCGCACGACGAGGATTTATACCAAGTTGTATGGTTATTTCATCAATAGGTACATTGTATTTGTAAAAAAAAACTACCTTTCGATTTTGGTCCAATTGCGGGTAGGCAACGAAAATCTTTTCGTAGGAGGTGAACTCTCCGAAATGCCGCGCGGGCGCTATCTACCTACATAAATTGTTAATAATTTTATATTGTACGTAATCCATTAGTTGGTTGAATGTATTTTCCCAAATATTAGTTATTAAGGGAACACATCTCCGTTACGTGCACAGCTTTTTTTTGTGAAAAATCCTTGCTCAACCTACCTATTAAGTACTTCAAAATCAGTGGAGATCATTTTCATTGAGAATTATGGGGCGTAGTAATATAGTTATATACATAACATTTTAAAAATTATTTATTGTAAGTTATTAGATAGAGATGTTATCCGTATTCTTCTGTAGCTTTACATTAAATACAACTGATCGATTGTATAAAATATAAATCTAGCAGTACATACGGGTTCAACCGGTTTCGAACTACCGTCCATGCGGATTTTATGTTCAAATACTACGGTATCTACTTAATTTTTGTTCTATGAGGTATCTACTAATTATACGAAGAATATGGTACTGTATATTCAATTATACGTGCGATAAATAAAATTCGTGTGGTAAACTTAACTCTTATCGGTCGCAAGGAACCTTCAAATCCAGTACCTTGTAGGAGTATCTACTACGCTACAGTGTGAATAGCACTTATAATAAAGGTAAATGAAACATGAGGTTGACTGTGTATTGCACATTTAATAAATAATCTCGGCGCTAATATGTGATAGTACGAAATATCCTGTGTCACCTAAAGGAAAAGCAACACTTAACAAATATAATTGCTAGCAGCTACAAAATACATGATTGTAAATATTGTTACGTATCACATCAAACTAATACTTAGTTTGTAGTAATATAAACTACTGATAGATAACAGTTTAATCAAGTTACATTAAAATAAGTTTAAATAGGTTTTGTAAACAGAGTGCTACCAATCATTCCCAAAATGTCATGATTGTCTTTTATCCACACAACTCACTTTGACTGGGTAATTAATACCTACATCGACGACCATGAGTGTGTTATATTATATGGTATTTTAGTCTATTTTTAATTGTTATTTAACGTTAGATATGTTTTAAAACTATAGTATCGTGTTAATTAAAAAGTACATAATCGACTAGAGAGTAAACATCGTTCAAGCATTTCTTACATTTCTTATTATTTCTTCTCATTAATTATTAATAAAACGATAGTTTTAAAATAGATACTGACATTGAATAACAATTAAAAATATACTCAAATACCATATAGTATAACTAGTGCGTGTAGTTATAATTTTGTTCAAGTTTAATATAATATAATATACACTATTCTACATTAACTACATTGTTACTCGCAGACCCAGGTCATCTCATACACAATCTTCACCAAACGCGACAGGTAATCCAATTCCTTTTAGTCTATATCTCACATTCATGAGAGACAACACAGTTTACACTTAGCAAAATAGTTGTAATACAATTTAAGGCTATCATCAGAAGATTTTATAAAAGGTAAGGCAAGATGGGGAGCTGTCCTAGCCGCGACATCGCATGTTGGTATGGTAACGTTGAGCCATAATGTATTGTAATCATCTAGGAAACAGCATTTATTTATTATCAATTAAATTAAACAAATAAACTTAACAGCGTGGGTAAAATTATCATAAAAATGTGATGATTAAAAGTTTAGTAAGTTTTACAAAGAATATACGTACAAACTGTCTCATACTAACAACTAACGTTCAATAACTAAGTTAACACTTTTAAGGTACATTAACTACATTTCTTTCATTGATTGTAGGTATAAAGTAGTAACATTTTAATTAATACTGATTAAAAATACAATAATGTGCTACAATAATATTCTTTGTCAGGTAAGTAATGTATGCCGGAACACCACAGTTCAAACTATCTATGAGGTCCTGTGGTGTTTCGATAAAAAGCGGCTGTTCATACACAGTGGGGTTTTAGTGGTTAGGGTGCATTTCGGGGAATCCCACATATCCACGTCACTCCCCCGGGTAAAGTGACAACCACCGAAGATTTCCCCTATTAAAAAAGAAGAAAAAGGTAAGTATGTATGGAAATTTCCAGAAAACAACTATCAAGATGGAGTCTATTCGTTCTGCAGATAGTGTGGAGGTACCATAAAGTTACTATACCTAGTGGAAAGGTATACTAACTCTATGGGCGGTACTCGTGTATACTCCTACTTCTTAATATACGTAAATAACGTCACGTCGTATGTCTGTTTTAGAATTTTCCCTGTTAAGCCATTATTTATTACATTTAGACGTACTTTTTCAGATACGCCTATTGCTAACTTTAATTGTCAATTTTCGATGTGTAATATTGGTAATTCTGACCAAGCTCGTCGCTTGCCTAAATGAGCCTAAATTAACATGTACTTTCTTTTCTAAACTCTCACTTATTTGTATTTTTTGCCGTTATCAAGACTGGTACCGAATCGAAATCATAAAGTCCATGTTACTTAAAATCGCACCTTATCTTGGCATTCAATAATTATTACTTTTTGGTTTAATTGTTGTGAGTTTTCCAAAAGTTTGATACACAAATAACCAAGATACATTTTTGTATTTATGGTTGGTCAGAGTAATATATAAGTACTATTATTTTATAAATGTTATTCAACGCCCATGCATCCAACACCATGATTGCATTCAGCCAACAAGCCTAGTGACTATAACTTTTTAACCACATCATGTTAGAAGGCGCATATAGTGCCTGTATGTATTTGACTATAAACAAAATAAGTTATATTTATATACATTATCCCCACATCGCAGCCGATTTCGCGTATTGGGGCGAATACACAACATTCCAGTATGAGTAATTTTTCCTAATTTTTAATTTATTCGAGAAATCGGCTAAAGTTACACAACCCAATGCTTAAGTATATTTTTTAAAAGTTATGTGTAACTGATATAGACAGGTTTCCCAAACAATGAGTATAGGTAGATTTCTTATAGGGAAGTAAAATTATAGTGTACAATTTGAACAGCGCTGATTAGTTAATACTTATTACGACATCGGTTTGGTTAGGCCAAATGTTGCGCACTGAGATGTGAAAAAGTAGTTCACAATATTAGTAAATAACATTGACAATAAAAACGGAAACAATTCGACCGAGCATCTCATGACGAGGATCACATGATGGGCCGCAGCTGCGGAGGCTGCGGCGGCCGTCCCCGCCGCGCGAGGGCACCGGCGAGGGCGAGGGCGATCGGCGCGCCGCGCCTAGGCGTTGGACTCCTTGAGGTCGGAGAGCCTGGCGAGCTGCGCGGGCTCCAGCTCGTCGGGGATGGAGGCGCGGCCGGCGCGCGGCGCGGGCGGCGACTGCGGCGCGGTGGGCGGGCCCGACCCGCCCTCCGACGCCGTGGAGCTGGAGTGCGGGCGGCGCGGCTCGGCGCCCGCGGCCGCGCCCTCGCGGCACACCGCCGTCTGCTCCGACAGCGAGGACTCCTCGTTGTCCTCCTCCTCCAGCGAGCCCTGCTCGGGCAGCGGCGGCGCGGGCTCCGCGGGCTCGGGCGCCGGGAACGGCTGCTCCGGCTCCTCCACCATCGGCGTGGCGGCCGTGATCACGATCCCCACGCCGAGCCCGCACTCCTCAGGCAGATCAACTTTGGGCACCACCCGCGGCACCGCCTCCGCCGCCACCTCCGCCACCGCCATCTCCGCCAGCAGACTCTCCTCCTCCTGCGGGACGCCGCGAGGTTACACACGCTGCCGAGTCGTGGACTTCATAGTCTAATGTTTAGGTAAGGTAGTGTAGTGCTAGTGGGCAGTCATACATTGTAAGGCAAATAAAATGTTTAATGCTATCGTTACTTGGTGTTACGGATAATATTCCAAGAGTACCTATAGGTGGGTGGGTAGATGATCAATCGCCTCTTTTATACTAAACGTTGTTAGTGTTGTGGATAGGTGTAACGGAAAACTTCAGTAATAAATTGGCAATAATTATTCGGAATACAAGATTAAGTTATTTCTGAGTCTTTACCGTTGGACACAAAAATAGGTACCTACATAATTTGTTACTATATGGTTAGAATAGGTACATTCAGCTTTGGCAGATGCCTAGGTAGGTACTTAAGTATAAGATTAGAAGCAATAATTTAATAATACCTAATCATAGCTCTCATGCAGAACTTGAAGGGTCATGCTTGTGATGAGTTGTATGCAAAGTATGGATGTCTGAGACTACTTAAGTCGGTATCGGAGCGGAAGTTCGGGTCTGGTAATAACTTTGTTCGTTACCTACGTGTAGTGTTTTTATGTTGCTGTTTGCTTTCTTCTTAGATCACCTTAAAATAATGACTATGTACAGTACGTACGTACTCAAAGTAACACCTGCAATACAAAAGCTCCAATAAAGCATAGTGAAACAAAGAGACAAGCGAATAAATCTGTACCGAACTACGTAAGCGGCGACGACAAAGCAAACATTTTATTAACAAAGTCATAAATGGCGAGTGTAGTGAATATTTTAAATGAAATTCAAACCTCTTCTACATTTTCCGGGTCAGCCTCATCGACTGAAGCATGGAAAGGAATTCAGATTAATTAAGACGTTATTTTGAAGTTTCTAATTCAAAATACATTTTTAGTCACAAACTAAGGTACTTTATACTTATTAAATTATAGGACACAGTCATAAAAATTAAATTATTTAGGTACTATGCCCCTGGGCGTTATATAGATACTTTGAAGCTTTTTACAGACGATACCTGCTTAGTAACTTGGTAAGGCATCAAATCCGTTACAACTTGTTGACTTGAGACGACTGTGTATATTATTCATTAATGAAGGCAGGTTAGTAAGGTAGAAATCAGCGCGGGCGTGCATCGCCGGCTGGCACTCACCGACGATGGCAGGCGTGCTGGCGGCGCTCGCGAACTGCTGTCCGTACAGCTCGTGGTGGTTGCTACTTAGCTCTAGATTAAAGCTGAAGTCCGGCTGGCTGTCCATGGAGTCGCCCAGGCCGGGCGGTGGCGGCGGCGGAGGCGCCCTCGGCGGCGCTTTGCCGTTGTTATTATCGACGAAGGCCACTGGCAGCGTCCGGGGCAAGCCAACATACAGTACAACCCAACACTTAGTCGCTACGAAGCCCCGTAGATGTAAAACGACCCCGATAAACCGATCGGCCCTGTAGGTTGTGTAGGTAAATCGAGATGCAAAGCTGTTTTCTCAACGATTCTGTGTTTTAGCTGTAGTTTATGTTAGTAGGTACACTTTTAGAGGCAAACGAGCGGGTAAACAGGGCCTCAAGACCGTAAATTTACTAGTGACGCCATCGAGTTGTAATTGGATCGCAACAGCAGCGCAATCGCAGTTTGACACGTTTTTGGTATTCTGTTACTAATAAAAGACCAATCAAATTGTATTGGTTTTCGATTAGTATTACAATCGTAGCCCGGTTCGATTGTGTGATGATGACCCAATGATGACCCTTGTAAAACGGTATGTTTGACAAGGGTCATCATTGTGGACAAATTAATTTACGTTAAATTAAAAATACGGAAAATTTAATAAATCAAAACAAATCAATCGTGCAAATTTCACGTTCTTTTGTTCAGTGTCTTGGTAGGTAGATTAAAGAAGGCAACACAAAGGAGAGCTGCGATTGAGAGACGATTCGATTACGACTCAATTGTGCAAAAGTTTTTGCATATTACCCAATTTGTCTCGAGTTGTAACTTGTAATCGAATTGCAGTCGAATTGTGAGAGATCTAAAAATAGCGGACTTGAGGCCCTGATGGGCAGTGATCACCGCCGCCCATAGACACCCGTAACTCAGTTGTGAATATGATGCCAGCCTTCGAGATAGGCGTGGATATATGATCTCCATGTGCAATGAAGTTTCAGCCTCATACCCCTTTGCATTGTTTACATTTCACAGACACGTGTCTGTATTACAATATTGTAATTTATGTTCATATTACGTAATATGAACATAAATTACAATAATGTAATTGTATTCTTTAATTTATAATTGAAGCACATTGAATGAAGCAGTAGTAGATAGTAAAACTGTAGAGTTTCCATTTAACACAGACGTAGAGTGTATTTAAGATCAGAGGTTTATAGAAAAGCTAGGAAAAGACAAAGCATAGTTGAGTTCGTGAAATGCAATCATCAATAATTACATTCAGTGACAAGCACAAATTAATTGTAACTTCTGTTGTTTATAGTTAGATAAGCTGACAAAATAATTTATTGACCCTCCGGTCGACTTTGACTATATGCCAATTTGTCAATTTCCAAAGTCGTCCACATTCGAATTCGTCCATTCCTAGAAGGTCCTTTTCTGAAATTGACCTTTTTCATATTCCCAAGTCGTCCACTTCCTAAAGAATACTTTCCCTTTGCGTCTTCTTCTTTTTTGTCTATTCCTAGTTTGTCTACTTAAGCGATAAGGAAACGTACAGCTATTGAAGTGTTTGAGTTTGTAAGAATGCGATTACGTGAAAGAGAATGTATTTACGTTCGTACTGCACAATACTTAATAAAGATATCTTTATTAAGTATTGTGCAGTACGAACAAAAACATACATGTTTACATGTAACCATGTAAAAGATACATGGTTAGACAATTAAAAAATATCTTCTCTCGATTCTAATATATGCCCGTCTAGCAGAACTAGCCACACGACTTGACAAGACACGACATATTTGTCTATCTCGTTCTGTCAACTAAAGTGCAAGAGAGATGGCAGGTCATAGTTCTAATGACAAGCGGAGGCGCTGTGAGTTTTTCTAGCCTCCGTTATAGAGCCGAGCGAAGATATTTCTAAACAGTCTATCCGTGTATATATTTTTGCAGCTGACTGTACTGGCAAAAATTTACGATAATTAAAATAAACTTTGGAAAAACAAATCGAATGACGGCATCGTCCTCACAGAAAAGCTTACGAAGGGCCCTGGCCCTGGCCAGGCCATATAGAAAAGACGCGGCACGGACGTGGCAGCGTTGCGCTTCCTTTTTCAGGACTAGTCAAGGACGCAGGCAAGATAGGAAGCGCTGTGTGCAAGACCCGGTTCCTGGCGCCCCGCCCACACCTTTCCTGCCCCGTCCTTTCTGTATGTTTTGCAATAGGGCGCAAACGTGTCTTCGTCGTGTCCGCGCCAGGTCTTTGCTGTGTGTTTTGCATGGCGACGTTACTATACAGTTTTTATGAAAGTAAATTATAGGGGCGCCGCGTCTGCGACGTGTCTGCGTCTTACCTACGTCTTTTCTGTGTAGCCGGTCGCTAACGTTGGATTATTATAAGCGTTATTACCAGTAATAATTTGTGTGTTAAGGTTTATTTTTATTGGCTTTGGATTTCCTAATTTGGCCCAATTAGGAAATGGACAACTTAGGAAATGGACAAATTAGGAAGTGGTCAAAGTCGACTGTTTTCATCTCTTTATTTCACAATTATCAAAGTCGTGATTATATAGGTACGAGCGAGGTTATTACTTATGCTACGCGCCACCTGCTATAGGTAAGTTTAACATTGGTGGTACAATATATTGTTAACAGTTATGTATCGGATCCTTGAATGAAGATAGTGGCAGTGGGAATCCCTCCAACGATCGTTTTATTATGATGTACCTACGTTCAGTAAATTTACAATTTAATACTATATCGTTTTATTCGTCTTTGGAAGAGTGGTCGAAGTACACATAGACACTTAGAGATTTAGTGAATAACCTATAGCTATTGCAAGATTTGAGTTCCACAGTATCAGCGAACAACCATACCTATTGGCTCCGCCGAGTAGGTAATCAATGAATATCCGTTCTATTTCTTTACATGATATTTACGTGCGAAAATCATGCAATTAGATACTCCAATGCGTGAATGGACGTATGATTCCTAGTGTACATAACTCTAGCGAGAGTATAATGCCATTCAATGAACTGCGGGTCAACAAAATACCATGCCAATTGGGAACAAAACCACATCCAACCCAATCAGCCAATAAGCTATCTATCGCGCGAACAACCGCACAACTCACGCAACTAAGTATGTGTAGGTACAACAAAACAAAGAGTTACAGTAAAACTTATTTGCATTACACCGACATATTCGCGATTGGACATGAATTACTTTGGACTTTGTTCTTCGTTCATTTGTGTCTCCCTCCGTAATAGTGGTGCTAATGATTGTTTAATAAATGCAACAGCGTTTGCAGTAGGTACAGAAAATCCTCTAACAAATTGAAAAACATTCACCTACCCACATAAACATCAAACAGAACACAATTCCTTTGAAAATTCTCGGTGTTCACAATAACTAAATAAATAGGTAGTCGGGTATTTTCTACCATCAGTCGCAGTCCATGTCCAATCGTGTGTGCACATGAGAGGAAAAAGTGGGAAATTGTGGGTAGTGCTTACGTTCTTCGTTGGCGGCGGGCGGGGTGCCGGGGGGCGAGGCGAACACCTGCGCGGCGGACCCCGGCGGCGTCCAATCCTCGCCCCCGCTCAACGGCTCGCCGGTCTATCACAGATTAGAAAAAAGTTACAGCCTACGTTCTAGACGCGAAGACGGCACAACCATGCAAATGTTAACTAGAAAAAACCTGCCAGTGGCGTTAGTTGTAATTTATAATAGCTAATACCATTTTATTTTTATTGCCTATTATGGCAAACGGTCAGATGGAACCGGTGATAAGCGGCCGAGTTGTTCCAATTTAATTGGGAAATCGTCTACTTCATTTCTGCATATTTCATCGACCGACTTAATTTACTAAGGATGTAAACTGTTGTAAACTGGATTTTCTTCGCGATTTTTCTTCGAATACGTACCCCCATTACAGACTGAATAGAGATTATCTTAAAAGAGGTTGTTCCCCACTGATTGCAATATTTTTCAATAAAAAGAAATGAAGCAGTCCAGCCAATATCTTTCCCTAAGTTGTTTTGCATTCTCATCAACATGCGTAATTTCGATATGCGCTCTTTCTGGCGATTTTATTTGAGCCATTTATTTAGTATCCATCCGTGGTCTTGATTTCCCTCTGCTCCGTGGTCAGGTGGCACGATATAATATTTGACGACTGCGAATTTTTGGAGTGCGTGGTTTGGTTTACTTACACCTTAAAATAAAATAAAAAGGAAATATAACAAATTATAAAGAAAATGAATAGCCATAATAACGTAAAAACTAATCAAATGAAATAAGTAATAAATATAAAAATATTTGCTGGTCCTTGTCAACATAAAAACTCTTTTTTAGCAATTAAAAAAAATGGTATCAAGACTATTCTAGTTTTATGAAACAAAACCTACATTTCGTCCGTTCTGCAATAGCTCACCTCATCGCACTCCTCCACGATTAGCGAAGGGAAGTTTCCTACGACGCCGTTGACTTCGCCGCGCCACCAGCCGTCGTCCACGCCATGCGCGTCCCTCGACACAATCCTGATTATCTGCGTGCCATAGTTAACGAATTCAAACTTTCCATTTATGTTATCGAGGACTCGAGGACACGTACGCCGTATGTACCTGAGATGTGCTAATTTCTACAAACATCGTTGTGTGTGTACTTGAAAATTGATTTGTTTTGTTAGTTGTCCTCCTGTCATTGACGGCAAGAGTGATAAAAACAACTTAATGCGCTCCGCATAAGCCTGAAATTTCGCAATGAACAAGTGTAATTTTATTTGATATGGTAATCTTAACCATAGTGGATATGTGGAGTTGCAATTCGATCGCTCTCGCCCTGAGACACAGATCACTTTGATGAGGTCGGAAAACCCGCTAAGATGACTTGTTTCATGTCACAACTCACCTGCCCCTCCTCCAAATTGAGCTCGTCATCGGAATCAGCATCGTAGTCGTACAACGCGAAGCAATATCCTAGTGTCGGGAGCTGCTCCGCTGCGACCTTCGGCTCCTCTTTCGGCTCGTCCGGCTTGGTGACAGGCGCTGAGATGACCGAGATCTGGTCCGGAGACTGCACCACGTCAGCGTCCTCGCCCTCCACCGTGTAGTCCACTGATGAGAAGGAGATCTGCGTGACGAGCCCCGGTGTGGTTGACGCCTGCAATGTTTGCCGTTGTTGAAACTTGGAGTAAAAGCGTCGCTCGCCCCTCCCACGTTTACGCGGGCGTAGAATTTGTTGACATAAGACTTGTTTTCAAGTGCTTGTGGATATCTAATTGTATTAAAATAACGAACGACTTGCGAAACTGATTATCCGCAAACGCTTTACAAACCAACAAACCACGCTGTATATGTCGACTACTGCCGTTTACCGAACCGTTCGACTCACGAATTGAACTTTTCGAACCTACTAGGCCGAACCGAGGCATAATCTATATTTATAATAAAACAATAAAAAAGTGTCTGTACATTGTCCGTACACAATATTCTTAAAAAAAAATGTGGGCTATAAGTAATAATTTTTAAATTTTTTGTCTCTGTTTGTACACGCTAATCTCCGGAACTACTGGACGCATTTGAATAAAACTTTCTTTTTTGCTTAGCCATTAAGTCTGGGCAACATATAGGGTATAATTGATTTTGGAAACTGGAACATCGGATGTAGAACCACAGCTTGACCTCTTAGTGCTTTCATACATTACGCACCTGGAAATGATAAACTGCCCTAAAAACGATTCCCACGCGGACAAAAGCTAGTCTCCTATATTCTACAACCTACATTTAGCATTAGCTGACCGAAGGTAGGTTTAGTCCTCACCTGTTCCCTCTCGACGTCCAAATAGTTGTTGGGCACGTAGCCCTCCTCGCCGCGGTAGTTGCGCGCGCGCAGCCAGCCGTCGCCGTCGCCCTCGCCGACCACCTCCAGCTGCTCGCTCTCTATTATCGAGAGCTCGTCCGGGTTCTGGGCCTGTTTCATGGTCTTAATGTCATACCGCAAGCTAACAGGCATGCGGGCATATTCCACACCAGGGGCCCTACCACAAGTGCCTCGCGGCGCGAGCTTTGTCGCGCCGCGAGAGAGCGTTTGTCTCTTTCTCTCAATACTAAGACGAAAGAGATAGCAATACCTATGTCGCGGTTTTTCTCGCTTATCGCGCGCGAGAGTAACTTGTGCTAGGCCTACAGGGGTATTGCTAATGTGTTGCCTACCCTTTTGAGACGAGCAGGAGTAATGGTGTGCGCATTACAATATATAGGTACGATTATCCCTCCGCCACCCATGGTCCTTTCGTCACGTCAGAGAGCGTGTCAGACCGAATCGCGAGGGTGCGGACTGCGGAGATTGTGTAAGCAATGGTATTTCCGAGTAGGTATGTAGTGAGGTCTAGGTTTCAGAAGGCTGTATTTTAAGTTATCCGGTAAGGTTGTCTGTATAATAACGCTTTTCTACTGAAAATATTTCCATCCAACTATGCAAAACTATGCGATTCGATAGCACTTTCCACGGAGTGCCACCGTCTATAGAGCTCATGCCTCATTTAATAGACTTACTCATATATCAATAAATAGACTGCGCTGGTAGCTAACGTTCTAGTCTTACCGTATATGAATACAACGCGGTGCACTTGTAGAGGGGCGGCGCGGGCGCCTCCGCGGCGGGCTCGGCTGGGGCCGCGGGCTCCGCCTCTACTTCACCCCAGTTCACCTGCGTGGGGTCGTCCCATCCAGCCGTGAGCTGCTCTATGCGCATGCGGCCTTCTTCCAGCATGGCTGTGGACAATACTGGGTAGTAAAGTAGGCACAAAATACGTCAGTGAAACGTATTAGGAAAGCTCCTGATGCCCTCTGTATTGTGTATCTCACGGACCGAGCTTGGAGATGCACTGGCATGGAGCTAGCTAGCGGGGCCGCACTCACCGCACGTATACTCTCTGTGACCCTTTTACGAGAACCTGACTAGATTGAATCATGGTTACACGTTCAGTTGCCTAAATGTTTTTTTTTTCTTTTTCCTCACCGCGAGAGCAACGGTTACTGAGGGCCTAGTGTGAGTTCCGCTTCGATTTTACTTAACTATCGCGTTTGCGTTTACGTCGAAATTAGTATGAAGAAAAAAACTTCATTTACGTACCACTAGGCGGCGCTATATATTTTTTCATACTAATTTTCACGTAAACGCAAACGCGATAGTAAAGTAAAATCGAAGCGGAACTCACACTAGGCCCTCTGTTCAAGTCGAAGTCATCCTACCTGCGTAAATCGCAGTCACCCATATTCCGAAATGCAGAAGCCGCAAATGTTGCCCACCGGATCAAAATATAAGTTAATGCCCATGTACTCACCATCGACGTCCTCGTCGTGCTCATCCTCGTGCTGGGAGTCCGAAGTGGTGCGCTGGTGCGCGGCGACCGGCGTCGGCGCCGACGACGGCCCCGCCTCGCCCTCCGTGTTGTCGCTGTCGTAGAAGGAGTCGGAGCTCGGCTGGTCCTGAACGGGAGGCTAGCTTTGAAGGCTTGAAGGCGATTCGATTTGGTAAAATAGTGGACCAAGCGCGACTTCCTTCGTGTACACCTACTTTACCCCTATATATCCTTTTTATCTTGCTTGTAAACCTTTCTCTTGAATCACTCTATCGTGGTTGAAAAGCAAATAATTTTAAAGTTCTAAGCGTACATAGGGACAGACGGCGGCGAGAGACTTTGTTTTATACTATGTATGTAAAGAAGAGTTGTCCTGATGACGTCGTACTAACAACGTCCTTAGGGCGCGCGTTTACCTATGTCCGATTTTTCGGATCGGATAGTCGGGTCAAGCTATAGGAAGATACTCTAGAGTTAAAACAACTCTACGATCTCTTTCATTGAACTGATGTAATCTAATAGGAATATTATCATTAAGATAAGAACATTAAGAGAGAAATAAATAAATCTAAATCTAAATCATCGAATAAATATATCCATCGGTTTCGGTTTTTCATGCTTTTTCCCCTATTTATTGTTTTTATTTCTATACAACTACAACTTTGGCTTCTCCTCATTCGAACTATAAATATAGCAAAACTGTTAAAAACAAAACATTACGAAACAATCGACTTAGTGGCCGGCTTACTCAGAGAATTTGGTTCTGAGGAACCAGTCAGGTGCGAGGAATTTTGGATCGATGCCAAATGATAAGGCATTCGGAGTGGCTAAACACCAAGTTTTATATAGGCTCGTCCAATATATTCGGGGTCGCTAGCCAATACCCATTTGATTGAAATTCTTTAACGCATTTAACAAGTTTACAAGCGTTGCCTTCGGAGCACGTTAATGAGAAGCGTAACTGGAAAAGCTTGTTGCTCAGCAAATACCTGACTTTTAAGTAGTGGGTATATACAAGTATAAAAAATAAACCGCCATAATTTTACCGGATTTAGGTATCCGATTATCACCACATAGCTGAATCTCCACCCAATACGCGGCAATGCGACTGGTGGAATGCCAGGCTGGTTGGAATACGTAGGAAATTTCAGCATTTTCAGCGTAAACCGAATAAAGTTCGTTGGGCTTGAAACTCGGATACAAAGGATCAACGTTACGTTTCCGCACGGTCGGGCTTACGTGCTGCTACATCTCATAATAGCACAGCACTGCTTCAGGCGAAGGGTAATTTAATAAAAAACATCGCGGAGAAATTTAAAAAGATGGTCCTTGGTATCCTGAGTTCAAGGCAAATTGACCTGCTAAAATGGCATTCGTCTCAAATAGTCTCAAATTAAAAAATCGGTAACAATCATACTATGTGTCTAGAATAAACTATTAAAGCCCTTTGGGATGCACTTATAGGTTATGCTCGATGATAGTTCAAAGAACGACTCTGACTACCACCGCAAAGTTATGCGGCTGATATTCCATCTTTTCCCGTTTGTGACTTGGTGTCCCCCGAGGAGTTCATTGCTGTGGTTAGAAGCTTATCGACCAGCAAGGCTTCTGGTGAGGATAAAGTCTCTAGTGTCTAAGTCTCGAATGATTAACGAGGCGTAAAAATGCAGGTCTTTGCATCCTAGAGATAATGAACCGATGCATTACCGAAGGTCAAATTGATTAATCGATTTGGCGTCAAAGTTATATAGAGATCATCCTTAAAATGGGAGATAAGCCTCCAAACGACCCAAAGTCTCTCCGCCCACTTAACACTTCTTCCGAACCTAGGTAAATTGCTTAACTTATTCCACCCGAAATCAAATTTCCTAGCTTAATAGCTTTTAAAATATTGATTCCGGGTGGAATAAGTTTCCATAACCACAAGTATGGTTTCGCGACTGTTAAGTCTACAATAGTTTCAACAATCTCCGTTACAGTTGAAATTGCAGAGTCCTATTATGTACTCGGTGTTTTTCTTGCCAATACATAATAAAACTTAAAGCCAGAGGCTGCTACTCTAACATACAGGGTGTCCTTACGCTCTGGACAAAGTCGAATACTACTAGTTGAGTAGGGTATTTAAAACAAAACTGCAAAGTATTTACCGAAAAATCAACGATTTTAAATTTATAAACTCAGCCTGTATGTAGTTGCATGATCTAGGAAGTACCCTAAACATTGCAAACTCTTTTGAACTGCATTAGAACTCCACGTCAGATGACAGCTTAAATTAATTTAATAATATTGTATTAAATTTGACCATAATTTGAAGTGTGACATAACGTTACTCGCTTCTCATGTGCCGCTTCAATGATAGCCGATAAAGTTGCAATTTAATTTGGTTGAAAAAATAGTTTTATATATTTTTGTCTAATTAAAAAAAAGAACTATTTTATTATGCTGCTGAGTAGCAGTCTTACAACGGGAATCATTATTTGTCCAGAGGTTAAAGGTCACCCTATATTTTCGATAATAGCTTCTTACTTTATTAACGGGAGCACCAACCTATAACTCGGGCATTATAGTAGCTCTAAGCGTATTACGAAGGGATGCCCGCAGGGATCTGTACTGTCTCCATACTTATGGAATCTGGGCTTCGACGATCTGTTTTCACTGCCTTTGCCTCGGGATGCTCTCTTGGGGGATACGTGGACGATGGGCTGGTTCTGATTCACGGAGATGTGGGCCGTGAGATCGAGTTCTTAGCCAATACGTGTTTAAAGTTAATACACAAATGGGGTAACAGCAACCGCCAACATTTTCAAGTTTCACGTAAACCTTCCCGTTACTAAATGGTTTATTAGTCAGCCCACCGCAAATAAAATTCAATAGCTGCGATTAAACGGAAGGAATTGACACCATAGATCACATTGAGCTACTTATGTGGGTTGTGTTAGTTACGGTAAGCCGGCCGGTATGGGTCGACAGAGCGATAATTGTCACGGCGCCGCGACGCAAAGAAAACTTTACAAAGCCAGCGATTAGTATTAATATTTCTATGCAAGCATACCGCACGTTCAGTAGCGATGCTTTACCGGTGTTAGCGAAAGTACTTCCTATTGACTTAGATAGACAACGACGGGCTGCAAACTACTATGCATAGCGGAATATCGCAATCTCTTACTTTGTTCGACCGCGAGATTGGCGAAAATCGAGTAAATTGTTCAAAGATCCTAGTAAAGTTTATGCGGATTTGTTGGATGAATGGCAGAGTCGGTGGGAGAATTCTAGCAAGGGAGTTCATTTGTTTCAGTTCTTTCTGTCTATTCGCGATAGACTTGGTAAGAAATGGCTGGTGGTGTTTGGTGGTGATTGTGTTGCCCATTTCTTGACTGGACACGGTAACTTCAAGGCTAAATTGCACTCTTTCGCACTTGTGCCCTCGCCCTACTGCGAGTGTTCTTAGCGTGATAGTTTAGTTGAGCAATCTGCTTATCATATTTTATGGGAATGCGGACTGTGGGAACATGAGAGATGCTTAATCTTGGATTCTATTTAATGTACTCGTAAGTCGGGTGTAGTTTATTATTCGGACCTTGCGGTGACAATAGGGAACTTTAAAGTCTTTTAGCGCATTTGTTGTAATAACTATTGGCAAAATAATGCTAGACATAACTTAATTAATTACCTATGTCCATAGGCATAGGTATGACCTATGCCTATATTGTGTACGCTGTCTCTGCTTTTTGAGGGGGGAAGTCGGACTACTTCGGGGGGGAAGACTATCTTTCCTACTCTACCTGTTACTTCTTAATTCAAGTTGTTGCGAGTTCAAAGAGAGTATTTAGCTTGTCCTCGGGCGCGCCTGAGTGTCAAAACTCAAGATCTGTGTATGGTCGTTGCTGTAGATCCTGGCTACACAGGAGTTGCAGCGGTGGAAATGACTGTTGGGGCAAAGTAATAAAAAAATGTAAGAAAGAATACTCACGGCCGCCCCCGACGCATCAGTCCTCACACTGAGCAGGCTGCTGCTCCTCGGCAATGTCTCCTGCACGGCAAGCAGATCCACTTCCTTTAGCCATTCATCGACGGGTGCGCCGCCGTGCCTCAAGCAGTCGAGTCGTGCCTCGTACTTTACTTTGGAGGTCTCGGATCGCCGTATGTTGGCTTTCAACTCGTCGATCTTGACGTCGAGCTCGGGGCCGTTCGGGTCGGCCGGGTCCACCTATGAAGGGTTAGTGCTAGAGTTATCTAGAAACGGCAAGTTATGTGCAGTTTTGCACTGTTGATGACATATGTTTTTTTATCCATCTTTTTAAGAAGACATACGCTGCTGAACAAAGGTCTCTGACTAAAGTCGATCTGTGACAAGTCACAACAATCGACATATCGCTCGCGTTCATTGAAATTCGCTTGCGTTCGACAGTTAATCGAATTCATTCGGAATCCTGTACCTATTATTTTTATCCAATATGTGCCACGATACGTTAAGTTTGATATGTGACAGGTGCCAAGTTGAGATGAACTCTTAGGCGGCTGCATCCGCGACACTATAGGTAGTCAACTCCCACAACAAAGGTATGAACTGTCACATCCTGATGTGCCCACTCACCTTCTGTCCACTATCTTTCATAGCCTGGTAGATGTGTATCTTGCGCACGGCGTCTCGCACTAGCGCGGTCTCGCGTACCACGCGCGTGGCCCAGCGACGCGCCTCCTGCGCGAGAGTCTGCGCCACATTGTCTGGGTCCATGGTTACGGTTTCCACGGGGTCGTTGTCGCAAGGTTCGAACTCGTACTGCAGCGGGAAGGTGTTTTTGTAGGATTATTCTAATACTAGCGAGAACTACGTGAATCGGATGCAGTTCGGGTGCCAAATTCAGTATCTGTATAATAATAGAATTCGATTTGAATGACGTGTCGTGGTGCACCATCGCTATCGATTACACGAGGTCACTCGTAAACTTAATATCATACTGTGGTGGAGAAGTGTTAATTTTTCCCCCATCAGTCCTGGTAAACAATAAGTAATTTCAATTGGCAATTACAGTCCAGGGAGATTATGAATCAGTAAGTAACTACTTACACAGTGAGTGTCGCATGAATTATGAAATGGGATAATGAAAAACTGAACATGCTGTAGTCCCGCAGATATTTACCATATTAGCCCAATGATCAACTATCTCAATGATCTAAACCCCTAGATATACTCACTTGAATGTGTTGTTTGAGAACCGGGTAGTACAGGTACAGGCACTGGAGGTTGTACTCCCTGGTGAGCTGCTGAGCTTGGTCCCTGATCTTCCCGAAGGAATGCTGAGTAGCGTAACATGTCAACAGCTCGGTGCGCCCCATCAGGGTCAGAAAGTCTGAGACCTTGTCGTATACGGAGGCCTCCATGCTTTGCATGCACGTCTGTAGTTCCACTAGGAAGTAGCGGTTCTGAAAGAGAATGGTGGAGTTACTGCTTGCTGGCTTCATTATCTACCCGGTACACGTGTTGTGTACCGGGTTACGTACGTAAAGCTTGACAGAGACAGAGGTGAGTAATAAAAAAATTCAAGGCATTTAATTTTATCTTATTAACCAAATTTTATTTTGAATTATATTTACTACAATTATTTTACTAACTTGAATTGGAGCAATTGTGGCTCTAGTTCTGTGTTTTATGTAGCAACACCGGAAATAGTATAATCTGTCATCAATTTCATATTACGCTATAAGGATGTCTGATGGATAGTGACATGATCGTTAATTTTTACATGTCGATCGATATTATTTTTTATTGAATAAAACATTGAGTAAATAATATTTTATGTTCCTGTATTATACATACATCCTGTCCTAATAATATTATATAGATGGATGGATGTTTGTTACTCATTGCCTCATGTGGCAATGCAGAACAGAATTCTCGAGTAACGACCACGTACCGGATGACGCAGCGTACACAGTACTTTCGCAAGTTGGTCGGACATTTTGATGCGTAGGTATCAGCTGGATGCGTACAGCTTAGGACCGGCCTTAGTAGAGGACTTACGATGATGATATATTGACTAGGCGAAATTGGGTAGGTACATCGATGCTATAGACTTCGGGGAACCAGCCATTGGGCATATGACATTTGAAATCAAGCAGTATAACCTTCCCTTGCGGGTTATCGACAAAAGTACTAAAATTACATCGAACCGATTGATATCGACTTTTTTTACTCTTTGCATCCCTATGAACATAGTTTGACGCCTTAGTAGTGACGTTGTCGCCATAATTATTCCTTCTGTTTCCTGTTTAGGCCTACCAATTTTAGTAGGTATACAATAACGAAGACGGCGGTAAAGGCTATATAGACTATTTAATAGCATCGCGTTACATTTCCTTTTTTTGTATATTGTTGCCAGTAAAATAACTTTAGTATACTAATTATTCCGCAACCTGTCAAAGTAACCTCAGTCCCTGGTACCCCTTTAGTAACTTTTTCTGCCTACTTATCAAACAAAAAAATAACAAAAAAGACTGTACTCGAGGCCACTGCTGGAAAGAAATTGTTCACAGTAGGTGATTTTGCTTATTCTTCGTGTATTCTTTACATTTGTTGGGCGAGTTGGATCGATATCCACCTATGCAGTCTAAAAAGACATTACAAGACATATGTCGAAGGGCTATTATTATGAAAATTTCTGTGCCACCCAAAGCCATAATTATTATATAAAATCTGATAACTTATTCAGACTTCGCATATGTCTTGCAGGCCAAATTACACGTCTTCCTCAAATTGCAGTTAGAATATTAGCTGTGATACAAAATTGTAGGTAATTTATGTTACCAAGAACGTAATGATGATTGGCTTCGTTTTGTTGTCCTTGCGCGAAAACCTTGTATCCACTACTTCGAGGTTTGAAGATACTGCTAATACATTTTTTATACCACACTAATGATGAGAATCAAACAGACAGCTTTCTTGATGGAAAGCGGCAACTATCGCCCATTATCATCGTCATATCAGCCGAAAGAGACAGCCTACTACTGGACATAGGCCTCTCCCAGAGATCTGCATAAAGGCCGGCCCTGTGCCTTCCGCATTCAGCTGGTACCTGCGATCTTTACAAGGTCGTCGGTCCCCTTGTTGAACCTACCCACGCTGCGTCTTCCGGTACGGGGCTGCCACTCGAGACCTTTACTATCGCCCATAGTCCACAACATTTAAGTATCATTTACACATTTAGGTACCTTGTAACAAATATGCAAAACCTTAGTTCTACTGTCACTGCGAGGACTCCCGGTATATTATACAAAGTAGAAAGATGCCCAGATACACATGTCATGACTGTAATACACTGGAACATGGCGAAAATAGATAAGCACCCTCCAGGGCCTCCAGTCCGCTAATTTACTAATACCTCGATTGAATTATAATTGGATCACAATCGCAGGTCAGTGGCAGTTTTACGCATTTTTGGAATACCATAAACACACAATACAGCAATACAATTAAAACAGCCCCTCCTGAGGCACCTATCACTTGACAGAGTCCTACAACCAATTGATATGAGCATAATTTATTATGTATTTGCAAACCTGGTGGGCATTCGCAGCTGCGATGCTGAGCAGATAGTCGTTCCTCGCGCCTGCGGACTTCTCTTCGAGCTGGTCCCGTCGTGATGATACTTTAGCGCTATTCTTCTGCAGCGATGTGATAGATTGAAAGAAGGAACCTTTCTTCTTTTTCAACCTGTGTGCGTAAATATCCCAAATTTGTATTCCGATATATCTACTTATGTAAAGGTATGTCATGGAAATGTCCATATAATATATTTAAAAATGAGTCTATATACAGAATGCGCCACTCGAAGTATTACCAATTGAAAATGCTATAATATGGTCAATTTTGAGTTATTTAAATTAATATCTTCAGTATATCGGAAAAAAATCATATTAAATTTCAGTAAAATTAGGCTATTGTTTGATGTAGCTACCTTTAGCGTGGATAACAGCATCGAGTCAGTCTCGAAAAATTCGCTCGTTGCACGAACGTGACGTACTTGAGAATCTGTACTTTTTCTTTACATTTCTACAAGACTCGACACCATCCCATAAAGTTTACAAGAAAAAAATTCCAGCTTAATTTTTTCAACATTGGATACAATATTCCCCGTTCCTAAACCCAATGGATTTTCCCATATTATTCACTCGTAAGGCAAAAGTATCAGCTAATCAAAATGAGACTGCCGATCCCTTAGAGATCGCTCTATGAAGAGAATTTGACAAAATACCATTAGACTGCATTTGTGCAGAGAGTGAATTCTTCGGGACAGACTCGATGCTTTTATCCGCGCTAAAAGTAGCTACATCTAACAATAACCTATTTTTATTAAAACTTGACATATTTATTTCGATATCTGAAGATTTTAACAAAATAAACTCAAAATTGGAAAATTGGAAACACTTCAAGAGGCGCACCCTATAATAGATGCAATTATTAGCGCGATCCAAAAAAAAATTGTCGCGCACCACCGAGCTATATTTTTTTATTTATAAGGAAGGCTCAATCGTGATGCATCAAAACTTAACTCTAGCAGAGTGAAGGAATTAATTATGTAGCATGCTACTTAGTTAATTGTATTTAGTACTGCATTGTTAACCCAGCATTGATCCATAGCCAGTGAATGCAGCAGTTTAGGCTAATGTAGGTAATCGCCAAATTTCAGATGTCTATCCTGGGGATGCCGAAACAATGGCACGCCTCACAAAGGTGGCTGGCGGAGATTCTGAGCATGCCATATATTGATTTAACTATCAATGCGATACCTATTGTAATTCAATTTAGTAGTTCGCTTAGTTCCGTTTGTAGGCAGTATGGTCTTAATAGAAGGATTATATAGAATAAATAGGTATAACTCTTTATTCGCTAAACTATTTAGTGCCGGTGGCATGTAACAAAAGTGCCGGTGGCATGAAGTGAAACCAATGTGAGTGTTCAACCAATGTACATAACTCAGAAAAGACTCATTGGTACATGACGGCACTGGAGGCATAGTGCGTATTAATATTTATTTCCTTTATGATCGACTAAAAAACCAGCACATAACGTGTGTCAATGTGACAACGCACAGAAAAATCAGATGTGTACTTACTTTTCCTCAATGTCTTTGGCTTTATCTCTAACATCGTGTGCTGTATGTTCCTCATCGAAATACTGCTTCTTCCGTTTGTCTATGTCCAGCACGGTAAGCTGCAGCTCCTTGTGCGCCTGCGCCAGCGAATCCGTGCACTGCGGACAAGACCATCATCATCATCCGACCGGTCAATCCTAGCCTCTGGCAGGGTTCGCTTTCCTACTCTTTCATCGTCCGTACACTGGAGACATCAGCTGAGTTCAAAAGAGAGAAATTCTACCGTCATGGGTTTCCTATTCTTGTTATCTATATGAACTTGTGTTGTCAAACGCTCTATTTAGGCGCGGAATATATCAAGCGTCGCGCATTAGAAATTTAAACAATATTTGGGTTGATAATGCGTCGCTGACACAACCTGCGTCGCCGATTTGTTAGTTATGTATGTACGATTCGGACAAGATGAGAGAAGGCGCTATAGGTCGATAATCTAATCAAAGCCAGCGAAATTTTGTATACGCGATTTTGAAACCAATGTTTATGGCTGTGGTTTGTCAGATTTTCGTTAAAATATACTGAAATGTTAGTTAAATGGGATTTAATATTTAAATATAAATCTTAAATCCCATTTAAATTTGAAAATTTAATTATCTTGGATTGCTTAATATGGAAATTATGATCAAACTTCGAGTGTATGGCGCACTAGCTTTCGGTAATCGACCTATATGACAACGTGACTACAAGTACGTATAACTTTGAACCATGGGTGACCTATTATTTATCCATCGAGTTAGAAACATTTACAACGGAACTTTTGACATTATCATAATATTAGCGGTCAATCCCGGGTTTTGCCAGGACCCACTCTTCTAAAAGGCAAGCAAAACGACTTCGTATTAGAACATTTTACTAAAGTGGTGTAATAGTGGTACCGTTTGGAAAAGCCGATTCACCGCAGTCGACAGTCTGTGAACAGGGGGATCACGCGCAGTGTGGTTGGCTTTCGTATGCGAATTAGTTACCTATCTCTTTCACACTCGGTAAGTTACCACGAGTGTGAAAGAGAAAGGTACCTAATTCGCATGCGAATCGATTTTGAACGGTTCAAAAATACGGCCCCAGGGGATGATAGTAGGACCTCCCAACAAACCCCCTAACTGAACTTTTATCATACTAACATACAATAAATCATTCAAATACTAAAGTACGCCATTACATGTGATACGTTACACTATGTATAGTATTAACAATACGAAGAATCGCCAATACGGTCAATTGCTGTGTTATTTGTTACACCGGTGCATATAACTAAACAAAGTTAACCCATCCTTTTAATTTAAGTCCCAGTTCCAGTTAAAGTTCCCATTGCAAGCAATTTTGCAAGCGATTTTCTTTTTAAATATGCACGAAGATTATACACATGGGGTAGCACTAAAAGCCTTGTTTGAGTAAGTGGTCTATTACTGTTCAATTTCGATGTCCCGTTTAGCACAAAAACACGTACGTACCAGTCGGCTGCCTGTCGATTTGCTAAGCTAAAACAACATCACAGATGATGGCAACGACACGCCATGTGACAAATCGCGGCGAAATTGTAATAGCAACAATTATTATTTACATCCGACAACATATCCACACGGCACGCTCATTTTCAATTTTCATTTATTTGCTTTAAATATGCTACATATATTACAGGTCATAAAGTACAACATTCTTTATATGCAGATTCGCCATAATGATATTATGCTAACAAGTTAGGTTTGTTTAAAATGTTTTCCTAGGCAGTGAGCCTCAGTTGGAAACACTTATTAAGCCGCTTTCTTAGTACTTCGGAACCTCTTTAAACCGCGCAGATGCCAGTTAGGAGTAAAGTAGACAGAAGAGGCGCGGCGCACCGTCGCATTCGGCATAGAAATATGCAGCGAACTATATAAACAAACGATTTTCACGAAATATCAATATACACGTCTATGAGTTGGTACTCATTAACATAATATTTTAAAATACCTCTAACTAGCGCGTGTCTATCTAAGTGTAGCGGGCCTTTGGAATGGTACACGCGATATCTTTCACACCAAGCCTGCTACGGACGTTGATACCCGTTCGCACTCGGTCGAAAGGCAAAAGGCTATGTACCATTAATTTATTGAAATTTGTCTTATGTGGTAAACAAACAGCACTCGTAACAAAATTGCGACTTGCCGTATCAATTACGCTACGAACATTATGTATACATGTCTTGAATTATAAAATAAAACCCTTAAAATGTAATTTCAACGAACACTGTTGCAAATTATTCATTTAAATACGTAATTTCACTGAAAATATAAATTTCACCATCACTTACTGCCACAGATTTTAAAAATCATTGGCATATTGATATTCCGAAATCTATTTTGTCTAATGATTTTAGAAATGGGAGACGTAGAATGAATGAATCAACCAAAGAGTTTTACATAATATTAAACTCTTTGGAATGCATCGACTCCCACATTGTTTCCACGTGGTTTCCACACATAATCATGCACGATAAAAACTATATTTTATTTATACCGCCTCTATGGACCACATAAAAATTATTATAAAGTATTTATTCTGCGAAGCAAATGCCGCCGTGTGGTGACCGGCAGAGTAGAATAGCACCAACCACTTACGCTCATGGGTGTCGTACAAGGCGACTAATGTTTTCGAGGCAAAAGATCAAGAGTCTCCGTAGTCTGGAAAATGGACAGCAGTATTTTCCATTGTTATATTTAAACACTGCGATCTCCAACCCGCCTGCCAAGCGTGGAGATTATGGCAATAACCTTCTCTTTCGTGGGAGAGTCCCTAAGTCCTGCAGTGGACTGTTACGGGCTGAGATGATGATTTATTTTGCCTTCTATAGAAATTGGTACACAACGTGTTTACAACCTCTTTCGACTACTTACATCAACAATTATTAAAATTAAAATAATTTATTCGGCCTACGCTGGGCTGTTTGAAAGTGATCTACAATCTCTGTGAACCGATAAGCAATTTCAATGATCTAATCATTTAATCAATTTCAGTTTGGTATTTTAAAAGAAAACGTTATACAATACTTTGTGTTGTTATTAGTTATTTTATCTGCAATAATGACTTACGGCTTTTTTTATGGATTTCAAATCATACTTTGTGACTCAGACGACTCGGTTGGTGATTCAATCTGGAACGACAACTTACGGCGTGCTTACGGCTTTGATACACGGAAATTTAACAATTGTGTGTTCGACACAATTGTCAAATTTCCGTTTCGCTGCTCGTAACAGTAGTTACTTGTATTTTTACCTATGGGTACATATTGTATCTATCTATCTAACACAAAGTTAGAGTGATTGATATTGTTGTGTTTAAATATCCATATAGAACAAACAACTTTCCTTTAGCTCAAAATATTAATAAAATTATTAACGATTTCCACACGAGCTAATCCGCGGGCAGAAGCTTGTTTATAAATACTTTATTTCGGTAGTGTATCGATCTAATTAAATTTAATTAAATGTTTACGTTATTTTCGTTCTTATTTCACCCATCTGCAACAATGTACTACACAGTTTATGCAATAAAATTTTATTCTATTCTATAATCATTCATTCGGTGTGTCCCCAACCTTATAAATTATCTTTGGTTGCTAATACGCCATTACGCCATATTTGTTTACCACATAACACAAATTACAATAAACTAAATATAGAGGGGAGTGGTGGCAAAGAAGTGGAATTAGTTTCAGCATTTTTCTGTCCCTCTTACGACTTGCAACAGAGTAAATGAGAGGGCTAAGAGAACTCATATCCTGGTGGACGAAACGCATAAAACAGAGGCTACACCTAGGGTTGCCAAAAAATTTCAAGAAGAATGTAGGTGATTTCAATTTTTGTAGTAAAAATAACAGTATCCATATAAAAAATATAGTAAGTATCCTTTATTAATTGTACACCCTTTGTCGAAGAACCCTTCGCTATTCTACTGGACACACCTAAGAAAGTGGTTTTGTGTAGATAGGTACTTTTTATTTGAAAGGAAAAGCGTACGAAAGACGCTCTACGAAGCCTACCTAACCACGAATCACGGAGAGCTACTAACTAGCCGATGTGCATTATTAACAACACCCATACCTTCTTGGCGACGTTGATCTTGTGCTGGCGCAAAAACTTGGCCTCGTCTGCGATCTGCTGCTGGAACACCTCGACGGCGGCCAGCCGCGCACGCGCAAGCTTCTCGTTCTCCTCGAGCACCGTGCGCCATACGTTCCACATGTTCCTGGGACACCACAACAGTCTATGAAATTTATGAAGAGAGAGGCTTGGTGGGGTATTTGTTTGAATTAGAGTCGGTCGATTTCAGAAGTACCTACAGAATAACGCAGCCAAACAATACTATTTTAAATTATATGGTGTTGCCAAAGTAAAGTAAACACTGCCGTCATAAGAAAGAGTACAGTAAGTCGTGATTTTGACAAAATTGAGTTAGTTACACAGAAATAATCGCTGAAAAATAACGCGTCTTTCTGTCTAGGTTTCGTTGCTGTATTATGTTTTCCTGCGATTTTGCATGTATAAACAATACAGTATGTCTGAGTAACATGTTAACGATTCCTAAGGCATAGAACAGTAAGTGGTTAGGTTTTAGTTAAGACACTGTATTATTTACTAGTAATATTGTATAACTAACAAACAGTGCAGTAAGTGAATTACATACCTTACTTTATAAGGTATTAGGTACATAGATTTCCACAGAGTCGTCAAAATATCGCGCGCAACTTTTAAACGGCTTTATCTCAAAACCGACTTTCGGTAACTTACTGTACTCTTATGACGGCAGAACATGTCACGGGATTTTAGATGTAGGCAACGCATTGGTGAACGTGGTCTATTTTTTAATCGTTCGACTCGAGTCGAACGGTATTCTATTTTGATTTCCGGCATGAAAAATTCAAAATTTTGATTCATGGTAATACCAAACCAGTGGATTTTACCTATCGTTGAACCATTCGCTTTCGGTGTTACCAATGTCATTGTAAAAATATTGAATGGTTCATGCCCAAAATAAAAATTGAAAACCGTTTGGCTCAAGGCAAGAGGTATAAAAATAGGGCGCCAGGTGTTGTCGATATAAATATTCTCAGAGTTCACTTATTGAAAGTCACACATATAAACAATATCATAAATTATCAATAAAACTTAATTGAAATTAAAATACTTATAATAAAAACAACAGAAAGATACAGGGAATAATTATATAATTTATTACGTGAAACTGTTCTCAGGTTCAATTTAGTTATAATTAATATTTAGTTGCGTAGCCTTTGTTGTCAATGACAGCTTTGCAACGGCGCGGCGTGGCATTGATTCAAGCAATTTCAGACATTTTTCGAGTGGAATTGAGTTCCATGCTTCAACAAAAGCTTCGTAAAGTTCGTTTTGATTAGAGTTGCGTTTGTTAGAGACTTTATTTTTAACGTCGCCAAAGATTTTCTATAGGGTTTAAATCTGGGCTATTTGCAGGCCAGTCTAAGATAGAAATACGTTCCCTAAGTGAACATTTGACACTGTTGGCCGTGTATTTAGGGTCATTGTCATGCTGAAAGATCTACGTTACAGGCAAATGGTCGTCAGAGTAGGGAATCATTGTCTCCTCTAAGATGTGTTTGTACTGAAATTGATTCATTGTACCTTCAATCTTTCGAACGGGTCCAACTCCACACCCGGTAAAACATCCCCATACTTTTTATATTTCCACCACCGTGTTTGATTATGCTCCTTGTGTATTTATTTCTGAAGGAATGGTTTATTGGACGCCTAACGTAGCGCCTTCCGTCTGAATTTATCATGTTTATTTTTGTATTACCTGAGAATAATACTTTTTTCCAATCTCGTATCGTCCAGTTAGCATATTTGCATATTTTTTCGCGAATAATAATCGCTTCTCTCGGTGTTGCTTGGTAAGAAGCGGTACCTTTCGAGAAACCCTCCCAAACAATTTAGCTTCCACAAATCTTCGACGTACCAGTTTTGACGAGACGTGGTAGGGTCATCAGACGAAAAAACCTTATTTTTAATGGGTCTTGTTTGGCAACACGCACAATTAGCATATTTTTTCTGGGCGATGTTTTCCTCGGTCGAGCCTTTCTGAGAACATTTTCAATAGTTCCGTGTCTTTTATAATGGTCAATAGCACTAAAAACTTTCTTTACAGAACATTTCAAATGGTCAGCTATTCTTCTATATGTCCACTTTTGATCGAAATGAAAATAACAATAATTTGCCGACTTGACGCATCACAACTTCTATTTTTGCCCATTTTCGACAAAACTCGTTACCCACAAAATTCCAAATTGATGTTCAATTGCCGCCAAAACGATAGAAAATGCGAAGAAAGAAGTTTTCTTTTTAAATTTAAAAAACAGAACGATCCGTGTATACTTTTTTCAAGTGTTTCTAATTAGGCGTCCAAGCGGCTGGTAACATAAAATAGACCTACATTGGTTTTAACTGTTTTTGTTGTTAAAACTTTCACAGTTTTGTGTTTTTTTTTAATATTTTACGAGTATTTAAATTTGGTGGCTATATTGTAGCATGATTATTAGTTATTTAATTTAAATTTTTTCATGAATATTGCCAGTTGAATTTAAACTTCAACATTTTAAATGAAGTGTTTCTAATTACTTGTCCACCGCTGTAAATATATAGAACTGCTCGCTTTTGTAAAACAAATATTTTGTTTATTTTTGTAAGACATTATGCTGTGGAAATAACTGTAATATACCAGACGAGCTGCTGTATTCAGTTAGATTCGGTATTTTTCTGATTGCATAAATCGCAGAGCTAACTTTGCCTGTTAATATTCAACTGTAGACAACAGTTAACTTTTATGCCCAAGAATACCGTATCTTTAACTAAATCAAGCTTTTTAATATTCAGGGATAGGTTTAATTCATTTTTAATTACGTTGGGGAATGACCTCATTAATATAAATAAAAAATAAAAACGGTCCTAAGATCGATCCTTGAGGTATTTTTATAAATAATCCATTGGACATAGTATATTCAAGTCTACTATTTGAATTATATTTTGCAAGTAAGACGTTAGCATTGCCAGTGATTTATTATTGACGTCATAGTGATTTAGCTTCATCAACAACGTGGAGTGATCAACACGTTCGAACGCCTTTGATAGATCGCAAAAAATCCCTATAGCATCCTCAAATTTCTCCCAGGAATCAAATATATGCTTAACAAATTAGGATCCTGCATCAATCGTTAACTTTCCAATGGTGAATCCCAATTATTTGCTGTGGAACTGCTTCGCACTAATAAAGTAAGACAACAATTAGTCATGCACGACATATAAAATACTTTTATTGAAAATTAACGCTAATTGATCAGCAATAAGGTGAATGAAGGCCACTTTAACTGATATACCTCGTTATCATTACCGAAAACCCCGAGCACGCCTCGCGGTTTGCCATTTAGAAGACCAGCATATAAGATCAACTAGGGGCCCCTAGACTACTATTGATACGGGGCCCCGCTAAGTCAAACTACGCCACTGTTAACTTAATGTACCATTTCAATTTGATATGTCAGTAGCATTTACATCAATATTTATATTATTATATATTATTACAAGCTAGTTTGTCTATCATTATCTATTGGCAGTACCACTTTTATCTGTATCTGATTGTAAACAAATGTATATTGCTGTAAGACTGTGAAATAAATAAATAAATAAATAAATCATACGACAAAACAATTATTAAAGAAATGCTTTAGAAAAAGACAAAGGGCGGCAGCGATACTACTGAATGCTACAACTGAATGTAGAAAATAATACTCGCAACCAATAGGAAAACTTATTGCAGAAAATAACGCACGCCCCCAACAATGCCCCTCCCACGGTCATTTTGTTGGCGTTGTAGCCACTTTACCGTGCATTCTATTTCAATTTTGTTTTACGTGCTTGATCGACTAGGCAACTATCATGGCTCCATTCAAACAAACTTTTATAAAACATGTTAGGTACGTATTGTTTAATGTAACTTCTAAACATGTTACTATGTATTATTTTACAAGTTACGTGGTACGTTAACAAAAACAGCATTTGTACATTGTCATACACCAACATATTTAAAACACGAACCATTTTTGTTTATCTAAAATATTTACAAATCGTATTTACTAATTCTAACTCCTGCCAATCTCTAATTGGTCTAAATGTCTCTTTACATTTAAAATTTAGATCGCTCGTGCCTCCATGTTTCCTAAGTTCCAAACTGCGGACAAATACCTGAAAATCCATACATTTCTAATAGTCTACAATCAGGGTATTACTCGGAAACTACATTTGTCGCAAAATTACGACAAAAGTAATTATTGCTTTAAGGCTGACATTAAGCTGAAGTAACTATTATTCTGGCCCCATTACCATGTCACGGCGGCCTAGCCCTGACATTTTCATGTGGTGGGCGGACATGGCAGATTCCTTAATGAAGAACTTGTCGAAGTCTAGAGTCTAAATTTATTCGTACCTATCATTATTCTGTCACATCCTACACTTGAAACTTTGTAAAGTAAGATAAAAATAAGGATTTAAAGTTCAAATACGTCTAAAAGTGACGTTGAACGTTTAAGATTTAAATATCAGCTAAGCCCCTTAAAAGTGTCCGCTTAGAAAGTCTTTTGCAATTTCCCGCAAGAACAGGATGAATGTAATTAATGGGAAAAGTAAAACACCAGGTCATCTTGGCGTTAATTTCCTGGTTATGCTCTTGCGCGAGGGCCCGGGGTTCGGCTTGATTATGATTCAGGATTTGGCAGATCAGGTAATTACAGTAAAACGAATGCCATCTGACCTCCGCGAGCAGGATGACAGGGGGATCTGGCCAGATTTAATCATATTCAGTCGCTTTAATGTGTAGGTTTCATCACGATATTTTCCCTCACCGTAAGAGCATCGGTTAGTGTTCAACTAATATACATAACTCAGAAAAGATTCATTGGCACATGGTGGTACGAGTCGGACTTCTTAACCATCAGGTCACCGACACTCCATGGGCAAAGCTATAAAAATTAATTTCTTGTTGTTTATAATTGTCCGGACAAGGTTTTTATGAAAGTTAAGAAAATTGTACTAGGTAGTTAGGCGAAGAGAATAGAGGGGTAGATAACAACGCAAACTAAGTTGCACCGGGCAGCTATCCAGTTCATCTCAAGAGCAAGATGCACTCGTGCAGCGGTATAAGTATTTGCCGCGCCATTATTACGATCTACAACCACGACTCGGTAAACGTCTACGGAATATTTTCTTTGGCCTTATTTTGAACCGCTCGCCACAAGGAAATTGGAATTTGTACACGAAAAATTCAATATTTTGCATATGACGCTGATTTTCCCTAGTTTTGAACCGTTCGCTTTCGCTGTTAACGGTAAAGCCCAAAAGCTAAATTTAAACCGTTAACACAAGGCGACTGGTTCAAAAATAGACTCTCTGAATGGTTTTATGTTTCAATCATTTTAAAAGCCGAGTTCCGAAAATGACAAGCCGGGTTCCGAAAAGGTTTTAGTACCATAGACCACATACATACGCTGCGGCAGGTTATACAGAAGACCGAAGAGTATAACCGGCCATTATGCTTGGCGTTTGTGGACTATGAGAAAGACTTCAATTCGATCGAAACTTGGGCGGTGCTCCAGTCTGTCCAGCGGTGCCAAATTGACTTTCGATATATCGAAGCACGGAAGTGTTTGTACGAAAACGCCACGATGGCAGTTCGTCTCCAGGATAAGACCACAGAATCTATTCAGCTGCAGCGAGGTGTTAGACAAGGTGATGTCATATCACCGAAGTTGTTCACCGCTGCACTAGAGGATATATTTAGGCTTCTGGACTGGGACTGACTTGGCATCAATATTAACGGCGAGTACCTCACTCACCTCAGATATGCTGAAGATATCGTAGTCATGGCTGAAACCCTGGAAGACTTGTGCAAAATGCTCGATGACCTCTGTAGTGCCTCTCAACAAGTAGCTCTTAAAATGAACATGGACCTAACGAAAATTATGTCAAATGTCCATGTTATGCCTAGTCCAGTGACAGTTGGAGGCACTCCACTTGAAGTTGGACGAATAGTCCAGCTAGGTAGGTCCAATTTCGAGAAAGAGGGCAATCGACGAATCCAACTCGGTTGGGCAGCATTCGGGAAGCTACGCCACATATTTTCGTCCCAATTACCGCAGTGGCTCAAGACGAAGGTCTTCGACCAATGTGTGTTGCCAGTGATGACTTACGGAACTGAAACGTGGCCGCTCACTGTGGGCCTTATAAGAAAGCTCACTGTTACCCAAAGGGCAATGGAAAAAGTTGCTCGGAGTTTCTTTGCGCGATCGAATCATAAATGAGGAGATCCGCAAGCGAACCAAGACCACCGACATAGCTCTAAGGATTGCCAGACTGAAGTGGCAGTGGGCAGGGCACATAGCTCGAAGAACAGATGGCCGATGGGGCAGTACAGTTCTCGAGTGGCGACCACGTACCGGAAGACGTAGCGTGGGTAGGCCTCCTACCAGGTGGATCGACGACCTGGTAAGGATCGCAGGTACTAGCTGGATGCGGAAAGCACAGGACCGGCCTTTGTGGAGATCTCTGGGGGAGGCCTATGCCCAGCAGTAGGCGTCTTCTGGCTGATATGATGATGATGATGACATACTAAAATACTTATTAATTAATAATAACGTACGTAGTTAGAAATATCTGAAATCAATCGCATCGCAGAGAACACTGTGGCACAAATTGAGCCACGCCATTTCATGGAACCCGCATTTGCTCGAAAACGTCATTCAGCTTTAATAATTAATGTGTTGATGCTGGCATTATCATTGAAATGGCCCATTTTAATGTAGATATTTAACAAATATCAAAGACTTGAATAATTTCTGATAAGGGCTTTTACTACGGTGCATTTTACTCAAAATATCAATAGTTAAATAGAGTATACTAGTATTCTCTGCATTGAATTTGTTAATGCGATATTTAGTCAAGTTAGTAGTCAGTTAAAAGTTCATCTCGTTTATGTACATAGATATCATTTTTCTCGGAGTTTTGATCACTATTTCATTTGCCGCTTATCGCATGGTCATGAGAGGTTAAATTTGGTCTTAACATAACAAATTAATCCGTTTTATCTAATATCTGTAACCAAAACCGAAGTGAATCTGAAAGTATGCAAAACCATGAATACAAAAGGTAATCATATAAAGTAACATAGTATAATATTCAAATGAATAGTAGGTATAAATGTATACTAAAATACATATGTGCATATGTGCATCGAAATATCTATTCTAAAATAAAATTCAAGAAACATCCCCGAATTCCCTCGAACCTGTGACGTTCAAAGGATTGTGAAAGTGGCAAATTGTATCAAATCAGTAAATGGAATTGACCCCGATTCTACAGGTTCCCTTTTACTCGCACCGTGTGAATCCCGAGCTCTTTTCTACGGTTCGTTCAAACCTAAAAGCTTTATAAGTTACACTCGGCAAAATTCAATTTTATTAATAAACAAAAGCAAAAGGCTCTGCCTGTGCTGAGCGGACTGAGATAACACTATCATGACAGTGCCGCATCTCATACGAGCTTGAACATTCCACTAAATATTTAAGCCCCCTGTAGTGAGATATCTAGCTTACGTAGCTTGTCATTTTTGTAGCGAGCCTGAACTTTTCCTGAATTTCCGGATAAAATGGAGATTACAATGTCAAGATCGGCAGTTTGAATGACAATTTGAGTTTTATTTAAGAGTAAAGAACGAACTTTTTCTTTTTTAGTTTTTACAGGTGAATGTCAGAATGTAAATGGCGCAGCAAACACTTGCTAAATTGTAATTATTGGGTCCTTACCTATGAAATTTGCCTTTTTTTCGCAAGTATTTATTTGCTCATATATTTTTAATTGTAGGTACATAACATGTTAAAATTGAATTTCGTCAATTTTAATCAGGTATAATTATATGAACAGAGTAGTTATCTCAATAAAATGGTATGCACCAGATAGCTTAATGTTGTCTGATTATACCTACACAGTTTCATTGTAAACGGATTTGCCATTTCCAAGAAATGTAAAAGTTTGCTTGCATGAAAATTACAATGTCCGCCATACAAAACGCCAATTTCATAGGTAACGATCTAATATTTACAAGTTAATAGATCGGCAGACATGAAGTTTCATTGCACTTTACTGAACTCAACACAACTCAATATTGACTGAAGCGTAAACACTTCGAAAAGCAATAAAAACCATCCCAGAATTGTAAAAGTAATCGTAATCGTGGACATATGTAATTCAACTTTACTTTTTTGTGCTTTATGTAAGTACTCTATCGCTTGGTTTGGAAGCTATTTGGACAACCGTTACCAGCCAGTAAAGCTTTTAAGTAGATATGGTAGAGTGAAACGGTCAAGTATGCAGAATGTGCAGCGTGGTGTACCTCAGGGATCCATATTAGGGCCTTTACTCTTTATATTGTATAGCGCGGACCTTGTTAAAGTTATACAACACTGTTTATATTATTGCTATGCAGATGACGTTCAACTGTACATTTCAGTTCATTACACAATCAGTTGATAAAATGAACGATGATCTGGAACGTATTGCAGCTTGGTCTACAAAAAAGCTTTGTTGTTCAATCCCACTAAATCGAAGTTTATGATATTAGGTACCACTAAACAAATTCATAAAATGTCCGTTCAAAATCCGATTATATGTGTCAATGGAGCGAATATTGAACTGGTAGATCAAGCCAAGAATCTTGGTATCAGTATGGATAATCTGCTGCGATTTGACAGTCATATAATCGACTTGGGGAGAAACTGTTTCTTTCGCTTGAAAGTATTATACAGGGTCCGTAACTTATTCAGCGAGGAAATGCGCGTTAAACCTAACAACCGTGCGACGCTCTTGTTTTGTCACGTCTAAATTAAAATGGCCCACGGTTGTTGTGTATAACCCAGAGATTAATAAAACGGGTTCAAAATGCTTGCAGTCGCTTCTGCTTCGAAAAACAACCTCGTAGTCATATAAATACAATAAATCAATGTTAAATATGGCATCTAGGCAGAGGTTGCATCTTGCATGTGTCCTGTTTGATGTGATGACGTTAAAGCAACCTCATTACTTCTATGAAAAAAAAAAGATAATTTCGCTTCAGAGAGGTATGGCAGTAGATCTGCACGTATTCCTCTGTCGGTTCTTTTAGGGGCAGTTTCCGCTATCAAGCAACGAAGTTCTGGAATAACATATTCCAATAAGAAGTCATTTTTTAGAAATCCAGAAGGAATATTCCAGAGCACTTCTGGCGGTAGCGGAACTTACCATATGGAATACTTGCATAAACAACCATGTCCTGTTTTAGGTTTTCTGGCCATCACCATGCTAATTTTTTTTATCCAAATCCGTTTAGCGCTTTCGGCGTTGAAAAGTAGCAGACGAACAGACATATGTCATAGCTTTTGCGTTTGTAGTGTTGATTGGAATTTAAAATGTGGAACATGTAACTATACTTTAGAAAAAATATTTCCTTGGGTACCGCGTACTACCTGGGTCTTAGCTGAAAATCAGTGTGTTGCCCTTCAAGGTAATACTGTGCTGAGCCACAACCCTTTTGTGTTGCTGCAGCGCACACTTACAGTTTATATATAAAGTGGTATTTTTTTTTGTTAAATTATGATGTATTTTTTTTTGTTGTTGTTGTAGGTATAAGTTGATGTTTGTGCATGGAGTGCCAAATAAATGCCTTTCTAGTCTATTCTATTCTATTCTACATAATTGAATAAGGATAATTCATTTGATTAAGTACCTACTTATCATCGTATGGACATTATTAATTAAATTGTGCTTCAAGACGAAAACATTTCCAAGAAGAAGAGTACCTGCATAATCTAGAATCATCATTACCATTAACCATAAGCCTACGGGCGAAAACGAGTTTCCGTAATTGCACATCAAAATCTCACGCAGATTCTCGAATCTGCTCGAGAAATTCGAGGGTATGGGACTGATAAGTGCTTTCATAAATTAATTTCAAACGAGGTAGGTAGAGGAAGGTAGATATTTGATCAGAATCCGTTCGCGCCCCCCGCCTGTGGCCGAGACGTGTGGCGGTAACTCTGTTAAGGCGGCGAAGCCTAACTTTATAAAGTTGAAACGAGACGTATCTAAAGCGACACGGTACAGAAGCGTCGCGGTCGCCTTTAACTTCGCTACAGGTTGACAACTTTGTCCTATTAGATTTTGTGTGACATTTGTTGAAACACTAAAATACTTTGTTGAAATGCAATTGATATTGGGATAAGGCGCCAACAGATCTGAGAATGTGTTGTGTATTTTATTTTAAATTCAAAATTTCTTTGTGATTAGGACATTAAATATCTCTTTCAATCGTCAAAAAGGAGGGGGGTAGGAATGTAGGAAGGAAACACACATTGACACGCTGACCGCCCTATGCCCGTAGCAAACCCATCCCACGCCAACCACGACCGAACCGTGATCGACAATGCCAGGCAGAGCCGGAACGCGTTCGAAATATTATATAGGTATGTCTAGTATAATAAAAAAAAAACACCTAAAACTACAGCAAGAGTAAGCCAGTCCACCAAGGCAGCACCCGTTCACGAGTATAACGCAGGGCCCAGCCATCGTCCAATTCAACCATATTTGAGGGAAAAGAGCGACCCGGCCCCCACGCCACCGCCAGACAGACTTTTAAGTGAGCTGCATGTGATAGGTAGTCGCTCCCATCCTACTCTATCCTATCCCTACCCTACCGCTACCTTACCCCTACCCTATCCTACCATTGTCTTAACCCTACCCATTTTCCAGCCTACGAAGACTTGATATTTTGTCTCGAAAACATTAGTCGCCTTTGTCGTAACCACGAGTGTAAAGGTTGGTGCTTTTCTACTCTGCCAGGCACCACACGGCCACGGCGCGTGACAGGGTCTCATTTAATTTTAATTGGAATAGCTGGGAGAGCCTAGCTGTCGACCGCATTGTATCGCGGAAGACTATCACTGACGGTGTAACCATTCACGGCTATGCCTGGTTTAAAGATCTCTACAGCTATCAGAGAAATGCTGTACTTTAACAAATAACAGAAACGCTGTGTCAAAGGCCAATCATGATTGCGGGGAAACTTTTTTACTTCCATGCGGACTGCGAGACAAAATCCCCCAACAAACAACAATCCAGTCACCCCGGCAACTGAGTTTCGTAACTAGATGCCAAAGACGATAGTGTATTCTTGTTACATAACTAGTTGCCAAAATTCTAGTACTTAAATAGAATTTTATATCGTTGGGATTTTCAAACATTCTTATCAAAAATATTTAGGTATTTATATAAGATAAATAAATTGTAAAGTACCTAACCAAACTAAAAGACGCCATCTTAGTTGTTCTAAAAAGTGTAAATTGATATAGAACCATTACTTCTATCTTATCTTTAAGGACAATACTGTTAGATATATTATTATAATATAAGATTGCATTCAGATGTGTATGAACTATGTCACATAAGGTTCGGACTTGTGGTAAAAAGAAATTTGACAAATGTTTACATTGTTGATATCGCGCCGCATGCCGCAAGTAATGTTCATATTATGAGCATAAATTTTAACCACATACCACATTTAGTATCGGATCTAAAAAATACACACATATTTGAGTCTTTTTTCAAATTGTATCACAATCAAAGCGATAAATCCGTCTTACGTACATACACACAATTTTTTTTTTTAACTTTTTACTTTGACAACAAATTCAAGAAATATAGTTTTTCAATTTATTCCAACTAAAATTACATGTTACAACGGTATTCCTATTTGCCTCATACTGGTATTCCCAGTCAGAATAATACTCTAGCAAATACACTGCAGCGTAGAGCATTGATTGGCTCGTGAGTTTCCCAGTATTCTGTTTGGCAATCACAAAGCTCTTCTGCCACTTTACACACATCGCATCGGTAATGACCGAGCTCGGCCTATCGAGCTCAGCGAGCGCTGCGTAGTAATTGCTCTAGCGAATGTTATTCATGCGAACATACCTACACGTACCCATATGTACGCATGAATAACAAATCGGCTAATTCACAAAACAATTATGCAATGTTAGTGAAGCAATTATGACAATGTTACTTCACAAAATGTCGAATTCAGAGCAGAAGCGCTAGAACTTTAGAATAAACGGAACGAAAGAGTTATTTTTCAAAGTTTAATACTTATTTAACTAAACTCTTTGATGTTGTTCACAAATGAAATATCGCGCAAAACTAAGAATTTTAGAAAAAATCTTTATGTACTGAATTAGTATTTAGGCTTTACGCGCTACCTAGCTTTAATACGCGATACCTAGGGATTCACGAAAACCGCAACAATGTAACGTATTAGTTAATTATCATTAAGCCCCAAAATAATGGCAACTTTATCTCTTGGTACGTCAATTGAAATTGTACATGATTCATTGCTATTTGACATAATTTTAAAAATGAATAACACAATGTAACTAATTAAGGACATATCTCGCTCATATTTGGTTTAATCGATCGGTAACTATGTGTGATTCGAATACATGCCCATATTCTAGATACACTCTGTAGATCAAGTATTTGGGGCTTGAATTGCGGTTTGACCCACTTCGCTATCTGTCAATGCATCCAAATGCAAGCCGCGCGACCGCCTCGTCTATTTGTTTTGGCGCTTAGGTTAAGGGTGAACTTTGAATTTAGGTTATTGCGAATATAATCGTCCATCTGTGAACAATACTCGTACCACTGTACTTGAGTCAGCGCATTGCGCAAAATATCGTTTACCGAGCGTATGTTTTGTATCCTATAGAGTTGTACCAAATGGCAATAAGAAATTGAAGTTTACGGTTTAAGACTCATTTTTTTTTAAGAAAAAAATCACTTACAGAGATAGCCAATGAATAGAAACACCAATTAAAACATATCCGCCAGTTTGCGTTACAAATCTGAATTGAAAAATTTAGTCTTTCACAAAAAACTTGTGGAAGAAAGTAGACTAAAAGTGTAGACTTAAAAACAGTGTTAGTATCAATCACAAGAAAAAACAACAGTTGAAATTGAATCTTCGCATCAGCAATTGTTATAACTACGCTCATCTAATAAACAAACAGACACAGTTTATATATGTACCTAATAAAAAGTTGAACAATAGTTCAATAATCGTCTTCGTACTTAGCACGTTTGTAACTTAGGGAACGTACCCATACTACGTGACCTGTTTTTTAAGATTTTTTGACCCCCCCCCTCCCCTCGGTGACCACTCGTAGTATATGCCAAACCCCCCCCCCCCCTTAAAGTTTTTCGTAGCATTGACAAGTATAATTTTTAATTATTTCGCAGGCAGAAAGTGTAACAAATGAAAATAATTTGACTCATATTTGCAATTTCTTGCGGCGAAATCGACTACGTAACAAAAATTTAAGCCACCCCCCCGCTCCTGTGACTGAGCGTAGTATTTTGAAGATCTCCCTCCCCCCCCTAAATGGGTCACGTAGTATGGGTACGTTCCCTTACCGTAACGTTAATATAAAATTTTATACAAGACCACCATATACACAATGACAGCAAGACATATACACTATGAAGCATAGAATAGAAGATAGAACTCGACCGAGTACGTATAGAGCACATTCATTGGTGTAAGAGATTGCGGATAAGATTGAAGAAGCTCGCCTGCGCTGGCGCTGGTCTGGTCACGTGCTGTGTAAGCGCTAGGAATGAGTAGGTGGAAAATAGGGCCGGTACCAGGAAAGAGGTCAGGTGTCGGATGCGAGAAACAACGGCTTACAACGCGAGGAAACTGAAGTCCGGGCGGAGTAGATAAGGTGGAGTAGGAAAGCGGACACCGACAGAAGCCGGGATGAGCCTCTAGGCTCGTGATGATAATAATTTTTTGAAAAAATCGGTAGTATTTTTAAATAAAACTTTGATGTTATTATTATTACTTTACGTGGTTTAATTTGAGTAAATAGTGTAAGAGTTAGGTCTGTAATTAAAATTCGTTTCATTTTTAAATGTTTTAAAAAAGAAATCAAATTGAACGCAATACAGCTACATATATGAACATTTTAAATTACTTTGAAATCTTAACTTCTACTCTAAAATATCACTTAAAAATACTGTGTAGTTTTGGAGGATTGATCGATGTACAACACAAACGCAATTCTACCTATTCGCGATTCTACACAATATGGATTCCGCACAACTGATATTCAACACATTATTTATTCCACACAGTCTTCAATTATATACAAACGCGTTTCTTCCTGTTCGCGATTCTACACAATATTAATTCCACACAACTTAACAGATTCGCTATTCCACATATTCGTCAACGCTGGGAACCCGGGACTGGCTGACTTAAACCTGGACCTAAGTTTATTGGAACCAGTAAAGGTTGACCAAGGTCAACCCAATGTAACAAAACTGGTCCAATGGTTTGTTGGTTGACTCGTTGACCTTGGTCAACCTTTACTAGGTCGACTAAACTTAGGTCCTGGTCTAGTTGTAAACTTGAGTATGCAACTAGTCTCAGGGTGCCCAGCGATGACCAGATTGGTTGACCAGACTTGACCTTGGTCAAAATGTAATAGGTCCACTAAACTTAGGCCCTGGTCTAGTTCTAAGCTTGGGTTACAATACAACCAGTCTCAGGGTGCCTAGAGTTGAACAGGTTGGTTGACCAGAGTTGACCTTGGTCAACCTTTACTAGTTTCACAAAACTTAGGCCCTGGTCAAGTTCTACGCTTAGGTTACAATTTTTTTTTATGTCGTGCGATAGTCAAACAGGCAAGCGGGCCACCTGATGGAAAGTGGTCACCACTGCCTATAGACATTAGCAACACCGAGACTATCGCCAATGCGTTGCCAACCTCTATAACACGTTACTCTGGCAGCAAAAAGGCAAATATCCCTCCACTGCCAAAGCCACGGTTCGCCAAATTCCCACCCCATGGAGCTCTGGAAACCTTACTCACCGGCAAAAACACAATACTATTTAAAATAGTATACAGTATAGTACAATACAACCATTCTCAGGGTGCCCAGCGTTGACAAATGTGTGAATGGAAGTCCAGGGTCCTCAGCGTTGACCAGGTCAGTTGGATCAGAGTTATTATGAGACTTCTATGAGCAACGCGTTCTAGTTTGGTCTGTTAGTGTAAATTAACAATACACTAATGAGCTACGTGCCCTTAAAAGCATGGATGGCCTAGTGGTTATAGTATCCGACTCGTAAGCGAAAGGGGCCGGGTTTGAATCCCACTGGTGCCATGTACTAATGACTCTTTTCTGAGTTATGTCCATTAGTTGAATACTAACCGATGCCCTTAGGGTGAGAGGTGACCGAATGTGTAGGTAACCATGATCCAATTTGGTCAGGTTCCTGTGGTAGCAGGTCAGATGGCAGGCGCTCCACTGTAATTACTTGATTTGCCAATCCTGGATCATGGTCAATGCAGACCCCGGGCCCTCATGAGCGACAGGACAACCGGCACATTAACGCCAATATGATGAGATGATTTAAAATATGTAATGAATATGTGGAATAGCGAATCAGTTGAATGGCTGCTGTTGTGTGGAATTAATATTGTGTAGAATCGCGGACAGGAAGAAACGCGTTTGTGTATAATTGAAGACTGTGTGGAATAAATAATGTGTTGAATATCAGTTGTGCGGAATCCATATTGTGTAGAATCGCGAATAGGTAGAATTGCGTTTGTGTTGTACATCGATCAATCCGTTTTGGACCTACAGACGGTCAAAGGTGTGTTTGATCAAAGTATACGTTTGGCCAATGGGGCGTATTGTAAAAATATATGTTACGTCAAAACCTCGTATTGTCAGCATGTCTATTTGTCTATCTTTCTCATAGTCAACGTTTAATGACTACAAGACAATATCTACGGGAAGATCTCAGTAACAAAAACATCAAGTTCTTAATTTACATGATTGCTATTAAAACTTTTGTATCTGATTATAAAATAAGTTACTGAAACTGTGCACAATTCTTGTTAAAAGAAAAACGGTGGAAGCGGCGAGGCCTAGTTTAACTTTTAGATTAGTTCGCATTAACTTCAGAGGAAATAAGCCGGAAGTAGTGAAACCAAACAAACCGGATTAAATTTCGCTGAGCGATGACAGAACATTCCACAGACCACGACAAGGAAAAAGTTGCTTCTCATTTATTGCTCGTCGTTTTCAAGAGAAGCATCAAGAAATTTGATTTAGTGCTTCTACCTGTTGGAGAATCAAACATGTGATTTCGACATAACTCTTTATTCTTTCGTTACCAGCATACCCAAAGAAATATGTTTCCTATTATTTTAAATTTCGTTTTGTAAAATTATTACATAAATAATAAAAAAAATAACATCAGGCTCGAGCGCCAGCTGCAATAAAAATAAAGATATCACATTTTAAAGTAGTATGTTGTTCGTTAGCAATGGTCGCTGTGCTCACATATAAATCTATGTTCTTGTAAAATATAAAACTGGGTTATATAGATGTTTACTTACCATTTCTCTTCGGCACCATCGACTTTGAGGTCGGGAATATTCGGTATCTTCTTATTTAAGTAAGCTGACGATATCTTCAGCAGGGCCTGGAGAGAAAGACAAAGTATCAGATATGTTGCCTAATCTCACAACTAGAGTAGGTACGACACAGACAGACTCCTTATCCTCATATATCTATACATAGAAAAAATTAAGTCGCTTCTAAGCTAAGCTAAAATAAGTCTGTCCGTCTGTCAAGTCTCCTAAACCACGCAACGGATGCGATATCCACTATCATTTGGAGAATTTCATCCAGAAGGTTTATATGTATGGCGTGGAGGCGTATTAACAAAGAAACCCGGAGAATACCCATGCGAAGCCGGGGCGGGTCGATAGTTCGTATATAATAGAGTTTATGCGATAACAAAGTACAATGTAGAACCGCGTTATGAGATACGTGACCCCTATTAGACTTCGCTCTACATCCATGCACCAGGGGAAACAAACTATTTCATAGCGCACACTCTAGATACTTGATTAAGCGCCGCAGGAAATGAGCTCTCTATTAAATCGATATATTGAGGACATGTGGATTTTAAACCATTATCGAAACTATGAACATAATAACAAAAAGGTACTTCCTACAGCTTCAATCCGATTAGCCAAGCTCTTCAGAGGCGACCCAAAGATAAACCGAGTTTCGAAACCCAGCTACGATAAGCCAACACTGCCTTGAACACCGCAAATTTATAAATTAAATTAATTTGTGAAGATTGTAATGGTCGCAATTTTTTTATCCTGTCTTAACTACTAAAGAGAAGGTGACAGGATATTGAAAGTTTTAAGAAGTTGCACATTATCTCTTAGGAATATCGAACTAGATATAAAATCAATATTCAGAAGGTAAAGAAGGTAATTAAAGGAAATCCAAGATATGGGACACAAAATAATAGGCTATTACTTTAGTAAGGTTATATAATTATCTACGTACTTGCTATTGCAAAATGTGCATTTCCATCGTAATATAATATTCAGAAGGTCAAGAAGGTAATTAAAAGAGATATGCGGCATTAAATAATAATAACAGGTCGTGTAGATTATACGTTAGTACATCGCCGTCTTAACACAATTCGTTTCGAACCGTTTCGTAGGTGAAACCCTCTAGCTACGTCATGGGAATAAATTTAATGGGAATTATTAATGGTTTTCAAGTTGCATTTCGTAGCTACCTACGGAATGGAAGGAAAATTTGAATGACGGAAATGGCGATTTATGTCTATCAAGAAAAAGGCCGTGTGGTGTCACGCGAGTACAATAGCACCACCCCCTTACACTCGTGGGTGTCGTACAAGGCGACTAATGTTTTAAAATGAGCAGCAGCTTTTTCCATTGTTATATTTATTATACTGCGATCTCCAACCCGCCTGCCGAGCGTGGAAATTATGGCAATAACCTTTCGTGGGAGAGGCGCTAGGTCCTGCAGTGGACTGTTATGGGCTGTGATGATGATGACGAATAAATGGGCAGCAGCGCTCTGTTGTGTATTTTAAAGACTCTGATGTCCAACCCACCTGCCTGGAGTTTCTAATTATAGATGCCAATCGGCTCCCGAGACTGAAATTCTTTTGACTTGAAAAAAGCTAAGCCAACATTTCACAGGAGGGTTTTCCTGGCAGTCATTACACTTGAGAGCCCGTTTGCTGTGCTAGGCGGTGCAACCAGACAATGGACCCTTTCCAGCTGTATTTTGCAATCGGGTGCTATTTTGAAGAGTGACGGTTAAACGACAAGAGGATGGCACTTTTTTATGTGCCGGTTTATTAATCCTTGAATCTTATCTTCTCTAGGCTTATCAACTCTTTATTGAACTATGACTAATTGGATAATCCTTTGATCCCTTTTAGCAATAATTCCCTTGCTGATCTAAAGGGCTGATGAGATTTTCTTAGACACACTGAATTTGAGGTACAACATAGAAATACCTACAGTTCGATACTTTGGTACTTTCCATGAGGTTTTGTTGCGCGACGTAGACCCATATCAAGTTTGAACGTCTGAGTTACAGTTACGTCTGAGTCTGTCGTTACTGTTCTTCAGGTGCGTTATTTGTAACATTTCTATTAATAAGTGGTAAAGTTTAGAGGTGATCTCCTAAACTACTCACCCGATTTCAAAAGTTATTTCATAACATCGTTAGAGGAAATTTGGCCCTGGCTTAATTTATAAGTCCTCTGAATAGGTAAAAGAAACTCTACTATGTTTTAAACTACCAAGGCTTTGCTTTGCATGTAGTGCATTGAATAGCTGTACAATGAAGCGTATTTTAAAAGTGTCAAGAATAGCGTACACCTCCGCTTGTCTCCGACGTCCATTTCAATTTCCTGTGAGTAGCTACCCATCTGCAGTGCTCACAACAAGAAAATACGGTGTTTATACGGAGGTTCCTATTTTGCACTCGTGCAGTATTCTTTTTTTAGGTACTTTCCGTACCAGTAAATAAACCTAAAATAGAATAATTTGCTAAGTATATATATTTCTTATTGTCTCAATACACATAGTTATTGTGTTCTATAAAGTATCACTTATATTCACTAAACAACTCAACCATCTGTGTGATCCTATCTATTGTTAAAAACCGTATTAAAATCCGTTGCGTTGCCATTTAAAACGTCTAGCGTACATAGAAACAGACGGCGGAAAGCGACTTCGTTTTTAGTTTTATTTCTTGTTTTATTTATAATATGGGGCACGGATGCCTAAAATAAACAAATAAAATAAAAAATAACTCCAGACCGACATTAGACAGGACTTGTTTGTACAGCTGTAGATTATTGTGTACTGATAACTTGGAAAGTTACTTGGTCCAAGTAACCTTCCAAGTTGCCTTCCAAGTTTCAAGTTCCAATGCCTTCAAGTTCCATGTTCTTGCAGGAGAGTCTTAACTTGTTGCTTTATTTGTATTGCCACCCAATGACAAATAAGTAATTGAAGGTCGGCAAAGGTCCAGAGAAGCTTAATAGTTAGATCAGGCTCTGGTAACCACAGCGCTGTTCAGGCCGTCAGAGTTTTTAATTTAAGAACACAAAGAAAGAAAGTGGTCCAAAACCAGCAGAAGTTTAACTTACTGCATACTGTTTAGAAATTCATTTGCAAGTAAATAGATACTGATTTTACTTATAGTAGTTCTGACCTAGCTTTTTATTTATTCGGAATTTAATTTGAACTAAAGACTAAGGTAAGTACTAAGTCACATCTGGGTATAAATTTTTTTTTTATACCTATTGCTCGTTTCCTAGGCATAAAATCTGATGCGACTGTCTATCTATAGATAGATAGATACCCAACCCACTGTATTATTATAAAGAGTTAAAGTTCTGACTTGTAAGTTTGTCCGAAACATTAATCCGATTTCGATCATTATAAGGTGCGTTCAAATCTTGCGAACAAATCTCGCCGTTGCAGCAACAGTTTGACATTTATATTTATATTTTGATTTTCCGACTTATATTTGTGGTTTAAAATATTTTCTACAATTTCCCTGTGAGATTACACTCTCGATTATCAGTTCCTTCGTCCAGGATTTTCTGTACTTACCTCAGCATAAGACTTCTCAATGGCAGACCGCTTGATGGTGTAGGTGCGCAGATCCTCCAGCAGGTCGCACTCATGCTGGTTTTTGGCATGAAGCTTCGAAATCTGCTCCGTATGGACGGTCTTCAGGTACTTGGTGTAGTTGCTCTGAAACAAACGCGTTATTGTCAGAATCGGAATCGTAGGTTACGCGTAGGCAGAGACTCATCATTCAATAGGATATTTTAGGTGTTGTCGCTCCGAAGGGTCGAAGTTTGGGCCAATAAGGAGATTTTTTATGCCGTTTTATGCGCGGGTGACTTTTTGTGGGTCTACTAGACTTCTGCTATCAGTACTATGTGGAATTTTTCTTGTACTCGGTGACGTGGGATGACCTGCGGTGCCCTCAGTCTATAAGTGTAGACATGTTAGTCTCCGTTCGGCGGATCACTGATCCTTAAGATGCAAGTTTACTTAGTTTAGGGATCAGGGCAACCTAGACCTAGTTTTGTGTAACTCTTGTTAGTTATAGCTAGCTCTCATGGGTTTGATGGTGTGACTCCGTTATATTATTGGAATAAACGTATCATTATTTATTTGTTTATTTTTAATCATCATTAAAGGCGCAGTTTCCTGCGAGAGGTATGCGGTCATATAACACCCGTATGCGTATGTACAGCGGTGAACGACGTCCCGGAAACCACAGTAATTGCAGTAGGACGGCCTATGCGGAATTAGTGCTAGAGATGCTGTCAATAAATATAAGTACCTATGTACATAATTATTGTGATTGATTTATTTGTCACTGTAATCGATAGAATCTAATGTTAGAATATAATTTAATGAAAGTAAAATTTTTTGAATGTTTAATTTTCAGTAAGAGCGGGATATAGGTGTATTGCGAGTATTGCGACCGAAAAAATGTAGGTAGGTACATAGATGTAGATGGCTTCGTTTTGGAACGACGCGCGACGTTCGTGCGCCTTTTAAAGTTAGTCGTATAATTTTTACGCAAGGCACCAATACGCAGGCACTCCTCACTATACAAATAGAATTTATTTATTTATATTGTATAATGTATATTGTACCTAAGTATTTTATAGATAAGTATTTTCATTTTTATTGATTACTGGCATGTGAAACGACATACGTTCGTGCTTCACTGAAGGGCACACTGAGAACCAGCGCCACGGCGACAGCCGTGGCTTATGCTGAGGTAACGAAGTTAATTATATCCTATTTGTAAATTGCAGTTTTGTAATTGGCAGTACCACTTTTATCTGTATCTAATTTTAAACAAATGTACATTGCTATAAAATTGGGAAATAAATAAATAAATAAAGAGAGCAATGTCCTTCTTGTTGTTTCTTTTTCTTGTCTTCTGTACTGTGTCACATAATGTATTGTGCCCAAATGTGTCATGTGTAAGATAAGTGTAATAAACGGCTTTTATTTATTTAAGAAAAGTGATAAATAACGTCAGTAATATCACAGTAACTTTTTACGCAGTTACAAAATCACACCATATCACATCAAGTTTATAGAACCCCCAGCAATATAGCATGAAAAGAGAGAATCACTGTCATATTTTGAAATTGTGACAAAAAAATGTCTTTGATGTGTCGAATGGACGGCAACAACGTGTAATCCGACATCTGCAAAATCACTGATCATGCGTTTTTTCGATCCAGGCCGAATTAGGGTTGAACAAACAAAAAGTGGTTTCAATTTCAGAATGAGACTCTACATATTCCTTTTATACTTGACCGAGATGTAACCGAAACCAACCCAAACAAGCGGTTTCGAGAATTGCTGCGCCGTTTTGTATCCATAGTAAACATTTCAGTAACGTATTTTACAGCCGGTGTATGATGTCACCGCTATCCTTGGTACACGTGCCTTGCCCTCGACAGAACTGGCTGTCGTACTGCAAAACTCTGTCCAATTCCTGTAGAATGACGTCACAGAACTCGTACCGTCTAACTCAGTATCGGTCAGAATGAACGAAATGAATGCAATTGGCGACTATATAGTAACGATTTTAAAACAGCTTACGATGAAAATTCTAGAAAAGTATACTTTATTGTCGAATATTTTTATTCTAAGTATTCTGCAATGTGAAATTAATTTATAAAACGATATCAAATAAAAACTAAAAAGCTTGAAAATTATGTTAGTAGATAGAAACATAATATTCACTCCCATGAAGTTAGAGTATAACCAATTTCATGTCGTTCAAAATCGTACATTTCAGTCCATTTTACTGTGTAGTATCTATTCGAGTTGGATGTTGTGACGTCATTTTACTCCTTTGAATCAAGATGGCGCCGATCTCCGATAGTACTATCGGAAATTGGCGGTACCCGTTCTCTAACAGCTGAACAACGAACGCGCAGCTTCCGGCCCGCCTAGTCACTGCGTAGCGGGAACGTAGCCGCGCGTAGCCGCGTAGACACCGCGTAGCATCCGGCACTACTATAATTGTTAATTATTTAAACGCGCCAATATAATTTGTTCAGTTTTCAATTCGCTGTTTTAAGTTTACAGGGTTGAAGCATATGGTGGCTTTCCATTTCGTTAGATACCACGCTGCTTAAACCTGTTTCGTTGATGGTTGCGCGGTCGCTACGCGTACGCTATTTGGGCTACATGCGTTTTTGGTAAGTAACCCGCGTATTTTTGGCCATTTACGTTTTTGGTCATCGAAGCTCGATAGTTCGAGATGGTTCGGTCGCTACGCGTTCGTTGTTCGTAAGTGTAGGTACATATATAATACGGGTCCTTCTTAAGGCCACGGGATTTCACAGGTTTTAAAACACAATTGAAAGCAGATTTACACGAACGATGTAACTGTAGCTATTTATGATTAAGTAGAAAAGTGGTACTGAATAGCATGGAAATCAATTATTTGTCACATCATGTCACACATCAAGTTTTACCTATACAAGAGATATAAATAAATACAGCTTTATTTTACCAAAAATACAATTTAATATATAATCTGTATGTGTGTGAAGTATAAGTTTACGTATGTGGAAATATAATAGAACACGCAGTGAATGTGTACTTAAATAAATAATCATGTCATGCCGAAGCAAACTACCAATAATAGCTATTACGATATTTTGTCAATTGGAAGTTGAGGATTTTTAACATAAAAATCATGCTTCACAGCACGCATACGCTTATGTATTGGAATACATAAATATTAATGAAGAGGTGAGAGGCGCCTGTCCAGGTTAATACCGCATCCTGCCCGGTGGAGTGGCAAAGTGCCACAAACACTTGATGTCGCAGAACAAGTCAGTGGAAACTTCGCCCAGAGAGGACTAATTATTCAGGAGCTCTTACGCAATTTTAAAGGAATTACGCGCGTAGAACCTTAAACAGGTTTAAAAAATAATCGTCTCGGCATTAATGTCGCGGTTGTGTTCTCGCGCACGAGGGCTTGGGGTCCGCCGCGACCATGATTCAGAATTTGGCAGAGCTGGTAATTACAGTGGAGCGACTGCCATTTGACCTCCGTGACCCTGCCACCAGCGGAACTAGCTGCTTTAAGGACTCATTATTCAGGATTCTTACGCAATTTTAAAGCGAATTACGCGCTTAGTACCTCAAAGCGAGCTGTGGAGCGACTGCCATCTGAATTTCAAACTTCAATGTTTTTATTCAATATACAATCAAGATACACTTATTGAACGTCATATTAACCATAGAGAAACAATCAATAATAAAGAGGTAAGTATGCGCTGACCTCCGTGACCCTGCTACCAGGGGAACCTGTACAGTTGCCTTATTTTATTATTTCAGCCGTTTTCTAGGAATTGATCCTAAGCGCTCGTTTCCGCAAGGCGAGGCAATCGTATCACCGTGGTTTGATCACGAGTTTGCCATGTCAAAGTCCTGTATAATAAATGATTTGGTTCACTCATTTGTGGGTGGGTAACTCATAACGGTAAAAGTGTGAGTACGTCACTCGCGATCGGGCTCCAAGGGTCAAAATTGTCTATCCGGGAACACGGCGATTTAGCAATATTAGCCCCCAAATTGGATCATGGTTACAGATGCAGTCGCCTGCATGTGCGTTCCATCACGATGGTTCCTCTCATCGAAGAGCATCGGTTGGTGTTAGACCACCATTAGGCCACCCGATGCTCTGACAATTTAGAGCGTTTACTCATTGCATATCGGATCGAAATACTGTCCGTATAGTACCTATACTATTAACAGATATTCCGTGTTGGCTGGAGCCGACCAATCGTCAGTTGCAATTGATACTAATCGGTACGAGGTACGTGGTCGGACGTCAGACCAAGGTCAGCTTTATCCGAATTCGTTTTGTACAGCGTAAGAATTAGTATCAACTGCAACTGACGATTGAACGGCTCCAGCCAAAACGGAACGTCTGTTAGTTCATTAATATTCTTAATGGCGACAGTCGAGTTAACCTAGAGTCAAGTTTAAACCGTGACGTAGCCAGTAATAATAGCAGGTATTGTATTCCGTATTCACACGAAAATGTAAAAGATTGGGATGCCAACTTAAACTTGGCGAATCGGGTCAGATAGGGTACAGTAATTGTTTATTCACGAGATAATTCATGTATTTTGTACCTTATAGTCTATTATTTTGTGCTTGCGACTTCGTCTGCGAAAAATTCGCTTATTAGGTACCCGCGAAAAATTCGTGTTGTAGACCCGTTCCCTCTAGTTTATGATTCTGGGCTTTTTATGCACCAATAAACCATTCAGTAGTATTTGCGTAAATGAATAATAAACACCATCTATCTCTACAAATATATATTAAAAGGATTCAATCCCTCCATTGTAACGAAATGAAGTTGATATTTAATTATAGTAGGACCACGCTAAGTCCAAATCGACTGACAGTGGTAGAAATTATAATGTGTGGATATGGCAATATCGATTGGACAATCTGTTCTTATCAGTCATTGCCCATTATTATTTAGGTGATTCGCACACTGGAACGCAGCACCGTACGGTTGTGCGTGACGTACGTTAGTCCCTAAAGAGAAATGGTAGTCTTTTCGCAAAAGTCTATGTTTACCAGTAGTCCCACGACTACCAGTGATTTGTTTATCACGATCTTTCGTTCCTTGATAACATTTCGTATAGCCGCGTATTTTTCGTTTCATAATCTCTTTTTCTCTCTTTCGTATGGAAGCCACCAACAATACCACGGACTAATTCGTCAAACTGACAAATAAATTGAAGTCGATTACAATCATGATCAAAATGCATCGCCTTCTGACTATTATATAATTTACGGACTCAGTATGTTCCGAGAGGGTGGCGCCCTCTACCCTGCTGCTGCGTTCCAATGTGCCAATTGCCTTAATAAAAATTTTCAAGTCAGTCAAATTCTTTGTTATGACTTTTATAAGTGACGTTCTATGACGGAAAAATAACATGGCATAAGTTGCCATACAGAGATTTTTATTTTATTTTTCTTAAAAACCGTTTCGGACTTATCGTGGTCTTATTATACCACTGTAAAAGTACTCGAGCATTTTCCCGCCTGAACTGAATTTACCCACGCCTTCGTTTATTGAATTCGATTCTATTAATCTGGGCCGTAAAGCCTGTCAATTAAATCACTATACGCCACAGGGCTAGCAAAAGGGTAATAAAATTCAGTGACAGATTTTCATTTTCATTTTCACTTAATGTAATACCTACATTACCTGCATCTATCTCAATATTGACCGGACAACGTCTGACGTTGTAATTCAAGTTGTGTTCAAATAAAAAAAAATCAAATAGAAAATATATTTAAAAAAGCATTTATTACACAAAATCACATGGCACATCGGGTACATTTATATAAAGGAATGGAAAAAAGAAGCAACGATATAGTATGGGGTTGTATCGTTACGCGTGCCATGAGAAGTTGGTTCATAGGTACATAATACAGGCAGGCCGTAAGCTTGTTTGCCACTTTGGTGGTAAACAAAAAAAAAGCTTTTGTTTATGGATACCTGTAGGCACAAGTGGCGTAATCTGCAGCCGGAATTTAAGACTCGCTGATAATTAAGCTAATGGAGTACCTAGTGTACTTCAGCAGCTGCAGTAAGTAGTAATTTAAGATTATCAGCCATAATATCTTAAGTCGCAATTTTGTTGTGAGTTCGTAATTGCTAAACCAACACCCTGTTCAACCAAAAATCTTGTAGAAAAATAAAATGCGAGGTACAAATTTCAATTCGTTTTTAAAATTTTCGGGTAATTTTTCTAATTCTACCCTTTACGGACATTTAGAACCATTTAAAAAAATCAATGCTTACCCGCCCAGCTAGATCGATTGACTCAATAAAAAAATAATTAATCATTTTGGCGCGTTGACACTGGGACATTACCCAGTTGTGCTTTCGCGCTAGTAACTCAATTAATCTGATCTTTTAATCCTCTCTGACTGTGCGCCTGGATTCAGGTATGCCTGCTCGCCTGTCGTTATTGTGAAATAATATTTACCCAAATATATTTTTATAAACCTTATAAAATGAAAACATTCTCTAGGCGTAGAATGAAGCCACTTCTACACATTCTGGTTACGTACCTACTACACTAAGTGACATCTTCAAGAATTTAGCGTAGTTACACATACATAACAAAACAATTGAAACATCTGAGGTAAGTATTTGGCAGATAAGAAAACAAGATTACTGGTGGCATGTTGAGACTGACGGTATTACTCAGGCCTGTCTGTCCGAATCCAAGAGAAGGGTTACTATCTATCAGCAACGTTCTCTTAATAGCCTGTTTAAAACGATCTTCTTCGAAGAATACTCTTCTATAAGTATACATAGATGATGTGTGTAAGACTTGTAGTTCAAATTAAGTATATCCCAAGTACATGCGCTTAACCAAGTTCAAATAATATCTATCTATAGGGCGCTTTATCAATTCGGCGCGAATTTTGCATTTCCCAGTTCGTTTTTCCAGTTCCAGTTACAATATAAGCGGGAATTACCCAAAATTTGCTATAAACGTAATATCCCAAGTCAAGCTTCCCATTATTTAAAGGACGACGCTATTCATGTTTCGGCACGTTCCTCCCTGCATTAGTACTGATTCCGAACCACTTATCGAAGTAAGCGGGCGTTCAATAGGTTATTAGCGATCCTGAGCCATTCTAAATTGGCACGGCAATGCCTAGAAGCATCCGAGTTTATTCTCTGAAAGTGGTCGAGCCAACAGTGCGAGTCTATCGTTTATTATCTCCTTTTTACTCTCCTTGTGTTGGGTCAGACCAATGTAACAAAATGAACAGTGAAACAGTTGGATCCTGACTGTTATTTCAACATCATCGACACATCGTAATATCAGCCTTTAATCTTCGAATGTTATCGATAAACTACCACGCCTGGCTGTTTCTGGCTATCTGTAGCCATTATTTCCGGCTTGTTTGCGGATATCGTCGGTTCGCTTCCTGAGTGGTCTGTCCCTCCCGCGGGTGTTACAACGATATCAACACTACAAAATCCTTTTTGCCCAACGACTGTAGTCTATGCTAGTAATATATGCTTCTAGGTATGGGACCTGCCGATCTCCACTTCCAAAGCTTTATTTAACCGATAGCGTCCGTATTTTCTCTGACCCACTCATTTTATTCTTTTACGGTAAGAGTTACAATCTTTATCACTCTCTGTATCTCACGTACTCTCACGTAGTATCTCAGCAGATTTTTTGTTGATCCTTTAGAACTTTAGTTTGTAAATCATCATCAGTCTACACAATGCAGGACACATGCCTTCTGCAACGAGCGCCAAAACACCCTATCCTCTGCTTGCCTCATTCAGCATGCATCATCTGCAGCTTTTAGCAAATCGTCATACCACATGGCCGGGACATCATACTCTGCGCTCGCCGAGTCACACGTCTGTCTTCCTGAGCTGTCTCCACTAAAGAACTCGTCTCCCGCAGTGGTTGTCGGTAGTTCGGCAGACAGATATAGCCAGTCCACAGCCACTTCAACTTACAAATTCTTGGTAACTTTGGTTCTCAGTTGAAATACTTCGTAGCGAATTTTAACCATCAGTGAGGCACTTAATCTTCCAATCTTGATATTATGATTTTGTGCCCTTGGTAAATATAGTATTCGATTACTTCTACATGCAGTTGGTCTCCTGTAGCCTTCCCTGTATTGATCCTGCTTGCAAGTGCTTGTTGTGGGATCCGGTTTGCAGAAAAAGGTAGCCAGAGTTCTCACCAAAGAGTATGGAAGGCTAGCGACCTTCTTGCCAGTCTATGAAGGTCGCTAGCATTCCAATCTCTTTGGTTCTCACGGTGACATGGTGACAACGCTCTTGGGTTTCTGCTTTGTTTTTTTTGCCTGCAATCTAAATGCATGGATCGTCGATGTTATGGGTGACCGCTTAGCTCTGTCTGCTCGTTTGTCATTGTGTAGATTTTTATAGTAACATATGTTGAAAAAACATAAACCGTTAAACAGTTCTCGTAATAATAAAAAAGCGGCAAGACTTTTCCTGAGTCTCAAGTTTAGTATTATTATCTACCGCACAAAGCAGTTCTCTTTTCTATTATGCAGATGCATTTCGACGTTGCAAAACCAAGAAAAATATCCCGGATATTCCCGACACCACGATTTAAAATCTAGACGGTAGATATCCAATTATGTGAAGTAGTTTGTAGAGCTCTCTGCTGGGTCTGTCGAAGGCTTTGTTAAGGTCGACTGGTGTTTGCCGATTTTTTAACTCGACGGAGTCTATAGATCGTGTTGGTAAATCGGTTGGAATGACAGCGCTATTGCGACTCGATGAGCCAGATTCTAGAATTAGAGTTTCCTCCGCAGTCGCCAATGTAAAACCAAAATTGTTTTATTTCCTAGTTATACTTAAATATTTTTTTGCCAGAAAAGAACAATAAGCGTACAAAACTACCGTACGAGTAATAAAAGTGAGATAACCCGGCTCGGGGTCCACTCATGCAGTGCAGTGCACTGCGCGGCGCACCGCACGGTGCCACGTCACGGTGACAACAAAGAAAACGGTGGTGTTATTCTGGTTTTTCAAGTTAGGCAACGTTCGCACGAGAGATTTACGAAATATTGTGAGTTAGGCAACGTTTGCACGAGAGCTTTTTCGACGCTTTTACGCGCGTTATTTTAAACGACTCGCATGATTATTGACCATATGTCTCCGACTGTCTGATCACACACAGGCGTAAAAAGTGACTGGAGATTTATTATCTCCAGTCACTTTGCATCCAAGAAACTGTCTCAAATGTAACCAAGAGAAACGTACGAAAAGGATGTCATTCATTTTAGATTAAAACGCTGAAAGTGCTGGCCAGAAAAATATTATGCAATTTTCAGAGACAGGTTCAGACAGGTTCTATTATTTCTTACTATGGTGCCAAACCAGTACCTACGCCCACCACCACCACTATGTACCACCGGGCGTACAGTAGGTACTAAGTATCGCTTTTCTAAAAGCCAATAACAATCGACCGTCGGACGTGCGGATTTGACATCACAGTAAACAATGTTAAGAACTGTTCTCTATTGGAAACTAATCATTTTGTTCTGGCCGACACTTAAATTTTTGATCCAAAAATGTATGAAACGCGAATGTTGCTTTTTTTTAACTAAAAAGTATAACAAAAGAAATATGTCAAGAAACTAGACCACCTCGATTGATCTTCCGCGAATACTAAACTATAACTGATACTTTTTACCCGACTACGATGGAGCTAAAGGAGGGTAATGAAGTCAACAATCTATGTATGTAAAGTTGATAAACGTGGAAGAATCGACAGAGATTTGTCAGGACCATAGCAAGTGGAACAATGTCGTCTCTACCTACTCTTGCGGGAGAAAGGGGTTTGTATGTATGTTTGTGGATATGATGGATGTTAATTCTAGCTCAAAAACTAGTAGGCCGATTTTTGTTAAAAGCGTTTTGATTGTCCGATGGTTACAGGCTCTATGATAATACATTCAATATATTATGTTGAGGATACAAGAACAAAAATATTCAAAATTTTTCAATTCAGAAGATTGATTCGGTCATGTTGGGAATTTTTATACACATTGGTTGATTCTGTTGTGGGATATACTGCACTGCTTAAATTTGTCCTCAACTGGTTGAAGACATGATTTTGGGACAATATTACGACAAAATGTTTTAAAACGTAGTTATTTCTGTCCTTTACGAATGTTTACTTAAACTGAGTGTATACCACGGTGGCTCATTCAAAATTATAACTACAAAGTATAACATCAGTAGTAAGTATAAAGAGAGTGTATAAAACTTAAATAACTCGGAAATCATTACTCTTAGAAAACTAGATCCAAAAAGAAATGATAGTGCCCGGTCGATATCTATAAGTATTTGCTGTTCTGGAACAAGCGTTTTAAGGCCAATAGTTTCAGAGTTATTACAGGTTTAAGATTGACAGCTGTCAACCGAAATGAAGATCTCGACTATCATTTCTCTTCAGGAACTAGTGTTCAAGGAGCGATAGTTTCAGAGTTATTACAGTATTAAGTTTGATAGCTGTCAACCGAAATGTAGATCTCGACGAGCACTATCATTTCTCTTCAGAAACTAGTGTTCTAGAAGCGATAGTTTAAGAGTTATTACAGTATCAAGTTTGACAGCTATCATCCGGAATGTAGATCTCGACGTGTACTATCATTTCTCTTTAGAAACTAGTATTCTAGCACCAATAGTGCTTAAAACAAAAAATTATGAAGAGACTGAATCTCTCTTAAAGATAGTAAATTAGAGACTTGGGTAACGTATTTAATATATTTACATTATTTAACGCGTTTATTTATTTACACGTACATGCAAGCAAACACACACAGACACACACACACGCACACATACACGTACACGTACACGTACACGTACACACACATACACGTACACAATGTGCGCACATACGCACATAACAATATGATTTTGACTGTAAGTTTTGTATTTAATTTAAGCTTTGTTTTGGTCACGAATGTTATCTAGTGAAATTTAATTATGTAAAAGAGCGAGATTCTCCTGATACAAGTATTTATATACTTAATAGGAGATCTCCACCTAAATTAGATGTGTAAATTTAAAATCGAAATAAATCATTTATTATTTTATTTTATTATTATTATAGTCTCAGAGTTATTACAGTTTTAAGTTTGACAGGTGCCATCCAAGATGTAGATTTCTACGAGTACCAGCATTTCTTTTTAGAAACTAGTGTTCTAGAACCAAACATGCCTTATTTATAATTCGGGATGAACTGAGAAGAGAATGACGACAGGACCACGAAAGAGAAACAACTTCCATAATATTAAAGAATCAGAAAAAGGGGAGGGGCTTACGCATCAGCGGTTAAACTTTCTTTGACAAGGTCGGTTTCCTATTTCATTCACACGCGTTGTGTCATAGCCTCATAAGGAGGCTATGGTTGTATCTGTACTAAAAAAAGTAGACAGATATATGTGTGCATAGCCTCCTTCATCTTACAAGCCATGCTGTAGCACGGAACGGCAACGTCGCTGTGAACCGATTTACTCATTGTTTACATGTCAATGTGCGGGAAAATTATGAATTTTATGATGATAAATTAAAAATATATTGATAAAACTGTAAAATAACGCGTTTGTATGGACCATCTACGACGGTAAATAAAAGTAAATATATGTATAATTGTGCTAAAATTGAATAAATACGATTTTTGAAATACAACCCTTGACCATTTCTGTTGTTAGATTTTTACTTATTTCATTAATCAAATTCTGTTTAATAATCGTAATCTTTCTCTAACAGATACAAAGGAGTTGTTGCATTTGAAAAATGAAAGTAAAATTATGATTAAGCCTTAAAAATGGACTTTTGCTATTCCCCAAGCATACTGGAGTCTAAACGAAGGTTCTTTTGTGTGTAGCAAACATTTTCGCACTGTGAAAGTTATCACAAATACTTTAAACCACGATCTTTGATTATCCACGACGATGGAAGCGTTGAAAAAGTAGGTAGGTACAATAATTAAGTAAGTAGTTAGTTTTTATATACTTAGGTACTTAAAGAATACTGTTTAAAATGTATTTTATCTAATATTTAATAAATTGGGTAATATTTTGGCTGGCAAAGATTATTTTACATCATAATAGCTTGTGGCCGCGACTGCGTCCACATAAAATTCGACTATAACGTTCCGGACCCGTTCCCGCGAAAATCACAATAAATATCGGAATAAATTATAGCATATGTGTTATTCGGGGCTATATGCTATGTAACTGCCAAATTTCATTAAAATCCGTTCAGTCGTTTTTACGTGAAGAAGTAACAAACATCCATTACGTACAAGGCGAAACACACATTATATTTCGCATTTAAAATATTAGTATAAAACAATTGCAAATAGGTAGATTGGTAAATAGTACAGGAATCTATCCAATTTCATATTATCGAACTGATTTATATACTTCATCACTTAAATAACTAATAACATTAAACGACGACGACCGCGACGATATTTTACAGTAATTTTCAGGTTCACTAAAATTGAAAAATGCGACGTTGTCAAACTTCTGCGCATAGCTTGTAAGATGAAGGAGGCTATGATGTGTGTGAACTGTGTCACATAAAGAGGAAGGATTCGAACTGTTGGTAAAAAGAAACAGTCAGATGTGACGTTTCATGTTGACATCTACTGACATCGCACCGCACGCTGCACGATGGGGCCAAATTGAAAAACGTAGACACAATTCATACAGAACTGACATTTCGGGCTTGGATTGCGGGTTTTGCCCCATCATGCAGTGCGCCGCGCGGCGCGCTGCACATTGGGACATTTCACCATCTGTCAATGTACTTGCATACAAATTGCTCGGCGTGTAACAAGTTTTGCCACATCGTGCAGTGCACTGCGCAGCGCACTGCATGAGTGTGTCTTCAAGATTATAAGCTACTAAGGTAAAAAAAATTAAATCCGTGAAGTGAAGGTGTACCTGAGTACTATAATTAGACCCGATGGTATCACCATTTAATTTAAAACAGCTACTCAATCGTTCGATGAATCGTTTGGTGCATACAAATCAGTCTTGTATATTTCTGCAAAAACTCAGGACAGCGCCCACGGCACGTTTCGCAAATCCCAGATTAAATGCTTATGTAGGTATTCCGATGCCTGCCAATGCTGATCGTACTCGCAATTTATTTTCCGTAATTAATAAATCCAATTAGGTATCAATCAGTGTGCTTGTAATGCATACAGATATTGTGAATTGTCTCTTATCACTATCCCATTTGACGATTAAAAATAAATATAAAAAATAAATCTGCTTGGACAATTCACATCGTGTCATCTAAGTAAGCAAAGCTTGCATTATGGAAAACTGGTAAACTACTTATATATTTTTTAAATACAATACTTATTATTAAAACAGCTGGACCCGTTACAGAAATTAAAATTCATCACTTCAATTTCTGCCCGGCCGGGAATTGAACATGTTAACCAACTGAACCAGTCAGTCGTCAAAAGATTGATTGAAAGAGATATTAATATCCTACTCAATGAAGAAATATTTACTTCATTTGTGTGGTGCACTGAAAATGCAATACAAAGTGAACAGTGAATAGACTATTATTATAAAGGCTGTACGTAACTAAGATTTCTATGTACTGTAAACTGTACAAAACAACAACTACAGCCACCTACAGCGAGAATAAAACATTATTGCTTTAGGCATGTCTCAATAAACAATGTATATAGGACTAGTGGACCCGGCACGACTTCGTACGCGTGAGTCCTACCCCTACAGTTACCTACTTTACCCCTACCTACCTTTTTTTCTTGCTTACAAACCTTCCTCTTAATCACTCTACCTATTGTTGAAATTGAAACCGCTGTAAAATTCGTCGCGTACTTTAAAAGATCTAAGCGGCCATAGGCCGGGAAACGACATTTTATACTGTGTACAGATAACGAACTCGGACGTCCGCGAATGGCTTTTATATAAACCCCGATATCAAATTTGTTAGTGCCGGTTAGAGGCGGCGAGATGCACCGAGCGCTCCTTTGATGTCGTTCATATTTGTGTTGACTATTTTCTACCTGCATTTTCCATTACAGGTCCGTGTCACCAGCAAACAGAATCATGCAATCACCGACCGCGCTTCCGACTACCCCTTTGAGTTACCGCTTTGAGTCTAACGGGCTATCAAACATCGAGTTCCGTCTCAAAGCAAGCAGCTGCCATCCGCCGGTAATTAAACCCGAAACCGATAATTAAATAACGTGGTATAGCTATGAGAACGCTGGTCGTAATGCTGACAGAGATGATCGAATATCTGCATTTGATTTTCTCTGTGGGAAATCGTAAATCGACCAATATCACAAATGACCGTCAGTCAGGGTGTTTTTTGGTGCGGAGAACTTTAAATTGAAATACAACAAATAAAAAGTATTTCATTTCAGAGAAACTAGCGTTATTGGAAAGATCATTTTATGAATATACGATATTTCCAATATGAATAAAATTTCGGTCATGTGGCCGTCGCGTGTTAATAAATTTAATCATTCAACCAAAAGTGAGCTTCATAGCCGAACAAAATTTGCGAAAACATCTGCGAATATTTTCACGTTGGCTACCGAACGAACACAACATTCGGTAAATTATTAGCGAAATACTGCCGCAATTGTTGCGATAAGTGTATGAAAATAGGATATACTGATTGGGCCATCTAGGTGCTAGTCATACTCCCAAAATTATATACAAACATAAATGCTATAAAATGATCTTTAAAATGAAGGTAGTTACACTGATACTTATTCTTAGTTTCATGTCAACTAGAAGTTCACCGCCTCTAAAAAAACAGCCTTTACAGTCTCTCTTACATTCCCATAATTATATTCAAACATAAATGATCTTTCCAACGATGCTAGTTTCACTGATATGAAATACTTTTTTAAATTTTAATTTTTTTTTAATTTAAACTTTTTAATTATTTTTTTTACTTTTCGCCTCTAAAAAACCCCAGTAGGTCCCAGTAAAATATCTTAGAAACTACTGACGGGCTACTGAGAGTACTGACAGGAAATTACAGCTGTAAAAATATTTTAAGTCTTGTGTAAAGTCTCGAACTTTAATTCACTTTAAGTAAGCACCTACTTACAAACATTACGGATAGGTAATGTTTATTTGCCATCCAACTAACGTACGGGCATCGCCTTTTTTCCACGCACGTGCAAGAAGAGCTCCCTTCCAAGAGCTTTCCTTTGCACTATAACATGGGGTTCTTCAAAAAGCATGTCTACAGGTACAAAAGCCGCAGATGTCCTGGACGACGGTGGTCACTTTCCATTATATGGACCGTTTGTACCTCTCTAGGCAATTTCCATTAGGTGGACCGTGTACCTCCCCAGGCTATAAAGAGCCTGCTACAATGCGACTGCAAACTTAAAACAGGAATCGGATCGCACCCACCGCAAGCATTCACAACGGATATTTTTTTGGAGTGGGCATGGAGTGGCAAACGATGTATCCTCTCGGCTGGGCGGACAAGAAGATAATCCGAAGCGATTACGGGAAGACTATGTGTTTTAAAGCGTCATGGTTCGAATCAATCTAACATGAGAATAATCTGAAATTAATTTATAAAATCTTGGATAACGAACAGCAAACTTCTCGGTATAAGTTATGCGCCGCCCGGACTCAAAGAGTTAATTCCTAACGAACTCCGCTTTTTAAAAAGCTTTTCTTTAACTATGCATTGAAGGTTGGTCGAAAGTTTAAAACTCAATTCCAGGAAGACCTACTAATCGGCTTTAGCGCTCTTTTTACACTAGCTCAGTTAACTAGTTCAGATCCAATATTTAATCCAAAATTGATAGTTATGTCATCTTACCTTAACATAAATCCCATATATGTACTTATCGAAGACCCATATATCCAAAATTATTATAATAAAAAGGAGAAAAGTTTGTGTTTGTAAGTTTGAATATTGGAGGTAATCTCCCATACCAATGAACCGATTTAGAAAGATATGTTACTAACAGATAGCTACACTGCTCCCGAGTCTCATAATAGGGTACATTTGATCCCGGAAAAATAATAGGAAAACGCGGGATAGTTGATGTTTACAGAGACCCGAACTGCGCGGGGGTGAAAACCGCGGGGATGGCTCGTTGATATATATTGTCGTAGAGCTGCATAGCCAGTAGTGGATATCGTATCAAAAACCGTTAAGAAGGCTTTGATATTGGCGGTTAGAGGCTGGGAGGCGCGGCGGAGGGAATTCACAAGTATTTAGTTATACTGTCGTAGGTATCGTAGCTATAATGGCTCTTTCATAGTTTTGTATTTCACAGATTTGTAGTTTGACGACCTGAGTGGTTCAGTTGGTTAACATGCCGGTCAGCCAGGCAGATGTCTCGGGTTCGATTCCCGACCGACCAACCGACCAAAAATTGAAATGATGAATTTTAATTTTTATTACGGGTCCCAAACCCGTTATACATATTATGTATAATATGTATGTATTTAAAAAGTATAAAATTAGTTTATCAGTGGGCTAGATGGCGCTGATGTGTAAATTTTCCAAGCATATTTATTTAGACAGACAGTTACAATTCTTCAAATATTTCGCCCGAAAGTGATTTTACTTCACCAGTAAAATCAGATTGTGCAAAGGCAGAATTAGTATTTAGCTAAAATAGTAATGGGCATATCTGACGAAGAACCGCCAACCGCTGGGGCAAAGCGGTTCCCAAGTTGAGACCGCGACTCAGGAAGCGAACGCCGCTCCGACGCCGCTCCGCGCAGCTAGCCGAGGAACGCCCTCCGGCTAGGTGCAGTGACGATTTGCGAGAGGCTGCAGGTGGATACTGGATTCCAAAAGTCGAAGACACGGTGCATTGGCGCTTATTAAGGGATACCTATGTCAAAAGTCGACTAGGCTCATGAAAGGAAGAAATAAAATTAAATAAAAAATACCTCTTGGCCTAGTGGTATTTTTTAGGGGTATAAAGCCATCGAATATGAAATGAAATGGAATGACATTTATACGAATAGGATTTAAAAATCATAACTTAATTATATTTCGAATTCAATGTAAATGTCGCAAAGATTGGCAAACATTTAGTTAGAAAAAAGATATTGGATATAGAGCATGGCTGGAGCTCCGACCTATAGAGAATGTACACAGACAATCTGTCACAACTCTATAAACTTACTGAATGTCATACAAAAAGCTAGAATAAGATGACCAAGACCACCAAATTGATTTGGAGGGGTACCTGACAACTTATAGCCGTCCCTTTTGGATACTTTATATGCACCTCTAAAAATATAAACAAAATATAGATCACAATCTATATTAAGCTTCAGCAGAGTCGGCTCCATCAATGCATCTATGTCCATTGTCCTACTTGGATAAAATAGATTGGATGCGGGGAATGTGTTCTCTAAACTCTAAACAATATACTGCATAGGATCATATCATGACGTCGTACATCTGATTAGCAGCTGACAAGGTGAGTGTAGAAACCATTTGATTTCGAATTACTTAGATTGATATAAGGAATTACTTAGATTGAATATAGGTAGTGTGCGTCGGGCATAGTGTGTTCAATGCGAGGAGTCGGTTGTAACACGATTCTATGATAAACCTGCTAGCGACATATAGGTAGGACACAGAAATCTGAATCCCACCAAAAACGTAAATATGAAAATGGGAGCCAAAAAAAATTATGATAATGATGGTATGGTTGACGACTTCACCGACAAAAGCCTTGAGATCTAAACGGGTACCAAGCTCAGTAGACAATCCTGAATTTTATTTATAAGAACGTTGGTATTAGCACATAACTTATTATCTACTTAAAATCAAATATTATTTTTTATCAATAATCAAATATTTTTGTGAACAGACCCATACAATATAAACCCATAAAATTACTTGCTTAAAAGGTAAAGACCGAATCTAAGTATGGTTAATTATAATTTTTATTATTATATAATTTTATTTTTAGTTCTATTCTTATTGTTACTTTATGGATGTGCATTAATTATATGCATCTTGGTGTCCGATCGCGCCGTCGCGACACCATCTCCATCACTTTGAGCGAAGAGCACCTTGGCTTCAGATATGTCATTCTTCGACAAGGAGGTTTTAGATATCTGAACGGCACTAACCTCGTCCATCACGGCCAGTTTCTCGCGAGGAGCTCGTTCACAATGACGGTTGTAGTCGCAATGACGCACGCCCGACATAGTTTGCACCGCTGCCTAAGTAAATACTTATATAACAAAGTTCGAAATATCGACCTAAGAATTATCGAGCTATAATTACAGAGCGCACCAAGCGCTGCAAAACTTGTAAGACAGAATAAGGAATTCTGCCTTGACAGTATTTCAATCACTGCATAAATTATAGAGATAATTCACTTCGAATGTCTTTTGTCCATGAAAGTTGAAAAATTATCAAGAAACAGAATAACTTTTGCAATACCTATATGTATTACAACGATGCTTGAAGTCGACTTACATATACATAATGTATAACATCTTATGCATAACTACTTACAAAATAACAAAGAAGCAGATTTTGAGATTTGTTGGGAAACACCTTGTAAGATATTAACAAAAGTTGAAAAAAAAATGTGAGAATATGTTCATGTTAAGTAACTATTATTTTTGATAGATATAAGGAACACCGAAGCGAAGGTATAATATTCTCGAGGACCTACCAGTGCTCGAGCGGAGCGCGCATCATGTGTAATACGTGGACAACACCAACTTTAATCCCAGTTTTATTTTTTCATCATTATCATCATCCTAGATTTTATCCCAGTTTATGCCAGGGTCCGCTTTCCGACTTTTCTTTCTCCACTTCGCCCGGTCTTCAGCATCCTCCCGTCGTAAGCCATTGGCTGTCGCATTTGACTCAGCGATGTCAAGCCATCGCTTCCTGGGCCTCCCGCGGGATCTCTTTCCTGATACCGGCAGGCTTAGACATCTGTTTCCCACGTATCCGTGGGTCTTACGCAGCACGTGACCAAATCAGCGCAAGCGAGCGTATTCATTCTTGTCCGAGACGTCTCTCACGCCAATACTACCATGGATGTACTTGTTACGTACACAGTCGAGTCATGTTACGCCACGCATGCACAGCAGCATTTACATTTCGTTGGCAAGAAGTACGCGGACGCGCTTCGTCAGCCCAGGTTAAGTCGCGCAGACTAAAAAAATTACACGACTAATTGTGATTAATTGGAGGTACCACCTCTGGTCTATAATTCATTCGAGTAGCTCTATTGCGTGGCTCATATGTTTGATACCTCAATAGTCGCCGCATTCATGCGCATTGTGCATTGCACACTGCCTTCATAGATTGGCGTAATAATATTAATGCGCCACGCGTCGGGTAAAAGCCTCGTAGTTACAACACTGTTGAATAGAGTGAGCATGCGTACGCTCCGGGTCCCCAATGATTTCCAGGTTTCTAAGGATACTTCGTCGTAGCCATATTCGATCTTCATACGGGCCAGTGACCTCTCCATCTCGTCATCGGGTATCACTTGGTGTCTAGGTGATCGGGCTTATCAAACCAAGACTTGCAGGAAGTTGTGGTAAAATGATTTAACACTTGTAAGTTTTTACTTGCAAGTGTTAAATCATTTAACGACGACCTGAGTGGTTCAATGGTCAACATGCCGGTCTGCCACGCAAGAGGTCCCGGGTTCGATTCCCGGCCGGGCAGAAATTGAAATGATGAATTTTTATTTCTGTTACCGTCTGTTTTCTGGGTGTTCTATGTATAATAAGTATGTATTTAAAAAAAAAAGTATTTAAGTAGTATATCAGTTATCTAGCACCCATAGTACAAGCTTTGCTTAGTTTGGGGCTAGATGGCGCTGTGTGAATTTGTCCACGAATATATTTATTTATTTATTTTATTTCACCACATTTTTGTCGTCCACGTATTTTATGGCAACACACTTCGTTACATCTAAGCCGGCTCGGCTTTGTGGCTTTACCAGCTTGTAGATGAGCTTCTTCCTCTTCATAGTAACCAACGCATCGTAGAGCGGAGCTGGCTGAGCCGACCGCGCTGTTGCCACCATCCTTTTAGTTCGGCGCTTTGCTCGAAAACCTCCTTATCCGAAGGTGAATTCCTGTGTTACCATTTCTTGAAGCAAGCCTGTTTGTCCATCTCATTATTCCAACATTCCGTGTCCCGTTGTCAATTCTTTGGCCGCCTTTCGATGTGCCGAGTACTGGTTGTCCGAGTTTGAGGATGGATTCCGAGGCCTTCGGCTTCCTCAACGGACTCTAGGCTCTTACCCTTCAAGGTCCACTACTTAATAGACGGCTCGCAGCGTTCTGCAATATGCCGTCTACTATTTATTACACGTCTACTCTGACGTCTATGACAAGGACTCGGTGCCGTGTTGTGAGGAATTCTCCCTGAATTACTTTACAGTTTGATACATGGCCGATACGCAAGCAGGCTGTGATTTATGCGGACCACTTGTGTAGGTAATGAGATGTTGAGGTTGTTTCTGAAAAAATGTGTTGACCACGGCCAAGTCGGCGCCCGTGGGAATCAGAAAATTTCTTCACCCTCACTGTTTGGCTGACCGCAGTCCAAACCCTTCGTGAGCCCGTCCAAACTCTTCGCTCCTGTGCCCCACGTGGCCATTGAGATCCGCACCAATCACAATTTGTTTGGAGGATAGTAAACGTCGCATTACTCTGCTCACCTCAAAGATGCCGTCCCGGAATTTTTAACAAACCACTATGCCGACCCCATTCCTTCCGTCTGCCAATCCCGTGTTTATCAGCTGGAGGGGAGGGGATGGCTACCTCCCGTATGTCTCTCGATTTCGAGCCCCGCCACCTAAATTCTTAACACTACCTACATGCGCCACCTGCACAGCTGGTCAGCCAGCTCTCTGGACCGGCTTGTGAGAGTGCAGAGGAATGCAATATTGCGTAGCGGATCTTCTTAATGGACGCTCGCTTCTTTAACCCTGCCCGCGCTTGGCAGGATAGCCCTCGCGAACTTGTCACAGGCTTAAGGCGATGTGCCTGCGCGTCGTTTTTTGACAACACCCTATCTCTGTCCATATTCCCATTAAACGATTTATGTGCGGCGACTACCATCTATCCCGCATTACCCGTTAGGGAAAAGTCAATTCGCCAGTGCCTCGTCCGCCTGTCAGCCACCACGGGGACCACGGGCTTAGCTTATATATACTACAATCGTTTCGATTGCGGCATTCCTTTGTGAAAAATTAGATATCGATTAGTGATGGGCCGAAGTTGATTGGGATCGAATACGAACTTAGGCCAAACATTCGGTTAAAATTACAATTTGGCCGTAGTTGGGTTCATTTTTTACTGCGCTTTTTCGAGTGCGACATATCCGACCATCACACTTTACAAAGTGCTGTGAAACAGTCTTGCTGTTAGCATGAATATTTCTATAATCTTCATATTATTATTTGGGATACTTAAATAAATAAATAAATAATTTAAATTTTTATTCTATTCTTGCGGCTAATCATGAGAGTGCACGTGGACAAATTTATAAACAAACACTCTCTCATGGAAAAATCACTTATCATGCTGATTTTTTTTATGTCATACGGTAGGCTAACAGGCAAGCGGCATTTTAAGCAAGATTCTTGATATAGGTATTTCAGAAGTTGAATATTTTGCCATGTAAGGTTTTTGTTTATAACTATGTCCTCTGTGGATCTGCGGCTAATCTGCCTTTTGTAAATTTTATGTAGGAACTCAATAGGTACTCAAATACTAAATAATTAAATGGTCGAACAGTTTTGGGAGCCATTATTAGTAATTTTAGGAGACGGAATCCGTTTTGCTCTTCAACTGCGGCAAAGCTCAAATGGAGAAGCTATGTGTTCGGCCTGTATGTTTCTTTGTTCCCTTGTATGACCATTAAGTCTTAGTGTTGGTTTTATTATTTTAGCCAAAATACCGTGTTTTGTGCCGAAATTCGGTTAAACCGAATCGGCCCATCCCTTTTATCGATCGTAATTTGAACGTATTCGTTTGTACGTAATATTGAATAAAAGTTAAGAAATTACTTTAAACAAATATATTATTATTATTAAACAAAATTGGTCATGCTTGAGGAGTACGTTAATATAAGGCAACATAGAGGTTCTAAAAACCTTTGGTGCCCGGTCCGTTCGCAGAGTTCTACTGGTCGATCCAACTACAATTTTTTGTCTGTGATTCTATCAATTACGCGCCATTCAAACTATCTGGAGTCCTATCGACAGTACAAAGGGAAACTTTGTTTTCCCGTGGTTCTATTAAAACTAAAGTGCGTAAAATCTAAATAAAAATCACCGATTCCGTTTCAAAATGATGATTTTATTTTGCAAATACAAATAAGTAGATTTGCATCTATTAAACACTTTTACGCTGCTTAACGATACTAATAATAATCTTGGAGGTAGTGTCCTGTTGTGCTCACTCCCGCGAGGGCCCAGGCCTCCTCTTTACCCATAAGGGTAAAGAGGAACCCATCCTGGATAGGACAGGAAGGATCATCCTGGGTTATCCCAGGATTTGGCAGATCAGATCATTACAGTGGAACGACTGCCATCTGACTCTGTTAGATGGAGAATCTTTCCAGATCGGAAGAAGCAAAATATTTTTTTAGATCGCCTGAAGTTTAATAGGAACATTTAACTTGACCGAAGAACTGTTAAACTTGATGCCACTGTCATTCTTCTGCCACCGCATCCTCCGACGATGGGATAGATTTCATCCCCACCATCTAGATGACGCGAACCATCGTACGAGCTTCGCGAACCATTTTACCGCGCACGTGCAAGTTGTGGAATGAGCTCCCTCCCAGTATTTCCTTTGCACTATAACATGGGGTTCTTCAGAAGGCATATCTTTAAGTACCCCAAAGATCGGAACAGCATACGCTCCCCCTGCGACAGTGGTCGCTTTCCACTAGGTGGATTGTCCGTCCGTGTGCCTTTTTGGGCAATAAAAGAACGTTTTCAATATAGATAATTCATATGGGTAGGAAAGTATTTTTTCCTTTGAAATACTGTTTTTAGTAGTACAGGGTAAAAATATTTATCTTTACTCATAGCTTTATAATGTTCCAATTACATATTCGAAAACAGTTTCAAGGATTAAAGGATTAAAGTTTAAGGATATACTTTATTCACGCTAGTCAGATGTGATCAGTCATTACAGCCGTAACATGGCTGTATGTAACTTAAAATAACTTATGAATAATTATCAAAACTTTTAATTTTATATTTAGTCGAGCGCCCGGGCGCGGCGAAATGTAGGCTGAATACTTAAATATGTCATTATCAAATTCGAAATTCAAACTTTCCTGTTTATGCCTGTGATTGTATAGAATTATATTGCCGCTAAACAGAATATTTATTATTTATTTATAATATTCAATTGTTGTAATTTGTGTTTGCGAATGTTTTTCTTGTTTGAGACAAATAAATAGATAAATGATAAAATAGATAAAGATAAAATAGATAATTTGACGACCTGAGTGGTTCAATGGTAAACATGCCATGCCACGCAAGAGGTCCCGGGTTCGATTCCCGGCCGGGCAGAAATTGAAATGATGAATTTTAATTTCTGTTACGGGTCTGGGTGTTCTATGTACAATAAGTATGTATTTAAAAAGTATTTAAGTAGTATATCGGTTATCTAGCACCCATAGTACAAGCTTTGCTTAGTTTGGGGCTAGATGGCGCTGTGTGAATTTGTCCACGACTATTTATTTATTTATTATAATGTGAAGGTAGTGAAGTGAATTTCCCGGCGCTTGACATCCTCGACGCGTGGGTACAACAGAACTAACCCGCATCTTACTTCCAGCAATTAGGAGAAAATTATAGGTACGAGATTTTAACATGAAAATATGAGTGAGATAAAAAAGTGTATGGAACTGCATATAATTAGGTATTAAATTCTCGTGTCAAACTATTATCATAAGTAGCCGAGAAAAACAGACACGCATTTTTTAATACTCTGCGAGTATGCGAGTTGCTTAAACGCTTACTTTTCCAGCAGATCCAGTGCCATTGCAATTTGATATTTTTATAACTTTGGTCCGAATGATAGATAGAACCACAGACAAAAAAAATTGCTCGCATTATATTTGTTCGACACATTTGACAGCTTTCCCATTCTTACACGACTACGAAAGACCGCCTAATATTTCTTATATGGAATATTACGTTGTTACAATGTAATAGGTACCGAAATTAAAATACCCTGAAGTTATTTTAGACGTCGTAGAGAAATCATCCTCCCATGTCTAGTGGATAAAGCTCGGTAATTAGAGAACATAAATTGGAGTCAAAATACTACATGTCTTACGACCATTCGAAAGTTTTGTTGTAGAACACAATGTAGTTCCACACACTAACTAAACAAATGACAAATAAGTAACTACGAAAAGTGGCCCTTTCGAGATGAAGTTATGTAGCAATCAGCGCGGTTCTTTTCCCTTTTTGGGTATTGATTTACGATAATGTGTTATACTCTACACATCAAATGAGAAATAATCGAATTTATACGTCAGTGGAACACCATGCAGAGTCTGTTACGCACAATAATAGATCGTTCTCACTATAAGCGTGTCCTTAATTCAAGCGATCGGCCCGTGATACACGCACTGCATGCATACAGTGCTTGCTTTCGTAAATTTACAGAATTAAAGCAAGAGCGCTAAGTATTATTTATTAATGTAGATTACATAATTGTGGGTTCCAAATATTCGGGAAGGACAACAACGCTGGCAGAGTAGGGGAGCGTATTCATTCATTGATTGAGTATAGTAGAGTGTGTCAGTGTGTTTGGGGTTTGGTTGTGGCGGGATGAAGCGAGCAGGGGATGATGGGAGCCGAAGCGTTCCCACTTACCTTTCTCGGTGGAGGCTGCATGGCGACGCGTCGCGGCGGCGACGACGACCGTGGCTGGCTTCAAGGCTGGCAGCCGAGCTCGCGACTCGCGTAGGGATCGATGGCACCGCACGCAAGCGTGGCCGCCCTCTGCCGTGCTGCCGTACGCCGCGGACAGCCGTGAGTGCGCGCATGCGCAGAACGTCGCACAACCCACAACCCCTACGTCCTACCCATAGATTAGGATCCCCACTTTTTTAATTATGCCGTAGACAAATGTCAAAGGGGAAGTATGTGGGTCGTAGACAGGATGTGTGTGGGTTTTGTTTATTCCATTTCAGATTTTCGGATTCACCGGCGATATTGTTTAATTATTTATAAGTTGGCCCGGCGCGACTTCGTCTGCGTGTAATCCTACCCCTACTCTACCCTACTGAACGCCTACCCTACACCTACTCAACACCTACCCTACACCTAACCTACTGTATGGATCTGAATGTTGGGCAAATAAAGCGACATATGAAAGGCGAGTGCATGCGGCGGAAATGAGAACGTTAAGATGGAGGAGTGGAGTGAAGAGATTAGACAAATTAAAAAATGAGTACAAAATGAGAAGTTTGAAAGTAACGCTGGAGGCAGAACATATTGCGTGGTATGGGGCAGAACATATTGAGTGATGAAATTCATGTATCAAGGAAGGCGATGAATATGAATGTGGATGGATGTGTACTACAGTAGAGAAAGACGGATAAGTGAATGATGACATGCGGGTGAAAGATGTGCGAAAAACAGATGAAAGCCGCTGAGAAGGGCTACTATTAAAATAAAGTCGCTTTCCGCGTCTGTAAATCCGCTTACTGCTCAAAAACGCATTGGATTTTGATGCGGTTTTCACTATAATTTAGAAAATTTAACATGCTTATTACAATAGAGAACCCCCGAGAACGTTCGTGCGGGACCGGGTTGGCGCATGTATTTAATAAATGATAATAGTAAATATGACCTATTTGGTCATGGAGAGAGGAATGAATGAAACTATACATCCCAAAACTTTTTAGTAAGTACCTGTTGGACGTTTTCGGTTGTTGCTTATCCGAGAGACATGACGATAGACGAACCAGGAAACTAACTTTTTGGTATACTTTTATAGAAATTAATACAATGAAACGAAATTGAATTTCGCTTTTGCCTCTTGCAAATGTTTTTCAGATTTCCTAGGCCGGACCATATTCGCATAATGGACCTTTCATCAGGGTTATTGGCGCCATTGCTTTTTATAATAAAATTTAAATTAGTTTTTAATTTGAAACAAAACCGACAAACAAATCTTAAACTCGAATTGACACTAAATAAAACTAAGTTCAATTATACAAAAACTACCCCAAAAATAATAATTTTGCCCCAGGTGTGTCCTAGGAAGTGCCCTGGCCTCATCGAATTGATATTATTTTGAGTGGGCGACCACGCATAATTCACTTTCCTTCGACTCGTCGCGACGACGGTCTACTTCTTTGTTTTGTAAATATCCGAACAATACCTATTAGAAAATACATATATAGTAGTGCAAGTGCTACGCAGACGGTCCCAGATCCCGGCGGAATATTTATTATTAAAACCAGCTTAGCATATTTATCGGGCGGATCGCCCGATAAATATTTGCTGTAATTTAATTTCTGTTCTGAAGTAAGTACCTACTGTTTATTATCTCTTGTAGTACGTTTAATTTTATGAAGAGCTTAATATAAAAGCTTTCATTTATTTATAAGATAAAACCAGATTGCACTATGCAGACGAACATGGTCATCTTGGCGTTATGTCACGGTTGTGCTCTCGTGCGCGATGGCCCGATGTATGATTATGATTGACCCTGATCCAGGATTTTGCAGAACGGGTAATTTACCTTACCTTATTATTACAGGACCTCCGTGATCCTGTTAACATGGGACCCAGACCAAATTGGATAATGATCAATCGGTAAGCTTTGCACATTTCCCTTATTTCTTTTCCGTGACTATATTTTTCATAACTTCTACGAAAAAGGAAGTGTTTTTCGTAGAATAACTGATTATCAATTAATAAACTTTTATTCAAAATTTATCCTCATCAATAACTGGATTAGTTATTCCGTAAATATTCTATTATTTTCATGTTGTAGTAGGCCGATAAGTGTGTATTTTCGGTACTATCTTTTGCCCGTGACTTCGTCCGCGTGGAAATCGTTTTTAGGACAGTTTATCTTTTTCCCGAGCAACCATTTTAAATGACTTCCCAAATGCTAGTGCTACGGAGAGGTCGAGCTTGTTCAATTGTTCTACCCCACCGAATAAGATGAAACATGGCCTACATTTTAAGTTGATTTCCAAAATCAATTGTCTATAGGTATGTTGCCCAGGCTTAATAGCCATCCACCAAAAATAGTTTTATAAATATAGTTTAATGAATAGCAAATATTTGTGAACGAGTGTGAGATTATTATGATTATAAACAAGGGTTAACGTATAAAGAATTACGTGGAAACTTAATGCGCGCATTTAGTGAATTGTCCTCATTACATGCTATTGTCGTTTATTGATTTTAAAAGTTGAATCGTGGTCCGGGCGACCTCAAACATAAACCTAGACTAAGGCAACCGCCAACTGCAGTCACTGCAGAAAGCGTCATCAGGGTGAAGTCCCTATTGGAGAAATGTCATAACATTAACTAGAATGAGATTTGAGATGAAATGGGGCTTGGAACCCAGGTACTTTCCATCACTTTACATGAACTTCTTAGGTACATCATCATTAAATCGGCGTTAAGTAGCGGTTGCGCTCCCGCGTGGCACGTGAGGGCCCGGGGTCCGCCTTCCTACTCGTCCTAGCCCACTTCGCTCGGTCTTCGGCGTCCTTGGTGGTGAGCTTGTTGGCACGAATGTCATTCTTGACGACGTCAAGCCATCGCTTCTTGGGCCGACCTATCCTTCTCGTTCCTGGCGGGGGCGGCATGGCCAGACATTTATTCCCCACGTATTTTGCCGATCTGCGTAAGACGTAGCCATACCATCGAAGGCGGCACTCTTACAGCTTATCTGCGATGTTAGGAAGGTTGTATCACTAATAGTAGCCCACTCTCTCAAATAGAAGCAGAAAGTTATTTGTGCCAATTCATGATACATAATTTGTATGGTCCGTGAAAATTATGGCAACTACCTGAGTTTCAAACTTTATTTCATACTTCATCTTTTGTGATATGCTTTTATCAGCGACTACATTCTGATGACGTTTTCTGGAGGGACTGACTGACTTTCGCGGTCGCCTTGTACACGTTTAAAGTCATCAAATCAACAAATGAGAATAGCATAGGATGGGGACAATTCACTAAATGGGCTGATAAAATTTTCATGTAGTTCTAAAAACGTAGATATGTTTATAATCATCTTACGACGAAATGCTACTTGCGTTACCTATGTGCCAGACATGTTATTTTTAACAATCTATAAAAAAATAAGTGAAAGGTCGCCGGCTAGTAATTTTTGGCCATGGAGTTTGTAATAAAATTTGCCTTTAAACGATAAAAAAAACAATAGGTTGTACAACAAGTCATTGGCTAAAAACTTTCGGATCATGCTAGTATAGATATCTACTTAAAGCTTTGTTTGACCAACTGCCAATAAATATTACAGTTAGAATAGAATAATCATTTATTCGACATTTATATTCAAAAATTCAATTATTTATTGCAGTAAATTTATTGCTGAAATTAAATAGGTACACTGAGTAATATAATGCCGAAACGGTTCCAGCTCAGCATAATGCCACACGAGGCTGCGACGCTTATTTTCAGCTGTAGCCGATTGGTGAGATGGCGTTCGAAAACAAATTTAAAGTTTAACCTTAATGCTAATAGTGGGTTTTTACAAACATAACAAAAATAAACTAATAGTTAACCTTGAAGTTGGCGAAATCATTGTCCAACGACGATAGAAGGCAAAACTTGAAAATAAGAAGGATCTACTTAATCATTATTGAGTCAATAATCCATGGCAGTAGTTAGTAGTCATGCCAATATTTGACATCCAAATATTGTGACACCAAATCAACGCCGTCAACAAGCCCGGCGAATAACTTTATCGCACTAATCAAATCAATTACCTACTTGTCCGCGTTACCGTATCGTCGCTAACATATTTACATTACGATAGTAAATAAAATAGGTCATGCGACTTACCAACACTTTTGGTCGATCCATGTTTCCGAGGACCTATCTCACGGGGCTGTCTATTTCAGTGCACACATACCGGCACCAACTCTTTTGACTAACTGTAATATGTAATCAACAATCGAACACATACGAATACATACGCTATCTAATACAGTTTTCCCGCTAAGATAAATGCTAAACATTCGATACGCGTGATTTGATAACAATTAGTAATTTAATATGATAATGCGGTACGTTCATTATATTGCGGTCGCTTTGGTTTCCTGGAAGTTACTTCGCTATATTAATCATCTTTGCGTTGATGTCCGCCTTGACCATGATCCAGGATTTGGCAGACCAGATAATTACAGTGGAGCGACTTCCATTTGACCTCCGTGACTCTGCTACCGAACGAACCTGACCAGATTTGTTTTATGGTTACACTTTCAGTTGCCTGAGTGTGCAGGTTTCATCACGATGTTTTTCCTCCCCATAAGAGCATCGGTTAGCTTCAACTAATGTTCATACCTCAGAAAAGAGTAATTTTTTAACAATAACTGAATATTTATTTTAACTAGGGACACAGAACATGCGTCCTAACAGTAATGTCAAGTGTCAACAAGGGTTGTCCAGTGGAAATCGTCTAACGTCAAATGAATGTTGGACCACGTGTTCGATTTCATATCTAACAGTATGGAATAAATAGCCTACTTCTTTCCAGCCCGCATACTAAATTCCTAGCACTTCAGGAAGTTATTAATAGGGGGTCTCGCGAATGCGTTGCCCACCCCTATAACACTCTTGCAGGTCTGAAGGCTAAAAGTCAAACATGTAATTTGTGTGCAAATTCTAGCCTGCATACCAAATTTCAGCTTTGACTTCGGAAACAGTGTCTAAATCGACGTAATTTAGGTGCTGATAAACTCCAAAGTATAAAGAGGTTGTTCTTCAGAACGCGTTCTCCGTGTAAACGTGGCAAAATTTAATGTTGTATTACATAATCGTTAAATTAATATTGTCACATATAAGTTACTAGAAAATTAAGTAAGACAATATTTAAAATTTGTATATCGGTGCGTTAATGACGGAGATATTTTGAATTTTGAAAATATGGGTGTCCACGAAAGTTACAAAGTAGGTAGACCACGAATGTTACTTCATACCAGTGTTTTGAAATTTCGTATGGTTTCTTCATGCTGAATCACACAAGTATTATAATTATTGTTTTTTTATTAAAGGATGTTCCTACAGGAACTAAGGGCAGATTGACTGACCTGTCTTTGGATGACAATAACCTTCAACATTGCAATTACATACAGAGATAGACGAAACCACTTACGTCCTTTGTACGATAAGTTACAAAAAGCGGTAAAAGAAACTCCAGGTATTGCTGTGTAAATGACACTCACGATCCACCTATTATGCGACGACCACGAAGTAAAGATTAGTAAATAAATAGGTGCAGCCATCGGACATCCCTACGAATCAAGCACTTGTGCCGCGGGGAACGGCTGATAAAGTAAAGACAAATTAATACAAAAATTAATCTCCGATGAAGATATAGAATCGGAAAGCTCTTTATAATATGTACCTATATCCTATTAAACCTCAGGAGCGTCAGTGGCCGTGTTAAGGTATCCGACTCGTAAGCGACAGGTACCGGGTGCGGCAGACGACGATGCGGGTCGACACGGTGCCTATACTTTAATAAGCTATCTGTGATTAGTATACAAACCAAAATTGCACAAATAAATATTTGGGACAACCCGTGCAGAAGTCATGTGCGTTTATATGGGCTAGCTTGGCAGATATAGATGGCAGATAGCCTACTGTTGGCGAGCATAATCTCATTTATAATCTGAAAATGTCGCGCAGTCGGGCGATTTAGACGTGACAGAGTGTGTTACTACTATACTATAGAATTAGGATGATCTGTATTAGAAGGTTTTAAGGAATTTGTACTGTAACAGTTCAATACCAAGGCCAAAATATTTCAAAATACCTACTTAGAATGCGGGACTTAATATTTTGTCTTTATTTGCGAATTATTAATAAAGTGAATCGTTATAACAATTAAATGGTATGCACCAGTTAGCTTAATGTCGTGAGATTATACCTACAAAGCTTCATTGTAATCATTTCAAAGAAATTGACAAATTGCTAGTATCAAAAGATTTGGTTTCCATCATTTGTGCCGATTTCATAAATAATATATAATATAACAATAAACCTATATTTTCAAAGTTAATGATAGTCATGTAAATTAATCCTCAGTAGATAAATTCATTAATATTTGTCAGTATTGAAGTATAATTACTAATGCAAAAGAAAGAAAATGGCTCGTCTACGTTTGTAATAGGAATCGGTGGGGCTGCGGTTCGCTAACCAATTGCAAGCGGAAAATTCCACTATCGGCAAACTCGCGTCGGAGTTAATGGATTGAGTTTTGTACCCGTGAGCTGTTTGGCCGCTTCATTCCTCACATGGAGGTTTCATTTCCGGAGCGGTGGTAGCTTAAAAGATATATCTACACTATCTTACGGACTGACCTACGGGACTATATCTCTTTCCCTATAATTATTAGTAAAATATTGTGGCTTTAGCCATTTGAAACGATACCATTGTTCTGAGGAATATATAATTAAAGAAAACATTATAAACTGAAGACTTTATTATGCATAATCTGTGTTTGTGTATGGAGCACTCTCTCCAGGGCTAACTGCCGATTCAATACTATTATATATTTCTATATATATCCGTGTTGCTGAATTTGAGCTCTTTATTCTTGTCAAAGGTACACTGCTGAAGTATTCGCCTACGTAAGCCTTTGGTGTATCCTGAGACTTGTCATTATGCCCATAAGTAAGCTCTGATACATGATATACGAATTTACAACATGAATATGTGGAGATATTCGGAGTAAGCTACATGCTTTATTGAATTAATCACATCTACAATTATTATCTGGATATGATCCACAGGCATTGGTTGTTGTTGTTGTGCCCTCTTACAAGACATATTACGAAATACTACTTGACATGACAAAGACCTTAAATATTGTGCCCTCTCTTAACTAAAATATCAGGGTAGGATGAGGACGTCTTTGGTTGACTCATATAGTAAGCTGCGGAGTGAAGCATGGGCTACGAGTAGCGAAGTTCATGCTGGAGTCAGTCATCTGGCTTTGGAGCAGCTTACCCCTCCTCTAATGAGGGGGACCCTGTTTGTTTCCCTTAGACCTAATATATGAATCTGATTTCAAATTCTAGCTATAAAACTCTTGGCAAATTAATCTATAATCTAATTAACTCTTGTAATTCTTTAACTATATATTTCCATACCTGTTTATACTTCTCCACTCTAAAAGCATCGGGGTTACTAACATCATAACGTAGAGTTCCATAGACGATCACAAATGGCCTTAATAAGTTTCAAAACTTCGCAAGTAGGTCTTTCAGTCTTACGGTTTAGTTGTGGTAGTGATAGAGCTTAGGTTTCAGTGTGGATGAGTGTGTGTGTAAAAAGTATGAGAGTTTGTTTGCTCTATGAAAGGGTGAACGTTACAGTACCCTAAGGCATAGCCTAGGGTGAATACCGAATTTATAACCAAACCATCCGCTATGTGTCTGTCATAGGGCTGTCTCTTTGGAATCGTAAACGGCGGAAAACGCGAATGGGACCAAAACTATTAGAGAAAAATAATAATGGCTAATTCATCTATACACTCGGAAACATACACAGAATATGAGCTAGCATGGCAGCTAAAATTATAATTGTAACAAGGAAGTTGTTAGTTTGTTTTATTATACACAGAATGTAATCCTTATATAGCCAGCCGGTTAATAACCCCTTCCCTTATCCTGCATACATGTCCCTCGCAGTCTTGCCTGACGTCAACCCTCCTTGGGAATGCTGTAGAGATCGTAGTTCGCTGTTCAAAACACACAATAGAAAATTCAGCTGCCCATTATCCAATCTACGTAGGTGCTGGTCCTAGGTTGTTATCCTCAAAAAGGTACTTTGCCGGATACCACACGGTCAAGTATCACCAGGCTGTTATTTTCGCGCATAAAGACTTCAAAATCAAACACCGACGGTAAAACAGAACAGTCATTAATAAAGAAACCGTTCGCTTTCTCGTGAGGCTAGAAATCGCCGATGTTTTCCTCGTTCATTGTACAAGAGATTTTGGTTAGGAACACATTCAGGCAACTGAATGTGGAAATGTGATCCAATCTGGTCCCGTTTATTAATAGGGTCACGGAACTCAGATAGCAGTCGGTCCACAGTAATTACTTACCTGATCCGCCAAATCTTGGATCATGGTCAAGGCGGACCGCGGGTCATCGGCACTCGAGAGCTATGATTTTATTTTGTACAAGATATTTAGCGGAAAAGTCATTTTATCTTGCGTTGCTGCATCCATCCCATACTCGTAGCATCGATATCGCCTCCTACGACTTTTTCTAATACCCCAAAGTGAAAGCGTATATCTAAGGACGTACGGGAGGATAAGAAAGCTGCAACCGCCGTGGAGGATTGCCAAGGGCGCTTCCAAGCAAGGCAGCAACGTTGAATCGTTAGATAGATTGAGGGGAGACTACAGTGATGGCAAAAATGAAAAAATCTCATAATTTCATATGCTTGTGTTTCATTAACAAGTTTATGTAAAGGTCTTAGTTGTTACACCTCGTAGAACGCAACTTAGCAGCAAACAGTACCTACTCGGCTTATGGATCGCAGTTACGTTAATTTTGTTTGCAGAAATACTAACCAACATACACTCATTATTCACAGCTCCCTTGACTATATGAACTATGAAACAAAAAAGCCACTATTCTCAATTCTATATAAAATATTTAAAAAAGGCAATACCAAAGAGATTGGTATAATACAAAACAATGAATAGAAAGATAGCCAAAAAGCTATTAAAACAAAAACTTTTAATGATATTGGTCTAACTGATGGAAATTGGTCACCGCTGCCTATATACATAGGAACACCAGGGGGTATCGTCAATGCGTTCCTCACATCTACTACACATTACGCTGGCAGCAAAAAAAACAAGACCCCCTCCACTGCATAAGTCAAGTTTCCCCAAATCCCCATCCCATGGAACACAGAAACCTTACTGACCGGCAAGAACACTTTAAAATAGTATTGTTTGGCAGCGGTATAATATACAGTCAGCTGCATAGTGAAAGGACCCCCCTAGCATACATTAAATGTATGCTAAGGAGGTCAGTTCTCTCTGCAGCTGATCGTACTTCTCCAGTCGGGCGGCTCCAATTCGAACGGGATACCCTGCTTTGCCATAACCTCTCTTAAAAGTTAGTATCTAAAAGCTTGGGAACACCTGTCTTCCGAATATACGAGTAATTTATATTTCTTTTGTATTCCCACTCACATCATATTTATCTACTTGTGTGTTTTAAATTTAACAAGGGGCACGCCAGTGCGCCAGGCCCAGTTTCGGCATGACGCACGCAGTTTGTATATTTAAACGAAACGTCATAAAATGTGTGATATGACAATTAAAGGTAACTCACAAAATTTTCAACGTTCATTGATCAGTGCGACTACAATCACAAATTAGAAAGATTTAGATCATTAGAAACATATCCAATAATTATACTTAGCAAGTGTAAAACATTTTGATCGTACAAAACACAAACCACATTGGATGGTATACAAACTTTGAAATTTCTACACAAACGTTACACAAGAGTGATTCCAGTATTAGTCCGTGTTGTAGGTAAGTCTAGAAACAATCCCGGTCTGCGATAATATCCAACAGCCAGGCCCACTTCGGATGGCAATCTTCCCTGTGACAATATTGTTAAGCAATTTAAGTCTGCAGATCCGCTGCGATGGTAAAATAGTGTTTACACCTCACGAGTGGTAGTCTAACAATCCGGGGCAGAATCAGTAATTTAAATATCTCAGAAAAGTACGTCGAACGTTTTCTTGGTTCACCACGTAGGTAGGGTCCCAGATCGGGGGTACTCCAAGATGCTTCGGACCAGAGAGAGATCAATAAAGTATTTTGAGTGCTTTGACACTATTAAAGTGCTTACATAACCCTAAATATGAAGCGCAGCATCTTTAACGCTTGTAATTACAAAAGTAATATGCTGGTCAAAGAGCGGTGAAAAGATCTCTGGCCCGTATGAAGAACGAAAAAGCTATTAGCCATGACGGAATACCCATAGAAACCTGGAAAACAATGGGGACCCGGGGCGTACTCTTGCTCACTGAACTATTCAACAGGATCATAGCTACGGGGCTTATACGGCAACTATCGAGGTATCAAGCTCATGAGCCACTCAATGAAGCTTTTCGAACGTATTATAGACCAGAGACTTCGCCAGGAATTATCCTTGTCGGAATGTCAATACGGCTTCAGGCCGGGCTGCAGCACAATGGATCCAATCTTTGCTCTCAGGGTCCTCCAGGAGTCCCAATGCAGTAGGAATCATCCGTTGCATTTCGCATTCCTCGACTTGCAGAGGGCCTTCGACAGTGTTCTACGTGAGATAGTCTGGTGGCCTCTGAGATCAAAGTCTGTGCCCGAGGCGTACATTAAGACGCTAAAACTGAGGCCGTCGTCAATCCCATCCCGATTACCGTTGGTGTTCACCAGGGTTCAGTGCTGAGCCCTTACTTGTTTTGCATTGTGCTCGATGTCCTCTCAGCGGAAATTCAGGACGCGCCTCCTTGGCTTATGAAATACGCTAATGACATCGTACTAGTGAGCAAGCTTGGGCAGGATCTTGAATTCAAGGTAAACACGTGGAAGGCAGTCTCGAAAACGGTGGTTTGAAGCTGAACGTCACCAAAACAGTATATGGCTAGCTGCAGCGCGGATCTTGAAACCATCCATATAGGGAATGAAGCTGTCAATAGAACAGATAAATATAAATACCTACCTCGAATCTGTGCAGCACGAGTCCGACGATATCAGCCCCGATATCAAGGCACGAATCTCCGCAGCTTGGGCCAAATGGCGAGCGCTCACAGCGGTCACCTGTGACCCTAAAATCCCAATCAGTCTCAAGGGGCTAATATATAAGAGCATAATTAGGTGATGCTTTACGGTAGCGAAACCTGGCCGGCGCTGACGAAGCACGTCCGCGAACTCCACGCCAACGAAATGAATGCAGTGGATGTGTGGCATTACGTGACTTGATTGAGTGCATAACGAGTACATAATGGCGTAAGAGATATCGCGAATAAGATCGAAGAGGCGTGTGGTTACGTGTTGCTTAAGCCCCAGGTATACGTGGGAAATAGGTGCCTGAATCTGTCGATATCAGGAAAGAGATCCCGCGGAAGGCCCAAAAACGACGTGTGTACGCTAGAGACGATAATATATCAGACGAACTCTTGAGCGTGGTAATAGACATGATAGCAGACACTAATCGCCGAATCGGTAAGCTGAGCTCGATCAAGTACAACAGTGGCTTTTCTGCAGCTTTTAAAGTGGGTTTTCTTTGTAACTTATGTTGGGACACATATCATGGGAAGCTTGGTAAGATAGAAAGGTTAAGGTATAAATTTTTATATTTACGAATGATTTAAATTACTAAAAATTAATTTAAAACGTCTTCGTCCGTGCCTCACTCAGCAGGTCTCACTGAAAACCAGCGCCCTGGTCTCCGCCAAGGCATGAAGCTGAGTGAGGTCCCTTTTACACACCACACCACATCCACATACAACGGCTCTGTTCTTCAATTTTCTTCTATCTTTTGTTTGTCTAGTTGTTGTTTCCTCATGTCATGTTGTTTGTTATTAATAATTTTGTTTGTGCATTTTTTTATTTTTTTTATGTCACTTATTCTTAATACTATTTTTTTTAATTTTTTATTTTACGGCTCTGGAGTCAAGCCACTGACCTCAAAAAATACCTAATTGGAGGTCAGTGATTCTACCCATTTGAGCCATTTGTAATGTGTTTGTGGTGTTATTGTGTGTAAATAAATGTTTTCTATTCTATTCTATTCTATTCTAAATAGAGATTGACAGGTAAATACGTACCCTGGTTTTTATAATACAAAATAATTATACTACAATTTTTTTTTGTTTTGCAATACAATACAATTTAATAATAATAATTAATAATAGTAATTTTTTATTTCTTAAATCAACATTTGTAGTGGGTACATCAGGTTGAACACTCCCAGTAGACAAGTATTATTTGTCTGTGTTGGGATAGTTCGCTCCTCCTTAACGCTGTCTTACATTTCTTTTACGTGATTCAGAATGTATACAAATAAAAATATGAATTTAAAGTTACAATCAAGTCAAATTAATTAATTAATGATACATTATACTTACTTAATTTACAAAAAGTTTAACGTGTTTTTAAAAGAGTGTGTCGTGTACAAGTCATTCTAAATGTACGTGTGTGTGCGTGTGTGCGTGTGTGCGTGTGTGTGTGCGTGTGTGTGTGTGTGTGTGTGTGTGTGTAAGTGTGTGTGTTTATGTAGGTCTGTTGTGAGGTGTTGAATAAGTATTATGGTTTAATATTGTATTATGGGGTCATGAATGTTGCAAGTCAGGGTTATATTTTTAAAAAGTTTTCTATGTCCGTGTAAGTGCTCGATTTTAACCATGCAGTGACTTTTCTTTTTGCCTCATGTAGTAACAATGAATAAATGCTGAGGATTTTATTTAATTTGTTGTAGATATTACTGGATTGAGAAGGGAATTGGCGTTTCGCGAATGTAGTTTTACTTACGGGAGGTACAATGACATTATCATTTCTCCTTCTCAGTGTTAGTGCCGAATCAAAATTCAAATGTTTATGAACTTTTAAAGTTGCTGCCAGAATATATAATTGGCGCACTGTTAGTACATCAGCCGTTTGATATAGTTCGACGCTGGGAAATAAAAAGGACTTAAAGTGCATTACTTTTAGGAGACTTCGTTGCCCTCTTTCTACAGTTAAGAATTTAGTTTTAGTCTAGCCCCCCCAGATTGAGATGCAGTATCCTAATATCGACTGGGCCAGTGAAATATAAATCTTTTTTAATAGCCTAGTGGAGGTGATATGTCGTAGAGTTTTAAAGACCCATATTAGTTTTCTTGTCCTATCGGTGACATAATCTATGTGTGGGTGCCAGGAAAGGTGCTGATCCAAAACTACCCCCAAATATTTTATGGAGGCCATTCGTTTTAGGGGATTGCAACGGCAGGATTTGGTGTTCATGTAGTCACATTCATGTATTTTTAATGAGAGATTGTTATCAGGCTGAGTTCTTTTGTTGATGGTAAAACATATATAGTAAGTTTTACTAGTATTTAAGGTAAGTAGATTACGTTTTAACCATTTGGAAACTATATCAAGTCCTGACTCCGCCTTATCGAACACCGAGCTCCAGGTTTTTCCAGTGAATACTATGGCCGTGTCGTCTGCGTAGGAAAATACTTTACCACCGTCTATGTTGAGGTTCGTCAATGCATTAATATATATCAGGAATAGTGTCGGCCCTAGCACGCTACCTTGAGGGACACCAAAAGTTACAGTAGTGTCCTCGCTACTTATGTCACCCATTCTTACCCTCTGTGTGCGCCCCTGCAGGTAACTTTTCATCAGGTCTAACTGTGTGCCTCTAACGCCAATATCTTCAAGCTTGTGTTGTAGGAGAGGAAGAGAAACGGTGTCAAATGCTTTTTTTAGATCGATAAATACAGTGAGACACTTACCGCCTTGATCTAACTGATTCGTAATTGATGAGGTTAGCGATGTTATTGCATCCTCTGTTGAGACTTTTTGTCTAAACCCATACTGAGAATTGGAGAGTATGTTATTATTATTCAAATAGTTTATAAGCCGTATATTTATCAGTTTTTCTAGCACTTTGGAAATAGCAGGTAGCACTGATATCGGTCTATAATTGCTAACATCGTCTCTCCTCCCACTCTTATACACGGGAGTAACAAGTGATTTTTTAAATGTAGCTGGGAAGATGCCAGTCCCAAAACACAGATTAGCCAAGTGACTTATGACAGGGGCAAGAATGGGAAGACATGTTTTAAGAAGCTTTGTTGGGATATTATCCCAGCCAGGGGCACTGTCTGTTTTCAGAGACATAATTATGGTTCTGACCTCATAGGGATCAGTGTCTAATAAAGCAAACGAATTTATTAGCGATGTAGGGGAAGATGAAGTTGATAAGTCATGATCGTGTGTGTTGTTGATAGATATTTCTTCTGCAAGTGATTTCCCTATTCTGGCAAAGTAATCATTTATGAAATTGACAGATTCAGTATTAGATGGCCTTATATTAAGTAGTTCTCCGCTTTGCGTCTTACTTTTTTTAATGTGAGTTACAGTTTTTATTGCTGACCATAGGCTTTTATTATTATTACTTGCTTTCTCTATAAAATCTCTTTCGTATTTTCTTTTAAGTCGTTTAATTAGCTTGTTACAATAATTACGGTATCTTAGAAACGTTATTTTCAAAACCTCATTGTGTGGATCAGCCTTCATTTTAAGTTGTAAGTTATTTCTGTTTCTGATACACCGCAGTATACCTGGAGTTACCCATGGTTTTATGGCACGGTTCTTATTAGAGATCGTTTTTACAGATTTAGCTCTATTTAATGCATCATTCAGCTTACTTATTAGCTGCTCTGACATTTCTTCTGGGTCTTGACAGTTTAAAAGGGCTTCTAAGTTTGCATTAGACACATTTTCAAAGACTTTATCGTAATCGGTAATTGTTATTGATTTCGGGCTTAGATTAGGGGGTTTTGATTTATTTAAGCTAAGGAAAATCGTAGAATGATCCGTAATGGTGGTGTTCAGTACTGCTATGGAAGCCCTAGACTTAGTTTTACTGATTTTTAGGATGAAGTGGTCCAGACAGCTTTGTTGTCTAGTTGGCAGAGTATGACCCGGAAGTAGTCCATGCATAGAGAGCATGTTAAGATAATTAACTCTATTATTTAATTCATTTGGCGCTGCACTAGATTTAGGAATAAGATTAATGTTTATATCCCCTGTGATAATTATGCTATTTGAGGTCTTAATCGATTCCAAGTGGGAATTTAACGAGTCAATAAAATCACTAGCATTACTTTGTGACGGTGATCGATAGATTCCCAGGACAATGTTGCTAGAAACGGTGGTCTGGATGCAAGTTGCGTGTTTTAGTTTAATTTCTCTAGAATGAGCCCCGAGGTCATCTTTTACATACACAACAACTCCATCGTTTTGATTTTGGCTGAATGAAGTTGCAGTCGCTGTATAATTCTTGATTTGAGGAAGTTGTTTATTGTTGTCCAGACGACATTCCGTTAATACAATTACATCAACACAGAAATTGAGACCGGTAAGCATCACTTCAAAATCATCGAGGTTGCGATATATACTTCTAATGTTTTGTGCTATCACGGATAGATCTGTCGCATTCAAATTAAGTTCATTAGATAGGTCTTGCACATTGCACTCTATTGAGTTCGCTAGCGTCGTAGTGTCTATATCATCTATAGTATTTAGGATGTTGGACATTATTTATGTATACTAATAGTTACAGGATGTAATGGTATGTTTTTGTTATAGGTTAAAGTTGTCCACATTGATGCTTGGAGTAGCCTTAAACCGCTGGATATCCAATGGTTCAGATGATGAGAACTATGTTTTGTGAGATGATGTGTATTTGTGTTATTATGAATGAAATACAATTTTATTGTGTTATATCGAGTGTACTTTACTTTATGCATAATATTATAGTGAGTAGTGTGACTATGTGAGAAGTGAGTGTGTGAATTTAATATTATGTGAAAGATAGTGTGCATGAGTAGGTGCGTTGTAATGTTTGTGTGTGTTTGGTACATATTTATGATAAAACCGTAACAGCACAATAATTTTACTACATTATCAAATAAATTAATCTTTTGTTTATAATAACAATATTGATAATAAACAATTTTTGGGGCTAGTCATTTGGTTGTGGTGAGATCCTGTATTTGAGCTTCACATTTTATGAGGATTATCGGTGAGTTTTCGTCTTTCCGCAGGTAGACTCTCCCGTAAGCTGTCCAGCAGAATTTATACTGTTTAGCTTTTACGAGATCTCTCGCTAGAAAATGGAGACGAGCCGCTTTTGCAGTCAGTTGCTCTGTAATGAACACGGGGTTGTCTTCCAAATGCTGTAATCCAAGGTGTTTTGCAGATAATTTCGTTTTTTGAGTTGTGTTAAAATGTTTACAGGATTTCAGTATCATTTTAAATAAATATGTGCTTGTCATAATTTCAAATTCATCCTCTCTGGTACACAGTATAAAGAAACAATCAGCAATTCATCTCAGCAACGCCCTCGAAATAATATGCTTTTACGGAGTATATTGGGAATAATTACCATAATGTACTTATATTTTATATGTATTTCACGAAGTAATACTATGAAATGAACTCATAAATAAATATCAACGTCCAGCAATAGAATGACAACTTTGATTTTGAATTTTGACAAATGGACAACGCGTGTCCCAGTTATAGGGCGCGGCGTCAGTAAAAAGCCAGGTCACTTCGCTCGGTGTCCCCAAATCATTAAACGTTGGCTCTGGCATCTGAATCGACGATTTCAATCCATTGTTCTTTGTATCTCTCGCAAGAACTCTTTCGTAATACCGGCAACTTTAAGCACGGTATTTCCCGCATATCCCTGAGACATACGCTTCACTTACTCACACTAGCGCAGAGCAGACGCTTTCATCATATCCACGAAATTTTATATGCTCGTGCGCATTCGTCGAACTTTCGCGAACTTGATCGGGTAATGCTCAGAGCAAGTCGAAAAGCGACCAAAAAGTTAACTAGTACCTACAGGGAATCCTGTAATAGCAGTGCAGTAAGCAGTCTTTGACTAAAAGGCATGCTTCAAGAAATTTTAGCAAATTAGTCCTCTTTTGATCAAGAGACGTGGGCCGTGGGACGTGAAAGCAAAGGGAGGAATGTAGAGTTCATAGACGTACACGATTTCTTCACGATTTGTCCAAAGGTTTATGCAATTTTAGTTTATATACTAATGACGTTGTTATTTGTAAGCAAACGCGCAGTCACCCCTGCCCTGGTAGCAGGGTCAGATAGCAGGGTCACAGAGGACGGATGGCAGTCGCACCACTGTAATAGATAACATCATAGCTAAAGCATCTCATGCTCTTAGCTTTGTAATGCGGTCCTCTTCAAATTTTAAACAAATGAACACATTAAGATTCTATATTGTGCCTTCGTTTGCAGTCATTTAGAGTACGCTTCTCAGATCTGGAGCCCCTCATTCTCGACACATATCAACAGAATCTAAGGGTTCAGAAGAAATTCACTAGATACCTCAACTTTAAATTCAAGCTACCCAAGCAAAGCTACGAAGATAGATGTGTTCGTTTTCATTTTCTCAGCCTTAAAGCTAAACGTGATATTAGCGATATTATATTTCTTGTCAAGCTTTTTAGAATTTCCATTGACTGTCCTTTGCTTGGTAAACTATGCCTCAATATACCTGATCCATGGTTTCGCAAAAGGCCTATTCTGTCAACCCCGTTCTGGAGAACCAACTTCTGTTAACATTCATTTCTAAGAGCCATTAGGCTATTCAACGACATCAGTTGCGGCATTGACTTAGATCTGTTCTACACAAGTATACATAATGCGAAATTTTAAATAGAAATATACCTACTGTCCGCCAATGCGGTCTGAAATGGATAAGTCAAAGTCAAAGGCATTTATTTGTGACACAGGTAGGCATACAGATTCATTGATATTATTATGTTTGTGAGTATCTCTGTGTTAACCCATTTTGTGGGCATACAAATATTATAATCATCTAATAAAAGCATAATGGTTAATACTTATTAAATTAAATTATTTCATTGTAATTTTTGTAAAGTCAAGTCAAGTCTGTGCACTTTTTTTATATAGAAAATATTTAAATAAGGTAGTTGACTGCCATCTCACCTGATGTTAAGTGCAAGTGCAGTCTACGATGGCGCATACCTCTCTATTAAATACCTATTCACTCTTGTCTTAAAGAGACCCAAGTAGTAGCGCTGAGAGAATACATGTACTGTACATGTGTGTAGGGATACTTATGTTCTTGTTACATATTAAGTTGAACGCTTGCTGCATGGTTGCTGTACGGGCGCCGGCAAAGTTCGTCTGGTTCATTTATCTCATAACTTTGTTAACCCAACCGTTCGCCGGTCGTGCGTCCTTTGCCGGAGGCCGTGCTGCCGTTCATTTAGCGGGTACTGTACTGATAGTTTTTAATCTGCTATGCATGCTATCAAGCTTAGTCTGTATTATAATCTCTAGCAGATTTCTGAGTAGAGACGAAGTGTGGAAGCTTCAAACCAGCCATCAATTGTACGTAATTTTTCTTGCTATACATACTGTAGCTGTTAGCTTTCCAAAATAAATCAATTTGTTGATCTGCCAAATCCTGAATTATGTTCAAGGCGGACCACGGGCCCTCGTGTCTCGCGCACGTCGGGACATTATCGCCCTGTGATTATTTATATTTTTTATCCTATAAATCCTCACCGGGAAAAAACCCATAAATAGAGACTGTGTAGAGGATGCCTCCTGCATCTCACCTGGGCAGTCTCGGAGTGTCAGTATAGGTTACGGCCAGGGTGCAAGACCATGCACCCTCATGGACAACTTTCACAAGGAAGGAATACACTTCTACTTTCCTGTATCTAGACATACAGAAGGCCTTTGACTGGGTCCTTCGTGAGATTATCTGGTGAGCGTTGCGGTCGTGGTGTGTGGTGCCGCCACCTCTAAGAATAGCACCACCCCATCTCTTCCCGTGGGTGTCGTAAGAGGCGACTAAGGGACAAATCCGAAAGATGGGCTGCAGCATCTTTCTGGGTAGATTCACATCAACTGCACTGCGATCTCCAACCCGCCTGCCAAGCGTGGAGATTATGGCAATAACCTCCCCTTTCGTGGGAGAGGCCCTAAGTCCTGCAGTGGACTGTTACGGGCTGTGATGATGATTTTAATGTAACTCGCATTGGCCCACGTTTGCAAAAGTTTCTGGTAACTATTGTAGTCGTCGGGGTTATAAGCATTGCAGGCGTACATTACGTTGACCAGAGATGGCACTGCGAGTCATTTACATCGCGCTAACGACACGCCGCTTCACATCATTGATATTGTCAGCCAGCCAGCCTTAACATTAAGTTTAATTTGTACTATAATATAGTAATTTTTAAAATATAAAATAGAATATTCGTTTATTTTTACGTCTAAATATTGTACGTCTTCATTTGTTTATTTTTAAGTCTTTTAGGGATGTATGTTCCTATCAAGTGCTTAGCGCTTCACAAGCTGGTTCTAAAAATATACTACACCATAATCATAATGCTAGCGGTAAGAAAACAACGCTTCGCCCATCCTTCTCTGACGTAGCGCGTCCCGCCGAAGCGAGCCGACAAGCGACTATCTTACCTCCTCCAACTGCCATCGACGGGAATGCGTGTGTGGCCACGAAGTTAACGACTGATGAAAACGACGCGCGACGGCGCGTGGAACAGAGTGACACGTAAGCGAAAAAAAACGACGTGGTACCAATAATAATAATGCGATTGTTGTTGGATCCGGGAAAAAAGACGATGAGGTACAATCAATAGACCAAATGAAATACATTCAGACTACGACAGATGTAGTAAAGAAGTTTCTGAACAAAGGCAAAGAATCTTCCGACTATTTCGTGGAGAAACGCCGTATCATGTTCGATAAGCTCTCATCATTCATTATTGGAATTCCCGAAACTTTATATGATAAGTTCAATTAGCCGACGGTGTGGCCACCGCGCGTACGCTTTACTCAATGGTTTCACCGGGGCACTGACGACCGACCTCAGGAAACCATGAACAACTAGAGTCGCCTTAGGTAGCACGGAATCTGTAGGTCAATAACTGAAGCTCATCAAAACGTTAGGTCTCTTGACAAAAAAACTCTGCGTCTTGAAATATTAGTACAAGGCGAGCTAAAATGTGACGTGCTTGCTTTAACTGAACATTGGCTATCAAGCAATAAAATAAAGTGTGTGACAATTTAGTATCGATTGAGCAACACACGAACATGGCGGATGCTGTATTTATGTTAAAAATGATGTGAAAAAATTAAAATGAAAATGTTTATTGGTTTTGCTTAGGTAATAATACAAAGAGGAAATGCAATGTGAATGCCTTAGAGAATGCACAAATCTCATCACTATCCACTGAATTGTACTGTGAATTGTCAGCCGTAGATATAATTGACCCAAAGTTGATCTTCGTTAATCTCGCTATAACTCGAAAACGGCCGGACAGATTTGAATAATTATTCTTTTGTTTTGTTGGTTATAATACAGGCGTGAATTGTAATAGAAAAAAAGGGGTAGAGAGGAGGGACTAGGAACCCAAGGTCCTGCTTGCGCAGTCCTGATGATGATGATGAGATTACAGATTGTAACAGCGCAAGGAGGAAAGGTTAAATCTGAGCCAATTGCAACAGATATATATAGGCTTAGCTCAGGGATTCTAAACGATCTTCCAGATGCGATTCCCACCGGAGACTCTTTTATATATGTCGACGATGTTGCGATAATCGTAACTGCTCCATTAGTCGAGGCTCTGGAAGAAAAGCTCACCGACACCGCATCACGTGTGTCTCAGTGGTTTCACCTTAACGGTCTCGTTTTAAATCTCTCAAAGACGCATTTTCTGCACTTCGACCTATCAGGAAGATCAATGAATCCACTGAGAGTACACGCTTGCGATATGTGTATTGAGCAGGTTGAATCCACGAGCTGCTTAGGGTTCCACTTGGATAAGCGTCTGACCTGGGAGCAGCACAGAGATGGGCTGTGTGGCAAGCTGAGTGGCGCATATTTCGTGCTAGGTAGATTGTCGCGCGTCGTGTCGTCGGAGATGGTGTGCACGTGTTATTTTGCTCTGGATCATTCGTTGCTGTAGTACGGAGCTGAGCTGTGGGGCAGCGCGGCGGAGTGGGAGAGACCAGTCAGATTGCAGAAGCGAGCTGTACGCGTTATCGCCCTTGTACCACAGGATACGTCTGCGAGGCCGTATTTTAATTCACTGAAAATTCTTACCCTACCATCGTTAGTTATTTTGCAAATAGCATTGTATGTGAGGAATGATCTCTCCCTCTATTCGAGGAATGAGGAAATCAAACCTGGCGTCCATCTCACGCAGATTGGCAAAGTCAAGTAAAATGACGCATGTGATGGGCCCATCGGTATACAACCACATTCCTAAACATATCACTGAAGTTACCAGTTACCAGAAATTAAAGTGTTGGCTAATTGAATAAACGTTCTATAAAATTGACGAATTTCTTCTACGTAAGGATAATTTTAGTTGAATATTTACAATAATCAGTAAATATTTAAAGCCTGAAGTCCACTGGCGCGGTGCACTGCACTGCGCGGCGCACCGCGTGGTGCTACGTCACGGTAACAAACAAAGAAACGGTGATTTTATTCAGATTTTTCAAATTAGGCAATGTTCGCTAGAGAGATTTGCGTGAGATTTTAAGTTAAGAAACGTTTGCACGAGAGCTTTTTCGACGCTTTTACGCGCGTTACTTTAAACGACTCGTATAATTATTGACCATTGTCTTCTCGACTGTGTGTTCACACGCAGGCGTAAAAAGTTATTTAAACTTGCCGAATCAAATAACCCAATAGAAACGTACTAAAACGATATCATTCATTTTGGACAAAAACGCTGAAGGCTACAAAAAATTATGCAATTTTTTGAGGCAGCATACAGTTTGTAACATTTTTTTACTATGGTGCCAAACCTGTACGCCCTCCACCACCACTATTTTCCTCTTGGCGTACAGTAGATACTAAATATGGCTATTCTAAAAGCCTATAACAAGCGAAACGTTGGACGTGCAGATGTGACGTCGTTTTTCAGACGGGAGTAGAGACCAACACGGGAAAGACAGATTCGGTCACACAAAGAACAGACTAGATAGATAATTCGCCCTGGATGGTAAGGGATGCATATGCTAAACGGCCAGTAGGACGCCCTAATCTTCGATACAAGGATAGCGTAAAACGTGACATGGTCACATTTAATATTAATTGGAATAGCTGGGAGAGCCTAGAGCCCCAGAACTGTCGACAGCCCTGTTTGGCGGAAGACTATCACTGACGGTATGACTATTCACGACAATGCCTGGTTTAAAGATCTAGCCGACAAACGCGCGAAACGACACCAACGCGCTGACAATTTACTTCTATACAACGTCAAAAGGCTATTTTAAAAATATAAACAATAACTATTTTTTTTAAGTTTGAGATTCCGAATTTTTTTGAAACTTATCGAACTGTACTGTACTTCAATATTATTGTATTTAATGGTATTATCTATGGTAAATTGTATAATATGGTGTTAATAATATCGTGTGACCGCGAAAAAAGGGCCCTCAATGAATGACCCAAAAGCTAGACAAATGAATCTTTGTCTGTCTGTGTTTCAAAAGTCTCCTACGATTTGATCCCGTTCATTTTTCATGAAAACAATATATCTGTCGCAGTCGGATGGTTAAATTAGCCAGTTAATGAAACGGCTAGCTTCTTATGCTATTATTTAATTGAAAATTTACCAACATCAAGAATTTTTAAAGTAATGTTTGAAGAAAGAAATTGACCCGAGTTTATGGAGCTCCTCCAAATATTGTCACAATGCTAACTTAATCACAATAATCTCAAACAATAATAATAGTTTGCATTAGGTTTTAATTCGGTTGGGTTAGGTTAATGTTGTGACAATGCATGGAGGAGCTCCGTAAACTCGGGGCAATATCGTTCGTTAGACGTAACTTTCAAAGATAATGAATTTGACAAATATTCAATTAAATAATTGCTTAAAAATCTAGCCATTTAATTAAAAAGCCGCTTTAATCCAACTTCAATTTGCCTGTATTAGTATGCGCCAAATTCCTTTACCTACTTTACTTGTTTCATTTTTTAATTATTTTTTCGTCCTACTCCTCCTATCCTCAAATTACGTTTTAAACTACAAGGGGAGACTGTATAATTTATAATTGGCAATTCTTTTTTACTGTAGTGGATTACGGGTACACTACAGAACACCCCGCGTAGGTTAGGGTAGGTTTTTAATGAGTTTGTCCAGTGTAACTGGTCCGGCAGAGTAAAATATACTCGTGGGTGTCGAACAAGGTGACTTATATTTTCGAGGCAAAATATCTAGAGTCTCCGTAGACTGGAAAATGGGCAGCAGCGTTTTTCACTATGTTATATTTTAATCACTGCGATTTCCAACCCGCCTGCCAAGCGTGGAGATTATAATCTTTTCTCCCATTTTTGCTTGGAGCTGGCCATAATATCAATCATGCTTTCCCTATAAATTTCCTATCCCTTTCATTATAAACAAAAATACAAATATTTTATTTTTATAATACTAGTATAGAATTAGTATTATAAATAGAAAAGAATTGTATTTTTGTTTGTAATGAATAAACGGAAAAACATATTGACCGATTTTAATAGTTCTTTCACTAATAGGAATCTACGTTATTCCCGAATAACATAAGCTTATATTTATCCCAGTCAAATAATATGAACCCGCGGGAAAGTTGTATGTTTACAGAAACCCGAACTGCGCGCGGGTAAAAGCCGCAGGAAACGGCTAGTCAATAATAAATTGTACATGGAGAAAAGATGCGTAATATCTGGCACAGTAAAACTAACCCTTTCAACTGATGCAGTTTAATTCTAGCAGTAAAGTGTCACACGCTGTTATCGTGCGATGTTATATAGAACATTTTCAAGTATCAAATATTTTAGTCAAAGTACCTGTATGAGGCACAGACTTGATAGTTTTTTTAAATATTGTAAGTACACAGACTGACATAGTCCAGTTTTTCACGAAAGTTCTTGCCAGACTGTACCTACCTATGTTTATCGTGCAAAAACAAATTAACATCGTTAATCTTTTTGTTTTTAGGTGGTTAGCATCAACATATCGAATTTTTCATGCCGAATATCAAAATTGAAAACCGTTCAAATCGAGGCGAGCGACTCAAAAATAGAGGCCCTGGTCCTGCAATGCACAGACAAAATCTTAGGTTTCCTCAAAGAAGTCTCCAAATACGTAGGCAATATACGTAGTCCTTGGGATCCAAGTGGCGCTCGAGTAGCGCCTTGTAGAACCTACCGTGGTTCTGCTTTCACACGGGCTCTCGGTCAACGGCACGAAGCACTGAATTTGAAGCACTACGCGTTCACTGTATACCTCAGTGGCCAAGGAGAGAGGGGTTAGTCCTTTATCACATTCCAACAACTCTATGCGAACCATTATCCTCTGATTATTATTTATTATTCGTATTTATCTTAATATAGGAGTGTAGGTGGCCGAGTGGTTGAGGTATCCGACTCGTAAGCGAGAGGTACCAGGGCTCGAATCCCACTGCGGCCAATGTACAAACGACTCTTTTCTGAATTATGTACATTAGTTGAACACTAACCGATGCTCTTACGATGAGGGAAAACATCGTGAAATCTGATTGGGTTCCCCTGATTAGGTCTCCCAAACACGGATTATGGTCAAGACGGACCCCGGGCCCACGTTCGCCAGATGATGATTATGATTTATCTCAACAGATCTCGGTCAAAGAGAACCGTAAAACGTATTTGGTTCAGGTCTAAGCCTAGTATCAAATATTGAATTAGTTAAGTGTTGTTTGTTTGAGGAAATTTTCGCACTATTCTGCATAATATCACGCAATCACAGCCTTCTGCAGTTGTTTACGTATTGGCTGTATTAAAATAAAGTTGTGCAATTTGTTAAGTATGATTCCGGTATGGAGAGCATCACAGGCCGAATTATGTTCTTCTATGTTAGCCTCTTGAACTTCATCGGTACTTTTGAGTCGCAGGTGAATGACGTAAGTTACCGCCATTTGGCCTAAGCTGCAGAGATATGGGACTTGACATCAGAGCCGATATATTCTATGAGCAATACATTCCACTTTGATAGCTTCACGCTTTTTTTCTGAATTCAGTCACTGAATTTAGGAATGTGTAATAAGCGCATTAGGCAGGCCACCCGTTTTAGGTCACCTTCCCCTACTTAATCTGATCAAAGACTAACACCCTGTTTCTGAAACATATGTATGTCAAATCATTGATTAGCTAACAGACTGTCACATTTAACAAGCTGTTAAACCATCGTGGATTTCTGAAAGGCCAATCAACTTAAAATTAGCTAATCTATCATTAACAGGTGATTAATTTTTCGTCTGACTACCCCTGCTAAAATCAGTCACATTCATTCACTGATATATGTTTTGTTTCTGTCTAACGCGTTGAGTTGTCTCTGACCCCAAGCGGCCTTTTGAAGCCAAAATCGAATGTGATATTAACTTTTTAGATGAAACTGATAGCGATTGTATAGTTTTCGTGTAAAATCGAAAATTATCGAAAAAAAATATACAGAGCGAGAAAAGAAAACTTTTAACAATATTTATGTCACGGGTTCCAGTGGGTCAGTAATCCCATCATCATCATTATCGTTAGGCAGTTAGGTAGGTCCAGGTCCACTGCTGAATACCTACAGGCCTCCCACAGCTTACACTCTGATCGACTCTGATATCTTGCATCCATCGGCTCATTAGGACCTTAAAGATCTCTTGGGAGGCTATCCAGTTCGCCACTCAACAACATCCGCCCATCGGCCATCGATTCTGTGAGTTTCTCCCAATAATCCCATTAGTTAAATCCTGGTTCGAGTCATGGACACGGATCCGGACCAGGTACTGGTTCAGGTCCAGGTTCTGGACCCGGACCAGTTCGTGGTTCTAGTCCAGGTCCTGGCTTCGGACCACGTACTGGTTCAGTTCCAGGTACTGGCCCCGAACCAGGTGCTGGTCCAGCTAATGTTTATGGTCTATGTGCTGGCACTGGTCTAGGTCCTGGTTCTGGTTCAAGCTCGAATTGTGATCAAGGTTCCAGTTTTGATCATGGTCCTTGACCAGGGCCAGGACCAAGACCTAGACTAAGAAAATCGGATATAATTTCTTTTGACAATCGGTTAATTGGTCGATTTGCGCTAGTTAAAATAACAAGACGATAACATACAGTTAACATAAGAAAAAGCTTTCCGGAAACCCAAAATTACAATAATCAGCCGTTAATTGGAGATTTGACAATCCGTTGACAAACTGTTAACAAACTGTCAATTGGCCTTTTTAGAAACCCAAACTGCATTTAATCAGAGATTAACAAATTGTTACGTAATTTTTGCGTTGACAAGCGTTTCAGAAACCGGGTGTAAGAATCGTTCAGAAATCCAGACGTCTGAAGTTGGTGAAACTATTTTGAAATATTAAAAATTATTAATCACGATAGTTTTCAATATATATGTAACTTTAAATAACAATTACAATATACTAAAATACCTTATATCTAACAAATGCAATATTATAATTTGAACTTTGCCTAAACTCTGATCAGGTCAGTAAAATGACTGAATTTGAATAATAACATATTCCATGGCAATAACTCGTAGAGCTTACAGTTTTCATTGCCTTGTATATTTTTAAGTACACCGTATATCAGTTAGCGCTCATCGAGTTGCGTAGTTGTTTAAGGTACTCATGAGATGGTGCTGCCTGTATTTTACATCGCGCTAAAGAGGCACATCGTAATGAACAGGCGGTCCCTTTTCCGAAGGGCTGCTCGGTGTTATCGTCTAACGCATAAGTACGTATACGTAACACGATAACACACAGACGGTAAACCAAAAGCAAAAAAAATTATCAAGTCTATAGAGACTAGGGAGGGCCTTGAAGGCTTATTCCAAAGAGAAAAAAAAATTATACAGGAGCAGAGGGTAGAATCCGAGTTTCAATTCGAGGCAAAATGTCACACATCTCTAACACACACACTAATGCAAATGCAGGAGCGAAACAAGGCAGCCCATCTGCAGATAAGTCATTTTTGACTACGAATTTCTATTCGTGACAAACTAAAACAAATCTGATTTGTGGGCGTATTAATATTTTATTATAATAAATGTGTAATAAAGGTACCATCCTGATCGTTGTCACCGTCATCGTCAGCCTATACGTCTAAACTACTGGGGCATAGATCTGCCCTCTCATTGAGAGAAAACGAGCAATAGTTCACCACTCAGGCCCAATGCGAATTGGCAGACTTCACGTGCCTTCCAATTAATCTCTGACATGCTTATCGTTAGAAGCATCATCATTGTCCACAGGTTGGCCCATGTGACATCACAATAAATTGAATATGGTGCCCTCTAGAGGACATAGTCATGAACAAAAAAAAAACAGGTACATGACACTTATCGTGCCTTCAGAAGTGTCTAAAAGATTGAAGACCCCTGATCTAAAGGAAGTTGCCCGACATAGCAACACTATTTATTATCACTAACGAAGGCTAAATAAAACTGGCTTGTAAAGGTAGCTTTTCTTTGTTTTTCCATTTAGTGAAGCATTAAGATCAGGCAGGAAATGAACATCCTCTTATGTGTCTGCAAGAATAAGTTATTGAAGAATAAGGAAAAATGTATTAAGTCAGTCTGGTAAACAGGAAATTGTTAGTAAGTCTGTTTGGTACACAGGAAATTGTTAGTCTATTGGCAGACGATATACCTACTAAAAACGGTTGACCAATCGCTATTGCGCAATAAACACATATATTTTGCGTAGGATACATTCTTGCTCTCAGGCAGTTTGACTTGGACTTTGACACACTTTTGTTACTTGTTAAAATTTATTCTTGTATAATTATTAAATTGCGGATAGTACTGTTGATTATGATTCTCTAACAAAACGTAACACAATTATTGAAAAGCAATCCTGATGCCTGACTTTTTAAAAGTATGTCATCATCATCATCTTGGCGTTAATGTCCCGGTTGTGCTCTCGCGAACGAGGGCCCGGGGTCCGCCTTGACCATGATCCAGGATTTGGCGCCCAGGTAATTACAGTGGAGCGACTACCATCTGACCTCCGTGACCATGTTATCAGGGGAACCTGACCAGATTGGATCATGGTTACAAATTCAGTTGCCTGAATTTGCAGGTTTCATCACGATGGTTTCCCTCACCGTAAGAGCATCGGTTTGAAATCAACTTATGTACATAACTCAGAAAAGAGTCATTGGTACATGGCCGCAGCGGGATTCGAACCCAGTAACTCTCGCTTACGAGTCGGATACTCAACCGCTTGGCCTTCGACGCTCTGCTTTTTAAAATTAAGTAAGTATTTTAGGCTAAATATTGTATGATCAATGTTAAGTGTAACACCCGGTTTCTGAAACGCTTGTCAAATCATTGATTAGCTAACAAACTGTCACATTTAACAAGCTGTTAAATCACCGTGGGTTTCTGAAAGGCCAATCAATCTATTGTTAGCTAATCGACCATTAACAAGAGATCAATTTTTTCGTCTGGCTACCCCTGCTAAAATCAGTCACATTTATTCACTCATATATGTTTTGTTTCTGTCTAACGCATTGATTTGTCTCTGTCCCTAGCGGCCTTTTGATAGCGGCGGGATATTCAACTTTTAGATGAAACTGAAATTATCAAAAAAAATATACAGAGCGAGAAAAGAGAAAATATAACAATATTTATGTTATAGGGTCACGGGTTCCAGTGGATCAGGAATCCCATCATCATCATCTTTAGGCAGTTAGGTGGGTCCCGGTCCACTGCTGAATACAGGCCTCCCACGGCTTACACACTGGTCGACTCTGTTATCTTGCATCCATCGGCTCCCTAGGACCTTAAATAGGTCGTCCGTCCATCTCTTGGGAGGCCATCCAGAGAAAGCCACTTAACAACATCCGCCCCATCGGCTATCGATTCTGTGAGTTTCTCCCAATAATCCCATTAGTTAAATCCTGGTTCAAGTCCTGGACACGAGCCGGTTCGTGGTTCAGGTCCAGGTCTTGGCCCCGGATCAGGTCCTGGTTCAGGTCCAGGTCCAGGTCCAGGCTTCGAACCAGGTCCTGGTTCAGGTCCAGGTACTGGCCCCGGACCAGGTACTGGTTCAGGTCCAGGTCCTGGACCGACCAGTTTGTGGTTCAGGTCCAGGTCCTCGCTTCGGACCAGGTCCTGGTTCAGGTCTAGGTACTGGCCCCGGACCAGACCCGGACCACTTCGTGGTTCAGGTTCAGGTCCTGGCTTCGGACCAGGTCCTTGCCCCACACTAGGTTCTGGATCAGGTTCAGGCCCTGGCCCCGGACCAGCTTCTAGTTCAGGTCCAGGTCCTGGACCTGACATGTCCGTGGTTCAGGTCCTGGTCCTGGTTCAGGTCCATGTCCTGGCCCCGAACCAGGTCCTGGTCCAGCTAATGTTTATGGTCTATGTGCTGGCACTGGTCTAGGTCCTGGTTCTGGTTCAAGCTCAAATTGTGATCAAGGTTGCAGTTTTGGTCATGATCCTGGACCAGAACCTGGACCCTAGACATGGATTTTGCCTTGGACCAAAACTAGGACCTGAACCAGGGCCAGGACCAAGACCTAGACCAAGAAAATCGGATATAATTTCTTTTGACAATCGGTTAATTGGTCGATTTTCGCCAATTAAAATAACACGGCGATAACATACAGTTAACATGAGAAAAAGCTTTCCGGAAACCCAAAATTACATTAATCAGCCGTTAATTGGAGATTTGACAATCCGTTGACAAGCTGTTAACAAACTGTCAGTTGGCCCTTTCAGAAACCCAATCTGCATTTAATCAGAGATTAACAAGCTGTTACGTAATTTTTGCGTTGACAAGCGTTTCAGAAACCGGGTGTTAGTCTGCCATGACGGAATACCAGCGAGTACTGATTTCAGCCTCATCAATCTTTTATACAACTAATGTAATAATCAATTATCAATCAAAAAATTATTTTAATTTATTGTAATTATCATTATTGTGACGGAAATACACTCAAGCTACGTGAAAAGCTTGCCCGCGGTGACGCCGGGCGGCGGGATGCGGTATGGAGTTGTATAAAGCCTTACGGAGATGCAGCATCGGTTTGCCTACTGTTTTAAACTTTTATAAACAACCGATACCTTGTCATTGAATATCTCGAAATCTTTAGGGTGGACAACGGCGTGGTGATAGAGCTCTATGGGGAGTTTCGGAACATCGTCTTAGATGCGTAGCGTGTGAGTGACCGCTTTATGTTTGTGGAGAATGCTTATCGAAGGGGTCGTGACCGATTTAATAAGCTCTTACGCTCCTCAGGTCGGTTGCAGCGACGCGAATTAGGCATTGTTCTGGGAGCAATTCGGGGAAACACTACGAAACATTTCGTTGTCACAGTCACACGGTCATGTGGATGAGAAGTGTGAGGAGTATGGCCGTATTTATGGCGGTTTTGTTTTGGGAGATTTTGGGAGGCTGAAGGGAAAAGGTCTTCGGACGTGTATGGCTGCCGATCTAGCCGTTGTGAACACGTTTTCCAAAAGAAAGTCGAGCATCTGATTACTTACAGGAGTGGGATGAGCGCCACCCAGATCGATTACTTTCTCACTCGGAGAGACAATTAATATTATCTAATGTCTAATGACAAGTAGCCACCTATAAAGTTATACCCGGAGACAGAATGAAGAAAGCCCTGTTTAAAAAGTGGCAAGCGACCAGATCTCCTGTAGACCACGCTGCGTACAGAGAAACGTGCCAGCAAACGAGCGGTAGCCTTAGCCTGACGGGACAACTTAGAAACTCATTTATCGAGGGTTAAAGCGGCACAAGACAATTCCACGTGCCGCTTTGTAAATGACTCTAGCGGTAACCTGTTTTTTTTTTTTATTTTTTTTTTTATTAATAGGCTTGCATTTGACATCAACTCACCTGATGGAAAGCGACGATGAGGTCGAAGATGTAGCATGCGTGCCTAGAAGATACCTATTCACTCTTGATTTGAAGACCCCAAGGTTATACGTATCGGGGAACAATGACTCAGGTAGAGAGTTCCAGTCCTTTGCAGTGCGCATAAGAAAATGCGATAATCATGCGGTAAAGGAGAGCTGGCGCTCCTAATTCCACGAGCTACTCAAGAGGTGCAGCCACCGGTCCTCCTTTGGAACCAACTTGTCACCGATAACGCCTAAGCTGAGAAAGTCGAGAAGGCTTTTCGCCGTATGAAGAATCGGAAGCTAGCCTTGGCGTCCGTGACATCGCAGATAAGCTGCAAAAGTGACACCTTCGATGGTATGGCCACGTCTTGCACAGACCGGCAAATTACGGGAAGAACAAGTGTTTGGCCATGCTGCCCCCCGCTCGGCACGGGAAGTAGAGGCCGGCCCAAGAATCGATGGCTTGACGTCATCAAGAATGATATGCGTGTCAATATGCTCACAACCAAAGATGCTGAAGACTGAGCGAGGTGGACCAGATATAGTAGGAAGGCGGACAGCGGGCCCTCGCGTGCTGCGCGGGGGCGCAACCGGGATATAACGCCAAGATGATGATGATGTTTCAATAAAAATAGACAAAAGTAGATCACGATAACGGTTAGTAAATTAACTGAAATAAATAAATTTCAATTCTTCTTTTAGAGTTCTGTGAATAACACTAACCGTTATCGTGCTCTATTTTCACTCTTTCGCTGTCTTTTTTTATTGGCATGTACATTAAAGTTCTTTGGTTTGTTGAATACTTATATCGACTATCACTACATATTATTTGGAGTATCAGTGGTAGAGTGGTTAACGTATCCAACTCGTAAGGCAGAGGTTCCAAGTTTGAATCCCACTGCAGCCATGTACCAATGACTCTTTTCGAGTTATGTACATTAGTTGATTACTAACCGATGCTCTTACGGTGAGGAAAACAACGTGATGAAACCTGCACATTCAGGCGAATGAATGTGTATACATTATCCAATTTGGTCAGGTTCCCCTGGTAGCAGGGTCACGGAGGTCAGGTGGCAGTCGCTCCATTGTAATAACCTGATCTGCTAAATTCTGGATCACAGTCAAGGCGAACAATAATAATAATATTATAAAACAAAGCCCCACGCCGCCTTCGCAATGAACTCAAAAACTACTGAACGAATTTTCATGCGGTTTTACCTGAATACGTGCGAAGCCGGGGCGGGTCGCTAGTGGGATAGGTATAAATTAAAAGTAAAAAGATTAAATTGATCTAAAAAGTTTATTAATGAATGAGGCGACTATGTGCACATCGAAAACACTTGTTATATTATTACAAGACCACATATACCGTATGTACAACTTCTGCAGTGTCCGTCCTACGATTCGATCCTCAGCACACGCCGCTCGCCTAACTACCATCCACTTAAATTACGTACTGTACATAAGTAGTTTGTACAAGTTAACTTAGTATGTAGTTTATCTTACCTAACATAGTTTAATTTTTAAAACAATGGAAATATTGTTGATCATAATACTTATATGGATAATGGTATAAGAAGTTAGTTGCTTAACTGCTAACGCCTAAGACTCATTACATTATAGACTAATACAATATAAATAGTAATAACGTTATGTGTCGGATCGTTTAACCTAATGACTGGAGTCTAACCACGGCTGTACTGAATAGCTGGTGGCAGGGGGCGCGGCCTACGCGCCGCCCCCCGCGCCCGCTCCGTTACACACGACAGCGCCACTTATACGTAACACAGAAACACACACTGACAACGCCATTTACGATTATACAGTAAACATAATTCCCTTCGATCACTAGAATTCCATTCTTACAACTTAAAGCACGAAATCTATATAATGTGTAAAGTACTACCAAAAAGCAATACAGTTGCCGATTAATTTTAATATTATCAAAAAACTACATACATACACGAGCGCTATAAAAAATATTTTAAACACATGAAAATATATCTAAGAAACAGTTTTTATGTACTATGTACAATGTTTACTTCCTGTTATCCTGCTGTGATCAGAATCACGAACGCAATTTTATTCGTTAATTAATATATAATTTCAATATTACATACTAGAAATCAAATCACAGTAACAGGTAATGATCGGTGTGTAATTGTTTGAAATGTGATGTTATATGCAGTGTAAAAATTGTGCATAGAGGGGCAGGCAGTATAATTCCATTAGGCAGTCGCAGTACATTCGCGACACTATAGCCATATTATTATAAATAACTCAAGGGTAAAGCGACAACATACACGTTTGGACCAAAGCGCTGCTTTTACTGTTGAAACTGCCAAATTGGGAGGGAACGTTGATAAATTCCAAAATCGTTCCAATTGGATACAATTACACCAGTGCAGTGGCTGCCCTGTTACCATTAACACCATATCAGTGCCACCAGCACCGGGTCCAGCAAGCTGTTGACATAATTGACAGAAGTCAAATATAATAGAAAATCGCAAAATTATTTTTTGTAAAATATTGTGATATTGAGGACATAATATGTTGAGCTTTTAGCTGGATCAAAAAATACGACAAAAATGCCGAATCCTGAATGACAAGCTCGCAAGACCCGTAGCAAGAACAACTACGACAGACAGTAGGCACTGTGACTACGAAACTTTGATCATGAACTTTATTTTTAAGTCTAGCCAGACATTTGACAAGCAGTTACATAGCGGCTTGTGTAGCCTTGCGTTTGTCCGACCGTCCAAGGCGTACTGACACAATGATAACTGATATCCACGTGCAATGTCATCGTAAATTATAAAAACCCTCATCATTATTATTATCTATTCTTTAAATTACATTATTTTATTCGATTTGTTCATTCATAACTGTGACTCAAAACAACTATTTCTCGCATTATTGTAACGACAATTCAAATTTTATACCATAACGTTTGCTGTAAATCATTCAGAATGCAATCAGATTACCTACAAAATGTATTCGTGCCACACTTTAAAACTTCGGAAGACGTACCATAAAGTGATTTTGTATGATTTCTCTTTAAACTTAGATAAAATAATCAAAAACTATTTTTTTTTCTAATATTATTTTTAACTGAAACAAATAAAGCAGAGGAGATAAAGTTTGTACAAGTAGTTCCACAAAGCTGTCACACGACTGTAATAAATGTCAACATGACAGGTTTGTATGAAATTACAGGTGTACAGTTGCGAACATTTTTGACCTCTCTTTTTTACTTCTTTTTATCTCCATCTCTCCTTGAACCACTTTTATACCTACCATGATTTTGCAATCGCGCCAATTTCTTTGTTACCGCTAACTTCGTTTAGCTAGTACCGGACTGGAAACAACAAGAGTAAAGTCCGCGAGTTATTTTTATGTGGTGTCGCGCGTGTACCGCGATGATCCTGTTTCACTTATATCAAAAATGTTGTTACAGTAACATCGTCAAGGAGTGTAGGCAAAATCTGAACTAAGAACGAACTTATTACACAAATTTTAATGTACTAAATAGGCGATTTTCTTTTCCGTTCCTGAGCCGTTAAAAATTAATAAAACTATAATTCAACAAACCTTTAAAGTAAACACTTTAGTGACGAATTTAGCATGAATAATTATAAAAATAGTGAGATTTAAGCAACCCGCCTCTGCGAAGTACTTCCTGTAACATATTTTTTAAATGGTGTTTGGATTGTATGCATTTTAATAAATCTTTTGCAGTAATTATTTAATAAATCCAGCTTCAATGCCAAAGGTGAAAAATGTAACAAAATTCATAAGTAAAGAAATATTTTATTTTGGCGATTGTGTTAACGTTCATTCGAAAATCACAAAATTCATAAAGCACAACAACAATGATATAAGTAGGACACGAAACACCGTTTTAATAAAAAAAATGGATTGAATTTACAAATAACAAATAGATAATAAAAATTACTTAGATATATTACAAGTTTTTAAAAATTAATAAACTGGAATAACCAATAATTTTATAGGATTACATTGATAATTATTGTAAAATTATATTTGATATTAAAATTGACCGATCGATGCTAATTTGGGACACTATTGGATTGGAAATATCTGCAAGCGATTCATTTAGAATGACATTGTTACACACTTTAGGCGTTTTTATGTTACTCAGCTCTTTGTTTTAGGGCATTAAAAATCTATTAAATGCAATTGGAAATGATTGTGTCTATTATACTTTAGTTTGCAACTACATAAAGCCCCCTATTAAAATAATATCCTGTCCACACACTCCCGCATAAATTTTACAAAAATATAAAAGTATAAAAATCATAAATTAAACCGTGCACGATCACGTACATAACTGACACGATTTATTAACAAAACTAAATAATGAAACAGCTACGAAACTTAGACAGGGTTGTGAAAAAGTAAAGATACAAAATAAAAGAGTTTGGAATCCGATGAAATACTTTCTGAACCAAATACTGCGAGGTTTTAATCGGGTACATAGAATTCATTATTTGGGGTTATCATCACCAACCTGGTTATATTTACTTTTCCATAACTCTGAACTCTGGCACAAAATCGATCGATTGTCTCTATATTTGTTGATATTCGTTATAATGAAACTGATAAATTAATAAATTTGTTTTAACTGTAAACAACATCAACATAGAAATTATTGAAATTATTTTAAAAACATAACATAAATCGTAATCAATTGCAATGATTTTTATGTTACTTAGAATTTAATATTCACAGTTAATAACTATCATTAATTTCTATGCACATTTATAAATACATACATTGTGGTCGTTGCGAGAACGCAGAAATAACTATTGTTTTTATTCTATGGCTAATATCTAAAAGATTTGTTTTCTTATAAAGTATGTTCTACTGCTTGTTTTTGCTTTTTGTTACATACTTTTATTCTGATAAATTAGTGAAGTTTGTGCACGAGTCAAACAATCGCAATCGTTTTATTAATTTCCTTCCAAATTAATCAACATTCTGTCATGTTCTTGCCCGAGCTTACTAAATTGTTTCTAAATAAAATGAAACCTACCTGAGGATTTAAATGTAATATAGATGACTTTGACATCTGTGACTAATTCTTCGCTTGTGTCGTAACCTCCGTAACGCTTGTGTCGATAGCAATAGCTGGCTTCATAATAATTTTGTCCGTCATATATTTCAGCAAGATTGAGAACGCGATTTATTTAGATACTTGATAAGGGTTTTACCTGAAACGCTATATGGTTTAGACAATTTTATTGGATTGGAAAAAATTGGCGTCATGGACGGACCCTAGGCAGTATTTTGTCGACAATGTAAATCTCATTCTCCACATTAACGTACTACTAATAATCAGCATCCAAAGACAGGATCTTTACATTGTCTGTTCGGCACACGAGTATTACCAATGAAATTGCAAACGGCCATTGCTGTGATAAACCTAAGTCGCGGACCAGACAGAAATTCGTACATTGGCCTGTTACTACCTGTCTCTTTTGCTCGGGCAATTCAAGAACGCCAATCTGTGCGAGCGTGATGTAAATAGAGACACATAGTAACAGGTCAATGTACGAATTTCTTTCTAGTCCGCGACTTAGATTTAACTGCTTACCATGAGGTGGGCAGAAAGATTTGCCATCTTAGTGGTATAAAATAGACTATGATACAGGAGAAAATGATACGGATGGGATTCCACTAGATGGCGCTACTGAAACGGATGTCTGTTGTAAGAATATTGTGCGCGTGTTACTGCCCGGGAACAACTAAATAACGCCGGAAGTTGACAGTTGGATTAAAGCGAATAAAACGATTACATTTAGTCAGTAACAAGACCTTGCCGGCGGCGTCCTCTAATGACCAAAACACGCATCCCCCAATCTGAGGTTACCAAAGCGGTGATAAGATGAACATAGAAAATACCTGAACTTTACGGAAAAATATCGCTCAATCTTGCTTTAATACATTAAGTTCCATTACATTATACAGATTGTGATCTATATTGAATAAAATTGTAACTTAGATGTAGATACTTAATCTAAACATATACTCTTAATTTCTAGCACACGCCACAGTCAACCACCTGATGATGAGTATTGCCAAATATTGCACAATATGTGAATTTTAACCAATAAACACTTCAGTCTGTAATTGTTAAATGATATGCCAATCGACACATTTGCGCCGTAAATTAGGGTACAATACTTTTACAAAAGAGTATGGTTACCATTAAACTATTTAGTACTTGATACAATAAGACATGACACCGATATATATGTTGTCGCTTGAGAATCTAATGCAGACACTTTAAACTTTTGATTATTATAAACCACTACAGACAACAAGACATGTAACTGAGCCCATGTTAATATTAGCAACACCATTATTATAGAAACAAGACATGAGTGGCCAACTTGACAATACCGTATTGGAACCGCATCCTCAGCGCAAACGCTCAGGGCGCGCCATTGCGAAAATAGTCACATTGACACGAAACCAGCTTTACGTCAACCACAAAAGTGCTCTCGAAGAAATATAGTCTCCAAATAAAGTCAATTTATAAGAAGAGGCAGCCAATACCGAAAATACTCCCATATAACTTTAGTGGTAACTGAAGCTTAGGCCATAAAAGTTAATCAATTAAATTGAAAGGCAAATATATTATGTTTCTAAAACAAGTATGGCTGGTAATGAAACTGGCTGGCCACAATGAATACCCTAAAATCCAATTATATAAATATCATAATTACATGTGATTATTTAAATATTATTTTATGATCACTATTTACACTAAAGACATAATACAATACACAATATTCACGAGATATTAAATACGTTATATTAATCGGCAATATATATTATGTTTTTGCAACAAATGCAGGCGCGTCGCGTCTATGCATTGAAATTATTTCCTTATCATTGTTTAGCATAAATAAGTATGTAACTTGTATCAGTTTCTAACAAAGAATAGGCTGCGGAGCCACTAGGTAGCGCTGTATCCTTACATAGCATAAAATAAAGTCGCTTGTCTATGTGTATATCTATAGTCTACTCGTCTAGTCTAGTATAGTCAGTTTGAGAAATTCTTCCGGGAGGCTCATATGTCCTATCGTCGCACGCATAGTGTTTTGTGGTATCGAGGCTAAATGGGTGTTGACGCCTATTGGTAATATGTTTGTATGTCTAAGAAACCCGCAACTATTGTACTAATATCAAGTATTTAGCGCACGGTTCAACATGGTTGCCTTAGGTTGTAATAAATGGTATCTGACTACTCCAAAACCGATCATATAACAAGGTTATTAAAACTGTCTGGAGGTCATTTGAAATTGGAGTATTTGTCTATTTCGCAGTTGTGGCTCGAGTTTGCAGCGGATATGATATTCATTTATTATTTAAATGCTGAAACTCAATATTTGCTGTTTGAATGGATTCAATCAGAAAATCAGTTTAGTTACTATAAGATAATTTTAACCAACAATATTTCATTTTTAAATAAATATTATAAATAATGTGTCGTTGTCTGTATGTACGTATTTTTGTGTGTTTGTATACAGGAAGAACTATTTGGATCGCTACGCTATTCCCTAGTGAAACAGGTATTACGGCCAAGATCCATATCCTGAAGGAACCGTCTCAGCCTTTGGTATCGGAAAGCTTAACTGGCCAAATATAGAGATGTAATTGAGGCCAGGAAAAGTTAATTTACAACTGACCTCATTATCGACAAGTTCCATAGTGAAATAGTTGAACGTTATCAGTTCTCTGATAGTGTAATTATGAGTAGGCTAATTACGTTACTCTGTTGCCAACAGTTTACTGGTTTCAGTGATTGAAATTGATACTTTTCCGTATCATCGATTTCATGGGTTCAGTTGCAAACAAATTTCCATTGCAATGAACTGAAACTATTAAATCGATCATACGTAGCAAAAGAATCAATTTCAATAATTGAAATCAATAAATTGTTGCCAACAGAGTTACGTAATTAGCCTACCGATAACATGTTCTCGTAATTCCGGTGAAACAGACTTTTGCTACAAAATGGAGATCATTTTAGGAATGGAAATATATATAAAGAGAAGCAAAGCTAAGCGCGTGCAAATTAGGACGAAATGAAAATTGGATAACTCACTCGAAACAAACACGCGATGAGGCCATCTATGACATTGCGAGGTTTTAAACTTTTCAGTAAATGAAAGTTACAGGTTCTTAATCTTGGTATACTTTCAGTGTGTTATGATGTTTAATTTTTGTGTAACACTTCATTAATATTATTTTATGTCTCGTGTCTAGCGCCTCCGATCGCTAGACCCAGTGTTGGTGTAACGTATGTATGTGGTGGTGGTGCCAGTATGATAGTTAGTGCGTTAGGAATCGTCCATATGTTCAGCTAAACCGATTTCAGACCAAACTAGTTTAAGGTATCCCAAGTGTGTCAGTTTAAACAGGTTTGTACACTGAACTAAGATTATTACCTACACTAAGTTCATAATACCCGCAGAGCTAGCACCAATGTGCTCGCGACATAGCTGGCGCCACGAGAGAGCCTGCATTTCCTTCTCTCAATATCACGATGAAAGAGATAGCAGGATTTACGTCGCACCTTTTATAAGTTATCGTTCTCGCGTGCACACGTGTGTAATCCGTAGCACGGCTACCACGAGCGTGCTCTCGCGCGCGATGTGCGAGAAAATGCGACATTGATACTGCTATCTCTTACAGAGAGTTGTATGAGAAAAAGAAACAAATTTATGCTAGGCCATGCTGATTGACGACAGTCTAAAGTTACTTGTAGAGTTTAAAACCTCTGCCCAGGTGCAGGACCCAAACCATGGACCACCTCGTCTCATGCTCGGGTGTTCTAATAAAACATGCACAACAGAGGACGTTCGAGGAAAGTCCAAATGCTGTATGCGTCGCCGAATACTGGGCGAAAATAGTGTATGGGGGAGTTCAGTCCATCGACTCGACAAAAAGGAGGTTCAGGGGACCATAATAACCATAAGTATTTTCATAGTAACCTCTTTCATCCATAAACTTTTGAAATCAAACTAAGAACTAACTAATATTTTACTATTCTGATACTTTCTGATTGTGGTAGTGTTCCTGACTGTAAAAAGTTACCGTGAACAATACGGTATTTTTCCAAGAATATAAAAACCACATATAACTAAATTTCAAAATATAATCCAAACTCAAAAAGTTTATCTTGTTCACATATCTTAAAGCTGTTTCATATATAATTATAACTAAACAATTCTTGGCATAGGGTTCGGCGGAGCGAAATATTGCCATCACTAACATCACTTGCGAATCACTGCCCAAGTGATATCTACGGAAATTTTATTATAACGAAGTCATATTTTCAATTTCACTGTATATTTTTAAATACCGTATTGTAACTACGATAAACATATGATGGCCAGTAGTGTGTGTGATGTTAGTTGTGATAAAAATATATGAAAAAGCATTGTCCTACAGTTAAATTTTCAAATAAGTGAGATTCCTTATGAGTGAAAGTAAAATAGTACATAACATTAACAAAAATATATAAGCTTACACTAATTTTCAAATTTATTTGTGCAAACGCTATGCACAATTTAGATTTAACTTTATAATAATGTTTGTCTTAGAATAACTTTTAAGTTAATCATTGAGCTTCCATTTATACAAATAAATAATATTATAAACTTACATTAAATTAAAACAAATTTTTTATAGTATTATACTACAGACATGTTCATAAACTACACTGTACAAGAGATTTTGGGCTGGCCATTATCTATTTAGAAGTCTTTTTGCGGCCTCTACGCTTACGTCGGTTAAGCGGTGGATATCATCTCACTTCACAATGTTTAGAGATCGCTTGGGCGTCGTCGACGGCGGGGGCGGGGGCGGGGGCGGCAGGGGCGGGGGCGGGGGCGGCCGCGGCCGCGCGCTCCTCCGGGGGAGGGGCCTGCATCACGTCGTAGCCCGAGCCCTGCGAGCTGCGCGCAAGTTTTAAACGAATCGGTGTCACTTTAGCAGTCCGTATTTTGCGCATCGCGGAGGACGCTTCGGCGTAGGATGGCGGGTCGATGGCCAGCGGGTCGGGCGCCGAGGGGTCGTACTCGAAGGGGTCGACGGGCGGCTCGGGCGCCGCCGCCGCCGCCGCGGCCACCGCGCCGCTGGGCCCGCTCGCCACCGCGCCCGACTCCTCGGTCGTACGCTTTATTTTTATTATTAACTTATTAGCACTATCACTTTTACTGTTTATCACTCTTAGTTTATCTGCTTTTTTGTCTTTCTTTTTCTTACGTTTTTCACTTTTACTAGGTTTGCTTTTCTTCACCTTCTCGTGCTCTTCGAAGTCTGCCATAACCATTCGGCGATATTTCATGCTCTCTCTGCGTAGATCTTCGAGGCTTGGTTTCGGCGCCGACGCCATTGACAAACGCTTCTTAGGCGGTCGGAACTGGCAACCCAAAGGCTCTTCGGTCACTTGTTGCACTATATTGGCACCGAGCTTTATCTTCAATTTGGGCGCGAGTGGCATCGTAGCATTTTTGTTTGGTTTAGATGATACACGGCCGCGCCGTTTGTGCGCCTGAATGCCAGGGGTTGCAAAACTAGATAACTTCATGTCGTCGTCGTTCATGCTGACTTCGAGGTGTCGCAGTTCACGCGACAATCCACTACTCATTTTACGCTTTTTCTTCTCCAAAGGTGTTTCAATAATTTTGTAGTCTTCTCGGGTCGGTATACTTGTCATGGAAGCCACTGCTTTGGGTATGGTTATAACCGCGCGGGTGAGGGGCGGAGGCGCGGCGGGCGGCGGGGCTGCGCCCATTGCTGTGGCATTTGTCGGATCCATATTCATGTCTTGAATCCAGTATTGTCGAAGTAATTCCTTTTTGCGCATTCTTCGCAAGTTTGTCGAACCTGTCATCATGGAGGATGCAGTACTACTGGATGAGCCGAGCACGTTGCTGCCTGGCTCATGTACGGGCACGGGCGGCTGAGGTACAACCACTTGAGATGAACTCGTTGAATAATTGGCATCTAAAAATGGACCCTTGATCTTCACTTTTAACTGGTTTCTTGAATCTGACAATGACACTTTTGGTAGTTGTGGGATGAAAGTCTCTTTTACAGGTTCGATGGGTTTAGCAATACTGGATTGTAATTGTGAACTAGGAACAGCTTTGCGGCCGCTTGCTAATGCAGTGTGTAGTTGTTTTTCGTAATCTTCATCTATTTCAGTCAACTGTTGATCAGCGGTCCCACTAGCGAAAGCTAGAAGATGACTATGAATGCCATCCCCAGCAACTGGAGCAGGATTTTCGAATGGATGATAGGTACGCATGTCAACAGGTCCTGGTAAAACTGGCTGAACTTGGGTAAAGCCAGGACCACGATCAGAGCTGGTTTCCTCTACAGCTGGTGAAGCCGATCGTTCCCTGAATTCGGGCGTAGGCGGTTTCAGTTCTTTGGTTTCAACAGGAGCTATTCGCTTAGTTTGTTGTGGGCTCACGACACGAGGCGATTGCGAAGCATCTTTATAAGAATGTTCTGATTTCCTGTCATCGATAGACTTTCTTCTCTCACGTAAAGCTTTGAGATCAACTCCGTCATTTGCTATTTCCTTATCGAAGTCATACACCGTGCCAACCAGTTGGCTAGCAATCGAATTGCGGACATAATCAGTAGGAGCGAAACCATGATTACCTTGAGCTCGGCTCTTAGGCCTTCCGCGTCCTCTATGACTTTTGTTGTTTTTGTTGCTGCCTTTCTTAGATCCTTTTAGTGCTTCGTTCTGTTTTGGAGACAAGCCGGGACTTTTCCCAGGCGACTTTCCTGGGAATTTGTGCGTTGCCTTTGCAGGTTTCGGCGGAGATTTCGTTTCTGTGGGTGGAATGCTGGCCATTGGTTCATTGCTGTCATTAGACATTTTCGTTGATGCTTTATTACTCCCCTCATTATAAGAATCCACACTAATACTTGGACTTGAAGCCACATGAATAGAAAATTTGTCACTCCCAGTCACGTCGATGTCATCCTGAGGCGAATCCATTGGTTTAGGCGTAGGAGTCGATATCATTGCTCTAGTAAGCGCAATATTTTGAGAGGACGACGTAAAAGCGGCGCAGAGAGTGGGTAGTACAGTTTTTGCAAGAGGTTGTATCAGTGGCGTCGGAGTGAAAGGCAAACCGGGAGAGAAAAGGCCTGGACCAGGAGATGGCAACGTAAGCTGAGAACCGCATGGGCCTGTGCCAAAAAAGGGTAATGCTCCCAAAGCATTATACAGAGCTGGGCTTTCATGAGAGTAATTACTTGAATACTGATTCAGTGGCATAGATGGTTCAACTGCACATGAATATGCTGGCATGGGTGGATATGAATCGATTTCTGGAATAACATTGTCGTGATGTGTACCACAACTATTCATGTGATGAGATTTCAAATCAGTCTTTTGCGAGCAAACAGAACCCTCGGAATCGGTACTCGAAGCCGATGACCGCCGAGTTGCTATTTTACTTTCCGCCCATTTAGGTGTCTCTCGACTTACAAATGGAGAAGATATAGTTGCGCAATCGGAATGTATGACGGAATTGTTGTTTTCATAATTTTGATTATCCTGTGTTAGATCTTGATCATTACTGTCCTGTACAGAATGGTCAACGACAGACAAAGATTGTGAATCGTCACTCTGTTTTGACAAGGAAATGGTGTCTCCCACTTCAGACACTGATTGAACATCTGACTGAACCGTAGAGGGTTCTTTAAAATCGTCTTGATACGTATTTGTGTGCTCATACTTTCTCCTTTCGATGTGTGATTCTGGAGGAGATTGGCTCTGCGATGATGTAAGCATAGGCCACTTTTCGTTTGCAGTCAATGAAATTGGTCGTTCATCTTTACCCTCTGATGTAGAATCCCTAGGGGATTCATTCATGCGAGGAGGATGACTCACTTCATGAGATGTTGGCAAGTCCATTGCATCCATTTTGTCACACACCGGAGATTGACGGAGGCTTGCAATTGAATTATCATCCTTTTGCATTTTATCTTCGAGATCTAATTCATTTTGTTGAGAATTCTCAGCAGGCATTTTCTTGGATATCATTGGAAGTTGCATTCTAAGCCTGTCAACTAAGTTCAAAGTCTCCTGAACACCTTGTTCTTTTGAATCCTCTTTGAAAAATAGTTCATTATAGGTGTTAGTAGTAGTAAAAGGTTTTATCACATCATCATGATTAAATCCGTCATCAAGAATATCGAATTCGAAAAATTCATTGCCTTTTGGTGAATACATGGATCTGGTAGCAGCTGATGGAATTTTTGCACTTTTCGATATTTCGACACCTTGTAAGTGGCTTGAATCTTGCGCCATAAATTTATTTTCTGTATCCAATACTGAGCGCTTTCTTACGCCTCTAGCCATGGGATTTTCTATATCCATAGGTTCCATAGTGATTGTTCTAGCATCCATGGGAGTCTTGGGTGACCTGATCATAGTGTTTTCATTAAGAGTAGCTTGAATTTTAGCAATCATCTTGACACTATTTTTGTCAGCAGAGTCTGAATCTAGTGATTTGTCTTCAGTCATGTATTTCTCATGGTCACCTGGTTTTTCTATTGGCGGAGGATGAACATGAGGACTGGATGCTTTTGGTAGCCAGTGCTTATCACTCTCTGGTAAAGAGTTAATAATTTGTGGAGATCTTCTCTTATCCACCGTTGGTTTGTCAACCGATGATTTTTTAACAGGAGAACGCTTGAAATGTTCGGATGTTACTGAACTTTCCATTTCATGACGACTCATCCTTCTATCTTTCTTTTTCTGTTGATGGCGAGACTCATCTGATGATTCATCTTTGATCATATCTTTGAAGCGATCTGGGACTTTTAGACTGGCACGTCGATTCGAAACACTCTTAGTTTTTAAATCAGTACTCTTTCTTGGACTTATTCTTAATGGAGTATCAAATTCATGTTTGATGTTATCTTTATCATCGAAAGATTCACTCCTACTCTTACTATTAGCTTTCAGTTCCACTTCGCGCTTTGGGTTTTGTAGTGGCGAAGACATATCTTTAGCATTTCGCTTTATCTCCTCGTCCGCTTTCCGCTCCGGAGTTGGAAATTCACTGGACTGGAAGCTCTCTTTGGAAGTTTTATTTGATGGAGTGGTATTATAGGTGTCGTCTTTAGATGGTTTTCTCGGTCTGGCATCAGACTTATTAGGCAAATTTCCGATAGAAGCAGTGCTTCGGGTCCGAGCACGTGTGGCAGCACGCGCATCGTTAGGTCGACTCGATTCCTTTCTTTCAAGAGTCGGTGATGGTACCCGACACTCAGGCTCCCGTTCGGAAGTTTTAAGCTTCTTGTCTGGGGCCTTGCGAGGGGACACATCGGTCGATTGACTTTTTCCTTTTCGTCTCCTGCGTGGCCGCTTGGGTGACGGGCTACTTGACCCCGAATAAATCGAGTCTTTAGAACTTTCTGAATCACTTGAGGCGCTTGTAGACGACAGCGGTCTTGAAACCTTGTCAAGAAAGGGCAAATCCACTGTCGGCCTAGTGCCGGGCGGTGAAAACAGAGATGGTGGTCTGGGAGGCAGTATAATTTCGCGAGCTTTAGCTGTGGGTTTCATTTCATGCTTTTCTTCAACTTCATCTGAACTAGATGATGACGAATAGCTACTGCTGCTTGAGGAAGAAGAACTGGAACTATCTTTATCTGGAACCTTAGAACTTTTACTTTCTTCCTTTTTAGGTGGTGTTTTAGATGGCTCCTTGTCATTCTCTTTCTTCTTTTCGCCATCATTTGCTTCGGCAGTAGGCTTACTACCCATACCGATCTTGATATGTGCTGCCGCTTTCTTTGCTGCTTGTCTTTGCGGAACATAGGCAATAGTTTCCTTTTCAACTTCTTTAGATTTTTTCCTTCCTACTTTAGCTGGCACGTCTTCCTTAACTTCTTTGCCCTTAGATTTTATTTTAGGTTTGGGCTTAGATTCATCAATAGTTGGTTGCTTTTCCACAACATCATCTTTTTTGACCACTGTTGTCGATCGCATATTTTCAGAAGCTTTCTTAGCAGCTTGTCTTTGCGGTACAATCAAATCTGTAGGATTATCTTTCTGTTTCGACAATTTAATGTTCTCTTTATTTCGGGCTTCATCATCAGATTCGTTAGTTTTAACTGGAGTCTTTTTCTCTTTGTTGGAAGGTTTCCTGCCACGTTTCTTTGGAGCAGGCTTCTCTTCGGTTTTGACAGGTGTTTTCTTCTCAGGTTGTGTAGGCACAAACTCTTTCATTGCCGCTTTAGTCCTTGGTAAAGGTTGTTGAGAATCAATGTCATGTGAGGAATCCGATTTAACTTTTTCGAGCTTCGCTTTGTCGTGTTTTCCTTTACTATCTGATTTTGTGTCTAGTTTTGAAGTAGACTGTTCTTCACTGCTATCTGAGTAAATATCCATTGAGAATTTACTGTTTTTAGTAGTTTTTAATGTAATTAGGTCATCATCAGTGTCTGTTCCAGATTGACCGACTTTGCCTGCAGTCATCTCTTTTTCCATTTGCTGAAGAGTTTTGCTTCGAGATCTGTCTTTCTTTACATCTTTCTTGATTCTAGGTTTAACATCCTCCTCCTCACTACTGCTTTCAATATGTGCTTTGGATTGTGGAACTTTCTTCTTTCTTTCAGTCTTCTTGGGGGACTTCTTTCCTTTCGTTTTGGGAGATACCTTTTTCTTAGGTGACACAGGTTTTTTAGTATCTTCATCCGTGCTGGATCCGATAGCGCGGCCCCGGTATCTGGTAGTCCGGCTAATCTCAGGGGCACTCTCTTCGCTAGACATTCCGCTATACATACTGCCACTACGTCGAGTCCCATTGACGTAATGTTTCTTGTAAGGGTTTGAAGATTTCGCACCCTTGACCAAACCATTGCGATCTTTCTTCTTTTCTTCGTCAGAATTTTGTGGCGCTATTCGTGCGAGTAAGTCATCAAAATTATTTTGATGATCTGGCGCATCTGGATGTGAATAGAGACGATCGTATATCGACGGCCCATGATTTGCTTCAAGAATTGCAGCTAAATCTGGTCCTGATATTGATGGATCAATTGTTAAGACTTGAACTTGTTTATGAAATGTTTGCTCGCGTATCCGGAAGAATGATCGTGATAGCTTTTCTCTCCGACTCACCATATAACATAAGTTCCGCACTCTCTCCAGATCTTGTCGTAACTGAACGAACATTTTCATTTTGTCCAAATCAGCTTGTTCTTGTCTATGTGCGAGTAGCTCATTATCGTCCGTTTTAGGGGGAAGCAAAGGACGATTATATCCTGCGCGTCGCTTTATTTTCCAGTAGTTAAATATGTAGGTGACCGCTTCTTCATCGATATCTAAAAGATGTGCGCTAATATCTTTTGGACTGATATGACGGTCAAACTCAGATTCAATTTCGTACCATCGAGCCGCCCTTGCCTGCGTTTTCTCTTCAGACGTCATATCTTTACGTCGTTTCTTCTTTCCATCTTCTTCATCCGACCCAGACCCCGAACTTTTCTCCTTTTTAGAATTCATGCTATGTTTTTGACAGTAGGATCGCAATTTAACCCCATCGTCTGCGTTTTCATCTTCAATTATTGCACGCATTTCTAGTCCATATTTAAATGCACAAGTGACATGATACGCAGTCTTACAAGTCTTTACCGAGCACTGAATACAAGCCCCTTTACGTTCACGACACAACACACATACTAACGACCAGCGCGACGGTGGTATGGCCGATATCTTTGTTATGGGTTCCATGTTTTCAGCACAACCTATCGATACTTCAGGTATCCACAATACACAACTAACGTGAGCCCACTTATGGCCCGACGGCGTGCATTTCAAGGCACCACCGTAATTGGGGCAAAGCACGCACATGGGCCGGACGCCGTCGCCACACGGTCGGCACAGCCATTGTCCTGGAACGACATTAACACAACCGTCTTAAAACCAGATAATAGCAACAATAAAATAAGGATCTACAAACAACAAACTTACCTGAAGGTATGACAGTTATGCCGTAGCACGCCTGGTGTACGCAGATGTTACACGAATCACAAAATACCATCTCATTGCCATCTTCAGATTCGGGAGAACGACAAACATCACATATGACATTTTCATCATATTCGATCCCTAAACCTTCTTCAGATTTCACTATTTTTTGGAGTTTATCCCGTGTACGGACCTGCAACAACACATTTTTTATTATCATGTAGGAAGAGGCTTTGAAACGGGCAATATTTTTACTGCAATATGTGTCTGCAACATAGAGGCCGGCATTACCGGCAACCAATGCCTCACTTTTTTATTGTTGTTTCAGCAGCACTCTATTGTTGTAACATAGAGCGTTCTTTTCTACACTTCAACTTGTTTTGTTGTGTTTAGAAATGGAATATTGCAGCCCCATATTGTTATAATATTGCCAGTTTAGAATAATTTCTTATATTTTAGTACATTTCCGGAATCTGCCGTTCGGTAATGGATCTAACAGCTGCCCACAGAGCACGACGGTAATATTTCTCGACGATTATGAATTATATTCAAACTCAGTACATACACAAAGAAAACAAAAAGCTGGTTGACTGATATATCAGCCTAACGCCATAGCTACTCGATATTGAGAAACTTGACACATACCAGCACACAGAACTTTTAGTTACTTTTAAGCCATTCACAAATATACATTTGGTACTATCATTAAGGATAAAAAGCCGATAGTACGACTGACAATGATAAGTTTGTTTTTAGTGGGAAAATATGTATATGTACATGTCGCTGCCATCTAGTTAAATCAGCCATTTCATTAGAAGACTAGACCGTTAGTTAAACGCCGGCATTCACTTGAGTGGCTTTATGGCAACTAGCCAAGTAGTTGAATGTAATATTCAGCTACTTGGCTAAACGTTATTTTGTGGCCCTAGCACAAGTGTGTCCGCGACAAAGCTTGCGGCGCGAGAGAGCGTTTGTCTCTTTCTCGCAATACTAAGACGAAAGAGATAGCAATACCTCTGTCGCACTTTTTCTCGCTTATCGCGCACGAGAGCAACTTGTGCTAGGCCTACTGCCGTTTTGTTAAAAGAAATATAGATGTTTGGTAAGAGTGATCTATGCGTTAGTTACTTAAATGATAACGTTACTTAAGATAAGACTTAATAAATAAAGATCACTTTTATTTAATAAAGAAATTATAAGTGGCAACAAATTTAGTAAGTATACAATTAATTTTATTGCGAATTGCGAACCTATAACATTTATAGTATTTAACTAAATTTAAAGTGATGATATGACAGACATGATATTAAGTAAGAATAAAGATAACTTAATTTGTTCATTTGCTTTTTATACTTATAATTAGAAATATAATTGTCTGCCTAAGTTTTGTTCCATTTTGTTTTTGATATGATAAAATAAGAAAGTGCATTGTTCTTCCATATAGTTACAAGTAGTTAATAAGTTTTAAGTTAATAGTTTTCTTTTATTGTGTTAAACCGAAAAAAAAATACAAAAGCATTGTTTGCTGTCTGATGCCATATCTGTTTTGGTGACTACTGATATATCCGAATTGGATAAAATGTAGATAAAATTTGCACAGCGCCATCTAGCTCCAAAGTAAACAAAGCTTGTGTTATGGGTGCCATAGAACTGAGAAACTACTTATATATAGAGTGCGCCACTCGAAGTGTTCCAACGCTTTAATTTTGTCAGTTTGCAGTTTTTTAATTAAAAACTTCAGTATATCGGAAAAAACATGTATAATTTCATTAACAATAGGTTATTACTCGCTGTAGCAACCTTTAGCGCGGTTAACAGCAGCGGCATTTCTACAAGACTCAACATAAACCTCCTGAAACCCGTATTTTTTACAAGTTTCTTCACAACAATGGCCGCCATATTCCTCCGACCTAGACCTAATGGATTTTTCCATATTGTCCATTCGTAAGCCCGAAGTATCAGCTAAACAAAATGAGACTGCCGAAGCCTTAAAGATTTCTCTTAGACGAGTATGTGACAAAATACATTCTTTTTTTAAATGTGACAATTTTATTTTTGATGCAATGAAGATTTTAATTCAATAAACTCAAAATTGACAAAATTGTAGCATTTTCAATGAGGAGTTTTCCAATAGGTATCTAAAGCATTCCTAACCACTCACTAGATAGCGCCCCGACTATTTTGGTAATTGATAATCGCTTGAAATAGGTTCTTAGCAAACAGGATATAAACACTGGGTACGTTGTATTGGATAATATTGTATTTGTCAATAGTTTTCAACCATTTTAGAGGTTGTAATAATAATGGAACATAGTGCTAACTTCTATAAATATTTCTTTTTACACTTCGTTCAACCTTTAACAGTTATGTTTATATTAATAAACATTTTATTTTTAAGTTTAGTATTAGTTGGCTGCATGAAATCACTGCCACCATCATACAGATTATAAAAAGATTACCAAAATTGTAGGAACGCCCTCTATTGATGCTTTTTAAAACCAACTATCTGTACCTACTGGAAAACTCCTCATTGGTAACACTTCGAGTGGCCACCCTGTATTTTTACACATATAACACCCAGACCCGTAACAGAAATAAAAATTCATCATTTCAATATCTGCCGCGCCGGGAATTGAACCCGGGACCACTGCGTGACCGACGAGCATGTGAACCAACTGAACCACGCAGGTCGTCATTCGTTCATCGTCATTTTTATGAAGTTTATCTCAACATCCATAACGTTGAATCACTCACATCGTCGAATGTAGCATTACAGATTTTTGTTTTTGTCCAGTGGCACCGCCCTCCGCATGCAAATCTCACTCACACATGGACAGTTCTTTCCCTACTACAACAAAAATAATTTCAGTTTAAAACAGAATGCTGCGCATTCAAAAACGTATAACTAGCACTTAACACGTAAATTTTAAATTATGTAACTATAAACTTGGCTAATTATAAGTTTATAACAATGAATGTTAAGTAATTAAAGGCCCAGGTCATCACAAAGTTTGACAAAATACATATTATATCCGACCGAAGCGTCTTGCGCAACAAGTGACCGACGCCATCCAGGGCTTTCAATTTGGATGTATTGATCGACGACGTGCAGACTGCACCGCACATACCTACAGAGCTATGTGATTAATATAGGCGCAATCGTAACGGTTGCGTCAGACGAAATGGATGTAGTGATTTCGTTTCAGTTTGAGTACTTAGTTTAAATAATTAATAATATTTCAGCTGACCGAGCATATTGCAAGAATTCTTATCGTTTTATAGGCAGAAATTTAATGGTGGTAATTCATCTGGCTATGCCTGCTATTTGAGTAATATGTTCGCTATAACTATGGGAGTTTAAATATGTCAAATATTAGAAAATAAAGCATGCAGCTTGACGGAAAGAAAAGACGTGAATTCCGACAAGCGACATAATTTCTTCCTTTAGGTAATAAAATTACCGATAACAGAATCAATAAATATATTTTTGAAATCAATATATAAATACCGTCCCTGTGGCCCTAGCAAAAGTGTGTCCGCAACAAAGCTCACGCCGCGAGAGAGCGTTATTTCTCTCAATACTAAGACGAAAGAGATAGCAATACCTATGTTGCGCTTTTTCTCGCTTATCGCGCGCGGGTGCAACTTGTGCTAGGCCTACTGGGCCCTAAACTGTTAAACCAGTCCTCGCTTCGCCAACGGTTTGAGAACGCACACCTGTGTGTTGTGAGTGGCGAGCTCGTTGCGGGGCTGGAGTTCGGCTAGTCTCAAAGAACGGTCACCCGTCTAGTTCCCAGATATTGCGAGTATTACTTAACCTTGGTGTCAATAGACAAGTGCCGCTATTTCAGAATTAAAGGTTTTTATAGATGACAAATAATTTCGTCAAGTCCTTTGTTCAAAAATTGGTTAACCGGGTTCTACGAGTAATTGTATTTGGGGAAATAAAGTAAATAGCCAAGTGGGAAATATCATAATAAATTCATCAACCAGGACCACTTTTTTAACCACTTTCCGTGAGAAAATTACGGGAATATTCGAATCCTTGCCCTTCTATGTTACTGTTTTGCGTTTAAGTTCGGTAGTGGCTCTGGAACTGTCCTTTTTAGATACCACTTTCCATTACCCGCTGGACATCCACTATTGGAGATATCAACTATATGCAGGGTGCCCACTATGACCAGAGTTGCGCGTCACATGTCCAACAGTGGGTTCCCTGCGGCCGATTTCAGTCTTCCACCTTTTAATGACAGTACATCCAATAAAAAATTTAGCATTTGCACGCAGCCCCACAGCGCAGATTTTTTATGCAACTTAGCAGACCTTACTTAGTGGCAGGAGCACAGATAGACTTAATGTAAAGTAGAGGTATCTGGCTATGAAAACGACTCGTGTGGTGCCCCGAAAAACCTACCGCGCAATGTCTTCTATTTTCAGACAGGCTCTCGATCCCGCAGGCCGAACGGATTAATTCAGGCTATTATTCGGTGGCCAAGGAGAGAAGGGTTAGTCCATTATCACACTCTTTGACAACTCTATGCAAACCGTTACTCCCCGCGCAACAAAAACTTAATCATAGTTTTGCATATTTTGGAAAGCATAAATATTTTTAACTGACATAATTTCCAGAACAAAAGGAGGCCAAATGCATTTTTACAATGTGAATCGATTCATAGAAGGGAGACAACTAATGTCCAGCTCGGAAAAGTGAAGAATTACAATTGTAAAACAATGCTCCGCCACTCTCTTATTCTGTTTAGTTGTCCGACGGCCGATAGAGCACCTGGGCGCTTCTGGGCACAAGCCACAGCATTAATACAACGTAAATAGAGTGAAATTCAAATCACCGCAACCACTTTAAAGTGTCACTAAACGCGTCAGTTACGTCCCCGCGCGCAGATCTACGATCAACTGTAATATTTTTTTTATTCAAAAGCAGATGCAATTCAAATTCAAGGTTAACATGATCTGGACAAAACTCGATGCATAAATGCATAAATGGACGCCGAGTTGACAAATGATGTGACCGAAAAGCATTGAGATGGTCTGGAGATGCGATGTGTTTACAAAATCACAACGCAGAAGTTTTTATTTAACGGTTTAGTTTAAAGTTGGCCCGGTGCGACTTCGTTCGCGTAGCGTCCCCTACCCTAGTCTACACCTACCCTATACCTATCCTACACATGCCCTATCCCTATCCAGCCCTACCCCTATCTGTCCAATTACACGCAAGCATGAATACCTTGGGTTATATTATTGAAATTTTTTCTATATGGCTCAAATTTGTTGATGGTAAAATATAGCCTATATTACTCGCTCATAATGTAACTTTCCATAATTGAAAGAATTTTTTAAATCGTTTAAGTAGTTTTTGAGTTTGTCCGTTTGAACAAATAAATCATCCCTCTTTATAATATTAGTATAGATTTAGTACTTTAAGTAATCATATAATGTGGTAAAATATACGAAATTACATGTACAGAATACGACATTAAGCATTTTGTTAGAATGGGTAAAAAAATACATGTTGAGGGAAGGCCAAACCAATGCATTCTGCCCGCGTCGGCCGGGCAGATATTGCATACGAGCTTGTAGCAATGTGATCACGTCAACGCGTCCTCTGATTGGCCGCGGCATCCGGTGCAGCGTATGCGGTGGTGGCGTACCAAACGCGCATGTTGCGTTTGTACGCTGCACACGGCTATTATTTTGATGATAAACTGTGCTTTTTATAAATTTTAGAAAGCACGAAAATAGTTATCAATTAAATCTATAAATACTAGGGTTTTCTACCCGGGTACCCGGGTTCGGGTATACCTGGGTATTTGAGATTTTGTACCCGGGTACAATCTGAGTGCCATACCCGGGTATTTAAAAAAAATCGTTGATGCCGTAATGTAACGCCTTAAAGAGTTTAAATAGCGCATATATTTTCCGATAAGTCATAAGGCAACTAAGAAAAAACATATTATAAGTCATGATAAGTTCATGTGTAGTTTATTTTATGATAACTGTTTACTTTTCGTTTTTAAATAGAAATTAAACAAAGAAAAATAGACCATAGGCGGCGGTGACCACTTTCCATCAGGTGACATGCTTACCCGTTTGTTTGCCGAGTAACATAAAAAATAACATAAGTTTTAATATCGGTGAACTTTATAGGAAAGATAATGAAATGCCATTTATGTTTGAATATTATTTCGGCCATGTGACCGCGCATTTCGCAGCAAATAATAACTCACCGACAACTTTTCGAAAATAGGTATTTGACTGCCATCTTACGTGATGTTAAGTGCAGATGCAGTCTACGATGGCGCATACCTGTCTATTAAATACCTATTCACTCTTGTCTTAAAGAGACCCAAGTTGTACCGCTCAGGGAAAACATGTGCAGGCAGCGAGTTCCAGTCCACATTCCCTAAAGTGTAGTCTGTAGAAAACCGACAGAGATGCCACTTTACGGCGGTGATCCAGATCCAGTAGATTTTCCTGCACCAACGGGGGATTGTCTATCAGTTTCTTGGCGCGTCTCTCAACCGAGTCCAGAGCAGGCAGATAGACCTTGGTAGATCCGTCCAATAGGTGACATCAGTATTCCATGCAAGGGCGAATACGAGCTTTATATAGTGGCAACCTCTGCTCAGATGAGAAATACCGCTTTGCCCTAGAGAGGATGCGTAGTTTTTTGGCAGCAGTTTTAGCTATGGACCTGATATACCCATCAAAGTTCAGCTTAGACAGCCTGGCTATCACGTATTTGTAGGGGCACACCCTGGAAAGTTGGAGTCCGACGGAATGGCTTGGCGATAAACAAATCTTCCCAATCAGAAATATTCTGGAGAGCTTGATCCAGGCGATCAATGAGAGATTCTCGACAAGACTCGATATCCTCTCTCTTGGCTTTTGCACTGGATGTGTACCTGTCCGTCACTGTGGTGCTATCTGCATACCCAACAGCACCGGACACGAGCAGATCATTTACGTGCAACAGGAACAGGAAGTTCTGTTCTGTACAGGGTAGTGTTCTATCGTCCCTAGTTTATCGTCCATAGTTAAGTACATAATAATACAAAAATTCGAAATTTTTGGCATTTTAGCTCTTTGATTTGTAATGTTACGGCCACATTATGGGGGTCACATAGATTCGCCTTCGCGTTGTCGCGATAAAACTTCGTGTTCGATCTATGACGATGTATTTGGCACATTGCAAAATCTTCGCGACATTGCGATTATACAGAATGTCGTCGCGACGTCCTACGCGAGATTTAATTCATTTTCGTAGAAAAATGGAAGAAGCGGTTGCGCTTTATTCATTTCAGTAAACAATTATTTACTGCATCTTTATTATTTGACCATCATCTTTCTCTATTAATTCTAATACTCTCTCTTGTTTGAGGCCAGTTCCAACGATGTATGCTTCGCCGAATACTGGGCGAATAAAGTATAAGCCAGAGTTTAGTCCATCGACTTGATAAGCAGAAGAATATTCTCTCATATATCCACCAACCATTCATTTTTATTTTTATAATGTAACGATCCAATGCAACCAGACAAATGCAACACACACAAAAGCTGGGCGTCTCGCCGTCAACAAAGCGCGCATAGTGTTGCCAACCGGACGAACATTGTCGCGACAACCCTTTGATGTGCGGCAATTGGTGACAGCGGCGCGAAACCCATCCGCGTTTGCGACGTTGCTTCGCGAATAGGACGGACCACTTGACCACACGTCGCGACAACGCCAATCTTCGCGTTAGCGCAACAGTGTAGCCGATAAAGAAACAGATCAATTGGAAAATCGCTCAATAATATACGTAGATTACTGCAGCTGCATTTGTGTTCCAGAAATAAGCGTCAAGTCGGACACGGGTGATAGGCAGTTGTTGCAGCAGAAATATATAAAAGAAACGTTTGGTCATGTATTTGATTATTGGGCACTTTTTAGCTTGGTACGCTTCATCCCCATGCTTGTAACACTTTGTGACCCGTATCATTTGAAAGGTTACAAAAAGTGATTCTATTGTTTTTATGAGCGTGAACTCGCATCTCATGTAGGGAAACATTCCGACTTTTGTGCTTAGTGTGGTTTAAATAAATAAATAATCGTGGACAAATTCACACAGCGCCATCTAGCCCCAAACTAAGCATAGCTTGTACTGTTTTCCCCTTTCCTAGTCACACTTTGTAACTTGTGAGTTGTGACATATCATTTGCAAGGTTAACAAAATGCTATTAATGTTCATATGTCCGAAAATCGTATACGAGATACATATTATTTAGGAAAAAAGTTCTGGTCACTTTTGTGTACATAGCTGTAAAAGTTATTGATATAGTCATAAACAGTCTTTTTTGAGGAGCGTCGGTGGCCTAATGATTAAGGGTTCCGAGTCGTACCCCGAGGTACCGGGTTCGAACCCCAGTGCCGCCATGTAGCAATGACTGTTTTCTGAGTTATGTACATTAATTGAACACTGACCAATGCTCTTACGATGAGGGAATACATCGTGCGTAATAAAAAACTGCCCATTCGCACTCAATGTGTAATCATGATCCAATCTGGTCAGGTACCTCTGTTAACAGGGTCACGGAGGTCAGATAGCAATTACTCCACTGTAATTACCTGATCTGCCAAATCCTGGATGATGATCAAGGCGGACACCGGGACCTCGCGCGCGTGCGCTCAACCGGAATATTAACTGAAACGAAATCCGTACTGATGAAATCGTCTAGAACTACTCCCCCGAACTGGTCGTAACCTTTAAAGGGGTGGGTATAGCACGCATACAACAGTGCCCAATCGTCTTTGTCTCGCACATTATAAAAAAGCTCCCAGAATCGACAAGCAGCTGGAGGTTACGTTTGCCGTGTTTACCTTTCAAATCGCCAAAACCGCTCTATACGAACGAACCGAGATGGGGGTGTCAGCCCTACTAGACAAAGAGAAATGGAGCAACCAGAAAAGCCATCCAATGACTCGCATCCGGCCAAGCACACAGAGCTCACAAAGCCACGTGATAGATCAATAGTAGCTCTTTTAGGTCACAATTCTAATATAGAATAACTAGTGGACCTAGCGACTTTGTTCGCGTACACCTTCTTTAGCCCTACCTACCCTTTTTTTCTTGCTTATAAACCTTCCTCTTGAATTGCTCTATCTATAGTAAACAAACTGCATTAAAATCCGTGGCGAGATAGATACATAGGGACAGACGGCGGGAAGGGAGTTTGTTTTATATTATGTATAGATGTTTTGGGGCTTAGCGCTCCCCTCCTGATGCCTGGGGCATCTCTCGAAATGTAACCATGTTAGGGCGTTTAAGCACTAACTCGAATTCGGGACGAATTCGATACTTGAATTCTCACTTTGAGTCCTTATTTTAAGGATCAAAATCGTGTCTAAGTGGCCGCTATACAAATTGTACGTACGCTTGCGCACTGCACTCGCTTCGTATTTGGTTTGACATCATTATCATCAAATACCTGCAAATCGATGTACAAGCTGGCCGTTTGGCACACGCGTACTGGATTTCGAAACAAACATGTTGACCCGCAAAATTTCCCTTGGGAGGTCCTTTTTTTGTATGGAAAAAAATATTCTCTGAAATCAATCGAGTGGGGTATCAAATGATCAAATGGGATATGAATGTAATGTTGTGGTATATTTTTTAAAACAGCTCGAAAGGCCCTTTGATACACCCCTCGGTAGGTTCTTACTCACAAGATCTCTCGAAATTTTGCTCGTACACCGACTATATTCCAGGTAGAGTATGTATTCCTAACATTTTTTACATTGCGCCAAACCTGTACCACCACCACTATGTACCTTTAGGCGTACTGTACTAAATATCTTTATTCTAATAGCCTAAAACACCCGAACCATTGGGCATAGTAAAAAATTTTGGGAATTGTTTGCTCTATTGGAAAATAATATTTTTTCTAATGGATGGCACTTTTAGATTTTTGGTCCAAAAATATACGAAACGTGAATGATGTTTGCACTTTTGCACTTTTTTTTTATACCGCCAAGGTGGCAAACAAGCTTACGGCCTACCTGATGGTAAGCAGTCACTGCAGCCTATGGACGTTTGCAATACCATAAAACCTTTTAACGCTTTCTTGAAGAACTCCAGGGTAAACCTCTCCAGGTAGTTCATTCCACAACCTAATACATACATTCGTAATAATCTCAAATCACGCACACGTATAAATTGGCTGTAATTTGCAAGCGTCACTCATGATTTAGATACAGAGGTGCAGTCCTAATTTGCAACGGCCGTGCGACGATGGTCGTACAACAGACGTCGCTCGAACAATAGGAGACCACAAAACATTTTAAAAACACACAATCATTTTTTAAGAACACTTAGATTCAAGTATTAACCCATCCGCCTTATAGATCTGATCTACCTTCGATTTGATAGCCTGAGGACGCTCGGAATGCTTCTACAGCAGCAGTTGAGGACCTCTACAAAGAAGACTCACCAGTGCTTCTAATCTTGGTTTAGACGGATGAATCGCTGTATAGAGAGCGATGGAGAGTATTTTAAAAAGTTGTAATAAAAATTTATTTCTAGCCCTACTTTTTTTTAATCTTGAAACTTTTAGACACCTAACGTACTAATGTATCAAAAACATTTCAAAATAATAAAAGTTACGTTATTCTTAGATGTTGCGACCTTCAACCTTGAAACTATCGAGACAGATTCGATGCTATTATCCACGCTAAATGCGACTTGAATTGAAAATAGGACTTTTTCGAGAACCTAGATAACACTTGGAGCAGGCTTTTTAAGCAAACTGTACAAGAAAGAAGTTGGGTAGTTTTTAGAACCATTATAACTTGGGACACTTTCCAGATGCTGGGGAAGTATGAGGTTTATTACACCTCCTGCCCGACAATGTCCAATTATATGGCAGGAAATACCAACGTAAAGCATGGCATTGTTTTCCGTTGGGAGGTAACGTTGTATGAGGCTTCCAAGGGAAATGATGTAATTTGAATTTGGAACTTTCAAATTCGTATGAAAACTCGGAATAATTAGACCAATGTAAAAAGAGTTTATTCGAAATTCGCATTTTTATATTCTCACAAAACGAAAAAATTATGCTCTATTGATTGACCATCTCTGATCGGCGAATCTAACCACTGCCATTTCAGTTTTAGTATTCAATTATTTTACCTTCACCTTGGCTCTGCTTTGGACATAAGTCATTTTGTAAAACTCTGCACATATCTGTCAAACGCACAGTGAGTGTATTTTTATTGAACAACATAAGAAACACCAATCTGCCAGCACCAACTACTCGCTACTGGTGTAGCGCTCAATTCTGTAAGTTCCGACAGGGTCATCATCATCATCATTCCCCGGCCTTTTTCCCACTAGGAGGGGTCGGCACGTGTCTCTCGGATTGCGGGGACACGCGCGCAATCATGTGCTGTCAGATTCATCTCCGCTCATACTACTTCCGCATGGATCTATTGTATAAGACTCTTCTCGGAACGCGGACTCGAATAAAAATGAGCTTAGTGGTGTAGCCGTTTCTGGAAGCTAGAAACTGAAGTATCTACGTGCGAGACCTTCGACACAAATTGTAGACAAGATCTTTGGCATTATGTCATGCAACTTCAGCTGTTAGTAGAAGTTTAACGAGGCAATTGGGTATAAAACTTGGGTTGTCCGTAAAACTTGTTCACCTCTTCACAGACATAATTGAATATAATATTAAACGTGTCAGCCGCACAGAGAAATAACGCTATTTATTGGATGGCAGTGAGTATGAAATATTTAAGAAAGAATGTTTTGTGGGAACATGAAAATAGTTAATAGGGTTTGCCCTCGCCGACGAATGTTCGCCAGTGGCGTTACTGTCATACAAGCGCAAAAGCCGTGCTTGCCTTATAAAAATAATTATCGATAAAAAATCAAAGGTAATGCGAGCGCGAACTATTTAAAGTTCGCGCTCCTAATACTTTTCAAACTACGTGCACACCGCCGCGCCGCGAAGCAGCGCCATCGTGCGCCTAGGTTACGAAACACGATCCGAACGCACACGCAAGTTGAGGAAATTGAGACTCAGCCAGTCATCTCGCTCGCACGCGCTGGCTAGTAAGCGGGCTTCGATTCCAGCCGGTATGTCTCTTTTTTACATATAAAAACTGTCCTATAATGAGATATAACTATACGTTTGTTTATATAGTAAATTGTACGAGAATTTAAGCCCTGCATGAGTATGAAGTTGTACACGGATATGTGAAAATGGCAACATCGCGCATGCGCAGTAGGTACGTTTGTTGAATGCTGGAATACGTACCAACTTCACCATTGTTTTGTTTGAGCGGATAAGTAATTAGTTTTTTGTTGTGTTTGTGTTGTGTTTTGTAGTAAAAGTGATTTAATTAGATTGATCAACAATAGACGAAGAAAGTCCCTTGGGATGGTTTAAAATGTGCTCAAGTTTTGATTTGCATGGTAAAGGTAAAGTTTTTAAACATCGCTCAGAAAATAACAAATTATTTTCTTATATGTATTCCTATTAAACCTATTTCTCAGATTAGTAAATCGCTTATAAGACAATTTCATAGATTGGAGTACCAAACTCATTGAATTGTTGGTTGTTCTCTCTCACAAGTTATATTGCTGGTATAAAACTGAAGAGTGAGAAGTGAGGATTGATCAGTAATGTGGCAAAAAGATGGATTTATTTTTAATAACCGTAAAAACTACAAAAACTTCATCTCTCGGCTTGCCTTACTCTGAAACCCTAGGCACGCCACTGATGTTCGCTTTATAAATTCGGGTGCGGGAGCGCTTGTTGCGATAGAAATATTTGTTCCGAGAATGTTGTTCTCAAACTCGCCACGCGGCGCAACAATTACTAGCTTCTGTACGAAAATGTTCCCAGTCAGAAAAAAATTCGAGCTGTTTGACCAGAGAGAGCGAATCAGTACGTTTTTGTTGTAAACATGAATGCAAATAAAATGGGAGCTTACGTATTTTTGCGCACCAGTTGGCGCCACCGGTGGGTAAGGTCTTATCACTGTTAAAACATTGCCTAAAATCCATTCGTCAACTATGAGCGTTTGATTATGACTAACAGCAGTGTTGCCAACGTAGCCGATTAGAATCGGCGCCGAAAAACTTTGAATGGCAACTAGTCGCCGTTAGGTATATCTCACGCTTTGGGCCAAACTATACAAAAGGGTTATGGGGGAAAAACCGGCGGTTTTACGGACAATGTACTTGTGAAGTTTGTTGAGGGTTCTATGGCTATGGCACATTTCTTTTAAAGCTACTACGACGACTAGCTAACAATACGCTCAGTACAAATAAATTCGTATATTGAGCTGTTACTACCTGTCTCTGTTGTTCCCGCGTAAAAATGTATTTGAATCACGCTAGCGCGATTTAAGGACGCGACTCTGTGTAAGCGTGATGCGAATACATCTACGCGGGAGCAACAGAGACAGGTAGCAACAGGTAAATGTCCAAATTTCTTTTTACAGAGCATTATTACTTAAGTCTCAGTTTATTCTTAAATTCCACACGGCCGAACCTACTTCGGACCTTATAAGCCAGAGTACCAAAAAATTCTGAGTTCGCTCATTAATTAGTTACTTATTATGTTCACCCAAACCCTTTTGGGCCAAAATTTGAAAAATTTCGAGCTCGCTACGATCGCTCATTTTTTTAAATTTACGCTGCCCACACCTTTTCGTAATCAATCAGGATTATAAGAACCAATATATCAAAAATTTAAAATAGAATTAGAGCTCGTCATGACTAGACCTCGACTAAATAACCCCCAAGTACGGCTAGCACGAGTTGATCTCGCGCGCCATAAGCGTAACAAAGATCTCTTTCATGCTATCTCTTTCATCTTAGTATTGAGAGTAGAAAACAGACGCTCTTTCGCGGCGCGAGCTTTGTCGCGGACACACTTGTGATTGCCGTGCTGAAAACTTGAGGGTATCTGTTAAAGGTATTAGGGTAGTGATACGCTTGTGCTCTTGTATTGTACCTATTTTTATATTTTTATAATAGGTCTAAACATATCAATTACTAAAAATAATAACTCAGCTTTCAGGCTGATTTGGGCTACTTAAAGTTTGAAAAATGGCGACATCAAATCAAGCACCCACAGTGCGACACTGACCAATAGCACGACGTTTTTTGACAACAGGACCTCACGTTCTTGTAGCGCCACCTAGTGGAATTTTTATTCGCGCTAGTTCCCATTGGCCGACACGTGACGTCCTTGAGTACCATTGGCCATTCGGCTGTGTAGTACGACTGATTGGCGCAAATTCGTAGTTCGTAGAGCGCGATCCTAGCTTTCTCCACTGCTTAAATTGGTCCATGCTATAATACAATTATCATTGTATATTGTTGTATAGAGTCCATATAACCTAAAAACCATCACTCGAAATGTTAAACAAGATGAAATTATATATTGTTATATTTTGTTCGAAAAAAAATATCTAAGGAGATAAAGATAATGTATGTACTGATCAATTTGTTTTAGCATATTCCTATTACTGAAACAGGCAACTGATTCCGGAAAATATCACTTATGCCACAGCGATCATGCTGCGGCCAGCAATTCACAGTGGGTTTGCACTTACCTCCAGCTGTTCTAGGATCCGCTCCAACTGGTCCTCGGTCACGGGCGCCGCGCCAGCGCGGGCTCGCTCCGCGTTGAACAGCTTCAGCCAAGCGATGTCAGCCGCATCCATGTCGTAGCCGCATGCGGCTTCAGCCCGCGCCGGCGTCGTCGACAGCACATGCTTGTCAGACTGGTAGTGCGCGTCGCGACACAAGTGGATGTACTTGTCTCTGGGCCTACAAACGGCCAACTCTGTCAGTTGCGAATCAAAGAAGAAATATTTAACAATAGAGTGATGGCTTGCAAACTTACAGTTTGAAAGTGTCGAAATCCGATGGCATTGGATTCTCAATTATTTTAACCTTGGGCGCGGGAAGCGAGTCAGGGTTGACGGGCACTTGGACCCCTCGCTCCCAATCCTGCTTCCACGTGTCCGTTATGATCCAGTACTCGCTTGGAGTCAGCGGCTCAGAGTCCGGCAGCTTCATGGCACTGATCAGATCTTTCCTGTAATGCCATTTTTGGAATTTGTAACTACAGAACATATCAATAAGCAATATCAAAGTAGCATAGTCAATTACATATACAATTGCTGCTATGTACTTCTAAAATTAGTTCACTAATAAATAACTCCAAAGTAATTACATGAATAAAAGTATTTCTTACAGAAAATTACTATAAGACAAAATATTAATCAAAATTAAATTATGAACGCACATTTAAATAAGTATAATTTGATACAATAATTATTTGAATGTTGTTACAATATATTGTTCTAATTATGATAAATGCAAATATACACTCAACAAACATAAGGCTCCACAGAAGCTCTGCTTGCAAAGCATGTACTTTTGCCTCTTATTTTAGTTCAGCCTTTGCCAGCATTAGTGTAGCCTTATTTTTGTTAAACTATACCACAAAAAATTTAATAATTACTATTTAGTCACATGATATATTATGGAACATTTTATATTAAAAGTTACAATACATATTAATGTCATGTTTAACCATATAAAAAAGTTACATAAGACCATGGTCAAAATAAGATGGATTTTGATTGCATTATGATTGATAGGATGAACTGAAAATAACACTTCCATATTATGACTTCATATTATTAAAAATCAACTATTTTCGCTCTAGCAATATGTCATAGATTTTAGTACTGAAGAAAAAATATGTAATACTCAAATAATTTTTAACCTTCACTTGTTGTTTTCTTTTTTAAACTTTAAATTATTTTTCTGTAAATAAATATATTGATTCAATTTAATTTCTTTGGTTCACAAGTCTCAACATTTTACTAAACTTTAGTATTACAATTTACATATTAACTAATCAATATATGATACATATTTTTACAAATATGTCGCTAATATTTAATAGGCTCGCTTAAGCAAAAAGTTCTATACTACTTCACTCTTTCGCCACATATTGTAAATTCAGTGAGTTGTGGATATTATTGTATGTCTGGATATTACTCTCAGGGACCACTAGACATGTTATGCCTATTATTTCCAGAAGGAATAAGGTACTTAGTGAAGAAGTATATACAGGTTCTACCTGTAAATATCTCTTGTTATGTTGGTAGCAGATTGTGTGTAAAAATAACCAACCAGTATAATAATAAATAATGTATTTTTACTTATTTACTACTATGATATCTGAGCAGGATTTAGGAAATAAGAATGTAAGGCATTCTTTTAATGTTGAATTTAATATGGATATTGATTTTATTGCTTTGATTTACTCAAAACATACAACTACAAAGTTTACACATAACGTAGAGGATTTTTTTCTGTTTTATTTAAATCAATAGACAAATAGGCAAGTGCACCACATGATGAACAGTGGTCACCGCTGAATATGGACATAATTATTTTTAATTTTCTAAATATAAATAGAAGTTCAAGAAAGAAATCTAAATCATTTAAATTATTTTCTATCCCCATTTAAATTATTATATTAATCTTCCTTTTTGTATGCTATTGTCAAAATGGAACTGGATTCAAATGACTCATAAATAATTACCTAATATTTTCATAACCTATTACGCTATTTCATAGCTATAAACATTGTACAACCTATTTGAATCCTATAATGTACAATGATTCCAAATCGCCAGTATAACTCGCATGGCTGTGTTTACTTAAAAATGACAGTTCTATATTTGATATTAATTAATGCTAATACAATGAATCAATAGGCTGCATTTTTATACCAATGACATAATACAATTTAAACAAATTTCCAGTCTAATCTTAAATAAAAGGACAAATAGTTATCAATTCACAGCTCGTTCAAATAAATCAAATCAGCAATTAATCTAAAACTAAGATCGCTCTGCAAATAGTCCACTGAAATAATTAATTCACAGCATGTTTCGCCAAAGCTAAATAATATCACAAACTGAAATTTATTAACTATCACAAACCTGAATAGTTCTGCAGGGGCCTCAGAGGCACTTCTGTTATAAATGGAGGACATCTTGAGATCACTGACAGGACGGAGCTGCCACAGGGCATCCTCGGGCTCCGTCCTTCGGCGCTTGGAGATGCCTGAGGGGCCGGCGACGGCGCCATCATCGCCACGCACTCCGCTCCCCCTCTTCGTGCCTCTCACTGACATCTTGATTTATTTTTTGCACAACCTACATGTTCATGCTCTCCCTATTACTTTACACTTGGAACGCGGGAGCAACATGGTATAAAGTGTCACATTGTCCACTACATGATGCCACTTTACTTTGTGACCACATAACAGCACCTGGTGCAGCCTGCAACAATAGTTGACTTGTTATCACTGCTGTTACTATTTGTTAGTTATTGTTGTGTTAGTATACTATTATTAACACTTTAGATTCATCTTTAGACTACAACAAGTGAAACCAGTGTACACAATACAAAAACAGTATAGACAGATTTCCTTACACAACTTGTTCCCTAGTTAACAAAACAAATGTTGAGGGATTTCAGCTTTGATACAAATTGTAGTTAACTAATTGTGTTTAATTAAATACGACACACAAAAGTGAAATGAGAAATAAACCAATCTCAAGAAACAATACGATTTTGACATGTACACTGTACAGCATAAAATGACAATCATGATTTGTTTGCTGGTGGAAATATGTTGGTAATTTACTCATTTTATATCTCACCATTGCTAGTAAAACACTAATCCCAACATTTTTGGGTCGTCATTTAGTGCAATAAGATGAAAATTATCAATGATATCCTTTGACGTTTCACATAAATTGCACAAGTACATGGCGGGTCGTACATGCAGTGCCGTGCGGAGCTAAACTATAAACAGGCGATACGGCCAATAGAACATGCACTTCTTCCAATCCACAATTAAATACACACTCACTTTACAGCCTACACTAAAATTTCCATTCTTTTATATTTAATCCGTAAATATTTATCTCACGGCAGTCTCCATTACTAGGTACATAACAAAATTGACAACATAGATAGCAGCACTGTTTGTTGCCAGATTGTGTTGAGTCCTACGCATATTTTCTTCCTATTTCTATCAAAATTATATCACATTAGGTGTAAATATCTTTCATGCATTCGTATAAACTAAATTATTATAGTGTAATATCTCTAATTCTACATACATTTTCTGTAACAGGCATTTGGCGCCATTGATCCAAAAACCACTTTGGTCACGTGACTATGTACGAATCACCAACGCAAGCCAAGTAAAATGGCCAAAACGCACATCGAGTTCATATAATGTCATTGGTTTTGAAAGGAACTTGTCGTAAAGCACATACATTGAGACAAGATTTCTAATGATTCAATGCTAAAAACAAATCAAACACGGACACATTTCTAATAAACAGAGAATTTGTCAGCGAATACCACAAATTGTCTGGAATATTACAACATGAACTTAGAGCAAGACAAGAAGAGATATCAATAACAAGTTACACGAAACAGCCGCTAGTTGGCGCTTTCAGTAAAATATTGTTGCCAACACAAAATTATAACTTTCGTTTTTAGAATGAACTTTTATCATTTCTTTTTTAGGAAATAACAAAATTCTCCTATGTTTATTTAATTATTTTTTCACTTCTTGTTGCATTTTATTTTTACAAAATGTTTTTTTTCGTTTCATGTTTGGTTAGTATTTTTCTGAAGACTAAAGGCGTATCCACAATGTGCTACGGTAGAGCTCCAAAAACTACATAAACTTATACATTTACCTCTACTCTAGGTATGTTACCTATTTTTCTATTTTCAGTCATTAAATTATGTAGATATTTGTCTAGTATGTTCGTGACCTTACTCTATTGTGTTGCCATTACAAAATAATTTGTTCCTTTCCACGTATGCTCTGATTGATGTACCGTTAGACTAGCGGTACATTGAACAGAGATAGAATGCAGATCATCCAATGACGTGTAAAAAAGACAACATCTGGTAATGCGTTCCGTGTCAAGCATTTTACGACGATATAGTATGGTCCGGACGGAAAATTACAAAGACCGAGTATTGCATGGAGGATGAATCACAGAAAGATCACAGAAGGTAAGGTCGAGACAAACGACGCGCGAGTTTTAAATACTTATCTGGAAAAATACTAAGTCCTTTTTGTTTTGTATCTAAAACATTTTTTAAGGTTTTCGTTCGCAAGATTGTAAACTGTCATCTAAGCGGTCCTCATTACCGTGGGTCGTGAATCCCTCGATGAATAGTCAATTTCTGCTTTACGATGTCTCTGCACCGGCATCTGTCCTTAGCGTCATGGAGTGCATGATGCAGCTTTATATTGAGCGTTGAGCGGATATGATCGGACCATCTAGTATGGCTGCGACCTCTCGGCCATTGACGGCCATCTGCCATCTATCTTGCCTGTCACTGAAGGAGGCTATGCTGTCACCAAAAGTTGCCCGAGATTATGTCTACCTTTACGGGCTTCAAGAACAAGGACTATTGCATAGCATATCTCCGTCAGTTCGAAATAATGTTTCGTTCTCGCTCCTACTATACGAATATGGAACGGTCCCCCAGCCTGTTTCCGAATAATGACATGGGCGATCCTTAAAAGGCCTATATATCTAGAGGCAACGCAGAGGTCTCTTTAATTAAAGGTGGTCATACGTGATGCCTCTGGTGTTGCTGATTTTTTACCACACTTATCCACGGGCGGCGGTTACCACTTTCCAACAGGCGCGCCTGTTGCCTACCGTATAAATCAATAAAGAATAGTTTTAACCTATCGTGTGATCAGTGAGTTTGCCGCTACTTAAAGTTCGATGTAAATTGCGTTGAAACCTTACTTATTTATGTACCTAATGTGCCTATTTAATTTTTCATCAGTCACTTTACTCAACGTCGTTTAGACCAAAACGATAGTACTTACAGCGATGCCAAGTCGACTAACGATAATCGAGGTAATGAGGAGCATATATAATGCGGCTTCGTTTACTTCCAACTGCATAACGTAGATGTATGTACCTACATGAAAGGGGGATGTCATATCCCCGATATCAATTGGAAAGAACAGGGACATCAACATACACGGCGAACATAATTACCTGCTCAAATTCCATTTGTCGACGACATCGTTATTATGGACCTGCAAGAAGTGCTGCACGATCTCATTGCTGCATCGGCCGGTTGGGCTTAGGATCAACTTGGACGAGACTATGTTTAATGCCCTTGTCGTTCCTGAACCAACAGGGTAGATGGGAACCAATATAGAACCTTCGAAGTTGTTCCAGAATACCTCGAATAGAAAGTCTTAAGTAGAAACAAGTTCGAAAAGGAGATAAATAGACGGATTTAGCTCTAGGTTGGGCAGAGGTATTTGGACAGTTTTCATCGCCGATACCACAAAGGCTGAAGACTAAAGTTTTCAATCAGTAGGTCCTACTCGTTATGCCTGCGCAGCGGGATCGCGATCATGGACACTAACAGTTACTCAAGTTTTAAGGCAGCTCATAGGGCAATGGAGCGCAAATAGCTTAAAGAAATTGTAAGTTGAAGTGGCTGTGGGCTGATCATATTTTTCTTAGAATCGATAACCGCTCTCGAATGGAGCCCACGATTGGGCATACGTACGACCAATTAATCTGTGAAGCAGACCAGTCCTCTGTTTTCCGTAGATATCGTAACAGCTCAAGTCTCAACCTATGTTATGAATAACCAATCCACATACAAGGTCAGTGAGAAAAAAATCTAAACTAAAATTGTTAAGGGTTTCTCTTTGGAATCACGAGGCCGATTTTAGAAACAATAACTGCACAACATTGTTTTCGTGTCTCATTCTTGGAAAAAACATTTTCATTTTCATTCCAAATATTACGGTTTGTCTGGCACAGATAAACCGGTTTCTAACAAAAAGGTAGGTGGGGTGGCTGTGCTCTCCAGCCCTGGGGCGGCCAATATGTAACTGTGAATTTCCTTACTACTAGCGTACGATATTTTATAACGATTGAAAGGGATATTTCATTATATAAAGAATAAATAAATTTTAAGTTTGTCTTTAAAGTTAAATATTTCATAAATGGATCGCTTAATCCAAAAATCTTTAAATAGTAACCAGAAAAAGTACTTACTATTTAAATATTATATGTACAACTTTGTCGGCGTGATTCATTCAATCGTACCAATTTTCAGCACTCTAGTGACAATAGTTCCTGAGTTAAACCACGGACAGACGCACTTGGCGACTCCATAAGGGTTCCTTGGTTTACTACGGAGCCATAATTAACAGAGGATACCCGTTATTTATTATTAATCATAAGACTGATAGCTTAAATCAACTGTTGATCTAAAACTGAAAGTATTAGCTGGAATCTGCCCAAAACATACAAAATATCGAATCAGGTAAATTTTCTTTATTGTTATTACAATTTTGTTAACAATTCGTATATTAGACGATATATTATTTTTATATATTAACGTAAAAATCTTAGTTTATTAAGTTTTACACACTACCTTAATCTCTGCTTTTAAAGCATGTATTACCTGATTATTTTGCTAATAGGACGGCCTCTTCCGAACTTCACTCGAAATAAGTGCTAGATGCTAAATAACGTCACGATAGTATCACTGCGACTTTTCACAAAGGAACTATGTTACAAAATCACGTCATAATATTAGGACACACGAAAATAAGGACCGCGAGAGGGCGTCAGTGTATCTTCATCAGTAGTTTCCCAATCGGCGGCATGTTAGGACAATTAATGTTGCGTAAAAAAATACTAACGTGCCGTCGATACTAGTGACGTTATTTATCGCCCATCTCTCTCATTTCATTCGCGCGAAGTTCCTGAGAAGAACGGCCTCTTATTAGCAAAAAAATTGGCATGTATGTAATACAGTAATACATTAGGACAAGTCTTAGATAAGTACAGGTATCGATCGTAAATAATGCACATCGGCTTGTTCCGCTTCATAGAGCTTCGTCTCTGTCGCACGCGTGTAAGTAAATACGAAGCCAGAACTAGCCCATGTGCATTTATGGCCGATACCTGTACCTACTTTAATTTCGATGATCCGAAATTAAAATAGGTATTTACGTAAACATACTTCCTTTACGTGTACATAAATCGAACCATATGAAGTGTGAATGGAATAAAAACTTTTAGGAGGAAAATGATAATAGTAATTCGTTGTATAACTAACAAAATACTGCGAGAATTAATTACAAGCTCACAATTAAGGAATGAAAAAGGAGATTCATAATAAATACTTAGGTGTGTAAGAACTAAAGTTCTTTGTACCAATTACTTTTTTATCTGTAATTAAACTCACAAAGATATTTTCAATAGAAATTAACAGCACGACAAGGACAATAATGAACATTAGGGAACTTTTAGTCCTTTTTACGGCCAATATTAGCCCTTTTTACGCCACGTGTTTACCCATGTCGCCCTGTGTATTGTTAATGTCTATTGAAAAATAGTTTAGGTACAGATAATGTCTCTTTGACATTGAACCTGCCAATAAAAAATAGCCCCAGTAGCTATGGCACACTCCTTGCCTTGGACTCAACGAGCAGCTATGCGACAGGGGAACAAAATACAAATCACTTGCATTTAAAGTATTTTAAAAAGACAACATCTTTAAGATAACGGGCCCAAGTTTGAATTAAATACGACTAAATAATATACGAATTACCAAATAATTTATTATGTGCTTTGGCGCCAACACCCGTTGCAGCATGGGCTACACGTAATTTACGTAATAAACGTAAATAAGTAATTATTATTTTGATAAATAGAAACGACTTTCTTGGTGAAGGCGGGTGGGTGCCACTAGCTACATCTTTTGCAACGTTCTAATTGAAACAGATCTATTATTTCTACTACTCGGTTACATGTGCTATGTCACAATTTAGGTTCAAATTAAATTTCAAAGGTTAATACAGATCCAAAATATAGGTAAAATGTCGTTGGATGCGATGAACAATGCCTGAACAGAATCTTTCTATAAATAGTTACATATTTTAGTGTTCAAACACAGCCACAGCTACAGTTTTATTACAACATCTACGAATATATTATGCTTTTGAATTTAAAACATGGTAGGAATGTTGTATGTACTTGCTGCTTGTTTAAAATCATTAGAACAAAAACTAGAAAGGCTCTAATGTGTCAGGCATTTTGGTACAGTTCCACATACACGCATTTCCTAATGGATATAAAGTTTATAATGGTGTGATCATCAAACTGCTGGCAGCTGTACGTCTATTGTGTAATTAACAAATTACTCTTGTAGAGAAAATACTTTTTATTTTGAGGATTAATTTTGGAAATACATTTATTTATTTATAAGGCATACGTGAGACTGCTGTATTAACACAATTTTAAAGTACCTAATACGTACTATGCAATGAACTTAAATTGTTTCACAAAAAAATACCTGCATAAGTTTTGCGACAATGCACATCCTCCTATGATGTAGTGGACTGGGCATACTCTTTGTGCGCTAGCAGATAATTACGTGGCAACAGGCCATTCTTATTTTCCACTAATTGTAAGATCAATAAAAATAGACAATGCAAGACTATCCAAGTTGGCACACAGCTAAGAAGACCGGTTTAATGTAACAGACATTTTGAATCAACTGAAAGGAAGGCATGGCACTTTATAATACGAGTACAAGTCAACGTCGACGCAAACGGACGGTGTACTGCTCGGGTGAGAAATGGCAACGAGTTAAAATGCTGGGGAGCGCTTCTCGCGCGGTGACATCTCAAATTGGACATTATCCCTTGCCAAAAAACTGTATTAAAACGTCACTGAAATTGATCTTCGACGATATACGACTTTCGAAGATAGTTGAGAAAATATTTTTTGGCTACAATACACATTTCAATGTCATTATTAATGGAGGAATGTAGCTAGAAAAAAATTCGGATTCGAGATGACACAGAGCGAGAATTAGTCCCCTGAAACTCACCCACATACTGTCTAGAATCCAATACAAAATCACTTTGACTGAAGTATGTGTAAAGTAATAAAATAGTAAGACTTAAATAGTTAAAAATTCATTGGGTCTGGAAGACGGAAATAGTATTTCCTTTAATTTTTAAATATAAATGTTCGACATTATTGTTTATTACCTACCCTACATTAGTCAGATTTTGACATCTAAAGATATATGATAACACTCTTTGTTATTTTTGGTACATTTCATACTTAAAACTAAAAATTACAAATATCTACCCGCCCCTGCCTATATAAAAGTTAACGCTAGATTATCATGTATTTTCTAATTTTATATAAATGTTATTTCCAAAGTAGATTGTGTGGAACGTGTACTGGAAGATTACGGCCAGCGGACCGTTTACAAATAACATACACGTCTACATTTTCGCAACATATTTGAAATAAAACAGTCTTTTCAATTATAAATTTGGAAGAAAACTAAATTAGGAAGGTTGCTGTTGAAATATCCAAATATCTAATACTTATATCGCCGACAGGTATCTCGCCGCTTTCCGTCAGGCTGGCCTGTAGACCGTAGTGTAAATATTATTATGATATGATATAATCATGTTTTCACTAGTCTGGTGGATATTCCTAAAGCATAGTGAAGCCCACGATCGGAGCAAGTTACTCATATATGTAATGGAACATAATTTTACAACATATATTTTATGGACTACCGATTTATGTGTGGCATAGGTGCATGACGACTTTGAATCATACATGGATGACGTGATTATGCTTACAAAAGACTAAGCACTTAATCAGTACCTTTTGAATGATTATTTCCTATCAGTCCATACTTTTGATGATGGATAAGCAAATATAAAAAATACAATTGCATCAAGACTGTTATATATATCAAACGATTATATATAATCATTATACAAAAATTTCAATAGGCCTATCTTGATTTTGGCTGTACCAACACGCTGCTCCATTCATCATGACCCTGTCTTTGTATGTATGAAAACATTACATCAATTTCAGATATTCAATCTTCATAAATAAATAGGTAGTCATCAAACTATGCCACCGTGAAGTTCGTGTAAAACAGGTACTTCATTCAATTACAATTAATATTTACATTATCTCTTACCATAAACTTGATCGTGTTTAAATTATAAATATTGACTCTTGGTTATTTAGCAGAAAGTCGGTAAATGCGTTGATAGGCGCTATGGCCTGCAGGGACATCTGTCCGTTGGGCGGCCAGGACAAATTCGGCCCAAACACCACAGCCAAGTTGCTACTCGTCATTTTATTTAGGCAACTCCTATCCTGCACCTGGAACAGATTTTTGCAGATTACGGCATTTATAACAAAAATACGTCGGTATCCTAATGTGCAATCAGGCCGAATCAAACCAAAATAACTTGCATGACTAATTTGAAAACAGGCAAATTCGAAAATGTGTGTGAATCATGACGACTTTATTATGAATCAGGCCCACTTGGTGTTATTCACAATGCAGAAAATATGAGCGAACGAAGCGAGCTCGAAATTTTCGAGGTTCAGCCTATTTTTTTCTTTTCTTTTGTTCTTTCTAACGCTAAAGTTCTGGTTCTTGAGGGGAGGGTCACGATCACGACACCCCCGGTCCCCTATACACGACTATGGGTTTAGTCACGTGCTGCTGAAGCCCAAGGAATGGGCAACAGGTGCCTAAACATGCCGGTATCAGGAAGAAGGCCCCGAGGGATACCCAACAAGCGATGGATTGACATCGCTGAGTCAGATGCAAGACATAACGGTAATGGCGTGAGGATGCCGGAGATCGGGCAACGTGGAAAAAAGAGCAGCAAGTGGCCTGTTAGGCGAATGATTTCCATTTATCCCTGGGTTTTATGCAGCACGTGACCAAACAAACCAGCGTAGGCGATCCTCTTTGATGTTATCCGCAGCGGCCTACACAGTTGACTCATAGTGAGCACTATCGCATTTTTTTTAACAGAATGTCACTTTATTCGATACAAGCTGAAAAGAGTTATTTTCTCCACTTTTTGGGACGTTGTTCAGGGATGGTCCATTAACATTTTCTCAAGTTTTGGACCTTGAGAACGATGTGCAAAACGAGGCAAAAAGATGCAAAAGGGTCGACCTTGCTTTGTGGGTGTAGCATTCGAAGAAACTTAAAAAGCCTTCCTGGCTATAGGTACTCCTAAGGCAGAGTTTAGCTAGTAGACGCTTAGATCTCTTGCGAGTCCAGCATAACCAGCCGGCTGCCCGCGCTGGAACACATGAGTGCCTCCATCCCTCGATAGTCGGGAGGGTGCCATTAGAACCCTTTGCGGTAGGCGCAAAAATCAAACGGATTTTCCTCAATAACTTTTTCCCTTACATCCAACGGCAAAAGCATCCCTATACTTTTTAGCGCGTCCATATTTTATTAATTAGCGTATTCTGACTATTCAAACATGTTTGTATGTCAATTCGTAACCGAGATATAGCGCTTACAAAAAATATAATTTTTCAAAATTCGCTATAAAATGCCCAAAAATGCAGAGTCCACATTATTTCTTCTGTTATACCTGAATAATGATGAATTGTTGTTGTAATTATAGCTCCTGGTTACAATTTTTGTGCATGGATAATATCGAAATAGTTACCTATCCAAAATAAATGCCAAATAGTTCAAATGCTTATGTTGTGCGTTACACTACGAGAAAAATACCAGAAATACAAATGATTAAACTTCCCAGCGAAACTAAAAGGTAAGAATTCCATTACTTGATACCTAGGTTGGTATTACAAACGCATTATTTAGGTGTTAGTACTTAGACACATATCAAACTTGCATTACTTTTGCCTTTTGTTTCGAAAGTAGGTAATATTAGCGGGTGTAGAACACAGGTGCGAATGCCGAAAGCACGAAAAACGATAGCGCGAACACGATTGCCCGAAAGCTTGAATGCGCGACGGTACATTTGTGCGAAAAATCAATTCCGCGAAAGCTTCAAAGAGCGAACGTTCAGTTGTGCGACAATTCCATTGCGGGATAGCCTAAAAGCGCGCCGTTTTAATTGAGCGAATTATCTGCTGCGCAAAGCAAAAGTATTAATATGAATAACCACTTTTTTATAGCAGTTTTTCATCTCCTTTCCGTCTCCACTATTTTCGGAGATTACTCCCAATTACTTAGAAATCTATACTTACATTATTAGATGGAAGTTCGTATGTTTAAAAGTAATTGGGAGTAGGTAATCTCCGAAAATAGTGGAGATACTTTTAAACCTTCCTCTTAAATCACTGTACCTGTTGTTGAAAACCGCATTAAAATCCGTTGCGTAGTTTAAAAGATCTAAGCGTATATACATACGTAGGGACCGACGGCGGAAAGCGACTATTTTATACTATGTATAGATATATTCAATTCAATTCAAATTATTTATTTCAGAATAATTATTCCATAATTTGTATATAAGTACTTCTTTCACTAAGGTTGCCTGGTAGAGATCGCTTGCAGCGATAGGGCCGTCTTTGCCCACAACTAGTTATGGCTTTTGTCGGCACTTTTTAATTATCCTTGTGCGAGCAATAAATAATTGATCTATCTATCTACTTTAATGTATAATATATAGGTACCTACTTCTGTACTTCTCAAAATATAAATATACGAAAATTTCAATTAGACTGGGACTTAACGTGTGAGTAAACGTAGATTTATATATTTACCTTCCATAAAAACTGAAATATGTATTTGAGAAGCTTGTAGTTGTCCAACGGTAACTTCTCCAAAACCAAAATCTTCACCATTTTTGCCCTTTCACGTATCGACCAAGCTGAAATGAAAAACAAGACTCGATTAGTCTGACACCAACGTGATTGACACTCAACATAACAAAGCAAATTCGTTATAAGTAACAATTGCCTAAACACAATCTACATATTCATCAACAATCTCCCTTACATTCTACTAATGCTCTAACATTTTACTGCAAACTTATTTTTAAAATACCAATGCCTTATGTGAGGGAAAACATCGTGATGAAACATGCACATTCAGGCAATAGTATGTGTAACCATTATCCAAATTTATTATTATCCTTATTATCACTTATCCTTATACCATTACAATTATTATTAAAACATTTACAGCACAGTGTGTTCCTTACTTTGGAATTTCAATATTTCTTCATACAGATCGAAGGTCATCAGGGGCTCCTCCAGGTCCTTGAGGAATGTCTTGAGGAGCACCGCCGCGTTGTGAGGGTCATCCCGGAAGGAGATCGGCTCCCCCCGGTTGCACGCGCCCTGCAGCTCCTTAATAACTGATATGCGAGCTGACCGCCTGAATATGCCCTCCGTCTCAAGAGCTGTCGATAAATTATACTCATATAGATATTTCAGATTGCCAGTGCATGAACAAACCAAAATAAATTCCATTCAATACAGTGTTATCTCTGCCAGTAATGGCGACTGATAAGTAATATTTTTCACTGCATTGTATGTATAGATAACATTCTGAATATAATATGAGCATGTATAGGTAAGTATGTGATATACACTAAAACGCCTGTATTACTGTTTAATAATGTAGCATTGTTATCACAGCACTTCTGTTCAGTTTGTAATCTACTTTATTAATATTACTAGCTACCTACTCAATAATATCAAAAACGGCAATAAAAATAAAATGATCGTAATAACAGTTTAACTGGAACAACATTAAGCACTTACCATCAGGGGTGGATAAAAATTCTACACATTGCCTAACAACTGGTGGTATTGAATCCACTACATTGGCATTGTTCTCCTTTATAAACTGCAAAGACACGCCAAACTGCTGGGTAGGAGGCGGGGAAAGGCCGTCTTTCCGCACGGATTTGGCATCCTCTTTGACTGGCTGAGAATCCTTTGCTGGCTCAGTTGATTGCTGTGCCGCTTCAGCGGCTCTTGGGTTCTTGGAAAGCAGAAGCTGGTCATACCTAAGAAAGATGTATGTTACTTCAAATGATATAACATGGGAAGTGAATTGTGTATATGACCGCCTTCCCTCTACTTACTCTAGTACAGGCTGAGGAATGTATAACTTCTCCAGGTTGAGATGTTGCCTCAACTCATGCAAATAGTTCACGTACATCATCTTTCTGCCAAACTTTACACTAATAGCAGGTTTCAGCATCTGCCACACAATTTTAATAAAATTCGTTGGATGCACAAGATATAAAGCCTTCAAGTTCTTTTTATATTTCCTGTCAAAGGCCTTATACGCTTTCCAAAGCCATGACAATGGAGGTTTGTTTTTGCTTGTGAGACCATAGTGAAAGTAAACTACACTATAATCTTGTTCTACATATTTGTCCAATGTGGACATCAGGTATCTGGAAATAAACAATTACCTTAAATTAACACAGAACTATACTCGTAAAGAAATGTATATGAATTACTATATGTAATACAGAAGGGTACAGTAGAAGAAGTACGGCCCATCGACATTGCAATTAAACTAACAATGGCGTTTGATATATTAAGATCTCATCTTTCATATTACTAAGACAATACAAAGTAAAAGAGTCCCATTTCCTCCAAAATCCGCCTATTAAGAACCTAATACGGATAAAAAGAGTAAATTGCAATGCAAGCCCTCTTCTGTTGACAATTTTCTCGAATTATGCTAATTTTTTTTTGTATATATCCTGCTACATAGCAATCTGTTTACATTAACAATAAGCCATTCCTTTGACTGAATCATATTTTTGCCACGCTTTGCCTCCTCAGTCGACTGAAATGCATACTGCCAGTCCCTGCCAGCTTCAGTGCCAACTCATTCACATAATTTGCCAGTCTCTCTTGGTATGCTTTACCATGTCGCTATTTCTTGTTTGACAATATTAATTTTTAGATCATGATGTATGTAGTTGTTACTTATGTATTGTGGTATATCAAACAACATTCGTAGTGTTTTGTTCTGGTATCGTTCTAGGATTTCTATGTTACTGGACGTCTCCCACAGTTGTATGCCATATGTCCAAATAGGCTTGATGATTGTCTTGTATATTGCCATTTTGCTTGTGGGTGTTAGTTGAGACTTACGTCCAATTTAAGCGTTAGCCAGGTTAAGCGTCTGTCCAGGTGCATACCCAAATACTTCGCCTCTTTAGCATAAGAAATGACTTCACCATATAGCTTGACTGGTGGGCAAGTTTATCTTTTTAAAGTAAATGTGACATATGAAGATTTGCTTTGATTAGCTTTAATACGCCACTGATCAAGCCATGTCTCCAAAACTGCCAGATGAGATTGTAGCTTCGAAGATGCAATATTAGGGTCTTCATGCACAGAAAGTACTGCAGTGTCATCCGCATATGTTGCCACTGATGTTCCAGCATCCACAGGAAGGTCAGCTGTGAACAGCACATACAAAACTGGTCCCAAGATACTGCCCTGAGGCACTCCTGATCTGATCTCATATAACTTAGATGATTTGGAGTGTTGTTTTATCACATAACATCTTTTGCTGAGATACGACTTGATCAGAGTATAAATAGAGTGTGGAAGTGCTTTTTTGACCTTATACAGTAGTCCATCATGCCATACTTTATCAAAGGCCTGCCCAATATCCAGAAACACCGCCGAGCAATACTGCTTGTTCTCAAATGCATGGCTTATGATGTCGGACCAATCTGTGGACCTGCTCCACCGTTCCATGCCCTCCACGGAAACCAAACTGGTGCTCAGGAAAAGCCCTATCCAGATATTCTTTCATTCTATTCAAAATTATTATTTTTTCAAATATTGTACCAGATTTCAAATGGTTTGCCAGGCTTTGGTATCATCACCACTTGCGCAATTTTCCTTGGCTGGGGAAGTGTGAGAGTCTTAAGCATGCATTAAATATGATAGTCAACAGCATGATTCATTTCCTGGGTAGGTGTTTGAGTATTGTTGCGTCACTCTGGTCATATCCAGGTGATTTTCCTTCAGAAAGTCTTTTAATTTCCCATGTAATTTCTTTAGGACTTGAGCTCTTCAGAGGTAAACACATTTGCAGCGGCGAGTCCAGATACGAGGCGACTTCAATGTCATGGTTTTGATTGTTGCTGGGGAAGGGCCTGAACACCATGCAGAGATGCTCACCAAAGGCCACTGCCTTCTCTTCTTCAGATCTAGCCCAAACTGCGTTTACGGTTTTGATTGGCGAGATTTAGGCTGCTTTAACTTTTTGGTGGCTTTCCATAGAAAATAGTTTGTGTCAGGAGTAGGGGTTAAATTGGCTAAGTATGATTGGAGGTTGTCATTGCTAGTAGTTTTTATTAGTTCCTGCAGTTATTTTGAGGCCTTATTAAATTTCGTCTTATTAGTTGGGTATCTGGTGTTGTGCCACACCTGGCGTAGTTTCCATCTTTCTGTTATTTTATCTCTAATGAACTTTGGATATGTATGTTTACTTGTTTATTAGTTGTTTTTGCTTGATTGATTCATTTAATGCTTTGTGTAAATACTATTTACTCTCTCTATGGCAGTTTCTATTTGCTCTGTTGTTTTAAGTGGTATATTTAAGTCAGCTTTATTATGCTAATTGACGATGAGCCCTAGCTTCTCATGTACCCATGTGTCTCATGATATGTAAATAATCAAAGCTGTACCTTAACAATTTATCAGGGTGAAGGTCCTTGCTGGGAGGCAGCCTGCAAGCCGACACCACAATGATACGCCTTCCTATCTCATCATCTCCAACTACTTCTATGAGCCCCGTTCCATTCAGCTCATCAAAGGACACATCAATCTACAAAAAATTAAAAACTTTGCACATTTCCTTACATTTACAATACCAGATCTTCAATATACGGTTCCTGATTAATCATGTGGCAAGCATTGAATGTACACAACATACCTCTGTATAACTATTTCCAGTTGCTAGCTCCTCCTCAAAGTTTTCTTCAATTGTACCATCACTAGCAGGCTGCTCCAACATTTCTTCTGATAAGTCTAGTAGCTCTGGAGGTAGCGGTGCTGCAAAATAAATTGTTACATTGCTTTTGCACCAAGAATAACAGAATTGAATAACAATATTGTATTAGAATTGACACATTACAAAAATGTTACTATGTAAACATTGATGAAAGATCATTATCGTAGTTTTTAATGCTGTTTCAGTTCAGTTCTTTTTTCTGAATAACACTGACACATTTTCATTACACTCTATTATTTTAAAAGTTATACTTTATTTTATCTTAATGTTTAAATTTTGGCGTTTAGTTGTATATCAACTTACAACATAAGACACTCCAGTCCCATTTGCATGCGCGAATCATATTGTATTTGCAATGTGATTAATCATAAGAGTCTGATTGTTTTCTCAACAACAATCACATCTTCTATCTCATTGTTTGTTAATAAAAGTGATGTACCTACCTGTATTATGTGTTATTGTGTCACACAAGTATGTATAATGTGATTAATAGTAAATAGAGTCTGATTGCTTTGCTGGGAGAGTTGCTGACTATATGTAAAATCCATTTTTGTTGCCATTTAAAACATTAAGGGCAGATTTTTCAATCCTCAGATAAAACTTATCTGCCCTATAAACTAATATGCTGCCAAATTAAAACAAACTATAATCTTTCACTTTTATATTAAGTAATGATATCATTTTATTGAAACGCACAATAACTTATCAGACTAATATCTGATGATTGAAAAATCGGCCCTAAAACAACATATGTATGTTTTTGATATTAAAAACTAGTTTTATTTCAATATAAATGTTAATCACTTTTATTGTTGTGTATGGTTACTTGCAGAGATTTTGGATCATAGGATCAGCAGTAATACAGGCAACTATTTAAACATCATGTGTTTATTGTGTGTATGTATTGCGCATAATGGAGGAACAGTAATGTTATGGTAACACAAATAAGAGGCTATACAGGCTCTGTACTATCCTGCATATCTAGTCTTCTGTTAGTTCAACTATGTAAATCAATAAAAACAACCCAAGTTCTCAATCATTTAAGGGTGTCATGTCATTGTTTCTATCCTGACAAAAGTAATAATGCAATTGACCATACATCTCTTACTAGTATTTAATACTTAGAAAATAAATAGGATAGCAGAACACAGTCAAGTGTTTTATTTTTGTGATAGGTGACAGATACACAGACAAACAAAGAGACAGACAGATAAATCTAGTATTTACATATGACCAGGGTGTTGACACAGAAAACTGTAAAGGTTTATTACCTCCCCTTAATAAAACACCTATTTAATGTGCAAACACTATGTACAATAATACATACAAGATATCTAAAGCTCTGTGAGGGCCATATACTCAGCTTCGGTTGTGCATAAGGCAAGAGTCCATTGCTTGCAAGCTTTCCACATTATGGCAGCAACACTCATAAAAAAGTGTAGCTTGTACATGAATGCCTATCTACAATGTAGCTCCCGTAATTAGAGTCTGCAAAACCAACTGAGTATTCCTGACCATATTTTCGATAAGTAAGTTTATAAATTTTTGGTAGCCTTGAGATACTGGAGTACTAGCTTTGTAGCTCTCCAATACACCTATGAATATTTAATGGCAAATACTTCGAAAATAAAAGGATAGCAGAACGCAGTCAAGTAATATTTGTGATAGGTGACTGACACACAGACAAACAAAGTTGTTTAAATCTAGTTATTTGCCTATTGCCAGTGTTCTATTGAACCAGAAAACCATGAAGGTTTAACACTGTTACAGTGGCATTCAATCACATACCTAATTACTATTGCTATTAAGTTAGAAGTGTATATGTTTAAGTAAAGTATTTATTTATCTAATTAGTTCATCTCGGTGGTATTAAGTAATTCAATATCATTTTCAAATTACCAAGCCATGCAGGCCTATCTAACATTTATTGTTCCTTGAACTCTCCTAAAGTGACCAATGTAAATATTTCCTATAAATTGAAATATATGATTCATGTTTGTATGGGATCTAAACTTACCTAGGCCAAGGTTTTGGATGAATTCCGAATCATCAAATTCCAGTCTCGGCTCATAATCATGGTACTCCGACAAACTAGTGTTGGGGTCGTCTTCCAAGGTGGTCCCGCGGTATGCTATGAGTAAACAAATTACGTCAACGGATGCAAACTAATTAGGTAGGTAGTCTTAGAACTTAGTAACTACTTGCCTTGATGAAAGGCCCTAACAGGGCTCAGTTTTGGATGGTGTTCAGACTCCATAGTCACCCGTAACGATACTCTGTAATGATATTGCACTGCCCACTGTGGGTTCTACCTTAGCATAAATATCACCTTCCGATAAATGTCAGGGCTTCGTAGGTAGTGAAATCAATGTAGAATATTAGATTTACAAGTTTTAAAACCAAAACATGGAAAATACATTAGCTTAGTTCTTATTAAAAAAGAAACTAAAATAGGTAATTATTGTAATCGTTCATCGACGTTTGTAAGCACAGAACAATACTAGGTAGGTAGGTAGTGGTAGGTACCTACTCTTTTGTAAGCTGCGTTGCAAAAACTGCAAAATTTTTTTTTTTTGATTGGCCGGATTGACGGAGAATCGCTCAAATCGCTGTCACCACCAAAGAGATATAGTAAACTTTATGGTCACAAACAGCGCCAAAGATGCCTGCTTGGGACTGCCTCTATGTCCAACGTCCATGCAACCTCACAGCCACACCAAAAAACTTGGATTTCTTTGGATCACACAGTCAGTAAAATATAGACTTTTTTTATAAACAAATGAAAAGTGTGTGTTTGAGTCGAATGTGAAAACGCGGAAGAGCAAATCCATCCATCCGCACTAGTCGAGTTACACAAGAGAGTGTCAGTGATATATTATGGACTATTCTCATGACTCGTCCACAGACATACAGACTAAACACAAATCACAAATATTCCCTGTTCGCTCACTCTACAATGATTATGAATCTTGCTATCCCGTTTTTTCGTCTATTCAAATAAGCTCAAAAAAAATGACGCGCGCAATGTTTTGAACGTTCGACATGTTGCTCAAGCTAACAACGACCTGACGTTTCTTTTGAAACATCGGTGTAAATTTTATAATTACCTTATAAAATTTAAATCAAACCAAATAAAAGACGGTGTAATTTAGTGCACATTAATGTGAAAGCGCAAATTATGTAAATACACATGGATAATCTTTTCGTATCTTCATGGTAATTAATTTCATTCGTGGTCGCGGCGATCGGGAATCAATTTTAGAAATTGTGACAAAAATATGCATAGTTATCATATCGTAATAGTGTGAATTTGCAATAATTGAAATGCTTGCACATGCCATTAAGGTAGATTTAAAATTATTGGCAAATTAAGCAATATTTAGATATTTCGGGGATCGAAAATATTTTGATGCTAACAGGGTCGGATTTAGTATTAATTGTATAAAATTTTTAATACGCAAATCTTGTAAATAGCGGTCCTCAATTTTATATGTATAAATTAGGGTTTCATACCAAAAATGTACCTAAATGCAATGACTTCTACATAACATTTTTAATGTTCTGACATTTTATGAAAGAACTTAACGTATTAATCGCGTATTTACATTTATTTGCTTACCTAGGTTTCCTAAAGGCCAGACATGGCGATGTCTGGTTTGCAAATTGGAAGTGTTGCGTTGTAAACATTTTGATGAACAAGATAATAAGTAGATGCAAGTCCCTTCAGTCCTGGTGTATCATAATTATATGATTTTTTACTGAAAATAAAGAATATGCTGTCTGTTTCATATATTAATGTTAAATCCTTTTCATTTTTTTTTTCATGACTATGTTCTCTAGAGGGCATCATATTCAATTTATTGTGAAGTCACATAGGCCAACCTGTGGATAATGAAAATACTTCTAACGATAAGTAAGTAGGTACCTACTTAGTTTAGAAGTTATAAGCAACAGATAAACATTCACACACACACACATCACAGCCCATAACAGTCCACTGCAGGACTTCGGGCCTCTCCCACGAAAGGGGAGGTCATTGCCATAATCTCCACGCTTGGCAGGCGGGTTGGAGATCGCAGTGTAGTTGATGTAAATCTACCCAGAAAGATGCTGCTGCCCACCTTTCAGATTTGTCCCTTAGCCGCCTCTTACGACACCCACGGGAAGAGATGGGGTGGTGCTATTCTTTGAGGTGGCGGCACCACACACATTAATAATAATCATTCATACCAGTCAAAATCATAACCCTCCTTTTTGCAAAACCAAGCACTGCCGATTCACGGTATGTAGGATCGAGAGATCAAAAACGGGCTTTAGATACCTATTGGTAAACTGCTTATTGGTATCTAAAGCATTCTTAACCACTCACTAGATGGCGGCTCGACAATTTTGGTAATTGATAATCACTTGAAATAGGTTCTTAGCAAAGAGATTATAAACAATGTTTTCAACCATTTTAGAGGTTGTAATAAAAATAGAACATAGTGCCTTATATAAATATTTCTTTGTACATTTCGTTCAACTTTTATCAGTTATGTTTATATTAATAAATAATTTATTTTTAAGTTTAGTATTAGTTGGCTACACGAAATCATTGCCACCATCAAACAGATTAAAAAAAGATTAGCAAAATTGTAGGGGCGCCATCTATTGATGCTTTTTGAAACCAACTGACAATACCTACTGGAAAACTCCTCATTGGAAACCTCCTCATTGAAGTCGATCAAAATCATGATCGAAATGCATCGCCTACTGACTAAAATCTAAAGTAGTAGTACATCTGAATACATATGTGATAAATATATCGGCGACGTTCAATTCAAATATTACGTGGTTGGGCTGCGGGTCAAATAGGTTTTTGGCGCTGTACTTTCTACATAAAAAGGCGTCAAATAGGCCGCTGCTATGAAGTAAGGTCTACAGGATCGTCAGATAGGTGGTCCGTTACTCAGTTCTCAAATTATTTTTCGCCTTATGAAAAGATTTTTAACAATTTGGAGCATTCCTAAAATTTATATTGTATATAAAACAATATAAAAATTACACATTTCCTAATTTCGTCAGAATGACGAATAAAGGCCCAATCTTGTAACACTAGAGTGATCTATGGAAATCTGGTGTTGTCTATGGAAACGAACGGTGATGTGGATCCGCAGCCACGCGTGTAAATACGTTTTCTGCAGCACTGTATGCTGCTGCGTTCCAATGTGACAATCGCCTTAATAAATTTTTTCATGTCTGTCAAATTCTTTATGATGACTTTTATGAATGACGTTCTATGACGGATAAATGACATAACATAAGTTGCCATACAGATATATTTTATTTTTTTAAAGCGATTCGGACTTAGCCAATAGCGGATACTACACACACGATATATATCGTGATACGTATCGTGATCCATATCGAGTAATATTTTGGATCGCAAGTCGACCCTACACACACGATAAGAATCGTCGATATTTTCATTAGTCTGTGCATTCTTTCATTCATTTTGATGGCTGAATAGACTAAGTTGCCAATGCCTAGCCTAAAAAAAAGCATTTTTGACGCGTCTCTGGTGTATATTTACGATTTTTACGTATTTTTACCAAAATGACATAAAGCTAGCGTTGCTATAGTATTAGCATCAGGATTAAAAAGACACGGAAAAGAGAAAAAAATTAGTAAAGTTATGAGGATGAGGATCTTGTTGACTTTTTATACTTTTATAGTAACTGTCCAGGTCCATAGTGGCCACAGCAGCTTGAAAATAAACACAAACAATGAAAATAAATTTGAAATTACGTTATTTATCTGTCAGTTTGACAGAAATGTCGTGATAAATATCGACTAGATACTAGACGCTCGATATATATCGCACGATAGTTGATACGGATCGTAGATTTCTGGATTTTCGGAAATCCTGTGATCCGTATCACGATTCGTGATACTCGAGGCTACACACTTGATAAATATCGTGATCCTGCGTGAATCACGATATATATCGTGTGTGTAGTATCCGCCATAGAGAAAAAATTTTATCTACAGAAGCAGAGAGAACATACCAAATTCCAACCGCATTCCTAACCTTTCCCTAGATGGCGCCCCGACAATTTTGGTAATGAGGAGTTTTTCAGTAGGTATTATCAATTGGTTTCAAAAAGCATCAATAGATGGCGCTACCACAATTTTGGTAATTTTTTACCAAAAGGTTCATCGAAATGTATTTTAATACAAACCTTTCATATTTGTATTCCGTCCATTCTTGATCCTAGTGTCCATGAAACGATTTGACTCAGTCAAATTGATGTTTGTTTTGTTTGTAATAATTTATTACAACCTCTAAAATGGTTAAAAACTATTGATAAATACAATATTATTCAATACAACGTACCCAGTGTTTATATCCTCTTTGCTTAGAACCCATTTCAAGCGATTATCGATTACCTAAATTGTCGGGGCGCCATCTAGGGAGTGGTTAGGAATGCTTTAGATACCTATTGGAAAACTGCTCATTGATAATCGCTTGAAATAGGTTCATAGCAAAGAGGATATAAACACTGGGTACGTTGTATTGGATAATATCGTATTTATCAATAGTTTTCAACCATTTTAGAGGTTGTAATAAATGATTACAAACAAAACAAACATCAATTTGACTGAGTTAATTCGTTTCATGGACACTAGGATCAAGAATGGACGCAATAAAAATATGAAAGGTTTGTTTAAAAATACATTTCGTTAAATAAATAAATAAATAAGCATTTATTTCAGAATTTACAATTCCATATCTTTTTAGATTTTACAATTCCATATCTATTTAAATTCATTACCAAAAATATAAAAATAATAACAATGTCAAATTCCATACTTATGTCAATTAACTAAAAATATAAATGTCAAACAATTTCATAAAATCATAAATTTTTTGGTAAAAAATAACCAAAATTGTAGGAGTGCCATCTATTGATACTTTTTGAAACCAATTGACAATACCTACTGGAAAACTCCTCATTCGAGACAAAATGTCACACATCTCTAAAACACACACACTAATGCAAATGCAGGGACGGAACAAGGTAGCCCATCTACAATGTTCTATTTTGCTACGAATTTCCACTCGTAACGAATATAAACAAATCTTGTCCTTATATTTTATATTGACATTATAATAAAAGGTAAGGTGTCTAGTGAATCAAACCCACGCCCTGATACCTACCACCGTCTTTTTGATCTATCGATCCTATATACCGTGAATCGGCAGTGCTTGTTTTTCCATAAAGGAAGGTTTTGAGGATTTTGACCGGTATAAATGATTATTTGTTGTCTCATAACTTCTAAACTAAGTAAGTAACTACATACTTATCGTTAGAAGTATCTTCATTATCCACAGGTTGGCCTATGTGACTTCACAAAAAATTTAATATGATGCCCTCTAGAGGACATAGTCATAAAAATAAAATGAAATGTATAGGTACATTAATATATGAAACAGGCAGCATATTCTTTATTTTCAGTAAAAAATCATATAATGATGATACACGAGGACTGAAGGGACTTGCATCTACTTATTATCTTGTTTACAACTCAACACTTTCAATTTGCAACCCAGACATAGCCATGTCTGGTCTTTAGGAAACCTAGAAAAACAAATAAATGTAAATAAACGTAAATACACGATTAATCCATTAAGTTGTTTCATAAAATGTCAGAACATTAAAAATGTCATTTAGGTACATTTTTTGTATGAAACCCTAATTTATACATATAAAATTGAGGACCGCTATTTACAAGATTTGAGTATTAAAAATTTTTTAAATTAATACTATATCCGAAACTTGTTAGCATCAAAATATTTTCGCTCACCGAAATATCGAAATATTGCTCAATTTGCCAATAATTTTAAATCTATCTTTAATGTCATGTTGTTAGAAGGTAAAGCATTTCAATTATTGCAAATTCACACTATTACGATGCATATTTTTGCCACAATTTCTAAAATGTATTCCTTATAGCCACGACCACGATTGTTTACTTACCGGTGAAAGGATAATCCAGGTGTATTTCCATACTTTGCACTTTCACATAACTGTGCACTATATTACACCGTCTTTTAAATGGTTTGATTTAAATTTTATTAAGTAATTATAAAATTTACACCGATGTTTCAAAAGAAACGTCAGGTCTTTGGTAGCTTGAGCATCATGTCGAATGTTCAAAACATTGCGCGCGTCATTTTCTTTGAGCTTATATGAATAAACGAAAAAAACGGGATAGCAAGATTCATAATCATTGTAGAGTGAGCGAATATTTGTGATTTGTGTTTAGTCTGGTATGTCTGTGGACTTAGCGTGGTCTTATTCTAGAGATGTGTGACATTTTGTCTCGAATGAGGAGTTTTCCAGTAGGTATAGATAGTTGGTTTCAAAAAGCATCAATAGATGGCGCTCCTACAATTTTGGTAATCTTTTTATAATCTGTGTGATGGTGGCAGTGATTTCATGCAGCCAACTAATACTAAACTTAAAAATTAAATGTTTATTAATATAAACATAACTGTTAAAGATTGAACGAAGTGTAAAAAGAAATATTTATAGAAGTTAGCACTATGTTCCATTATTATTACAACCTCTAAAATGGTTGAAAACTATTGACAAATACAATATTATCCAATACAACGTACCCAGTGTTTATATCCTGTTTGCTAAGAACCTATTTCAAGCGATTATCAATTACCAAAATTGTCGGGGCGCCATCTAGTGAGTGGTTAGGAATGCTTTAGATACCTATTGGAAAACTCCTCATTGAAACTGAGTATTTAATATCTGCTAACTGTAGAACATTTTTTTTCTCTATGGACTCGTGGTCCTCTTCAAAATAAGAACAAAAAAAGCGGCATGGTTAACATGGACTTATCATATTTATTGTAACACGACTGAGCACTCTTCGCCGAACAAGAGGTGTAGAACAGATGCTGTTTGTTTCTTTTTAATAGGGTGACCATATATTTTTATTTTATAGAATATCCATGGATAAATATCTATCTATAATACATTATCTGTCTTATAAAATCTATGTGCATATGTTATATATACAGCGACAGCGTATTTTGAACTGTGGTTTTGTCGCACCTTTATTAGTAGATCATTCTAAATGGATCAAGTTTTTTCGTGTTTCAATTTATCATGAATTCATGGTGAACCTAGTCGTCAATTATTATTATAACTAATGTTATTTTTCCCTTATATATGAAAATATATACCGCAACCAATATACGATTCACTTTGAGAAGATAGAACACAACACTTTTTCATCATTTTGAAAATTACATTTTCAATCATTACAAAAATATAAATTCGAATTAAGCTGTCACGCCACCATGATGATTTCAAAGAGTTACCAGTAGAATTCATAGGAATGGTTTTATGGTTTTAAAAACAGATGTTTTTTTAAATCATGTGAGTAAAATTTTTATTGCATAATAAATAAATACAGGATTGAAGACCTAGCTCCACGATTGACAGGTCACCTTTGTCGCTGGTCAAGCTTTACAATGTATCTCCGCCATGGATATAAATCCATGTCAGAAAACTTCCGGTTCGGCACTTGTCAAATACAGAGTGAAGTTAAGCGGTCTGCAATATTTTCTAAAAATAGTGTGCAAAATCTTGATAAATCTACATAAAAACATTTGGTTGAATCTCGCAGTGCAAATAACTTAATAAATTCCTATTGAAATTTGTGTAAATCCAGTGACTAATAAAAAAAAAGTGAAAAAATAATTGCAACAGTGATTTACGATTTGTGCATTAGCGGGTAGAAAATAATAAAAAACAGTCATATTGTTGTGACAGCACATTGACAATTCGCCGCGGCGAGTGACAGTTTCCGGTAGATGACGTACACTGGAGATAATATTAGTACAACTGGAATGAGATAAGGCCAGTAATACACACGCCGTCCTAGACCAAGAATTTGACGAAACTTGGGGATACTAGCCCCGAAGTGTTGCCAGCCAGTACATAATTGTATTAACGCAAGAAAAATCAACAATTTGGGAAATTCGATTGGCATTGGAGAAGTGGACAAATATCCAGAAGATACTTAAGCATATTTCTTGGCCACTTAAAGCTAAGTCGTAGTTTATATTGCTATTATTATTTATACTTATAATTAGATTAGTGACGCTTGCATGTAATAACTCTGACTGCTTCACAACGCATAGCTGTGCTCATAGCAACATTAACAAGGTGTATGCGCTCTTGCTTCGCGCGACTGTGTGAAAAGTGAATTTTCCCGTATTACGAAGGTTAACAAGCGGTTCTGTGCATAAATCGAGAAAGTTCTACTTCCGGTACAATATTTTGCTTTGCATATTTAGCTTAAGCAGCTTATTGTTATTGGCTACATAGTTACATAATTATTAGAGGTAAAATTAGATTTTAGAAATTTATCTTGCAGGTCTTCTTTTGGATTGCAGATTTTTTATTTTTAAACATCTTTATGTATTACATTCAGTTTCTACTTCTTAATAAAGATATTTATTGTACATACTAACGACAAAAGTAGATATGTTTTCGACACCACCCGCAAAGATGCAGGTGCAAAAGACGTCTAGCACAGGTGCAAACAAATTATTAAAGGCAACACCTAGAGCAAACCCGATGATGACAGCTGCCAATTTATTGAAGGAGGCCAGGCGTCATTATATTCGTCGTATATTGTATGTATGCTATGTACAATTTCATTACATTTACAGAATGTGAAAGGAAAGGGAAAGCCAGTTAAAGGATTTAAAATATCTCCTGGTAAATTGAAGAAAAAGCCAGCTAAAAAGTTGTCACCAGTTACAATTTATAAAAAGAAATCTGAAATTATTTATAACACAACTATGACAAAGAAATCTGTTACTGTTGGTCAGTCCAATTATAAAGTAACAAAAACATCTAATAAGGAAAATATATCTGACTTTCAAGATTATGACTTGTATATGCAGAGGCGTCCAATAAAATGTCCCTTTGATTCACCTTCAAGCATAGATTTTACTTTTAATACATCAGAGATATTCTCCAATATGAGAAAAGTTACCCAAAAAGAAGTTTTACAAAATACGTATGAAAATAATTCTGACTACATAAAACCTAATACTGTGGCGTCACACCACAATGCCATAAAACCACAAAAATTGCAACAATTTGCAATATATTGATCTCCAAAGGAGATACGTGTATGACCAGTCCCCCCTTATCCAATGCACAAAGTGTCTTGGATCCGGGCATGGAAAAAAATATTGCGCCCAAGTAGAGAGTCTCTGTAGCCACTGCGGAGGCCCACATCTAAGATCAGAATGCTCATTCTACACGATTGGTAAAAAACCAAATTGCCGTAATTGCCATCTGGCAAAACTAAGTAAGGACAACCACAACGCATTTGACTTTGAATGCCCAATTAAGAAAAAGTGGGATAATATGGTCAGGTCGTCTGTAGCATATTGCTAGCAGCGGGCGCCCAAGTTATTCCTTAAACATATAAATTTGTACAGGCAAACCTCCAAAGGAAACGATTGACAATCCAGAAACTGGTAAAAGAAAGTTTCGAAAGGAACATCTGTGGTGCTTTAATCCAGGAGCCGCATGTAAATGCGGATGAAAGGATCAGATCATTTCCGGGAGTGAGGACTATACAGGCACTTCCGGGTGAGGGGGCGCGGGTAAAGGTAGCGATATTAATTTTCGATGATAAAACACCGTGCGGTGTTCGTGCGGTGTCCGGCAGATTAGAATAGCACCAACCCCGTACACTCATGGGTGTCGTACAAGGCGACTAATGTTTTCGAGGCAAAAGATCAAGAGTCTCCGTAGTCTGGAAAATGGGCAGCAGCATTTTCCATTGTTATATTTAAACACTGCGATCTCCAACCCGCCTGCCAAGCGTGGAGATTATGGCAATGACCCCCCCTTTCGTGGGAGAGGCCCTAAGTCCTGCAGTGGACTGTTACGGGCTGTGATGATGATAAAACACAGGCAATGAGCAGTTTTCCAATAGATATCTAAAGCATTCCCAACCACTTACTAAATGGCGCCCCGACAATTTTGGTAATTGATAATCGCTTGAAATAGGTTCTTAGCAAACAGGATATAAACACTGGGTACGTTGTATTGGATAATATTGTATTTGTCAATAGTTTTCAACCATTTTAGAGGTTGTAATAATAATGGAACATAGTGCCAACTGCTATAAATATATCTTTTTACATTTTGTTCAACCTTTAACAGTTATGTTTATATTAATAAACATTTTATTTTTAAATTTAGTATTAGTTGGCTGCATGAAATCACTGCCACCATCATACAGATTAATTTTTTTTACCAAAATTGTAGGAGCGCCATCTCTTGAAACCAACTATCAATACCTACTGGAAAACTCCTCATTGAGGATGCGTCATTAACTACGGAAAATATCGCCGTCATAACTCTGACAGCGTCCTCAAAATGATTAGTGCTCGTCTCGGTATACCTCGAAGTAGATAAGCCTCTGGAACCGTACCTCAATCACATCAATAAAATAACTGAGAAATATGAAAAAGCCCACCTGTTAATAGGTGGTGATGTTAACGCCTGGAGTACATGGTGGGGTAACAGTTTGGAGAATAGTCGGGGAAGAGAATTGGCCTCATTCCTGGACGAGAAGACAGATTATACTCGAGCCAAATCTTACCGCCCTATTGGATTACTCTCAATACTGGGAAAGATCTTGGAGAAAATGCTTGTAGTACGATTAAGGTGGCACCTACTACCGAAATCCTGCCCTAGGCAGTATGGGTTTACGCCACAACGTAGTACTGAAGATGCTCTCTACGACCTGGTGAGCCATGTGAGAGAAAGGGTAACAAACAAGGACATAGTGGCACTGGTTTCTCTAGACATTGAGGGAGCGTTCGACAGTGCGTGGTGGCCGGTAATAAAGGACCAACTCTTCAAAAAAGCTTGCCATAAAAATATAAGAAAAGTCATCTACAGTTACATTGAGGACAGGAAAGTAAGAGTAGGCTATGCTGGAGCAACCTGCGAAATATCAACAGGGAAAGGATGTGTGCAAGGATCCATAGCGGGGTCTACATTCTGGAATCTGCTGCTGGACCCATAACTGCGAATATTGGAGGGAAAAGAAAACGTGTATGGACAGGCTTTTGCTGACGATGTGGTAGTGGTTATCTCTGGAAAGACTTCGGAAGCTGTACAGCGCGACGCATGCAACATTTTGAAAACAATAGACAACTGGGATAAAGAAAATAAATTAAAATTTGCTGCTCACAAGACAAACTTAATAATAATAACAAATAGACGTAAATACGATGAACCAGACATCAAAATGGGAGGAGTTACTATATTCTGTCTTTCAGGCGGAGCTGCTAGCAATTGGTAAAGCTGTGGAAAAAGTCAAAATATCAGAGAAAATAAAATTCAAAATCATGAGTGACTCAAGGTCGTCGCTGGACCTGCTGACTGGAAATGTTGAAAGCCACCCTATAGTGTGCCAAATAATAAAAGACTTACGAGAAATAGCTAAACAAAACAAAATAGTACAATTTTATTGGGTAAAAGCGCACATCGGCACACTAGGGAACGAAAGGGCTGGCCAACTGGCGAAAGAAGCTGCACTTGATGACAATACAGTAGCGGACTATGATTGATATCCAGTATCTTTCGCAAAGAGGTCTATCAGAGAGCAAACTTTGGAAATATGGCAGAAACAATATACAGAGGCCACAACCAATTCCGTTACCAAACTCTTCTTCCCTGAGATAAGACCTGCTTATAAAATCATTAAAACAATAAAACTAAATTATAAACTAACACAAATATTCGCGGGACACGGTGGTTTCTCAGCTTATCTATATAGATTTAAGCGTAAAGATATATCATCTTGCGTCTGCGACCCGGCAGCCGAGGAGAGCGTAATGCACTTAATCACAGAACGTTCCAAATACGCCAAACGAAGATATGACTTCGAAATTAGGTTTAATGCAGAAATATTGACATCAAACCTGAAAAATCTAATTACTCGGAAAGAAACTAGGACAGCCTTTGTTGAGTTCTGCTGCCGGATCGCAGAAGATGTAATACTTAGAAACAAGTACCTAAGCTTATTACAAGCAAATTATGTTGTCAGTATATTGTGTACTAGCAGCCGCCCCGGCTTCGCACGGGTACCACTACGGGTACACGGGTATATAGCCTATGTCACCCGGAGATAGTATAGCTTCCCAACGGTGAAAGAATTTTTGAAATCGGTCCAGTAGTTTCGAAGCCTATTCAATACAAACAAACAAACAAACAAAAAATCAAACCTTTCCTCTTTATAATATTAGTATAGATAATATACATGTAAACATAAAAGCGACAGCAGAACAATCATAGTACTAGAAGGAAAAAAAAATATACCAGTAGACCTAAGTAGAATATTGCAAGAATATTAAGAATGTATAAAATTAAAAAATTAAAAAAATTATAAAATACATATTAAAAATAGTACAAAAATATAAACTGAAACTAACCAGTGACAGATATAATATTGGCCGATATACGCCCAAATACAATACAGATTATTATTATAGTAGTGTGAAATTAGAATAAGTAAGTAGATAGTAGTGTTGGAATACAGACATATTCCTCTACAAAAACCAATCTCCTAATGGCAACACTCACACATATCTCTTTCTAGTCTGTGGTCTAGGATTCAAACTTTACTTCCTTCCGTGGCCTTCGTTGAAATACAAGCTGCAAAGCTAAGTATAAAACTTTAACTATGTGTGTTATTTATCGGCCCCGTAATACATTATCCTACAAGTAGAAATAAGGAATGTAGACATAATCATAGATAAGGTATAGGTGAGCTGAGAACCCACATCTAAATCAGTCATAACGTAAGATAATATTATTCCAGAATGATAAACGGCATCGATTTATTTCGATGGAAGTAAATAGCATGGCAGGTAGGGGTTTTAGCCGGTAAGAGTCCGGCACTACCTGGGCCGTTCCGTCCCCGGCTATCTCAGTGGACAACTGAATATGACATAAAAAAATCTGACACTACTCTAATTTGGTAGACGCTATTGCCAGTTTTCAACGTAGATGACGTGGTGTAGAATTATCTAGTGTCAAATACAGTTGTCAACTGAGTTAGCCAATAGCCCCGCAGGTGTCCATGAGGATTTCCCCAACCTGCCTAATCAAAAAAAAAAAAAAAAAGATTGACAAAAGTACAATTTTACAAAACAGAGGTGTAGGAAGTGCAAGATTTCATGGAGTTATTAGAATACAAACTTTCAATGAACGACATTTTTTTAGTCTGGCGAGATAAAAGAGCGGAACACGCCGCCTCTGTTCTCGCTGTCCCTCTCGGCTCGGGTTAACTTCTGTACGCCATGACAAAGCAAAATAGACAATAATATATGAACATAAGGTTGCTTTTCGCAATTGTAATTTTGGAGAAATTTCTGTCGTGTTAGATAAGTCCATGGTATAGACCAAAGAGATTGGATTGTTAACTACCTACATGGTTAGTGTAGAGCGGCCCTGATGGGTAAAATCGGAAAATGCATGCCAACCGTCAGTTTGACAATCAATTTACTTGACAGACGCATTTGTACACAAACTATTTCAATGAGCAGTTTTCCAATAGGTATCTAAAGCATTCCTAACCAGATAGCGCCCCGACAATTTTGGTAATTGATAATCGCTTAAAATAGGTTCTTAGCAAGCAGGATATAAATACTGGGTACGTTGTATTGGATAATATTGTATTTGTCAATAGTTTTCAACCATTTTAGAGGTTGTAATTTGTAATAATAATATAACATAGTGCCAACTTCTATAAATATTTCTTTTTACATTTCGTTCAACCTTTAACAGTTATGTTTATATTAATAAACATTTTATTTTTATGTTTAGTATTAGTCAGCTGCATGAAATCACTGCCACCATGGACTTACTACCCAAAGGGACTGCGCACTGCTTTGACTAAAACCGGGCAGAGCGAGAGTCACCATCGATAGTCCTTTGTCCCTTTCTAACAGTGTAAACACAATGTTATTGGCATAATCACCGTCATTCTAAATTGACAAGTGTCATGTTTGGTGTTGCCATTATTGGAGAAATATATTTACCGTGAATTTAGTATTATTATTAGAGATGAAACGGATATCCGGCCACTATCCGGTATCCGGCCTATCCGGCCATACTTCACTATCCGGCCGGATACCGGATAATGCGTTAATATCCGGCCGGATACCGGATAGTAAAAAATGTATGAAAAGTCCATAAAAGTGATTTTGCTCATCGGAAATATATGCCCTTCTGTAGCAGTCGAGTAAAAAGTCGTCTCAAAACGTTCAAAAACCATAAATATTAATCAAAACACTATTAATTATGACAGCTTCGGCGCCTATTCTACTCGTATCGTTTATTTGGTAGGTTAGCAAAAATTTGTAATAGTTTTCTGGTCTCTTCTTTTTGCACTATGCCTTTTCCATTAGCTGGAGTCAGCTTTCCTTGTCTGCTTCCTCCATTTCTCTCTATTCTGAGCAGTAGCAGCGTCAACAATATTGTCCTTCAGGTCCCGTTGGTCCGCCGTCAGCCAGGTGGCGTGTGGGTGTCTTCCGCGTCAGCGAGTCGTCGTCGCCAAATTTAGGGCTACTTGCACTATGGTGATCTTTGGGGCGGCGGAGCACATGCCCACACCATCGCATTGAGCGTTCTCAAATTTTCTCGGGCATAGGTGTGACTTTGTAACTTCCATGAGTGTGGACATTACGTACTTTGCCCAACAGGGTGACATCCGCTGTTCAGCATAAATGCGCATTTTTGTCGTGTGTAGTTTGACAAGTGCTGTTTAGTATAATAATGTATTTAGTGTAATATTTTTTCCAAAGTCAATCAAGATATACAGGCTGTTACATAATATATGTATGAAGAAGTGAACTGGATGGATTGCTCAACGTATTAAAACGATAGGTACAACTATTTCACGTACGACAGAAATAATAATAATAAATAATCGTGGACAAATTAACACAGCGCGCCTGAACGGGCCCCAAAACGATAATTATAACACAAGCTTTGCTTACTTTGGGGCTAGATGGCGCTGTGTGAATTTGTCCACGTATTTTTTTTATTCACATTAAACGAAGACTTGAAATTACATAAACACATGCAGTCGTATAAAGTCCCACGCCGCAATCACAGCTTGCACAAACTTGTTCAGAGACTATGTCCTGCCGAATATCCGGCCGCCGGATATCCGGCTATCCGGCTAGGAGGCTGGCCGGATATCCGGTATCCGGTATCCTGCCAAACAACTATCCGTTTCATCTCTAATTATTATGGGGTAATACGTACAATCCAAAAAGTAGTTGTCAAAATACCTTTTGATCTACTGAACGTTTCTCCGACAAACGTCGAGTCGACATAATTATTAATAGAGATGAAACGGATAGTTGTTTGGCCGGATACCGGATACCGGATATCCGGCCAGCCTCCTGGCCGGATAGCCGGATATCCGGCGGCCGGATATTCACAGGTCATAGTCTCTGAACAAGTTTGTGCAAGCTGTAAGCGTGGAACTTTATACGACTGCGTGTTTATGTAATTTAAAGTTTTCGTTTAATGTGAATAATTTGAACGTTGAACTGAACAATTCTTCCGCCCTCACATGGATTGATAATTTCAAAATACGGGCTTACACATTAGCCCACAGCATCGTAGAGGATAAACGACATCGTATACTCTCTCTAAATATAAAGAAATTTATATTTTTAATCCAGGATAATATTTTTTCATATCTATAATATCAATATACAGTGTCCGGGGAAGTAGTCGTCAAATTTAAGGAGCGTGATCTTTGGACTATTTCATCGACAAAATGACTTCAGTTATATTATGGTCCCACCGCCGAAAATTACAAGTATTTGAACTTTTTTTTCGAAGTTATGACCTTCAGTAGCTAAAACAATCAACAGTTCGTATCCTGTTACTTCTTTTTGCGTGTTTTTGATATCAATAGATAGCTTACAAAATTAACTATCCATTCAAGTAATAAAATTATACCAACACCGCACATTTTCACCGAGTAAAATGCAATAGAAAAATAAAATAGAAAATTTTTTCACCTATTTTTTCGATTGATTTTAAATCTTGATTGATCTTAAATTATTACACTAAGTACATTATAATATTAAACAGCACTTGTCAAAACTACACACGACAAAAATGCATATTTATGCTGATCAGCGGGTATCACCCTGTTGGGCAAAGTACGTAATGTCCACACTCGTGGAAGTTACAACATCACACCTATGCCCGAGAAAATTAAAGAACGCTCAATGCGATGGTGTGACCATGTGCTCCACCGCCCCAAAGATCACCTTAGTGCAAGTAGCCCTAAATTTGGCGACGACGACTCGCTGACGCGGAAGACACCCACACGCCACCTGGCTGACGGCGGACCAACGGGACATGAAGGACAATATTATTGACGCTGCTACTGCTCAAAATAGAAAGAAATGGAGGAAGCAGACAAGGAGAGCTGACTCCAGCTAATGGAAAAGGCATAGTGCAAAAAGAAAAGACCGGAAAACTATTAAAAAATTTTGCTAACCTACCAAATGAACGATACGAGTAGAATAGGTGCCGATGCTGACATAATCAATAGTTTTTTGATTAATATTTATGGTTTTTAAACGTTTTGATACGACTTTTTACTCGACTGCTACAGAAGGGCATATATTTACGATGAGCAAAATCACTTTTATGGGGCTTTTCATGCATTTTTTACTATCCGGTATCCGGCCGGATATTAACGCATTATCCGGTATCCGGCCGGATAGTAAATTATGGCCGGATAGGCCGGATACCGGATAGTGGCCGGATATCCGTTACATCTCTAATTATTAACCTACGACTTTTTGTTCCACAAAACAGATAAAAGAGTTCGGTAACGATTTATCCTACAACACTACTTGCTAAAGAGAATTGATAGATTATCGTCGATATCTACATTTCGGGTGACAGCTGTCAAACTTAAATGTGTTATAAATCGGAACCCATTGATTCTCGAACACTAGTTCCTAAAGAGAAGTGATAGTGCTCGTCGATATCTACATTTCGTATGACAGCTGTCAAAGTTAAAGCTGTTATTCGAAATGTAGATCTCGATGAGTACTATCATATTACTCTAGGAACTAGTGTTGCAAGACCAATCGTTTCCGAGTTACAACAGTTCTAAGTTTGACAGCTGCCATCCGAAATGTAGATCTCCACGAGCACTATCACTTCTCTTTAGGAACTAGTGTTCTAGGACCAATTGTTTCCCAGTTATTATAGTTTTAAGTTTGACAGCTGCTATCCGAAATGTAGATCACGACGAGCACTATCATTTTTCTTTAAGAACTAGTGTTCTAGCACCAATAGTTTAGGAGTTATTTCAGTTTTAAGTTTGATAGCTGTCATTCAAAATGTAGATCAACAAGTACTATAATTTCTCTCTAGAAACTAGTGTTTTAAGACCAATGGGTTCCGAGTTATAAAATTTAACTTTGACTGCTGTCATACGAAATCTCGAGGAGTGCTATCATTTCTCTCTAGGAACTAGTGTTCTAGGACCAATAGTTTCCGAGTAGCAGGGAAACCTTAGGCTGGACCCTGGTGAAAATATGACCTTCAGATTGCACCCAGTCCGGGTCTGCCTGGCCCTGATCGGTAGGTCGGTGTCCGCGCTAAGTAATAAAAGTAATTCGGAATTTGCATAAACAATGGTGGCAACACTAGAAAGGGACACAGGACTATTGATGGTGACTCTCGCTCTGCCCGGTTTTAGTCAAAGTAGTGCGCAGTCCCTTTGGGTAGTAAGTCCATGCTGCCACCATCATACAGATTAAAAAAAGATTACCAAAATTGTAGGAGCGCCAACTATTGATGCTTTTTGAAACCAACTATCAATACCTATTGGAAAACTCCTCATTTATTTAATGGTAAAATATTTTTATGGTTTGTGTTGTAGATTTTGTAATTTTAATAAATTCGTATATTATAAAAAAATGTCCATGATGGTCACAGACAAAAATATTTAAAGATATTGTCTATGGGCATGGTAATGAAGGGGAATTGCTCTATGGGCATTTGACATTATAAAGGTTCTACTCTACGTCGTCTTTCAATACTTTGTGCTCTGCGTTTGTTTGTGTTAGTTCATAATTTGCTGTGTTTAGTGTTGTATCGTCTGACTCTACAGTTAGTTAAAACATAAATATGTTAGGGTATAATAACGCAGGAATCCCGGATAAATCATGGCAGCCAGCCTTAGCCATAATAGAAACATCGTAAGTACAGTTTTCTATAAATATAGACTATTAGTATTAGGTTATTTGGAAGTTCTGGTCATCTTGGCGTGAATGTCCCGGTAATGGACACGCGCGCGTGGGCCCGGGGTGCGCCTTGACCATGATCCGGGATATAGCAGATCAGGTAATAACAGCGACTGCCATCTGACCTCCTTGACCCTGTTAACAGGGGAACCTGACCAGATAGGATCATGGTTAAACATTCAGTCACCTGAATTTGGACGTTTCCCCACGATGTTTTCTCTCACCATAAGAGCATTGGTTAGTATTCAACTTTTGTACATAACTCAGAAAAGAGTCATTGGCTCATACATGGCAGCGCTGTGATTTGAACCCTGTACCTCAGGTTATGACACAAACCCCTTTTCCCTTAACTGATTTATTTGTAATTTCTAATGTTTTTAATTACAGAATGGGCAACATAACATTGGAAATGTACTGGAAACATGCACCAATAACATGCCGAAATTTCATGGAGCTTGTAAGAAGAAGTTACTACAATAACACTAAATTCCATCGAGTTATAAGAGACTTTATGATCCAAGGTGGTGATCCTACCGGCACAGGAAAAGGTGGTCAATCAATTTATGGTTCTCAGTTTGATGATGAAATCACACCAGATTTGAAACATACTGGGGCTGGTATATTATCCATGGCTAATGCTGGTCCAGACACTAATGGCTCCCAGTTTTTTATTACTTTGGCCCCCACACAGTGGCTTGATAGCAAACACACAATATTTGGAAGAGTACACAACGGAATGGGTGTTGTCAAAAGAATAGGTTTAGTTGAATGTGATAAAGATGATTGCCCTGTTGATGATGTACGTATTGTAAGAGCATACATACCTAAATAAATTATTTAAATCCCAAGGTTGTTTGTTATTGAAAAACAAATTACGTAAAACTTATTTACCGCATGCACTTAATTACCACATGCACTTAATTACCACATGCACTTATTTACCACATGCACTTATGTTGCTTATTACTACCACATGTTGTGCCTAAGGGACGGAATATGATTTTTTAATTCTATATTCTCCATAAATGATGGTGAGAACTTATCTTAAATAGCTTTCTTCTGTGTGGAAATTTATGATAGTCAAGCTTTTGCCCACATTACAATACAAATGACCTCCGATTTGTATGAATGTGGCTTGTTCCGTTTATCCACCCTAAGGTGGATACTCGGAAACGCGTGTCCATCTATCCACCCTGAACGGGGTGGATATTATAATTGCAATGTGTGCAAAAAACCACCCAGTTCTTCGCTAATACATCTACTGCACCACAAAAATTTAGAAAACAATTGCAAATATACATTAAAAGGGACGAATTTATCCAGGATACACAACTACTTCTACTCAATAATGAAATAAGTGTTGGTAATTTTCTGGACATATTGCAAAATTAATTAAATACCATCAGCCCCGCCTCGGCTTCGCTTGGGTGTAGTCTCTTTTATTTATTTTTAGTTAGAGAAGTAATCATTATTTTTGTTTAGTGATAAGTTATTTTTGGAAATATAGGATTCAAGTTTCTATTTAATAGATAATTTTATTCAAACTGTCTTTGGGATAAAAAGCTGGAAGAACAATCAGATGTGGATTCCGGCTATCCGCCCCATTCAGGGTGGGTAGATGGACACGCGTTTCCGAGTATCTACCTTAGGGTGCCTGTTTTAGGGTGGATAAATGAAACAAGCCATAAATGCTAGTACTACGCCCTGGAGTCACAAGCTGCTAAACTATCAACAGGTGGCAAGAACTTTGTCAATATTTTCTCTCTTGAGTGATAAAGTTATCGATCCAGGTGGCGCTCCTGCCAAAGCCACGGCCCGTGTAATTTTTCCGGCGGAATCGTGCGACTTACTCCTACGACACTCTGGAAGTTTAAGAGTTTTTAAAATGTGCTCAGTGGTTTCAGACAAAGTAAAAAATCGAATCAGTCTGGCGTATGTTAAATTCGATTACTTACTGTAGAAGCTTAGCTGAGCTTACTGAAGAACTTAACGCTTTGACTAAGATCATGGCTGAACCTAAAATTGATTTTAATAAAATACAAATATATTTTAAAAATCACCAATTTTTATTTTAATATTGATGTTACATCAGCAGTATCCCTACTAAAAATTGATCCTAATAGCGGAACAAAATAATACTAGTATAACATCTCGCAGGAAATGTTTTTCGTATAGAAATAATAGAATAAGATACAATCTGACTGTTATTCAATGTCTTGTTTAGCAGGTATAAATATAGGTAATAAATAGTTATAAGATATATTTCACTAACACATTAATTACGCACACCACACCAAATACATAATAAATGCTTGCTTTAAATACGGACATCAATAAAATGCTTGATTTTAGCAAGCATGGAACATGTTTTTATACCACATGTATTACAAAAACGTAATATAATCGTAGTAAGACTAAATTATTTAAATAATTAATCGATTAAGTATACTTGGCACTGGTGTAATAGCAGAATGCTTGCGAGATCGATAACCAAGGTTAAGCAATGCTCGCAATGTCCAGGAACTGGATAGGTGACCATTCTGTATGGTGTGCCTCCTAATACCATTGGCTAAGCAAGGTAAACCAAGGACTTTCGCTGGTGACAGAGCCTGGTTGAACAGTTTATGCTCCCATTATTTTGTTATCCATTAAACCTAGCCACCTCTTTCACAAGGATCAGTTTAATACCTCTTTTGGGAGAGTCACATGAGCAGTTACTTTCACCTTTGTCTTGTAAATCACAATGTCGCTATGAAATCAGGAAGTGTTCTTAATATTTAAAGAAAGGTAGGTGTAGGTAGGGTCGCTCGCACAGCATTGTGTAAGTCGAAGACAATCGTATTACAGACTAGTTATATTCAAAATATTCCATGCTTGCTACAACTCTTAAACGATTGGTAAACACACACAAGACAGTTACTTTGTAACTGACGTGCAAGTGATGTGCACTGATATCATATATTATATCGCTCTGAATCCTCGTGATCATGACTTGGAAAAAGTACAAAAACATACACTGACGAGGTTGCAGAGCTTACACATCGCTGCATTACAGCCTGTACTTACGAACTTATATAATAATAAATATGGGTATATACTGAATTACGTGTACACAACAAGGAAATTTCAAATATGAATGAATGTGAGTATATGTGGTTCGGAGTTTAGGGGAGCTTTGTCGTTCAGAGTATTTTCAGGTGAGTGCTCTACAACACAGCATAGATTATTTGGTTCCTTGTACAATGTCTTTAAAATACATTTGAAATTTACACAGAAAAAATGACATACAAAAATTTATGAATTAATCTCTCGCACAATACCCGATATCTGAAATATTTTTTGTGGCCATATCCGAATTAAAATATCAAAATACGTAATGTATATCCCCTGAACGATAAGAACCCCTCTGCAGTAATCTAAAATTTAACTCGACATTGATTAAATATTACTTAGTTATGATGCTTCTCATAATGGAGTCGAATAGCTGCTCAGGTAGAGGAGTGCAGTGGGTAGACTTGTAGTCGCGCATGTACCGGTTGATCTGAAATAATAGTTTATTTTATTTATTCATTATTTCAGGTAACAATACCTATATAACATAATAAACATATAAAATAACAATAAACTTATACATAAAACCTTAAACAATAGCTATATAAAATACAATCAGCACTTTATAAGTAAGTAGGCACAGTACAGTAGATATAGGAGTATACACATGGTAGATATGTATCTACCATGTGTATACGTTACGCCCAAGGAAAGTCCATGAAATGGTCACAGTGTGCGAATAATAATATTAAAATAAAATTACATTTCATATAATACACAAGATTACAAACACAATATTCACTAAGATACTTAACAATAATTATTGTTGTCAATCAAGATCAACCATAATTACTGCCTACAATAACACTTAATTATAAATGAAGAAGTGGTACATTTGTATGGACAACATATACTGTCTCAGCAACTCAGTAATCGAATAGCCGTTTTTATCCAGCAGCGCTTCAATGAGTGGAGCTAGTGAATGTCTTTGTGTATATGGGAAGCATGACAACGAGGAATGGGATGGTGCGACTTGGATATTAACAGGAGAGTATCAGCTGGGAATAAGGTCAACGGTAAACAGGGGTGACGATATGTATTATATAGTTTCTCGAATAACTGTCCCTTATATTTCAACAAGGGTCAAACCGAATACAAAAAAGAGGTTTTAATTAAACTACACTTGAGAGCTTAACTATTTTTCCATACATGCTCATACATTTCTGGAGTTACAAATCAGTGTATAACTTCATAAAAACCTAATCGATTTTAATTCGATTTTCACGGTTTGATAGCCATTAAGACAATGATCACCTCTGTATTTAAATAATTTCTTCAACATGATCGCTTTACCTCAGACAATATTTTTACAGAAGACATCATATCGACCTTCTCAAAAACCAGTAAAAATTTAGCTAGCCTCTGTAAAGATGCGCATAGCAATGTTAGCTCCGTTTAAGCAGGTATTGAGTAAGTCGATATGACTATGATGTAGGCAATCATTGTATTATTGGCCATCAACCGCGAAAACTGAATTGAAATTGATTAAGTATTATGTATTATTATGAAGTTAAAGACTGATTTGTAGGTTCGATAGGTTCGATAGTTATGCTCACACGTGTATATTAAAAAGCAGCATCAGGGAATCACTTCTATAGGTAAGGTAAGCGTGCCTACAAATGAGCGTACCAGTTGCAGAGCCTTGCGGTCGGTTTCGTTAATGTCGCTGCGCTCGAGGACAGCGCGCTGCGTGTCCAACAGCGCCACATATTTGTCCAGGGGCGAGATGGGGCTGTCCGAAGCCGCGGCGAAGGTCTCAGGGTGCCTGAACTCTATCAGACGCTGCACCAAGGTGTTGGCACGGTTCGTCGACACCAGTCCAGGGCTGTCGAAGACAATTTCACATTATAGAGGCACAGGGTATTTTTAAGGTGTCTTTCAAGAAATCCGGCTACGTAGCATAACTTTTCCTTTGGTAAGTGTGGAAAATCGTATTCTAGCGGTTGGGGCTGGGCCTGAGCGTCAATCAGTCATTCGAATGAAGATGATCTTCTGTTTAACTAGGTTCTTACAAAATAGTGTAAAAAATTCAATTTCTGTAAAAAAAGTAGTCAAAAAATGCGTCAGTGTCAATGACCTGCCAGCTGATCGACAGGTCATTGGCACTTGGGAGCAAATGAGCTAAGTAAATGAACTTCGCATTCTAAAATGTATGGATTTAGAAGTCACGTAAGTAAGTGCGCTTATGTGTGCTCTAAATGCGCTTATAAACCCCTTAAAAATCTTTTTATACAACTAAGGTGGCAGACTAGCTAGCGGCCTGACTGATGGCAAGCTGTCCTCGCAGCCTATAGAGGCAGGCATAACTGCATTAGACTAGCCAGGTCGCCAACTCACTTGGAGGTAAGCGACGATGCGACCGATGATGGAGCATCCCTGTCTAGGAACAGCCTATTCACTTAAGGCCCTGAAGGCTCATAATGATCAGGGAACACACTCGCAGGCAACGCGTTTTATACCTAAGCTATACGATTTAATGATGAAGCGTTCGCAAGGATCGCGTCTCCCAATGGCGGAAAGGGGCCGGCGGAATGAGGTCGTGCAACTGCTTCGCACACTCCGAAATGGAACCTATAGAAGACCTACAGATGCGCAATCCTACGCCGATGGCTTGAGGAACAGCGTTTACTTTAATTATAGTGGAACTTATGTAAAACATGTTCAACGTATAAATCGATCAATTAATAAGCTATATCTTCGTTTCCATAACTAAATATAAACACCATCGATCAATTCAATAATATTCGTGAGCATTGCAACAATCGCAAGCAATCAGTAACGATTAGTACAAGAAAACAATAGTTAATCGAATAACCAACATTCGATTAATGTTGATCTCATTACTTATGAGACCTGTAATGCAACGTTTCGAATAATGAACAGAGCCCAGAGTATAGTAACGTTTTAATTTGGAATGGATGGGAGCATGCAATGCTATTTACATTTTGATTATTAATTAATAAACTAAGTTACTTATGGACTTATTTTTAGTGGATATAGATTATAACATACCCAGCACCTCATAATAATTTTTTACATCATTATTATGAGTCCTTACAGTATATGTAGATTAATTAATAACCTATAATGTACAGAGAGAACTTGACTCTCCACTAACATTGCTAACTTTCTAAAATTTTATTCATAAATATCATCTACATTGTTATAAAAACCAAAAACACAAGAATGCAGTCCCTCATGAACTCACTAGGTACTTACCGCATACATATAACTTCATCTTCAGTCCGTCTTATTAAATGGACAGGACCAGAATAACCGGCAATCAGCTCAACAATATTCAGATCAACATAGGAGCGAACCACCTCCTTCACTAATAGTCTCCATGATGCGGGCATGTGATTTTGGGCCAAAGGTAAAAGATCATCAAACGTAGCATCCAATATCTGTGGGAGATAAATGAGAAATTATTCAAGTCAATTTAATAATTCAAGTCTAAGCAGCAACAATTTAAAATTGTTTGATATTTTAAAGTTACTAGCCAGTGCTTTAACTGGATATTGAGTAGCAGCCCATGTTGCGGCATATCCACCAATGCTCCATCCAAACATAGCGATGTCTTCAGGCTTGAAGCCTAATTCGTTTATAGCATACTGTATGACAGCATCTATTCCATTTTGTTCTTCTGATGGGTATGGCGTGCCCTACAACAGAATCATAAATGTACATACTCTTAAAACTATAAACTGAAAATAATATTAAATATTAGAGGAATAACACTTACGGTACTCTCTGCGAAACCAGGGTGATTCCATCCTAGTGACGAATAACCTGCTTTTATAGGAGTACTCATTATACCAATTTCATAGAATCCAGAGTTTCCTTCAGAGCATATGACAAGAGTTCTTCCTTTCACAGAAAGATTTCTATTATCCACAAACATAGTGTCAATGAAATTACCCTCTGCAGTCTTAATTTTCGCACGTTTACCATCAAATGATTCTACCAAATTGGTTCTGGAATGTAGTAGTGCGTTCCCTGTAATAATAGAACAATTATTTTAAATCCGAGTTGTTATGTAAATCTTTTGTGATATTGAATTATTTTACACTTACAAAGTATACTGTGAGTTATGGACAGAGAGCCAGGGTAAATGAGACGTAATCCAAATGTGTGTGTTGCCAAGAATGCCAGTATTTGTAAAGATTTTTGCTGGTAAGAAGGCAAATCTGTATTTGCACAAGAGCGGAAAGGATGCTGACGCAACCACGATGTGGATCTGAAAGGTTTATAACACGGTTGGCCTTCAAATAATAAAAGGGGTATATTAGTAACATTTATAGCAGGGATCTATCCAGTAAGCCTTTCATAGATTTGGTTTCTTTAACAGGTTTGACATATACAGTAAACCCATAAATGGTTTCAATTATTTATTATACAATTGATATACATAGAATAAAAGTGGTGATAGTTGAAATATCCCATCATATATGCAGTTAACAGATCCCTGATATAATCTAATAAAATAGACATTCAGATATGATTAATTTTGGTACAAAAATCTGAAAGTGCTAACTGAATTTTTTTTTTAAATTCCTTACATGTTTTTCCTTTTCCTAAAATTATATACTCTGTCTGAAAATTATAATAAGTTTTTTTTTCTGGCCTGCACTTTCAACTATGATGTCTTTTATTACTATTTGGTGTTAAACATTCAAATCAGGTATGATTACATAGTTACATGGGACAAGTTATTGAACTTCTGTAAATATTTAATTGCAATTTATACTCACTTTTGTTTTTCAGAAACAGTATAGGTAACAGGCCAAGCATAAAATTCAAAATCATATTTTCTTATATTGTTAATATTAGCTTTATAATCAGGTCCACTGGAAACTAAAGTTCTCAGGAATGTTGTATACTTTGGATTAGAAGCTCTGCCTATCCCTCTCATTATGAAAGAAAACATAATAAGACAGCTCACTCCACCGAATAACCGAGCAAAGTTGCGTGATTCATCGGCAGAGAAGAACCCACGCCTAAAGACATACATACAGATTAAGGGTGATGTGTAGTAACTGATATTTAATACAGTGTTAACCTGCAAAATAATGTTCTTGAATCAATTTTTGTTATACACATTCACAAAATATTATTAGTCAAGTAGGTAAATCACTTTAGTGTCAGTTCATTTGTAAAACCAAGGAATTTGTTTGTAGATAAAAATCAAGGGCAACAGCAAAGTTTTAAGGGAAGAAGTAAAACTATATCTCATTTAACAATGTCAGCATAGTCAGTCATATTTGTAATTTAATCTCAAAGTGACTGAGCATAAATTATTACTTACCATGTTTATTACTTTGTCCCCCCATTTTTCCAATATGTTGGGTTGATATACTTGCTAAAAATAAGTACTTTGTAAAAATAGAGAATAAATCAGAAACATTATCACATTTCATGGAATATAAGAAAATAGATGAAATTACTATATTAATGTACTAGAGTAGATACACATTTTTGAATGAACTTCTTGCTTCATACTGATGACACGGACTGATGATTATTGTGTGTAACAATTGAAATTTTCTATTTAAGTATCTTGAACACCACATGTCTTTAATATAAACTTGTTGGTGTAGATACTTAATAGTTTGGAAACTTTTACATGCGATTAAGTAAAGGATTATTTACCTCCAATGGACCTTCTCTGTATATTTTGTACAGTCTAGGAGAAAACATGCATTGCCAGGCTAGCTTCATCATTGAACCGCAATATTTTCTTTCACAGCAAGCAGTGTCAGGATTTCTACAAGTTTCGGAAAATATTAATCGAGGAAGGAAAACATTAGTCGTAGAGCTTACATAATATTTTGTAAAAGATGAAAGTACCTATTTATTAGTTTAGTAATTCTGAAATACTGTCTTGGAAATACAGATGTCCCTCACGTATTTTTTTGGTGTTCTTTTATTTTCATCGACTGATTATGATTGGTTTGATTGACATTTGTCATTGTCAAATTCACTGTTATTGGTCTGTGTTTTCCAGTTAGTATTGTCATTTAGTTTCAAAAAGCATCAATAGATGGCGCTCCCACAATTTTGGTACTTTCTTTTAAAAATCGGTATGATTGTGGCACAGATTTCTGTAATCTCTATCAATAGTCGGGCAAGAAAGTCGTGAAAAAAATTGAGGGCGCCAAAATTTGATACTTGTTAATATTTTATCACGACTACAACGCGTCCACCTACCTAAGACAATAAAATGCTGGGCTTCAACCATATCAGCCGAAAGTGGTAGTTCTGTATAGTTAGTATAGACAAAGTAACTGGTAATGGTCTTGGCGTTAATGTCCCGTTTGTGCTCTCGCGCACGAGGGCCCGAGGTCCGCCTTGACCATGATCCAGGATTTGGCAGATCAGATAATTACAGTGGAGCGACTGCCACCTGACCTTCGCAATCCTGCTACCAGGTTACCCATACACACACAAGATTGGACCATGGTTACCCATTCAGTCAGTTTCATCACGATGTTATCACTCACTGATTGGTAATATATAGTGAAATCAAGATTAACATAAGGTCAGCTCCAAGTAAGATAGAAAGATGGAAAATATGGGAGGTTTTTTATCTGAAAATGTCAACAGATCTCGTTACAAAGCCCTTGCATCTGCCCTTGTAATTCAGAGTACCATGAGGAAGAGTAGGTAATAATAAATAGTATAGTTTTTGCATTTTGGGAACTTCTGCTCTTGCAACAATAAGTTACCTATTGTCAAACTGAGTACCCATGTCAGTTGTCACATTATGGTGGAAGATTGAGAATAAGGGGAAGTATTGAAAATTAAAATAGAGTCTGGTTTATATTTACTCTTATTAATTTATTAACATCAACATCTCTCTCTGTTCGACCAGTGACCTTGATAATCTTAATAATATAATATATTTTCAAAACTCCATGATCCTGGGTTTCATATTTCCAGCCCGAATAATAGTACATTGCGTAATGTACCTGGATAATATAGCTCTCTGCTACAATACAATACAGAAGCGCCGCACTGCTTTTAGACACACCTGGACGCAAAAATATCAATGAATATCATATTTACCAAAAAAAATACAAAAGTATCAAAACTATAACCAATGACTTCTACATAATGGACCCGTTCATGGACCAAAGGGAATAGCTCCATGTCATTGGAGCGTAAACTGCAATTGCGCTCCAACTATGTCTCAGTGACGTTTTGGCCACGTATACGAATGGTCGTTACTTTACAATCTAAGAATGCCGAGTTGCGTAGGAAACACATGCACTAATTCCAATAAACAGTAACCAAAACCAAGAATGGAGTATCTTTTTTCCGTAAAGTATAAGAAATATCATGTATTACTTGTAAAACTTATATTTTTAGCATTTCCAATAAATATTTAAGTGTTTATTGCTACATCCTTAACCGGCCATGATTAGTTGGTATGTTCATTCAAATTCAATGCACGCCATCTGCTTATTTTTTATTTGGCAGTCTTACATATATGCGCACGATGTGACTTTGCACCAGCGGCATAATGCCGTTGATTTTGTTTTCGCGGAAGTAATATTATTATAGATAAAAATAGATAACAGATGAGTATACAAATTAATCAATAACAATAATACTGTTATATAATGTAGCTTCGTTGAAGAATTCTACAACAACAAAAGTGGTAAATTTTAAAGGAGATAAAATGATAAATTTGAAGGTTGGAATTGAAGGTTGGATTTGTAATTGACGAATCCCAATTATTACTGTTTAGAAATTTATATTTAAGGCATTACGTTACAACAATTTTGTAAGCTTTTACAATGTTATATCTGGCGCCTTGGCGAGATTGATGACTGACGTCTATTTCAGTGCTAAAAACCGGTGGCCAAAACTGGAACTAAGTGTTGCCATATTGAAATAATATGTCATTGCCAACAACAGCGACGCTGTCACCGGGTCAAATAAGTTTGTGGCACAAGAGACTGCGCCATTATATTTAATATGGTATGGTTTATTTATACTTATACAGGGTGTCAAAAGACCGCTAGCATTAATTGAAACCTCATATTCTAGCCACGAAACTGAACAACTTTCCCCAAGAAACATACCCGCGGAAATGACTTCATAATTTCGCTACCTAAAATAAATAATTAATTGCGACGCGCAATGTGTGCAGTTTCATGGGTAGAATATGGGGTTTCAATTAATGCTAGCGGTCTTTTTACACCCTGTATATCCATGAATCCATCGATGCATTACACATGGCCATTAAATGCGGGTAGAACAGAAAAAAATACTTAATACTGTGATATGTTTAGTACAGCATAACCCTGAACGAACTAAAATTTGGCAGTTAGCGCCTTACTTACTTTTGTTCAGCTCGAAAATAGCTATCCAACGACGTATTACACATAGCTATTGGAATGGTTACCACTGTCCATACATATTCTTGTACGCGTTAACAATGTTATATCTGGCGGCTTGACAAGATTGTTGACAAACCTATTCGACCCGGTGGACAAAACCGGAACTAAGTGTTGCCGTTTTGAAATGTAATGTCAATGCCAGCAACAGCGACGCTGTCACCCGGTCAGACATGTTTGTGGCACTGTAGACAGCGCAGTTTTATTTACTATGGTAACCGTCAGAGTTATTTGTTCGCTCAACCGGTTCCAGGGTATTTATTTCTATGACTATAACAGTACACCATAATTTGACGGTTAGTTTTATAACCTTAAATAAATGTAAGTAATACTACAAAACACATTTAATGGAATTACGGAAATTTAAATTATTTCCAAAATATCACATTTCATTCAATATTTTCAAAATTGAGGTACATTTTACGTACCGATAATCTTTGCTATTTGGCCTTAAACATCTTCCAAATGGCACAGCAACTTATCTGCTCTAAACTCGGCCATACGTTTATGAACATCTCTAAATATTACATTTCTCATGCCGCTTTTATTTGTTTTTGCATTCATTGCGAAAATAAATGTCCTACGGGTATTTATTTCTATGTCCTACACACAGAAATGAAACAAAAACAGAATCCATGTGTCTTAAGTCATGAGGGAAGCATAGAAATGGCTGCCATTTTATATGTCTGCGTAATTTTAGGGTTTCCATATACATGATCCATTTTGCCTTCTTTATGCATTATGTTAGCAATACAACTTTACAATAACAAATAAATAAAAATTATTAATTTCTGATTGTAATTATTTATTTAAAAATTCTTAAGTAATGAAATATGTTGTTAAGAGGAGTCTCCCCGAGTAGGCTCCATACAAATGAAGTTTGATCATATTTTCAATATTGCGCTATCAAAATCAATGAAATTTTGTAGACGTGATCCAGAAACTAATATCGATGCTCGTGGTATAATAAATATATAAATTTAAAGTTACATGAGATTCAAGATTTCTATAGAAATTAAAAGCCTGTGTACTTTGAAAATATGATCAAACTACGTTTGTATGGAGCGCGCTTGTGGGAAACTAGCCTTAAGGCTACATACACTACAATGCTCGTAAGTAGGTATAAAAATTTAAGGCGAGGACGGCACGGAATTAAAATTCGTACCCCTCCCGTATGCCTGCCGTACCCCTACCGTATCCGTCACGTACCCTCCCCGCGCCCTTCACTTAACCACACCGTATGCCTGCCGTACCCCTCCCGTGGCCCTGTCGTATCCCTTCCGCAGCACTCCCGTACCACTTCTATAGGCCTACCGTAACCCTACCGTATGCCTGACGTACCCCTCCCATAGGCCTACCATAACCCTATCGTATGCCTGCCGTACCCCTACCGTATCCTTCCCACAGCCCTGCCGTACGCCTGCCGTTTCCCTCCCGTACCCCCACCGTAGCCTTATCGTGCTCCCATAATCCGTGCCGTACCCCTCTCGCAACCCTCCCCTAGGTCTACCGTAACCCTGCCGTACCTCTCCCGTAGCCCTGCCGTACGCCTGCCGTTTCCCACCCGTATTCCGTACCTTAGCCTTGTCGTACCCCTGCCGGACCCCTATCCTGCCCTATTTTCTTATTCTGCTAGCCGATGCGGGTACAAATACATCAAATTATTAAAAAAAAATAGCTATTCAGGTCATTTACCCGTTTTGGAAAGGCGTACGGAACCAAGCATCGTAGCCCCTTCGCAGTTGTTATAAAATCCACGTCATCAAAATGTGCACTGCACACGGTACTCGCAGTTGATGGGTTCCAATTTGTTTCTCTTCTACAGTTTCGTATAATTAGAAACCAATCATCTTTACGGTTTTTATTTCTAGGAAACCTATCAAAATAATATAACCCGGTTAAAATAAAATCGGGATCGAAAATAATAAGGGCTCCGCAGAAAGCGGTGTTATATTATTTATTTATAAAATCGTACTACTTTGCTAACATCATAGCAGTACGTAGGGTAGACTATAATTATAATCATTCAAGTTCTTTTCAGATACGATAGGTAACCAAAATTCGGAACCTGATCTGAGTCACAAATTTAATAAAGAATTCCCCACTTTTAGGGAATTTTCCCAAGAACAGGTAGCCACATCGTTGTACTTTTGTTCGAAATTCGCACCAAAGTAAATAAAACATTAATAAAAAAAGTAGCACGAATCATAATTACTTACGCGTGGTAGGTAATTCCTCCTGCCTTGTTATATTTTTTCCAGTAACTTTTACACGATTTCACTACACATGACGGCATTTTAAAATATTTTTCGTCGAGGAAAAATATGTCCGAACGCTACGAAATGGCGGTACGTTGTAAGACCCGATGAGTGTATGTCATGTACAACAAAGGAGATTGTCACACCCTGCATGCACCACATCTCTTTAGGGTAACATGGATTCTGTTTTTGTTTCATTTCTGTGGTCCTACACAGTAAAAATCTAGAAATATAGGTACACATATCAACTTAAACGTAACAACAACAATGTCCAGATGACATGACAGCTGAAGTCAGTTTGACTACAGATAGGTATAGAATATTTGAGTTTGACAGTAATATAGTATGGCCAATTTAGGCGAGAGCAGTAGATCCCAAAACATTCTTTTCACGACATTCTCACCAAACTGTTGTTTGGTCTTAATATATCGCATTTATTAAAAAAAATCTCTAATTCTAAATGTTTGAATAAATGTAGTTTAATAATTTTAATAAACAAAAACTTTAGTATATTTCAATTCTTCCGTTGAAATAAAACCGTAAAATCTATTTAATTATTTTTGAGATCTAATGGCTATCAAAATCAGTTTGTCATTACCATTTCCACAGCATCATTACCATTCATTTCCACAGCATCATTACCATGTACAGGATGGTAATGGTGATGACGGAAATGGCTTCTTTTCTATCCCATAAATTATTTACCGCGACTAGGATGATCTGTTCGCTATTTTAAGATATGTACACGCATATCAAAAAAATCTCGACCATTAAAAATAATTTAACATGAATATTTATTTCCTTATTTATGAAAACGGTGATGACGGAAAAGTGTGACAATGCACTCTACGTACTATATTTTTGGAAAAAATATGTATTACTTCAAGCAAACACAGTGAACTGAGGTGCTGGAGTTCCGCGATGGCTGGAGAATAGTAGAAGTACGTTTCAGAAAATAGCATTGGTGTTGCCGCCATGGTGCTGGAATATTAGCGACCTTCATGGTTATAGCAAGGTCGCTAACTTACCAATCTCTTTGGTGCTGATTAATTTCCGTGATTAAACTTTAAAATAATTGTTTTCTTAGACATTGCAAAACATTCGCTATACATTGCTATTCGCTATAGCGATTTATCAGTTATGTGTAAAGTTATTAAAAAAAAGACGAATTATTAATAACATTGTGATGAGTGCGGTTGTATTTAATTATAGAAGAAAATATAGGCAATAAACGATTTCAAATTATGGTGCCTTGTATAAAAATACGCAAGCAAAGGTGTAGTAAAATGAAAGAAACAGGAAGTATTTTTGCCCGATCCAGTTGGTTGTTTGATATTTTCTCAGTATGACATTCAAAGTGATTGGAAAGTTAGCGACCTTCTTGCTATAACCATAAAGGTCGCTAACAATCCAATCACTCGACTGATTGCTCGTATGGTGCGGTAAGGTTTAATGTTTTTTAGTCCATGGTAAATCAGGTCATGACGTCTTGTTTGTTGACGGATGTTTAGGAGTTTATGGATGGTCCTTATTTACCGAATATATGACGTGAAACGAGTGTTGAATTTTATTTTCTTTAAAAATTGTTAGTTTATTCGAAGAAGAAATGAAATATGATTGCAATGGAAAAAATACTAATATGTGTTCTTTTAACTTTAACGGCGGTTTCGTGTCGAATACACAAGTTATCTCTATTGGTGAGAAAATGCTATTTTGTTTATCTCTTGTGCTGTTGCAAAGTTCGGCTTCTATATCTTCTAATTACATTTCTTTAATTTAATTAGTTTATAAACAGAACGTATTAAGCAATTTGATAATATTTTTTTAAATACCTTACAACTTAGTTGTACCCGCTACTGTCTTTCTTGCGAACATACGATTTGTAGCCATGGTGTGCTCAAGTCAATTTTGCGCCATATGTTGCTCTATTACTAAAAAATGTGTTAATGAATCTCCTATTTTTAGAGTTAACTGATTATCTTAGCAATGTTAGTTACTACTTAGCAAAAATTCCTACGTGGTTATCTCTTTATTAGTATTTAATTGTTCTTGCTTTATGTCACATGTCCATTTCATGTTCGATTAATAATTTGTAAGGTGGAAAATAGCCATTTCATGTTTGTAATTTATAAGCTGAAAGATTCAAAGTACCTATATTATTGTAGATAGAATTTGGTAGAGCTTGTCTAAGCTGAAATGATGCGCCCCACTACTTAATTAGTTGATTTTGATGTGTGAGTGCAAATATTTATAACGACACTTCATCTGTGTGTACACTGGTGTCATTATTAAAGCTAGAGGTTGTCAGAGCATAAGCATCATTGATTAAGTTTAATGGATTAGTAGTAGGCAGTAGATTATAATAGCAAAATTTCACCTCAAAACCTCGGTGACTTCTCAAAAGACTGCACACCTGGGATAATCTATCCAAAATACATATACAATTGTGGCCCAACACTTAAAGGGCAAGCCTGACAAGCTGCGTAAGAACTTTAAAAGAGCTGGTCAAGGTTTAAGAACAAATCATCATAAAATATTATTATTATTTACTATAATTTCATAAACATTGGTTCAGTTTATATATTAATTAAACTTGTGCCCATTCAATTTCCATTGGTTCTGTGGCTAAATATGGGTGCCTCTTTTTACCGATATTCAGTTTTTACCCAATTTATACTGGTTACTATTAGGTATATACAACCTTAATTAAGTATCTGGTTAGATGCTGGATACTTCGTTAATATCCAGCCAGATACCAGATAGTAAAATGTATTAAAAAGTCCATTCGGTCTAAAGATTTAAAGATTTGTGGTACCTAATTGTCGTGTGGTGTCTATGTGTAATAAATGTCTTATTTCTTTCTTTCTTTCTTTCATTAAAGTTACTTTCTTATCTCCTCTCATAAAAGTGTCAAAAACCATAAATATTACTCAAAACACTTTGATTGGTACTATTGTTCATTTGTTAGGTTTAGGTGCAACAACTATTATCAAAAAAGTATTTTATTTGCTTCAGTTTAAAATAATCTTTCACTGACTTAGCTTTACGATGCTGATGTGTAAGCCCATATTTCCGAAGTGAGATAGAATTGTTGAGTTCAATGTTCAAATTATACATTTGAAGAAGACTTGAAATCAAAGACATGCATTCCTCTAATTTCCTACCCTTTGCTCACAACTTGTACAGACTTTTTCAGAGACTAAGACTCCTGCCGAATATAGCTTATAGGCTTGCCAGATATTTGGTATCCAGTATCTGGCAAAACAACTTACCGTTTCATCTCTAGTAATGTATACAGGGTGTCCCAAAATTCAAGGATAAGCGGGCACCTGAGGGTGGACCTTTTCTTGACAATACGAGAAAAAAATAATAATAATAATATCTCAACTTTTTATAAAAATAAAAAATATTAATAGAAATCTTTAATATAATCCTTAGAAAATTTAAACCCTTTAACATATTTTTAACTACCATAACCACTTCATCGGCAACTTAAGTAGCACTGCTATACACCACAATCCTTGCAGTGCTACTTAAGTTGCCGATACAATAAAAAACTGAAACATTAGATAAATTGTGGTTATATGGTAGTTAAAAATATATTATTGGGTGAAATTTTGAAAGGATTTCAAATTTTTTTGGTATTTTCATAAAAATGTATTATATATATTTATTGTATTTTTTTCTTCAATAGTCAAGAAAAGGTCCACCCTCATAGGCCAAATTATGGGACATGTTGTATAGAGTTAAGCAGAAAAGTCGATGATTTTTCATCATATCCCAACAACTTCTAGCTCTATACAGTCTTACTACAATGTTTTTTATTCTAAAGTTTACCAATGTTTCAGACAAATGGAATGAGCTACATTGTTTTACACATATACATATTATATATAAATAAAATTAATACACAGTTACCTAATATGTTTGTCACTCTGTTCGTCTGTCTAAATGATTAACTGCAAAATAAAATTCTACTACCTAATGTGGAAGAAGTAATTTCCTTGCGTGAAATGTGTGGCGTAAACAATGACATCATACACTTTTTGCTGGATTGTGCACTGAGCAATAGTTTAAGAGTTCATAGTTTTGGACATAGCTTACATGGTGGAGGGATTAATTATATCTTATCAGATCCGGTATCCACTGCAGCACCTTATTTAAATTTTGCAGTGTTACTATAAGTTAATTTTTTTCTCAGGACGATGAGCGGCGATACATCGACTTGACTACATTTGGCTTTTTGAAATATGGGACCTTAGATATTGAAATGATCAATTTTAAGCTCCCATCAGGTCCTGTTGCTGGTGAGGTCAGTATAGAATTTTATAACTATTACCAATAGGTACTACACAATTTAAAATTTTACTCACCATTCAACATATTTGCGGAGTAATTCTGAGTCAATAGTCAGAAACTCTGTGACTGTGAGCCTTTTGTCAGTGTATAAGACACTAAACAAAACCTAATTTGGTATTGTGATGGAGCATTTAGTGTTTTCCTTAATTAATTTCTGACTGCCCTCGCAGATATATTTTTTGTGTACACAATAGTTTTTACAGTGTTAAATATTATACTGAAGAAGTGAAATGTTAACTAATAAATAAAAATAATAATTAGTAGTCATTCTACTATGTATACTATATAGCCTAATGGCTAGCGGTCAGTCTCGTAAGTGAGAGGTACCAGGTCCGACCCCAATGCTCACATGTACCAATAACTTTTTACTGAGTTATGAGCATCAGTTGAACACTAACTGATGCTCTTAGGGTGAGGGGAACATCACGAGTAAATAATCTGGTCAGGTTCCCCTGTTACCATGAGCCACAAAGGTCTGATGGCAGTCGCTCTACTGTAATTACCTGATCTGCCGAATTCTGGTCAAGGCGGAACCCTGAACCCTTGGACACGAGACCACAATACGACCGGAATATTAACGCCATCATCATCATCATATCAGCCGGAAGACGCCTTGCTGGGCATAGGCCTCCACCAGAGATCTTTATAAAGGCAGGTCTTGTGCCTTCCGCATCCAGTTGGTACCTGCGATCTTTACCAGGTCGTCGGTCCACCTTGTGGGAGGCCATTGGAGGTATGATGATTATAAATAATAAGTAGTAATAGTGATGTACATATTCAATTGCAGTATGGATTCACTTTGTACCGCACAGTGAATGATGCTATCAACTCATACCTGGAAGTTCACTCTGATATTTGTTATCGCAAGTTTATGAGAGACAACAACTTCATTTCACCCAAACACCCAGCTATTGTGTTCTTGGACATGGATTTTAAGAATTTAAGGTTTGTTATTTATATTTTTATTTTGATAATTAAATAACTAGCTTTTGCCCAATCATTCCCCAGGTTGCCATGTATTACTGCTGCCAACCAAAAAATTTTGGACTCTTGAAACCTATATGTTATAATATAAATCGCTAGAGGACATTAAAATGATCATAACATATGATGTAATATAAATTGCACATGTGAAGGAATACGACGAATGTGAACCTAATTAATACATATTTTTATGATAATGTGAGTGTCATCTACCATACAGGTGGTCTTCCCATTGGACATCAACGATAGTTAAGATATGAATTTTCTAGTGGTCTACCGAAGGTCAATTTCTGGCCGAAGCCGAAACTTCGGCTGAACACAAAATTTTACTCAGTCAGTACACAGCAGTAAAAAGCAAAACTGAAATTTTCCCAAGAGACCTTTTTCATGTCCTACCTACTTTCTGTCTTCGTCCTTGTTTCTTTTAATCTAATAGATTTATTTTTAGTTATTAAAACACGCACATTTGCATTTGTTTCAGGTTGAACATAACTTGTAAAGGTGAAGTTACTGCTCTGAATTTATATGAGAATAGATCGATGATCCCAACAGACCGTAACGAGTTAATGTTTTATAGACAACAAAGAGACTTGAAAAGTAAGTTTTGAAACAAGTTTGATTTAATCGATATACAGTTTATAATTGTTTGTTATTATAATTATGAATACTTACTACGATTTTGTAAAAAAATATATATTGCTCTAATATTTCAGAAGACCCAAAATTGTGCTCACAGGCTGTTCTACCAATTAGGAAAGAAACTCGAAATGGTTACGATTACTATAACACCAGTGTAAGTTTTTGTTTTACTTTAATACTACCTTTTCTTTATACATTCATCATCATCACAGACCATAACAGTTCACTGCAGGACTTAGGGCCTCTCCCACGAAAAGGGAGGTTATTGCCATAATCTCCACGGTTGGCAGGCGGGTTGGAGATCGCAGTGATAAAAATATAACAATGGGAAATGCAATGCTGCTCATTTTCCAGCCTACGGAGACTAGATCTTTTGCGTCGAAAACATTAGTCGCCTTGTACGACACCCACGCGTGTAAGGGGTTGGTGCCATCCACACGGCCTTATATACATTATTTGTAATTAAAGTGTTAGTCTTGAACATACGAGTATGTACTAGAGCATCGGAGTTCGGACTCGTAAGCGAGAGGTACCGGGTTCTAACTCCGGCGCCGCCATGTCATCATCATCATCATCATCATAGCCCATAACAGTCCACTGCAGGACTTCGGGCCTCTCCCACGAAAGGGGAGGTCATTGCCATAATCTCCACGCTTGGCAGGCGGGTTGGAGATCGCAGTGCAGTTGATGTAAATCTACCCAGAAAGATGCTGCTGCCCACCTTTTGGATTTGACCCTTAGTCGCCTCTTACAACACCCACGGGAAGAGATGGGGTGGTGCTATTCTTTGAGGTGGCGGCACCACGCGCCGCCTTGTATCACTGACTTTTTCTGCGTTATGTACATTATACATGTCTGTTGTTAGTTCTAGATGCAGAAATAGGAATCCAAAACCTGAAATATCTAAATTATCATAACACATTTCACTGTTCCACAGTTTGCCATGCACGTGACATCGGATTATGAAGAGGGTTTATACAACTTATATTTCCACAACTGTCCAGCTAAAGAGGACCCTCCTTTGATCAATATGATTGTAAGCATGTCATTTATATTCATTTCCATAAGTTCCTATATAAAAAAAAAAGTGTAACCACAATGTCTTGTTTTTTACGTTTGGATTTTACATTGCAGGTGGAGATATACGAGACCAACTACGAGAACTTCCTCTCAGCTGGAGAGATGCCCCTCCCTGCCCTCTACACCATGATGTCGCTGGTGTTCTTCCTCAGTGCTGGAGTCTGGACTTTCATACTGGAGACGAGTCGGCACCCAGTGTACCGGATCCACATCATAATGTGTGTGCTGGTGTATCTGAAGGCCGTCTCGCTGGCCTTCCACGGCATCAACTACCATTTTATCAAGACCAGGGGAGAACACGTCACCGCCTGGGCCATATTGTACTACATCACACATTTGTAAGTATACTTTTTTTGGCGTATTTTTACAACTTGTGTCTAATAAGAAGAGACTTGGCGGGTCACGTGGTTCGACTTGCGCAGTAGGCGATTACCTGCGCGAAATTCCCTCTACTGCCATTTGACAAGTCTCTTCTTTCATGCCGCGGATTATACAAGGTTTTATTTAATTTGCACTGCCCGTGTCCAATATTCAAAAAATTTTTCGACCATTTGTCGGTATCCGATTGAGCTGCAATTTGGTATACCTATGTAACTTGGATGACTTGGAATGCATTAATATGGTACCATGGAGCTGGTCTGATGATGGAGGAAGGTGGTCAAAGGAACTAATGAACGTAAGGTAAGCCCATCGTGTTTGGGGTCTTTGTAATGGCCTGATGACTGACGGATATGTAGGTCTATAGTGCGTAATAAAAGCTTGTTATGAAAAATGAACTTTTTTTCATTTGAGAATTTATTATAGGTAGATTCAAGTTGTTAACACAGAACTATCCAATGAGCCCGACGCGATTTTAAATTTTATGAACTCAATCAATCCCTATTGTTACCCCGACCTTTACAACCTCCTACCCTACCCTTACACCACCCTACCCTACCCTAGACAGCAATGCTATTTATAATATTTTTATAAAAAATTTGATTACTTTGCTATTCAGGTTGAAAGGCGCAGTTCTCTTCGTGACCATAGTACTGGTGGGCACTGGCTGGAATTTCATCAAGCACATCCTCGCAGATAGGGACAAAAAGCTGTTTATGATCGTTATACCATTACAAGTAAGTAAATTTTATAATCCATCAAATATTGGAAATATATTGATTTTGGGGCCGTGTGGTACACCAGAAAAGTGTCAATCTCGGGGAAAACCGCCTGGTACCTCTGCAGTGTTTTTCTGTTCCCAAAACGCCCGCCGACTTTTGTCATGCGTCGGTCAGGATTTGACAGACCAGGTGATTACAGCGGAGCGACAGCCATCTGACCTCCATGACTGCTACCAGGAAAACCTGACCAGATTAGATCATGGTTACACGTTCAGTCGTCTAAATGGGCAGGTTTCATCACGATGTTTCCTCACACCGTAACAGCAATAGCATAATATACATAACTCAGAAAAGAGTCATTGGTACATGGCCGCAGTTTGATTCGAAGCCGACACCTCTCGCTTACGAGTCGGATACCTTAACTACTAGGCTACCGACGCTCCTACCGAGGCCTACTAACATAATCATCATCATGCCCCTTTTCTGGGATCAGTGCAACGTCCCTCCGTCCATTCTCTCATTCGTCATCTCGGCATTTACTCGTGGCTGTATTCAATGAACCTATTCACGTGGGAATTACTTTAACCTATGTGTATTATAGCCGTGTGGTGTCCGGCAGAGTAGAATAGCACCAACCCCTTACACTCGTGGGTGGTGTACAAGGCCACTAATGGTTTTCGAGTCGAATGTTTAACCAGTCGCTCACCGACGCTCCTTAGGTAGAATATCAGGTAGACAAAGACTGTCCCCTCGTGTTCAGGTGGTGGCGATGTTTTCCCTCGCCCCTTAGCATAGGTTAGTATTCAACTAATGTACATAACTCAGAAAAGAGTAATTTGTACATGGCGGCACAGGGTTTCGAAGCCGGCACCTCTCGCTTCCTAGTCGAATATCTCAACCACTCGGCCACCGACGCTCTTTAGGTACAATATCAGGCAGATAAAGACAGTCCTCTCGTGTCCAGGTGGTGGCTAACGTCGCCGAGATAATAATAGCGGAGAGCGAGGAGGGCGCGGCAGAGCACGCGGCGTGGCGGGACCTCTTCATATTCGTGGACCTGCTGTGCTGTGGCGCCATCATGTTCCCGGTGGTGTGGTGAGTGAGGATTGGAGACTGCAAAATATTTTTTTTTTTGTAATCCGACTCCTGATTACTGAGATTAGTGCGTTCGAACAGGCAGTAGAGAAAATATCGTATTCAGATTTGTAATGTTTAGGTGTATGTAGCGTTTTGACGCTTTATGTCCGATTGATAGAACGTTAGGGGTCTAAAAAGGCCACATTAGCGTTTCATATTATGATTAATATTAGAGTGCCACAAACTTATCTGAACCGGTGACTCCATACCGGTCAATGTCGAATGTCGAAATACGGATGTGAAAAATTAATCTGGCATTAATGTGACATTCTGCTTATCTGACATTCTTTGAATGAGACATAAAGCGGCAAAACCGCATGTATCGCTATTTCTTCATAGAGTGAAAAATATCCCTTATAACTTTTATGTAATTGTATGTGTTTAATAGATAATTAAAAGTCTATGTATGATCCTTTGCTGGTTTAAATACCTATGTGAGTATGTTGGAAATAAAGCGCCACAAAATGGAGCTAATTGTTGGCATTTTCAAATGTCATTTTGTTGTCAATAACAGCGCCACCGTCACAGGGTCTGCCATTATAATACAGTCACGGGCACAATTATCGGCCCAACCCAGATTTTCCCATAAACGCTCATATATTTTTGGCGTTTCAAATCAGCTTTTATCGTCATAAATGCTTAATCAATTTTAATTATCTGTTCGCGGTTTGATAGCCAATAAAACAATGTAGAAATTAATTAAATACAGAGTTAATCACTAATAATAACGTCAAAAATATATGACCGTATATGGAAAAATATGGTGAGGGCCGATAATTGGCCCGTATATGACTGTATATGATTTGGCTGTATATGATAACATAGGTATTTAAGACTGCAAAGAATAATATTTCAGTCCAAGTCTGCCCTGGCATCATTGCGCCTACACGTGATATTGGGTAGTCCCATTTAGATTGCGAGGGCGCCCCTACTTCATCGAGTATAAGAAAAATTAAATTTTCTTGCGATAACAGACGTTTAGAAGACCCACAAAACGTTTGCAAAAAAAGAAATTATTCTTTTGTTGACCCGATCTTCGACTTTTCGTAGCAATAATATTTACACATCCTCTTGTGTCAGCTCTAAAAGTAAAAAGACCGATTGCCTCACCTCCTGGCCGTTTCGCTTTTCAGCCACATTTATTTTTGGTGCCTATATTAGAATTAGAATTATCTTTATTGTTAAACTGTGTAAGTATACAGGTATGCAGATGTTATTACATAAGTAGTTCCAACAGCTTGTCCATTACGGACGTACAATACTTATAGAATTATATAAAATTAATAGAATTAATTACTTATAGAATTATATAACATTCCGATCCAATGTCAAAATACATATTTATCTCCATCATTTAAAACATTAAGCAACAATGTCTTATAAATAAAAAATTCAAAATGTCAAAATTGTCGTTTCAGATGTCAAAACTGTAAATAAAATCATTGGATGGTATAAGTAATAAATAATAATGTCCCATTAAATTCAGATGTCAAACAAAATAAATGTAATGAGGCTGAAAAGCGAAACAGTCCAGAGTATGTGAGGTTGACCGGTTATTTTTCTTCTAGGACCCACACTAGAGTGGAATCTTTCTTGTGCTCGACGTCGTAGGATTACGTACAGCGTCCTCGCGAGTGGATGTTTCACGAACGGACGTTTCCAGGTCGATACGGCACCTGCAGGACGCGTCCACGACGGACGGCAAGGCGGCGATCAACCTGCTCAAGCTGAAACTGTTCCGCCATTTCTACCTGATGGTGGTGTGCTATATTTACTTCACGAGGATCATCGTCTCCTTCTTGAAGGTATGTGCTGTTAGTCAACGACTTTGTACATTTTTAGTTTGTAGGTTTCCAGGTGGTGGCTAATACACGTTGGGAGAGGTAAAGGTGCAAGACCTTTGTGGAGATCTCTGGCGGAGGCTTATGCCCAGCAGTGAGTGTCTTCCGGCTGAAATTATGATGATGATGATGATGAGTTAAAGCTCGGCACAGATATTTTTTTGGGACGATTAAAAAAGTAACTTAGAGGAATGACAATAAAGGTGGAATGACAAACAAGGTTTCGCACAGTTTTCTCTCCGTGCCTACGATAATTGTCAATCGAGAACAACTTTATTGTCATTAGGTTAAGATTCCTTGCCTTGTCCATCACAGAGCGCCGGCTCTAAGCAACAATGATTTTGCTCATCAATGAAGAACACTACTATTAGATCATCAATACCCTCAACCTTGCATCGTCATAGTAATTAATATAAGCAATCAAGAGTTCATGAGTGGAGACCGAGCTTCGGCAAGCTTGGAGGGGCCGGGCCCTACCGCCGAACTCTTATTTGATTTCAACTTGCTCGCTCGAGATCTCTCTCAAGTCATGGCAAGTCTTAAGCAATAGCAATCAAGTTAGACGATCGGGCTCCAGGTGGAATGTCGACGTGCGAATGATTGCATGTGGAAGCTGCACGGCTGGCACAAGTATGCTGTCGCGCGCGATAAGCGAGAAAAGGAACGACATACATCTCTTTCATCTTAGTCTTGAGAACAAACGCCCTCAGCTGTGTCGTAGGCACACTTGTGCTAGCCAGTGCTATTTTCTTAGGAAACTCTTAAGGGTCAGACAGAAGGCGGTCATGTTCGTGGAACGTCGTGTTTGGGCGTCCGCGTTCATTGTCTTATATTACATACCATAGATATACCCAAACAGCAGGTATTCTGACCGCGTCGGTCAATCAGAACGAATAACTGAACGCTAGAACGCGGAACCCTCGAACGCGTAGCCGCATTCTGTCCAGTGTCAAACATCCCAAGTCCAGCTGTAAACTAAAGCCCAGCAGTTTTCTTTTGGACTATGTCATGGTATCGTTTAAAAGATATATTAGAGGTCCCTTCAGAGGCGGGCAACGCATTTAAAGCGCCCCTGGCGTTGCTAATGTCTATAGGCGGCGGTGACCACTGTCCATCAGGTGGCCTGCTTGCCCGCTTTCTGCTCTATAACATAGGAAAAAAACTTGTATAGGCAACTTGTATTGTGTAATTATGACGAAAACTAAAGCAGCATCGCTCACTCGTGTGCGCAGATCGCGGTCTCGTTCCAGTACTCGTGGATCGACGAGTTGTTCCGCGAGATGGCGACACTGGTGTTCTTCGTCACCACCGGCTACAAGTTCCGGCCGGCGGCGGCCAACCCGTACTTCACGCCAAACCAGGAGGAGGACAATTCGCAAGTGTGAGTGTTAGCGAATTGGTTTTGTGGAAGACAGTACGTCAACCTACGCTGTTTAAAGTTTGGGCCGTCTCCGTTTTGTTATCGCATTCTAGCTAATTTTAGGCGCTGTACTTATTGGCAACGGTCGGGCGACCGTGGTCGTACGACGGACGTTGCCCGACCAATAGGAGCCCTTAACACTGTCCGTCGCTCGTCCATGGTCGCACGACCGTTGCCCATTAGTACAACGCCTTATACTGCTGGTGAGTAGATTGGCGACCGTTGGTGCTGCCTTCTGGCCACCGGTTTTACACCGCTCTGAGAAAAGAGCAGACTCTTATGGAAAGCGGTCATTGTCGCCCGTGTGTCATGGGCAATGACGAACTCTCCATTTAAGAGGATAGGGCGTACTGTCAAATAATGCGTAACCAGAACGTATATAATGCGTGTATACCTTCTGGTATACAAAATGGACGACGGATGTGCCGAAAAAGGACTACCATAAGAACTAGAATTCCGTAGCATCATAGTACACACTATGGCGAATCGGCACGCTCATGGCCTCACATCATCATAAAAATTAAACCATAGGGCCTCATCTTACTAGGTAAGGTGTTCTTGCGTCATTGGTCATGGGCGATAGTTACAGCGGGCTGCTGCTTGTTTTATTCCAAAACTAACGTCTATGGTTTGAGTATATATTTGTCTATGCTTTTCGGTTCCAGGCTGACCCAGATCCGCGAAGATCTGCGCCCGCTAATGAAGTCCGAAACCAACTACAATTCGGACTGAAAAAAATGTGATTAGACAATTTTTTAAGTGGGTCGGTGGAAGCTCATCACAGCAATGCGACTATGGCAAGGCACAGCCGCTGCCATCGTCGTGTCAGCAAGAAGTCATCAACTAACTGTACTTGTAATCAATGAAAAAACTGTTGTAATACTTAAACAAACGATACGTGTGACTTCTTGCCTCTTAGTTCCAACCCAACACTTAACACCACTGTAAAATACTAGATGTAATAATTGTACTGTTAGTTTTGCTATGAATAGTTTGATAAGGTTGTATACTATGTTCTGAAATGACCATTGACTGTGTTCATCCACTGAAAGACACGGTTAGGATGTGTGTGGTGGATAAAATACATACTTACCTGTCTGCTGGGTCACCTTTGGGGGCAATCTAGAATCTATAAGATTCCTGTAAGTTTTGATTACACATGTGTTTACCATGTGTTATGAGGAAATGCTAGTTTTGGTTACGTAAATTGTGATAACCGTTATGGTGAAATTCATGATATTTAGAAATCACAGATACGGTTCTGGCAAAACCTTTGATTTTCGAACTCTAGCAAAGCCTTTTGAAATTTAGTAAACAGCCGTGTCGTTTTAATAAGTGTCGTACCTATTCCAATGTTATGTAATGTGATTTCGTGTAGATTAAAAATTTAATTTGTTTAATCAGAGTTCACTCGAAAAAGAGTTAATGAAATGACGGTCAAAATGTCTGGATTTACCATACGCCTTATGCCCAAAATATGTGAATGTCAATGAATGATGTTTCTAGAACATCCTTTAACGTACCCATTTGTAAAGTGAACTCCACTCTGTCTCGCGCTACATGTGCCGTCCATATCTCAGATGTATTTACTTCCCTTTTATAAGTCGCCCCTAGGAAGTACATAAAGGTCGTCAGCTATCACCTTTATTATGATCTGAGCTTGCTCCAATATATAGGTTTATCTACATCTTTACGAGTTAAAAAAAGAATTATAACAAATCTTAATATTCCACTATACACAAATATTTTTTAAATTTATGATAAATTATGTGATCTTTTCTTGCACTACTTGGTTAAAATTATCATCACTAACTTAAGTAGACATAGTGAAATTGTAGCTTTCTGACCAGTTAATACGAGTTTATGATATCTAATTGCAAATTGAAAATATTCTTAAAACTGTATTCTAATGTAAAAACTATGAATATTTAAAGTTTAGTCTCATGTATACTCTCCCTCGATTGCCCATAGCGCTCTACAGGCACTGATATTCTTAAGAAGTTCTATATAAATTGTTGACAGACATATATTTGTCACCAATGTACGGTTTTCTAGTCAGACTAGATGAAACTTCAGATATTCTATTCGCATTATGTAGTACAAAAAATGATGCCACTATTATTGTTCACAGACGTGCGACGTTGCAAATTTGATACTTTATCTTATATTTTGAAAGCAAGTTTCAATTTCGTTACAGACATGCCCCGAAATGTATAAAGCTTATCAAATTTAGTTACCAAGGTTAGTTAACAGTGTTAGTGTTAGTAGACCTGATAAGTTAGGATATTGCGTCGAATAACTTTCCATAACCGTATGTCTTAATACTTCAAAATCAAATCATATGTTTGTAATCAGAATTAAAATTTAAGGTCCAATTAAATTATACACATTGAGTGGCTAGCGGGCATAGCAACGTGCATAAAAGTTAAAAGTTTAATTATTTTCTAAGCATTTATAATACATCTAATACAGCCATCGCCTTCGTTCGTCGTGCGACATATCTTTATATTCTGTCTGGGATTCTTACAGATACTAATTCAGAGGCCGGACACTGGTACGAATGATTTGTTAGATAGATTTTTCAAAATAGTTATTTCCTTGTAGCAAATTTTCGATTTGTTATTTTTACCCAAAGATAAATTTCCCAGAATCGTAATTGCCTTGTAGCAAATTTTCCATTCGCATTTTTTCCCATTGGCTTTATTTCCTCTCGAAAATTATTAAGACAAAAACATAAATTAGTAAAAAGTTTTTTCGAGAAAATAAAATCCGAGGAAAAATGCATGTGGAAAATTTGTTACAAGGAAATAACGATTTTGGTAAATCGATCTAACAAATCACCGGACGTTAATATAATATAGTTTATAACTTTGTACATAAAACACTGTAATTCTAGATTTACCATCTCAAGGATTAAACTATGTATATTGTTTCGAATAATCAGCGTAGTATAGTCAAGGTCATGACCAACGTCATAATCATAACGTATAACCTTTTGTATTTCGATCACTTTATCTCGTAACGTCTTATTACCTATACTTATAATAAATTTATCTACCTATGTGGTAATGTTGTAGAAATTTTGTGAGAACCATTTTGTAATAAAAAATATCATAAGGTAAATGCTGTTTGTATCTATATCATAAAAAATAAATCGAATTATAAAATTTTTGCAATAAGGATTAATTGTTAAATAAATAGGCGATTCTTAAGTAGGTGGTTTTTATTGGTGGACCTCCCCTTCTTTTCTTAGCGGCCGCGTACGATTCCGCGGTTTCGTAACTGGTTTCGATCGCAGACTTTTTCATCCTTGTACGAAACCAGCTGCGATCAACCACGAGTCAACAAGTTTCTGCACATAGGTGGACCTTGGACAGTATTATTTTTAAAATTTCGTACATCTGTCTGAATAGGCACCTATCGCATTGTAATAAAGGGGTTTAAGGTTCATTAAGAGCGACGCATTTTGTTTTTTCAATTAAAAGTTTGTGGGATATGGAAATTATATTGATTTAATGGCCTGGAAAAACTGGTCCGAAAGGCGTATCCCGTCGAGGATCCCAGAATGGAGACATCAAACACGCTGCGAGCCTTTGTAGATAGACGGCATCTTGACGGAGACTTGGCTCACGCACAAGAGGCGGAAGCCGTGAGGCAAGACGTGTGTGTGCACAAAGTACGCGAAATTACGGAGGTGGTAAAGGAAATGAAATCCACGAAGAAGACCTCGGCGAATTCCCGTTCTGGCCCTATGTGCTACAGGTGTGGCGAAAGGGGCCACTTGAAGTTCACGTGCAGCAAGAAGAGCGAGGTCACCGAAATAAAGAAACTTCTCGGTGAGCTGATAGATCAGAATAAATAGTAATAATAAATATGCTTGGACAAAATCACACAGCGCCGTCTAGCCTCAAAGTAAGCAAAGCTTGTGTTATGGTAAATACTTTTTTTAAATACATACTTATTATACAATGAAAATGAAAATAAAAAAGTATTTATTGAATTAGGATTACGTTAATTATAATTTCTTCAAAAGTAAAAAATCTAATGGAAAACAAAGGGAAAGTTAAACGAGCTCATCCAGGTAGGGGGCGACGCATGCAGACCGATCAGCGCGTACGAGGGCTTACCCCGGCGAGACACCGTGCACCGATACACGCCACACACATAACCACCTAAGCGAATCATGTGCGGCACGTGCCCGGCCCCAGCCAGCCTGCCGGCGCTCACACCCGCAAGCACCAGCCGGTCTACCAGCGTCGCCCCCTGAGCTTGGAAGAAATAAGTAAAAAGAATGTCGTCTGTCTGTCAGTATGCCGCTTCAGTTAGAAAAATGATTATCTGTGGGAGAAAGAACCGGCAAGAAACCCACAGGTACATTTAAATATGATAACATTGCATTGATACATTTGTTAAGTTAATTTGAGTGAGCCTGTCTTGATTGGAATATGATGTGAACCTCTACAAATCGGTCAAGATAACAAAGAAAAAGAATAAAAAAAAAGAAATAAAAATGGTACAGCACCCTTTCACGAGCATGACGCAGGGCCCAGCCATCGTCCAATGCAACCATATTTGTAGAAGAGAACGACCCGACCCCCAGGCCACCACCAAGCAGACTTAAGTAAGCATGCACTGCCAACTGCCGTACATATTTAAAAAATATTTGTTATTCAATGACTATTCCACATCAAATCATTCTCACCCAATTTACAAAATTGTAAATTCATTAATAAATTCCTATTTCGAAGAGCTAGTACATCATACATTTTTGTCATTGATATAGAGGACAGTCCCATAAGTACTTAGCCCCACCGCCTGATGGCGCCACTATCGTAAGAGAAATTTACTATCGTGTAGTACATCCTCGTAGACAGCTACTGTCAAAATTTCATTCGTAGTTTTGTTTTGACCGCGTGTGGAAGCGGGCGTGTCCGCGGATTATAGAAAAATGGAAAAGGAGCAATATCGGTCGGTGATTCGATTCTTGTTTTTGGAATCGCGCAGCGAAATCAAAGAGCGCTTGGATGCTGTGTACGGTGACTCTTCTCCTTCAATGGCGACCGTCAAAAATTGGTTTAACGAGTTTCAACGTGGTCGCACGTCAGTTTTTGATGAGCCACGCCCAGGTGCCCCAAAAACGGCTACCATGGAGGATAACGTGACAAAAGTCCACGATCTCTTATTGGCAGACCGCCGATTGAAGGTGCGCGAGATAGCTGAGACAGTAGGCATCTCAAAAGACCGCGTGGGTCATATCCTGCATGAAATATTGGGCATGAGAAAGTTGTCGGCTCGATAGGTGCCGCGTTTGCTCACTCCGGTCAACAAGCGCATCCGTGAGACCACTTCAGAGCAGTGTTTGACATTGTTTAAGCGCAATCCGAAGGAGATTCTGCGTCGTTTCGTGACCGGTGACGAAACATGGATTCACTGGTACACACCAGAGACCAAGGAACAGTCCAAATAGTGGACTTTACCCGGCAAATATGCTCCGAAGAAGGCGGAGACTGTCCCATCGGCCGGAAAGGTGATGGGCACCGTTTTCTGGGATTTACAAGGTGTGATCTACATCGACTACCTGGAGAAGGGCAAAACGGTCACAGGGCTCTGCTATGCCGAAATATTGGGTCAATTCGACGCCGAATTGCAGAAAAAACGGCCTAATTTGGCGAAGACAAAAGTGCTCTTCAACCGACAACGCACCGGCTCACACCTCCGCCGTCGTCACGGCCAAATTGTTCGCATTAGGCTAGGAACAGCTGCCCCATCCACCGTATTCTCCAGATTTGGCCCCGTGTGACTTCTTTTTGTTTCCAAACTTGAAAAAGTCACTCGCCGGGCAGAAATTTGAGTCGAATGAGGAGGTTATCGCCGCTACGGAGGCCTACTTTGCAGACCTCCAGAAAAAGTAATTTTCAAACGGGTTAAAGAAGTTGGAGCATCGCTGGGTCAAGTGTTTAGAGTTGTTGAGAAATATTCCACTTTCTAAAATTTTCGTTTTTCTTTTGTAGGCTAAGTACTTATCGGACCACCCTCGTATGTCAATATCAATTTTATAATAGTCTTTTTTCATTAAAGTTGATTTCACCTTTTCTTTAAATTGTGATTATTAATAATACATCCAAAAATATGATTATAAAATCTTATACAGTTACCCATGAAAGATGAATTTACTTTACTAAATCTGAACAACGGTGTTACCAGTTTATTTTTGTTTCTTAAATGAGCAGTTTTCCAATAGGTATCTAAAGCATTCCTAACCACTTACTAGATGGCGCCCCGACAATTTTGGTAATTGATAATCGCTTGAAATATGTTCTTAGCAAACAGGATATAAACACTGGGAAATGATTCTTGGGAAATATTCAAAAACGTAACACATGACGCAATAGAGCTGTATGTACCTACTTAAAGCACAAATACTAAGCGCAGCCTAAATAAGCCGTGAATTGGACCTGTTGTTTTAAAATTAATTCGTGAAAAAATCTACTTTGGCGACTGTACTAGGTGGATAAATCACCTGAGGCTTACAAAACATACCGCCAAGCAAATAATAAAATCGTATCTGCAGTGCGGAAGGCTACAATGGCACACGAAATTGGAGTAGTTAACAGAGGGTCTAAGTTCTTCTACAAATACGTACGACAGCAGCTTTCATCGAGGATAGCAGTACCGCCATCTTTACGAGATAACCGAACAGAACAAGTTTTGAATAACCCGGCGGAGGTAGTAAATATCTTTGCTAAACAGTATGAGCGAGCTTATGTCCGAGAACCCGTGAATGTCGCTATTCCATCTGTGTGTGCGGGTCTTCTGCTCCTTGGAGTCAGGTGCGGGCCTATGGGGCTAACCCCGTGCCCGGGCGTCTTCTCAGCCAGGCTATGTCCTGGCTGGTCAAGTAGTGACGCAAAGATCATCCACAGTTTTGACGATTGCATTTCAATGGGTCCTGTTCAGATATCGGCTATTTTGCTAAAGAGATGCTCGACCATTTTTTCTTCCTCATTGGCGGACATCATGAACCAGTCTCAATAATGACCCAGGCTCAACGATTGAGCCTCGATTGAGGTCGTTACGCCTATTTATAAAAAGGGTGACAAATTGGAGGCTGGTAATTATCGACCCATTAGTCTTACCTGTATTGGCTGTAAAGCAATGGAGAAGATAATAGAGGGGGAGCTACGAAATTTCTTAACTGGTGAACAAGTTGTTATAGATGATCAGCATGGCTTTGTTCCTAAGAGGTCTACGGTTACGAATTTGTTGCGCTGGTTGGACGTATGGACGAGAAACTGGAATGAACGGCACCCCACAGGTGTTATTTACCTAGACTACGAAAAAGCCTTCGACAGGGTTCCTATCAAAAGACTATTGTGTAAGTTGGAACATTTTGGAGTTCGGAGAAACTTGTTGAAATGGATAGAGGACTTTTTGACCGGTAGAAGGTTCAGAGTAATAGTGGGAGATTGTTTATCTGACTCACATAACATGCATAGTGGTGTTCCTCAGCGATCAGTGCTGGGACCACTTCTTTTTAGAATGTATTTGGCTGATAGTGTCATGTTTCCTGTTATTTGCTAATGACACCAAGATCTTCGGTAATCCGCTGATATCATATAGCATAATTCAAGAGGATCTGGACCGTATAGCGCAGTGGACTAAAGATTGGCTTCTTACTGGTAAATGTACAGTTCGAATAATCCTAGACAAACTTATAAGATTGATGGCAATTCTCTTTAAAGTGTACTCTCACAAAGAGATTTGGGAGTAACTGTAACTGAAAATCTAAAATGGGAGGAACACATTATCGGTATAATTAAAATGGCCAATTAATTACTATACTGTATTCGTAAAGCCTTCTCTATAATTAGCTAGGACTTATTTTTGAAACTGTATAAAACATATATCAGACCAATATTGTAATACTGTTCTGATATGGAACCCATATTTGAAAAAAGACGAGAAGAAATCAGCCTGCTAGAGCGAGTCCAGAGAAAAGCTACAAAAATGGTAGTGGGGATTGGAAGTAAAAGCTGCGAGGAACGCTTACAGGAACTTGGACTATCAACACTGGAAAGACGTAGACAACGTGGTGATCTGATAGAAACATATAAGATCCATATAGATACAACCACCGTGGTCACGAGACGACTGCCGTGGAGGGGTGACAGCTGCGGTGATGTGCTGGTAGACTCCTACCCTCACACAGAATTGTCAATTTGTTGTTGATTCGGAACTGAGGGCCTAGTGTGAGTTCCGTCTCGATTTTACTTTACTATCGCGTTTGCGTTTACGTGAAAATTAGTATGAAGAAATATAGAGCGCCGCCTAGTGGTACGTAAATGAAGTTTTTTTCTTCATACTAATTTCGACGTAAATGCAAACGCGATAGTAAAGTAAAATCGAGACGGAACTCACACTAGGCCCTCTGCACGGCACACAACACTCACGATGTCCACGGATACCGACGATAAATCTTGAGTCTTAAGGTTATTTATTTTGCACACCACTGGGTTCCACGACGCAGAAAGCTTATATCCATCTTCCCGATTGAAAGTTTTGTACTTTTTAATTTCAATCGCTTCCAGGACCATACGCGAATAATATTGCCGGTCGGTGGAGAGGACATTAGGTACATGCAGTTCTATCCAGTGGTTTGGGCCAGAGTTGAGCAGGTGGTCTGCTATGGCAGATTTATTCGTCTGGTGGTTTTTTACTGCAGCTATATGCTCTTTGACCCTTTCGGCAATCGAACGTTTAGTTTGGCCAATGTATGAGCTTCCACAGCTACAGTCTATCTTATAGACACCTGGCGTCTGATACGGGATCACATCCTTAGGAGTACGCAGCAGGTTCTTTAGCTTGACCAAACTACAATAATTCCAATTATAATAGGTGCAACAGGCGTAATAGGAAACAGTTTAAACAGATATTGCAACATTTTAGATAGCCGTTTAGATATAAATATTATGCAGAAGCAGGCAGCCATTCATACTGCAACGATAGTAAGTAAAGTGTAAGGCGACAATATTTTTGTAGAAAGTAGGAACCCTGAACCTCCCCTTCCCTGAGGGTTTCGGGGCGGGAGGCTCAGCGAAGCACCGACGAAAGTCGAGAAAAAGGGAAAATAATAATAATAATTGGTCTGAGGGCATGTTTTCACGAGCTGGTTGAAAGCTATCATGGCCAATTCCGGCCCCGTAAATCACTCATCAAATCTTTGATTTTTCCTAAAATATAGAGTCGCATGGTGGCAGGTCTGGAATATATGCGGGAAACCACCTTTTCAGAAACCAAAAGTGACTTTGTCTTGTTCGCGGTGTGGATATGGATGGATAACAGGATGCGACCCTTGTAGTAAGATATAAAGCGTTTTAGTTCTCTTACTTGTAGTGAGATGTAAAGTTGATACGCTGTTGTCGAAATCAGTCTGAAAATCGGTAACATTTCACGGATTATGAATAAAAATCTCGCAGAGCAGTAAAAACGAAATTTCCGCGCAATATACCTGTTGCAAACTGTCTTGCCATCAGGATATAAGTACGCAATTCCAACGATGCCAACAATAGTTTTCATAATAATGAGGCACCCAGCTTGACCCGCGTACCCGGTTTATACAACTCTCCCCTAATTGGTTGTGCCCTTTATATCAGTGCTATATTCAACTTACATATCATAGCGATATTTTCTTTGTTATCATTTATTAGCTTTTAGTCCGCGTAAAATTCGGGCTTTTATATTGAATTTCGGGATAAGGGCGTCTGCTGCGTTGAGCATGACACGCGCGCGTATGCACACGTTGCGTATGCTCCAGACACTTATTCCATTGCGGGTTCAGTACGGGGCGCGAACGAAAAGTTTTCAATTTTGATTTTCAGCATGAGAAAAATCAAAAGCTTTTAAATTACATAGTTAATGCCGAAAACGAATTGTTCAAAATAAGGAACAAGCAGCGTTATACATCAGTATGAATAAAAATTGTACTTTTCATGGCAATGTCAAAATTATAAACCGTTCGACTGGAGGCTAGCGGTTCAAATTAGAGCCCCAGTAATGCAGCGCCTGCAGCGTACCTATGTATCTACGCACGCGTGCGTCTTACACTCAACGCAGCCGACGCCCTAATTATGGCCTTGCTAATCCAGGTATAAACGGTGTGAAAAAGATGTTTGAAAATTAGTGGCCTGGCTCGCCAGCTATTTCTTTTTCGAATCCTTCGTAAATTGGCACCACAGAGCAACTTTCCAATATTTTTGATTAACACAGAGGACGCATAGACAATTTCAAAATTGTATCTTTTTTTATTTCTACGTTGTGACTAACGAGCATACAGCCCACCTGTAAGCTGTAACTGCAGCCCATAACATTTCATGCATTTAGGTTTCAGGCAATAAAAATGCAGAACCGCAAGTGCGTTGTCACTGTGAAGACTAAGACGAAATGCATCATGGCCCGCATGCCTGTAATTGCGCTGGCTACACCTTATCCTTCAAACCGGAACACACAATGCAAACGACGTTGCTTAGCGGCAGAAATAGATAAATCGCCAGCCAGGCGGACTCCTCAGGCATGACAGAGTCCTACCACCAGATATTTTTTTTTATAAAAGTGCCATGTTGAACGACTTTTTAAGATTTCATACCCTTAGCTTATTAAAACACATAGTAAGAGGATGTTGTAGCATCCTGAAAATAAAATAAATGGCTGTTTCTTTCGTCATTGGGTCGAACCCATCATTAGGCTACCTGCCATATTAAAATTTTCAAAACGATTCATCAGAATCTAGTCGTTTTTGCATTGAGTAACAAACATTCAAAGTTTCACATTTATAATATTAGTTACGATTAGCGAAGATAAAAAAGATGCTCTGCGCAAAAGTAATATTGCGAACTGTACTGCGAACAGGGCCGTACCATGAGCTCTTACAGCAGGACCTAAACAAAACTGCCTTGCTTACAACGAGACAGCGCTATGTGTATCACATACGTAACTCGTAACCTTGTCTAGTTCTAAGCAGGGCAGTTCTGTTTAGGTCCTGCTACAAGAGCTCATGGTAAGCCCCTAGGTAGTATTGTGATAGATATAGAGATATAATGACATTACTAAACTATGCAATCAATCATACGCCCCACACATACCACCGGCTACAATTAACATTGCAGGCATTCGCTGCAGCTCGTCTAGGCAGGTGTGAAAATTTGTTTTCGGTATCGGATCGCCCAGTACGCCACGGTATTACGCGGTCACCACATGCGACTTGTAACTACACTAATGTCGTTTAGCACTTAATTCCCGGCTGGTGCGAGTTGGCGCCGCGCCAGGCCCAGCCGGCATTCCGAACAGTGCAAGGGCACAGCCGCTATTCTCAGGGGCTCGTTGAACGAAATGACACTGAACGACGCAGTGGCTTAGAGGCTGCGTCGTCATCAGGCCCAGTGCTGGACATAGGCTTCTCCCAATTACCGTAAGGGCGCCTATCCTCGCCTTGCAACATTTCGCAAATCGTCATTACGTCTGGCTGGAAGACGGCTTACGCTTCGGTTGCTGAGTCTCGGGTCTCCATTCAAGAACTCGTTTACCCCAGAAGTTATCAGATGTTATCGGTTCTTCGGCATATGGCCAGCTCACTGCCATTTCGGCTAACCAATTAGTAACCATAACTTTGACTATGTTCGCAGTGTTATAAAAATAACAATGGAAAAAGCTGCTGCCCGTTTTCCAGTCTACGGACACTCTAGATATTTTGTCTCGAAAACATTAGTCGCCTTATACGACACCCACGCTTGTAAGGGGTTGGTGCTATTCTACTCTGCCGGACAATACACGGCCGTATGTTGCAAATGTTATCCTTTAGAGAGATTTCGAGCCAGGCATAATACCTAGGTACATGTTTACGTCATAGTCCTGACTATTATGAACGTACAATCTATGTAGGTATATCATTCCTGTTATCATCATCATACAATGATATGATGTTTTTATATAACATCATATCATAATAATATAATATACACCAACATGTCATTTCGCTGTCATTTCTGTATAAAAATGTCCCTATTGATAGTTAGCTACCCAAAGGTTGCATGGAAGAAATCACTTTAAAAGCGATAAGGCCGCCTGTTTTCTGTGTTATCGTTACCGATATGTACCAACTATATCCTGTATTTATGCAATAAAGTGTTCATTCAATCATTCACCGTGACCCTGCTCCACTTTAGTGGAGGGTTTTGCCATAATCTCCACGCTTGGCATAGCAGTTTAACAATATTACTACGTCATGCATGTCATGCCAACGAAGCCTCCCAAGAATAACCGATAATATACACATTTTAAACCTACAATGTATAAAAAACATACACAATATTAAATACGTAGATACGTATTAATTTTGTAGCTACAAACCGCCTACACAATACAATACAATGATGGAAATTTATATGTTACGGCTATTTTCATCGCTGTATTGGGTGACGTTCATTCCGCTCCATTATAATTTTAGCTGATGCAAACATTCAATGTGGTGCAAAGTTAATCGATTTATCCTAGCCAGAACGGAGCACGGGTGCGTGGAGAAGAATGGACAAGATGAACAATAATTTAGTTAATATTCTTTGTGGTTAACAGTCGAAGAACCTATTCACATCAACCACGGCAGCGCCGTTTATCTATGTAGTTAAACTAGGTTTAATTGCTATAGGATAGGTTATTTTAATACCTAACCTACCAGCTTTTGTCCGCGACCTTGAGCGCACGAACCAGTTTCATTTTCATCTCGTCATTTTACTTCCATAATAATAACGTTAGTTTCGTAATAAAATAAATAAAAATGCTTGGACAATTCGCACAGCGTCGTTTAGCCCAAAAATAACCAAAGCTTGTGTTATGGGTGCCAGAGAACTGATAAATTACTTAGACATTTTATATTTTTTTAACACATACTTATTCTACATATAACACCCAGACCCGTAACAGAAACTAAAATTCATAATTTTAATTATCGCCCGGCCGGGAATCGAGCCCGGGACCTCTGCGTGGTCGACTGGTAGCATAATAATCAACTGAACCACTCAGGCCGTCATTCGTTCATCGGCATTTTTATGAAGTTTCTCTCAACATCCATAACGTTAAAACGTCTGGGGAGATGATGGGGCTCAAGCCAAGCCAATATCACCTGTATGCGGTCCGCCGATGATAGACGGACGGTTGTTCCATTATGGATTGTGCGTGTCAGATATAACGTAATACTGTCACACGAACAGTGCGAGGTTCAGCTAGCAGGAAGCAATTAAAGAAAACACGAAGATTCAGGGAAATGGGTTCTAATCTTTCAATCCAGAAAACTAACTACACACAATAAATTTAGAAAAATAATCTAAGTGAAGCGCAACAGTTCCTAATAGAGTCTACGCCACATAACCTCAGTCCTGGCAGGATCACAAAGTTCAACTTGGATTTCGTTAGAGAGGGCCCAATATTACAGAGTTCTTCATGAAGTATTACGCACTTGCTAACGACGGCTCGGGTCTTCTTTGAAGACTCAACTTGACAACTTTTGATGCGGAGAAAACAAAAGACTAACAAAAACATAAAAAAACGAATTTAATGTGATAGGTAATAACGCGGAAAAATTTAATATATATTCACAAATATTCCTGGAGCCCGTTCCGCCAAAAAACCAATAACTTACCGAGGTATGAATTCAGACACACACCCCAATGCTCTTAATTTTATAGTAAAACCCATTATTTCTTTTTCCAATTGTGTATTTAGAAAACGAGAGATCATTCCTTCAATAGATATACTCTAATCGAAATTCGAATCGAATCGAAACATGTGTAAAACGTAGTATTAATTAAATATTTACCAAGAACCCAAATCTCTCATTTTCTAGGAAAAATTATGAGCCATCAAAGCCAGAAGGGAAAACACTTTGCCCGATACAATTCCAAACAATAAACATGTAGGTACGTCGCGTGTAAGTCCCGTCTAATATAATAGTATGAACAAACATGTGAATTCAAAAATTGAGAAATCAATGTATTCCTATTGTAACGAATTGAACATTGTTTAATAAGGAATCCTAATAACCGTAAGTACCTACACATATATCTATTCATCAGGGCAAGACACAGAGAGCTGGCAGTCGCCGCACGTAAAATCCAAAACACCACAAAGATTCTAGTAGGAAACCGCTCGGACCCTGACTGGTAGATCCGAGGGTAAGAGGTAACTTTTAGTCGCTTAGCTGGCATTTATCGCTAGAACGAGGCAGTAAACCTTTACAACATTTTGTATGAAATTTGTATGGAAAGAGCTGGAAGAGAAAACGGAATTGTCCACTGGTGACCAGATTTAAAATGGACTTAGGTATACGCGTAATTTTTTATTTTATGTATTCATTTATTAATCCTAGTAGTAAATCGGTTCAGTTTTTCTGTGATATCTAGTCTAGAAAGACAGACAGACATAATTTTCACAAACTGTATTTTTGAGATCTACTGTTTGATGATATTTTCGACTTACTTTTGTAGAAAGAAAATAATAATAGAAGCCCGGCTTGTATCAAATTTAACGTCATTTTGTGTGAAATTTTGTGTATAAGCTTAAATGCCCTAAGTGTAAGCTCACAAAATCAAAAGCTTATAAAACGTACAAACTCTTCGCTGAAAGTGCACTTTACGCCGTATAAAGCATCTAACAAATATTTACCGCGTAATTTTTTTCAATTTTCATGTTCTCAAATTTCTTTAAATAAAACTATAATAATATCGGTCGGTATGTAGATAGGTACTTACCTTTCCTGGAAAATCAGTTCCGGCGTAACCACCTGTCGATATGCTTCGTTCGAACTTCGTAAATAAACATCCTCGACATTTCAGCTAACAAAGTGCAAAATACACCCTCTCAAGGGTGCTTTTCCAATGGGATTATTTCCTGGGGTGGCAACGTGTGTTGTATTTGAAAACTACTATTTCTGTAGAAAATAACATTGTGCAGATCCTACTAGATGTGTATTGGCGGAGTAATGTCACTATTCTATGGCATCGTAAGTAAATTATTTCGTGTGTAACGAGCTCGTTTTTTCCGCCGCCTAATAATTTCGGCTAGTGTAGTCTTTAGTCGGCAGTGTAACGGCACGCCGCGCGGCGATGTGGCGACTGTCGCGAGGGCCACGTGTGCCGTGAGGAAGCGGTGTAAACACGCGCTGATCTTGGCCAGATCTTGACCCATTAACACGGGGGAGCCGATGTCAGAGCTGTCGCTTGGTGTATTTTTAGCCGGAAGGAGGGCGCCGCGCTGGTAGCACTCAGTGTTGTGGCGGCTCGCGACGGCGCAGTGGGGCGCAGGCAGCCCGCGACCATGCGAATGCGAGCGAGGCAAAATGACCACCAGAGGCATCAGACGCAAGAAGTCCTCGCTGGGAGAAGTCAAGGTAGCGGTGCTCGGAGCTCCCTCCGTAGGCAAGAGCGGTGAGTACACACAATAAGCTTATTTTCGCTCAGTGACTTCTATTCCGCGCAATTTTACAGTTGCGCTAATTATTTTTTGATATTTTAATCGTATCTTTGTACTTATTTTTTTAGGTAGTCATGTCTATAAGCTTAAGTGATTGGTGATTTTTGTATTTGTAGGTTTTTGATAACCATGCGAAGCGGATAATTTTGTTTATTATAACTAAACTTTTGGGAAAATACGATATGTATCAGGATTGCACCGGATGAAACGCTCTATCCGGTGTTAGTGAAAACTTCGTCCAAATACTACAAAAAAAAATTTACGCGTACAAATAAGCAGTTAACGGCCGGAAGGACTGTGTTAAATATGTATTAGTTAATGTGAATCAGAAATAGTGGTCATCTGGCGTTAATGTTCTGGTTTACACTCGCGCTCCCGGGGGCCCGGCGTCCGCCTTTACCATGGTCCGGGATTTGGCAGATCAGGTAATTATAGTGGAGCGGCTGCCATCTGACCTCCGTGGCCCTGTTAACAGGAGAACCTGACAGGATTGGATCATGATTAAAGATTCAGTCACCGGAATGTGCAGGTTTTATCACGATGTTTTGCCGTCACAGTAAGAGTATCTGTTGGTGTTCAACTAATGTTAATAGTCATTTGTACATCGCGGCACTGGGGTTCAAGCGCCGTACCTCTCGCTTACGAGTCCGGACACCTTAACCACTAAGCCACCGACGCTTCTACCGAGGCCTACTGGCGTAATCATCATCATGTCCGTATTCTGAGATCAATACAACGTCTTTCTCGTCCATTTTCTCGCTCGTCATCCAGGCCATTACCCGTGGTTGTGTTCTATGAACCTATTTCGTAGAAATTACTTTAAACTGTGTGTACTATTTTATTTTATTTTATTCGGAAGATTATAGAATATACATATTCTCTATAAACTGTAGATAACAACGATGCTAATAACAAATCTTCACCAAAACATATTACTTTAGTTTATTTTTGCATTTTACAACACTATTGCAGCAGGTTAAACATGAACAACGTTAACAATGCTATACTCAACTAGACTGAAGTTACAAAATACTAAATCTAGGTATTATCGAAAAAACTTTGCAACATGCTTTTTATGATAGAGTTACTGCTGTTGAATAAATAAATATCGATACCAACCCCTTATACTCGTGGGTGTCGTACAATGCGACTAAAGTTTTCGACGCAAAAGATCTAGTCTATTTATAACACTGCGATCTCCAACGTGCCAGCCAAGCGTGGAGATTTTTCCAAAAGCATCCCCTTTCGTGGGGGAAGCCTTAAGTCCTTCAGTGGACTGTTATGGGCTGTGCTGATGATGATGATACAACATAGGAATTGTCAACGGAATCCTTAAGTTTACTATTGCCTGATTTTTTGCTAACCTTTTCCAAACTTCATTCAAAATAAGTGGTAGTAACATTCGATAGTATCACTGTGACTTTTCACGAAGCAACTATGTAACAAAATCTATGTATTAAAATTACTTGACACTAATGAATGTGGCGTAAAAAGGTAGTAACATGCCACCGATACGAAGTGACGTTATTAAATATCATTGTCAACCACCTCTAGCACTTCATTCGAGTAAAGTTCCTGAGAGGCCGTCTTATTTAGTTCGTAATTTAATTTTTTATTTGACGTTTTTGAATCATTATCATCATCATCACCTTGTTATTATGTCCCGGTTGCGCCCGCGAGCACGTGAGGGGCCCAGGGTCTGCCGCCATTTTCGAATCAAAATAATTGATTATTATCTTAGTTACATTTTAAATGTCATTTTGTATATATCGATTATTTTAATTGATTGCATTTTAACATTCAAATGAACTATTTGCTAATTCTATTCATGAAAACATTTTAAATGACAACGTAAGAATAATACTACGAATAAAGCAAAATGAATATGATAGCAAAAATATGGGCTTCAAAAGTTTGATAGGTAAGTTACTTTTATTCTGAGCTTTTACAATACGGGGTATTCGATTTCCGCTCTCATAGCTATCGTGCTCGTTGCAGGTAGGATATTGTTTCACTGTAACTGTGTTCGTGGAATTCTATTGAAGCCTTTGTATTTTCCGAGCTGATATCCTTTCCCGTCGAGAATTATTTTATAAATAGTGTACCTGTAGGAGTGCAGCGGATGTGCTCGTTAAGTTCTTGGAAATGCTGTTGCACAAATTTAATGATATCTATCTGGAAATAAATATCGAAAAATGTGAGATTTATCATGCCGGGGTTAATGTGAACGATTTCTTGCCTAGGGACCTATAGTTCAGGATATTCAGTAAAGGTGCAATTCGAGTTTTGCGATTTTACAAGGTTCGGTTCGCCTATCATCAACGAAGGGGTCCCAGCTTTTCTTGAGTCCATGCGGCAGTTTCTTTCGGTTTCCCATGAAGCTTGAAGCATTTGTCTTCGCATGCCGTGCTAATTCCTCGTACATGTTTTTCAATATTAAACTTAACTTTTGTAAGGTGTAAGGTCAACTTGCACAGTACGGACGTCTCCATGTCATCCTGGTGTTGTCCCCATGAGGTTACATGCGATGCGAGTGGTGTAAATGGACTGAGTTGTCTTAGGTCAGCTGGTCGTCTATTTAGGCACCATGCTTTGAATGAAACCATTAAGCGCGCTTTAACATCAGTTAATGTGCACTCTGTTCTGGAGTCATGGTTTAAGTAGAACGGACGGAAAGCGGCCTGATTGTGTAACTTTAATACCACGGAAACAGGGGCGCTGCTTGTTGTGAGACTCCACGTGCTGCTGCACATTTGCTTCTAGCTATTTTCCGGGGAGTTTGCGATCAGCTGGGTCAGAGATGATATAAATTACCTTTCTATATTATACAGTCATAAAGTCAGGTTTTGCCGAAGGTGTTTTTTTTTGGCCGAAGGTCGCCGTTGCCGGAACGGAAGATTCGGTCGGACACTAAAAGCGAAGGTACGAAACGGTACGGTTTTTGGTATAATACGGAGCTGGCGTACAATTTTGTATAAAAGTATTCCCAATAAATATTTTCCCAACATAAGGAAAATAACAACCCTTTTTGCTGTGAAAAAAATAAGTCTAGAAATAGATCTAAAAGTCTCTTCACTGATAACATAGTGGGCGCCATCAGCAAGGCTGTGTGCTTCAGTGAGTCGTGTACAATTGTACAGCGAATAACGCCCACATCACTTCAACATCGTAGTTGCAGCTCCGTTTTAAAATGAATAACTATTTTCATTTTCCTTTTCCACACAATGTACGTTATCCGCTGTTGATGCCTTTTGACGTTTTTCCACTTAGCTGATCATTGATCTATCTTTACATAGTACCTACCTATAAAACAAAGTCGCTTCCCTTTGTATGTACGTATTAACTCAGATCTTTTAAACTACGGAACAGATTTTGATGCGATTTTCACCAGTTTCTGTAAGAGAATTTCTTCTTGAAGGTTTATATGTACCGAAGTTTATACGCGAAGTAGGTACGGGTCGTTAGTATTGTTATATGAATGATCATAAGGTCAGGTGGTCAACTGATTCGTTGATTGACTACTCATTTAACATGCAGGCGTGTTTTACGATCACACGGGCTTCAGTAGTCAAAGTTTAAAAGCTCGCGGCGTTTGCTCATTCAGTGATATACCTAAACTTAGGTTATTTTCACTAAGACGCCAGTTTTTAAGACGCCTACTCGCCTACCTTACCTCCCTCCCCCCATTCCTGCGGTTATGCGTGCCTATACAGGGGGAGGGAAGGACTTAATCTATTGGTAATGTTTTATGACCCCCCCCCTCTCCCTCTACCCCGGAACAGAATGCTGTATGTAGCATTAAGACTACGTTCGTGACATGACAAATATTTCCAGCCGCACTAACCCCAACATTCGCAACGCAAATACCTAGCTAATTAGGCAGATTCGTGTTGATAATACCGCGCGACCAGCCGTCCATGGTTGAATTCCTGGACAGAAATTCGTGTTTAGGTGGATATTTATCCCGTGAATTCATAGGAATTTGTATCCATCCTTTGGCAATTACGGAGAGCCGATAGTTACAAAGCGAATATTCAAAAGTTATTACCGATTGAACAAAGTGAACCTTAGTAGTAAATAATAAGAAGCAGCTAAGTGCTGAACAAGAAGCAAATATAATATAATATAATGTAGATGCAACTTTTTATGTTATTGAAATTATTATAAGAAATTAGGTAGCAATTTGTATCTTTATTTTTGTTTTCTTAATAGATGATTTATTCTTCATAAACCCACTTACCTATTATAAAGAGGTTGTGATATAAATTTTAATAATTTATTATTTATTTAGGTCGAACTAAATGAAGGGGCCATCTGAAAATCAGTGTTGAGTAGTCCTTAGTGTCTGCTCAGCTTATACTGAGATTGGTACCCTCCACACGCCAATTGTTTTTGTAGTTTTCTTAATGTAATTTATAACGTACCCTTTTAATTATTTTTATTATATTGTGTGTGGAAAATAAATAATTTCAATTTGAATTTATTTGGTTATAAATTGATAGGTACGGATTGAAATCCATTTACGAATTGAAAATTTTAAACGATCAATAACAATATAATGTAAATTGATGGAAATTATCATCATTATCTTAGCGTTTATCGACTATGTCGACCTGAGTGGCTCAGTGGTTAACATGCAGTCTGCCATGCAGATTCCGGTTTCGATTCCCGGCCGAGCAGAAATTGAAATGATTAATTTTAATTTCTGTTACGGGTCTAAGTGTTATATGTATAACAATAATGCGTTTAAAAAAGTATATTTAAAGTTTATCAGTTATCTAGCACCCATAACACAAGCTATGCTTACTTTGGGGCTATATGGCGCTGTGTGAATTGTCCAAGCATTTTTATTTATTTATTTATCCCGGCTTATGATAGGGTCCGCTGTCCGCCTGGTCTTCAGCATTCTCACGTCGTACGCCATTTCCATGCACACGATTCGGCAATTTCAATCTAACGCGCCTGGGCCTCAAGGGATCTCTTTCCTGATACCGGCAGGTTTAGAGTAGATACTATTTACCTGTACCCTGGTTTACGCAGCACGTGACCATACCATCCCAGGTGAGCCTTTTCAATCTTATTTACAATGTCTCTCGGGCCAAGGCAATTGATGCTAATTTTGGCATTGAGGCAAATTGATTCGACAATATGAAACGATTAACAATTATAGCCGATTATAGCAGAAAACCGATAATACAGGAAAAACAGGAATACAATATCGTCCAATTAATTACTGCCCGAAACAAAACATAGCCTTCAGTATAAGGATTCATTTCATCCAAACACACGTCCGTGTAGCGTTCCCCTGGTCTTCGTAGCCCTAGCCGGCGTCGATCTTCACCGTATGAAGAGTTCTAGCTTTGTCGGAAAACAATACTTTGTTCCAAGTCCTTTAAGGAATAATATTAATAAGCAAGCAATTAGTGCCAACAATTCACGCTATAAAATTATTAAAGCAATATTCATTAGTTGCCCAATTAATTCATTGCAAAAGGTCAGGCGTGGGCGATTATTGGATACAGGTCCTTCATGAAAAATCAGAGTTTTCGACCTCGGAGTGCTGCAACAGGCTCAGCAATGCATATTACGTTGTTTTTGGGGTCAATCACAAATATCTCCAAAACGGTGCGTTGTAGAGAAAAGTGTTCTTCTAACGAATGAAAGCTGATAAAATTCTTACAACTTTTGCCGTATGCACTTTTTTAAATGGCTTTTTCATCTGAACTTTTGTAAAGTAGAATGTACAGTTTTCTTGGGCTATAGTTTTCTTTTGTAAAATTTAAATTTAAAATTTCTTGACATCAAAAGCATGCAAAATTACATCGTTAAAGTAATAAAATCTCCATATTGTAGTAATATTTTATGACAGAGGATAAAATCGAAAGTGCTCGTTTTTCCTGCAAACGCGTTTAATAACTTTGCTTTATCACAACACTACGTTAGTATCAATATTCTGTGACAACACTGACCGAAAGAACCTTTAAAATATCTATTGAATGAAGTTTTAAGGACAACATAGTGTAGGTAGTAGGTGTAAAAGTAACTTAAATAAATGATTCGGCGAGAGTTGCGACCTCTAAATTATTGACAACATCGCCAAAACGGTATATGACTATTTGAAAGTTTGTTCGTTACCTATACGAATTCGGTTTGGAATGTCGGTTTTAAGATCAGCCCCGCAGCTAGCTATGTACTCTGTTTTGGCGACATCAGCTATTTTTGAGATGTAATAACCATCTAAAATAAAGACGATTTACACGCTGCTTACGGGGCTTCTGCACCATCATTTCCTGGAGTAACATTTTCGATGTCTCAATTTAAACGTGGTTATGCCAGCTTTGGTGACAATGAAGGAACGGGACGAACAAAAATTTTCATCAGCCAAGATCACATTACAAGATTTCATAAAATGCTATTAAATGGCGCGGAAGTAGTTTAAATAGACACTAAAGGACACAAATGTGTCAAAAAAACTGAAATCAAGAAAAAAGATGTTTCACTATGGGCGGCCAAGTGCTTTCTACGCGAGCACTCTCGTTCCACGGGACGGCGCGATTTCCGCAGTGTTAAATTGCTATATCACTGTCCTGTCAAACCACATCTAGTCCCAAGTGATTAAATTTTGTTTCCCTGTTAAAAGTTATGCTCGGAATGTAGAGATTTTCGTCAAACGAAAAGAATATGAGCTGGAAGTTAGTCAAAAATAAAAAAAAATCCGATTTACACAACAGGTTGATGTAGATGGGACCATCACTCGATGAAGTTTCTGCACCTTCGAGGAGTCACTCTACAAAAGTATTATAAAAACTACAAAAAGATATGTTGTGTCTAGACACCTAACCTAGGTTAGGCCAGTTTTGCAGTAGGTATTGTAGGTTATAGCCCAGAAAATTGCGTATATTGAAACACTGAGACTTTTGACATAAAGCAAGGTTTTGACTCTGGTGATCGTAATGAAAGTAACAAAAATTACCACCAAAATTGGGAGGTCTGGCAACGCTAGTGAAGAAGAGTGAGAATTGACTGTGGTATCCCTGAATAAAGAAGAAATAAATAATAAACCCAGCACCGACTGCAAATAAAAATAGCCATAATCCTTGTGTTTACTAAAATAAAAATAGAAGACAAAAGTGTTTTCACAAAGTCTTTACACGTGTGTTGTATTTTAATTAAACTTTATAAAATGTCGGGAAGAATTGGTTAAAAGTAGCTTGAATAAGTATTTTAAATTGATATAGAGAAGTGTATGATACGTAGGTACGTAATTTCTTTATATCTACACTCAAAGCTTATTGTTCCAATTACATAGGTAGGTACTCGAAAACAGTCGTTTATGGATGTACTTTTTTCACGCAAATCTATAAAATTTTAAAACCGTATTTCATGATACAGCGTTATCCATACTATTTTTATTACAGTTGCATCATAAAATAATCATTATAAAACACTTTTATTTTTTACTAGTAGGCCTGGCGCGACTTCGCTCGCGTGGCGTTCTACCCCTACGCTACCAAACCCTATACCTATCCCACACCTACCCTATAACTACCCTATACCTACATACCCTTTTTTCTTTCATACAAACCTTGCCCTGACAATTACAAACACAATAAAAAAAGAATTAAAGCTGAATTGGTGCAGCCGTTCTGAAATTATACGCGAAAATGGATACCTTGCGTTATATGATTGCAATTTTTATGTAAAAAAATAGAGTTCAATGTTACTAATTTGTTACTAATTGTAATGTTACTCGCTGCTAATGTAGCTTTCTATAGGTGAGAGAATTTTTAAAATCCATTAAGCAGTTTATGAGTTTATCCATTACAAACAAACACAAACACAATCCAATCCAACAATCCAATCTTACCTCTTTATAATATTACTAGTGGACCCGGCGCGACTTCGTTCGCGTAGCGTTCTAACCCTACACCTGCCCTACACCTACCGTACACCTACCCTACACCTACCCTACACCTACCCTACACCTACCCTACACCTACCCTACACCTACCCTACACCTACCCTACACCTACCCTACACCTACCCTACACCTACCTTACACCTACCCTACACCTACCCTACACCTACCCTACACCTACCCTACACCTACCCTACACCTACCCTACACCTACCCTACACCTACCCTACACCTACCCTACACCTACCCTACACCTACCCTACACCTACCCTACACCTTAGGTGTGAATCTAAACCATTCCCAGATCCCCTTGAACACACACAAAAAATTTCATCAAAATCGGTCTAGTCGTTTGAGAGAAGTTCAGTGACATACACACTCACAGAAGAATTATATATATAAAGATTTATTATTTTTATATGATAGATATTCCGGCCAGACGCGATTAATTAGCGGAATACCGATTAATGCCATTTATTAACTGCGGATGGAGGGTGAGTGAACTGCTGCCCTGTCTGGAACTATTGATTTATTTTCTCACCTAATAGAATATATTTTTCTTTTTGTTGCTGTTTGTGTTTGATAATGTATTTTTCTTTATTGAAGCAAACAAATAGATAAAAGTGAAAGTTGCGAAGTGAACTTTACGCCACTTGATATCCTCGACGCGGCCATGGACATGCTGCGCTTTAAAGAAAGTTGAGAAAATTTTAGGTACTTGCGAAATTTTACAATGAAAACGTTAGTATAAATAGAATAGTGTATGCAACCGTATATAATAAGGTATTAAAACACTAGTGACAAACTATTATCAAGATAAACTGACACTCATGTTTTAATACCCCCTTTCATATGAGAGTTGCTTAAACTATTACAAGTAACTTCTAGTCATCCAATAGTTTTGCAGATTAAAAAAAATAACGTTTACCGTTCGCAAATAAATCTAACACTGTCAGCACAAGCATCATTTACATATCAAAATATGAATATAAAAGTAAACTAGAGATCCGACTTCGTTCGCGTACACCTACTTTACCCCAACCAACCTGTTTTTCTCGCTTATAAACCTTCCTCTTGAATCACTCTATCTATTGTTGAAAACCGCATTAAAATCCGCGTGTAGTTTTAAAAATCTAAACGTACATAAATACATACATAGGGACAGACGGCGGTCAGCACGCCCTACCAGGCGGCGCACTCCCACTTCCGTTTTCATCGTCATGAGTCCGTTCTAATGACAACATGATTCCATGCTATTGACCGGATTCGTCACGGCCGTCCTGCTATACACACGTCCACGTGTGTTATCTGAAACATGAAAACCATAGCACAGTACTATATTCGCTCGGTCACTTCTGACCACAACACATCACCAAAGTAAGTCTCATCATCATGTCATTATAACTATCACGACTGCATTAACCCACCAATACTTAAGTAACTGCTATTTGTGTACACATAAAACATACGTACATTATCATTTATCATACTAAACTTCGTAGATTGAGAGAGACTTGAGATAACAACATCATCTCGTACACAAATTAATCCGACGTAAAGTCAGCTACGGCTTCAGTTTATTAGAGAGGCGTGACAAGATATAACACCAGACTATGAACAGTTTCACAATTACCACCAATGACAATGACAAGGTTTAATCGTCGTCACCAGTGTTTTCCCCTTGATGCTCTTGTTGAGTGGGAAACAAGCCCCAATCACAAAGCTCGCGTATTGTCCTCAACCTCCATTACTGTAGGTACTTAGATCCACTACAAATATGTGACATTCCTACATAAAATTTTCAATACTCAGCAAAAGACCCAATGTTACTTTGAGTGGGATTCGAAACATTCCTTCATTAAATGCCATATGATTTTTGGTAATCCGTCAGCGCCATCCTAATTTTAAAAATAAAGAGTAATGTTGAACAGGTGTTAACAGGTGTTAACAGGTGAACCACCATACAGGCGAACCAAAGAGATTGGAAAGTTAGCTACCTTCTTGCCAGTCTATGAAGGTAGCTAACTTTCCAATCTCTTTAAAGCGAATCACCACACTGACGGACGCCATACAGGCGGACAGACTTGCACACTAGCGAAATACCACACAGACTAAGTGCCACACAGGCCAGGTGTCACTCTAGTCAGTGCCACTTTAATCGTCAAACTATGAGGCGGCATTTCGCCTCATAGTTTGACGATTAAAGTGGTTACCAAATAATAATTACACAGGTGAAACGATACACAGGGAAATGCCACACGAGCGGAATGCCTCACAGGCGAAATGCCACACAGGCTAAATGCCACACAGACTTTATGCCACACAGACTTTATGCCACAAAGGCGAAATGCCACACAGGCGGGTGCCTGTAACAGAGGTTTATAATCATCATCAACAGGCTATAACAGCTCCGCTGCTGGCCGTGCATCTTCTCCACACCCAACAGACATCGCAGCAGAGGCTACCACAAAATAATGGACCACTATTAAATAACAATCTATTTTTAATAAATTATTCAGTTATATCTCAATTTTTATTTAATGATTCTTCCATAATTCTACGTTACTACATTAATCAATACGTATTTTCCTGCCTGACACGTTCTCATCACGGTCGCGATTTGACGATACCGGAATCCTTTACCTAATCAAATTGAAATAGGACTCATTTTGAAAACTATTCAATAATAAATCATCCATATTGGATGACTGTCAATAGCTGTGTTTAGGGGTACCACGACCCCAGGCCACCCCGACACATTGCGGAAAAATTAGCACACCAAATCTATCCCACTGGCAATAATAAACCATACAGAGGAAACAACTCGATGCCATCGAGCAGTCCATAACTCCAATAAGCTGCCTTCGCCATTTTCTACGGAGAGCGGCAGCTCCTGAAACGTCACCATTCCAACTTTACAACCGGGACATGTCAGCTTCCTTCCCCGTCACGCACCCTTCCATCCATGTCCCATTGCCGGCGACACCTTAAAACTCTGTCACAGGACACTAAATCCCTCCGGGGCCGCCTCACAAAATGCAGAACCAGCGCCACACCTAACAGGTCACCTCTGTGGCGGTCAAGCTTTACAATAAATAAAAAAAATTGACGAAGGACTAGTTGATTTTTCAAAAAATACAAATCTGACGACTGCTGAAACTGGCGGTAGGGGCAAGTAGGCGGCGGGACATCGGTTCATTGGTCACTGCCATTTCAGTTGTACGATTAAAAGAAACGTATATCGATGATCCCAGTTATACCGTAGATATCAACTATGACATTAGGAAATTACGACCACAATAATAAACATTATACTGAAATTGGGTAAAATTCGTTACAATGTCTCCGGTTAAATGTAAAAAAACACGCTAACTACCTATATTTTTTATTTGGAAACATGTTGGCACCCTCCCGATTCGAAGCACTATACGGAGCGTACTCTAAGACACAACATTCTGAAGTACACTAGCTAATTGTTCCACAAACTCACTGCTACGGCATCCCTGCCACACTGTTATTACCAAATATTTAATCAATCAGCAGCAGCACCACCATAACTATGCTCAATTTATAAAAATAATAGGACTATGCTTTCAAGTATTTCTTATTCTTGTTTTCCGATAACTGACGTGACATTGGTAATACGAAAATCTGTTATGCAATAGAAGAAAATAATTGTATTAGTAAAACAAAAACTAAAAATAATGGATTGATCGATGTACAACACAAACGCAATTCTACCTATTCGCGATTCTACACAATATGGATTCCGCACAACTGACATTCAACACTTTATTTATTCCACACAGTCTTCAATTATACACAAACGTGTTTCTTCCTGTTCGCGATTCTACACAATATTAATTCCACACAACTGCTGCCATTCAACAAATTCGCTATTCTACATATTCGTTACATATTTTAAATCATCTCATCATATTGGCGTTAATGTGCCGGTTGTCCTGTCGCTCATGAGGGCCCGGGGTCTGCATTGACCATGATCCCGGATTGGCAGATCAAGTAATTACAGTGGAGCGCCTGCCATCTGACCTGCTACCACAGGAACCTGAACAAATTGGATCATGGTTACCTTCACATTCGGTCACCTCTCACCCTAAGGGCATCGGTTAGTATTCAACTAATGGACATAACTCAGAAAAGTGTCATTGGTACATGGCACCAGTGGGACTCAAACCCGGCCCCTTTCGCTTACGAGTCGGATACTATAACCACTAGGCCATCCATGCTTTTAAGGGCAGGGGCAAGGGCAGGCCCATTAGTGTATTGTTAATTTACACTAACAGACCAAACTAGAACGCGTTGCTCATAGAAGTCTCATAATAACTCTGATCCAACTAACCTGGTCAACGCTGAGAACCCTGGACTGCCATTCACACATTCGTCAACGCTGGGCGCCCTGAAAATGGTTGTATTATAACCTAAGCGTAGAACTTGACCAGGGCCTAAGTTTAGTGGACCTAGTAAAGGTTGACCAAGGTCAACTCTGGTCAACCTACCTGTTCAACTCTGGGCACCCTGAGACTGGTTGTATTGTAACCTAAGCGTAGAACTTGACCAGGGCCTAAGTTTAGTGGACATAGTAAAGGTTGACCAAGGTCAACTCTGGTCAACCTACCTGTTCAACTCTGGGCACCCTAAGACTGGTTTTATTGTAACCCAAGCTTAGAACTAGACCAGGGCCTAAGTTTAGTGGAACTATTAAATTTTGACCAAGGTCAAGTCTGGTCAACCAACCTGGTCATCGCTGAGCACCCTGAGACTAGTTGTATACCCAAGCTTACAACTAGGCCAGGACCTAAGTTTAGTCGACCTAGTAAAGGTTGACCAAGGTCAACCCCAGTCAACCAACAAACCATTGGACCAGGTTTGTTAAGTAGGGTTGACCTTGGTCAACCTTTACTGGTTCCACTAAACTTAGGTCCAGGTTTAAGTCAGCCAGTCCCGGTTTCCCAGCGCTGACGAATATGTGGAATAGCGAATCTGTTGAATGGCAGATGTGTGGAATTAATATTGTGTAGAATCGCGAACAGGAAGAAACGCGTTTGTGTATAATTGAAGACTGTGTGGAATAAATAATGTGTTGAATGTCAGTTGTGCAGAATCCATATTGTGTAGAATCGCGAATAGGTAGAATTGCGTTTGTGTTGTACATCGATCAATCCAAAATAAAATAATACACACTGTTTTTCATTGTTTGATTTAATTTTACCTGCAAAAATCTAGACAATTAATTTAATTGTGGTGTCAAACCACACTGCTGAATGAATCTAAATCTAAACATTTCCTTCAAAGGCATTGAATAAACTTTAACGGGCTAATTTAGTAACTAAGCAAATTATTTAACTAACACAATTTATTTCATGAAAAATAAAGATAAGAAAATATTTTACTTGAATAATCCAAATTAAGTTACGCAAAAACAAAGAAAACATACCAAATTATATAAGTAAGTTTCATTCGATTTTTATTAATGTGTCAATATCCCAGTGGTGCTCTCGAGGGCCCGGGGTCTGCCTGGACCATGACCCATGATTTGGTACAGATGATTTGTTGTTTACTTTATAAATCCCCCAATATCCGTACAATGAAGTCTGTCTTATATCTCGGGGTGTTTGGACTCTTGGCTGCGCTCTGAACGTGTTAAATCATTTTACATTTTAATGAAGGCAACTCAGCTGGATCGAGTAATCACTTTCCTTTTATTATTACGGTTCAACGTAGCGTAGCTGCATTTTCTTTGTCGCTTTTGCGACACCGCTTCTGATGTCATTGCGTCAAGAAAAGGGATGTGTCAGGACCATTGTCATCAGGGCGGTGATGTCAGTCTTAGATCGTATTCGTCCAGATAAATTAAAGAAAAGGTTCACATTTACTTCATTGTATTTATTATAATTCATTTTTGCACATCACTTATGATTTCACTTGAAATCAGAGCGGTATTACAATGTAGGCAGTTGAGGTAATTTACATTCTCATTTAAAAGGTGATTTTAAAATTACTTTATTTTTAAACGTAAATAATACTTTCTATAAACGAAATGTGGAGACAGTTTCAAGACGCGTCACTCCGCCCGAGTCGTGCCGTCGAGACTCTGTCAGCACGCCCCACCAGGCGGCGCACTCCCACTTCCGTTTTCTTCGTCATGAGTCCGTACTAGTGACCACATGATTCCATGCTATTGACCGGATCCGTCATATACAGGGTGTAAAAAGACCGCTAGCATTAATTGAAACCCCATATTCTACCCATGAAACTGAACAACTTTCCCCAAGAAACATACCCGCGGAAATGACTTCATAATTTCGCTACCTAAAATAAATAATTAATTGCGACACGCAATGTACATCGTCCGGCGCACGCCTCTTACTCGCCCACGTAACCAGTGGCCACTGACCCTGCGCGGCCGGCCGGCCTGCACGCTTTACATTGCGTGCTTTTACTTAAAGTGTATTTATTTCAACTTAAATTTGAACATTGAGTGTCTAAATTAATTGTGAACGAAGTAGTTATCGATACTTGATATTTTTAGTACAAAAATACAACTTTTTTTTTTAAATAATCTCGATTTCTGCCTAAACTATGAGTTTCCGCGGGTATGTTTCTTGGGGAAAGTTGTTCAGTTTCATGGGTAGAATATGAGGTTACAATTAATGCTAGCGGTCTTTTTACACTTTTTAACATATATATCTCTCTCTCTCTACTATCGAATCGGCTGTCATTATCGTTACCGATTTTTGTAATCAGTACAATACGGTATAATCAGTTGAATAGCTATTGCCTTAGCGACAATATTCTTGTTGTCCGTACGAAACGGTATTCATTTTCGGTGTAGGTAGGTACGTAAGAATCGTCTCGTTTCCATGGCCTTCGGCTCTTACAAATGAGGTATATTAGGTTGTAAACTAATACTTTAATGAGAAATACGCCCCCGTAATCTTCTCGACGGACATATCTATCTTGTAAACAACAACACCGTATACAATAGAATCTACCTAACTATAACATATTTGCCTCACCGTCGGCTTGGAATATTTTCAGCTTGAATAGCTATCTGATTTAATATGCTTTCGATCACGTCGATCAATTTAAGTAGTTTAGTTTCAATGATGTATTCAAACGTTTTTACGTCCATTCTAGGTAAGTTTACAAGTAGGTAAATTTACCTGGTAGGAAGGTAGGTATTTACCTACCTAGTTACTTGTATAGTAGTTACTTGGAATGGAGACGGGAATGGAATGCAGGGATATCGGCTTAGCATCAATATCCCAGCACTACACGCGATGGTCTGGGGTCGGCCTTGACCCGTAATTTGGCAGTTCAGGTAATTACAGTGGAGCGGCTACCATCTGACCTCCGTGACCCTGTTAACAGGGGAACCTTAAGGGTATCATGGTTACGCATTCAGTAGCCTGATGCATCGCAGTCGCATCGTTTCCTCACGACGTTTTCCTTCACCGTAGGAGCATCGGTTGAATTAATGGGTATAAAGTCTCTGGTATACGGCAGCACTGAGGATCGAATCCGGTAACTTTCGCTTTCTGGTCCGACCAGCTAACCACCGGCGCTCTGAATGGGAAAATCCCACCTATTCACAATTATTTGTTAAGTACTTATTATTAGTATTAGTCAAAATCGTAAGTGACAGTTTTTATTGTCTTTCACTGACTCAAGTCAAAGATAACTCTTAACCTATCTTAAATCTTTGAATCAAATTATAAATCAGCGTCTTCGTTTGCGGGGCGTCCTTACATACTCCCCCAGACGTCGTCCGTGTCTAGGTGGACCGACGACGTCTGGGGGGGAGGCCTACCCACGCTGCGTCCGGTACGTTGACGCCACTCGAGAACTTCACTACCCCATCGGCTATTTGTTCTTCGAACTTGTGCCCTGCCTTGCCACTTAAGCCTAGCAATCCTTCGGGCTACGTCTGTGACTGTAGTTCGCTTCCGGATCTCCTCACTTCAGATTCGATAGTGCGTAGAGACTCCTAGCATAGCGCTTTCCATTGTACTTTGGGCGAAATGAGCTTTCGTAGAAGGCTTACAGTGAGCGACCAGGTCACGTTTTTCTATTATGCAGTTATAACTATATAACGATCGAAAATCACCGTACCCACCTTACCGACAACCAAATATACAGACTTTCATGGCTCTGTAGTAGTCGGGTATAATATTTAAAATAGAAACAAATATTTTTAGTGCATACAGTAAAGGTGGATTCTAAACTACAATTTGTTTTTATATTAAACAAATACTGAAGTACCTGCTAAGTCTTTTCTTCACTCTGCAACGGGGCGACGACAGATCGAGCCGATAGAAATAGTTTGTAGACCAAAGCCGTCGGCAAATGGTAGTAAAATAAATACCCTTCTCGAAAGCTATATTCGAATAAATGAGGATGTTAAAGTGTTATAATCATAATCATCATCATCTTGGCGTTATGTCCCGGTTGCGCCCCCGGTCCGCCCAAGGTCCGCCCATGCTAAAGTGTTATCGAAGAGTAGAAACCTCCAGCGTTTCATTTGGTTTCGAAATTCTCGCATGCTGTGGAAATCGACTACTTGTCCTGTAGTTACTAATAGCCGCGGGTAATACCTTGGGTAATGCTTTAAATAGTCCCTAATGTACCGGGCTTAACTGGGAACAACACCTACCTATTTACAGATCTGAGAATAACTAAGCTTTGATTTCGATGGATAACAAGGTGAGTATTTCGCTACTTACTCTGTTGTACTCAAATTATTGTTTTATTTCTGTTTCAATGTCAGAAATAGTACGGCGTACAATGATATTTAGATGTTAGTGTTGGGCGAACGTATGAACACATTTCAGTTTACGTTTTATTTCTGTGGCTTCGACCCCGTTCGCCATTATTGCTCTGACAAGTTGTGTGTGTCATAATACAACCCATTAAAACATAATGTTGTACGATTTTTAGATTATTTTTACAAAAGCAGTTTAATAAGTAGAAAAATTTCATATCGCGTTTTTTCATTATCGCTTAATCGCTTTTTTTCATGTAGCGATTTTTCATATTCCTAGTGTTTTATAGCATACGCGTAAATTTAGTTCGCCTATGTAAATAAATATACATAATATATTGTTTTCTTTTCGAAACTCCGTTTTTCTAACTACCAGGTGCCTGGCTTTGGTTCAAAGCTAGGGCAATACGATTGGGTATGATGTAGAAATATGTGTTTAACGTTGCTGACGTAGACAATATTTGTAGTAGATAGTATAACGGAAACTGATATCTTTTGATGTCGATTATTTTACAAAAGATAGGCATTATGCAAAGTTACCACTTCTGGCTGGTACGATTTTGAATTTATACAACCCACTCTTAATACGGGGACTGTTAACATTTATGACAGAACATCTATACTATACAACAGTGACCTTAGCCTCTGCACAAATAATGAAACCCTATTTTAGACTGCTATCCAGAAGTACCGTAAAATGGATATTTTTTAAATAGACAAAAATGGTACATTATTTTTTTAACAAATTTTATACGACAACAAATACAACATACTGTATCAGGACAACTCGAATTGATTTATTCTAGAATAAAATTATGACATTCATGGCGTGACACACATAAGAAGCGAATGCGTTTTGCATAATATATTTAATTTAATCTGTCGTCTGGCGTAGAGCTCTAATGCAATTCAAAAGAGTGCAAATTTTTATTTACTTGCTAGACCACGCAACAAAAAATTCTTGATATTTCGGTAAATACTGGTCCGATTGTTACGATACTTTATAGTTTTGATTTAAATACCCTACTCAACTAGTATTCGTATTATACTAACCTAACCTAACCTAACACATTTGGTAACAGTTACGAATTGTCGAAGTAAGTTGATGACCGACCGACCATCAAAACAAATCTCGGAGCACGCAAGAAACCAGACAAAGCACAATCAATGTTTGTATTTTCATGCTTTCCTTTTTTACTCGTGTTAGCTTTGATGCTGTTTCATGATTTCACCTTGGTTACAATGCGTAGTCAACTACAATATTTTTGTAGGTTTTTGTTTTTGGCGGACAGACATCCTAAATTGTGTGTGTCTATGTACGCTTAGATCTTTTAAACTACGCAACGGATTTTAATGCGGCTTTCAACAATAGATAGAGTGATTCATGAGGAAGGTTTATAAGCAAGAAAAAAGAGTAGGCAGGGGTAAAGTAGGTGTAAGCGAATAAAGCTGCGCCTGGTCCACTTATGATATATAAATTAATGCCTTGGTTACAATGCGTAGTCACCACAATATTTTAGTAGGTATTTGTTTTTGGCGCACAGACATCCTAATTGCTAAGGATTTTTCCGCGCCAAACAATGGATTTTATTGTAATATTCTGGGGACGATATCATTGGTATAATCACACAGTCGGTATGTGGAAAATTCCCAGTCTGATTATTACAATGAGGTACCTTGTTCTTAGGTATATAAAACTTTTACAAATAAACAATTTAGGACTAATATTTTAAAAATTAAAAACGTGATCGGCGCGTGCGATGCTATTGGCGCTATGCGGCTCTTTGTTTTTTGACGTTGTCACCGCAGAGTATGTGTATTGGTGGAATTTTGTGAAAATTGCAATTTCCATACAAAATAACCGTCTGGATAACGGGGGTAACGAGGCTCCAACACCATCTCATCTTTGGGACTCAAGGTAACTTCAACTACTCGTGGTTTCCTTCTTGATAGAAAGTGGTGGCTCTATCACTGGCGAATCTTTCTGGTAAGACAGTGGACCTCGGCTGGCAAATTTATTTTTAATATTGCAACGCTAGTAATTCGAAACCGATTTGGCAATTAGCATTGGCAAATGTTTGTGTTTTCTACAAATAAATGCGGTTATTACGCACAACGAAATATGAATGTAGTAGGTAATGTCAGCGAACCTTGTAGCGGAGTGGAGGTTTGTCTAGCTAGCCATTAGCCAGATTCGGTTTTCGGAGGAGTCCGCGACGGGCTAGTGCGGGGTGGTGTTTTCACGTAAAAGTACATTTGACGTTCCTGAAAAGACAACATTCTTATAAGCAAATCTTATAAGTTCAATTGTTTTCTCTTTTTCTATTGAAAAAGTTGATCTAAATTTGGAAAGTAGGTACTTAAGATACCTACATCCACTAATCTCATACAGAAGTTTTGACAAGGACATTGCCAAAAGTGTCGTGGCATTTGTACCTAAACACACTAACGACTTTACAGTTTTTTATTTAACTATGCTACTTATATGACGGCTCCGGTACGCTTTGTTCCTTCACTTTCCCTGTGACTTGATTGATGTATATCACTAGTGGACCCGGCGCGACTTCATTCGGGTACACCTACTTTACCCCTGCCTACTCTTTTTTCTTGCTTTCCTTACCTTCCTCATAAATTACTCTATCTATTGTTGAAAACCGCATTAAAATCCGTTGCGTAGTTTAAGAGATCTAAGCGTATATAGGCAGTTACATAGGTACTTTGTTTTATGCTTTGTATAGATCGAGAGAAGTCTTTGCCTACAGGTAAGTAAATCTAAATAATTTACCGTGAAATTTCAGTTAAGTACCTGAATAGGATGAAATCGTACGAACTGGTAGCTGTTGAGAAAAGCTCGTGGAATTGTTATACTTATTAAGTTTATAATAGGTATGGCGTTTTTTGGCAATATCCCTGCGACACGCAATTCATAATTAATTTCGAACCCCTTTTGTACCTAAAGCAAAAAAATTGCTATAGGTGTATGTACGAGATTATCCTTCGCCGACTAACGACTAACCTAACTCATGACTGGCAACACCTATAGAATAAAAAAAATTTAATAAAAATTAAATCGACACAAAACACAAAAGATCCAAATCCGGTCTATAACTATCGGAATAACAACAATGAGGAGCGACGGTGGCCTGTGGCTTACATCATCAGCTCCACTTTCCCCAAATGATACTTGTCTAAATGCAAATACATACTTAATTTGTCACTGAAAATATTGAAATCGCCATATGTATGACAATAATATTTGGGGAGCTCCCTCAATTCCTAATGGATTCCATAATCAGAAGTAAGTCGTTTCCAATAGAATAAAATTTTCCAAATCGGTTTATAAATGACGCATTTCTGATATAACAAACATTAATACAATATATTATTGGGTCATAAAAAACATTCAACCGAATTGAGAACCTCTTCCTTTTTTTGATGTCGGTTAAAAACAGCTGCGGGTACAGATATCAAACTGTGGCCTGTGCAAGCGCATGGGCGCACTAACTGTAGCTACACACTAATGCGCTTATTTGCTAATTCATTAATATTAATAATATTATTAATATTTATTAATATTTGGCTAATTTTAGAAGCAAAAAGCTTGAGAGCAAAGCAAAGTGAATTGTATTGTTTATTAAATAGGCTTCATTTTTGTATTACGCCTATTGAAAAGCAGAGCGACGCGTAATATAAGTGTTACAAAAATGGATCTTAGTTTTTGAGCGATACATTTCCTTTGATTTGCTCTCACGGTTTTTGTTTCTGAATTTAGCCAAATGTAATAAGCGTATAATGAATTTTGTCTTTTCTATCACACTGCGTGATTGAAAATATTTCAATAAATACCCGTTAAAAGTCTATTTTAAATTTTACAATACCTCTACAACTACCCTCCTTATTAGCAGCGTGTGAATTTTCATTTTTCACTAATTAGGTCTTCTATTTCAACAATGTTACATCGCCGATGCTATTAGGGGTGCTAAATATAGTGAAGCGTAATGAAGTTCACAACGCCGTTTTACGACGAGATTAAATCTTATTCTCGGACGTGGAAGTCATAACCCCAGCGGCGTTTATAAACACATTGCATCGCCACTCACTCCGACATAATTGAGGTATTACACAAACGTTTCTTTTATTGTTCTCGAGGAGCGCTTTCGGCATTTAAAAGATGATGCTGCGTATGAATAATAAAAAATGGGCGAGTCGTGTCCGGTAGAGTAGGCACCCTTTACACCCGCGAGTGTCGGGCGACTACTGTTTTCGAGACGAAAAATCTAGAGTCTCCGTAGGCTGGAAAATGGGTAGCAATTTCCATTGTTATATTTATAATATTGATCTAATCTGGTCAGGTTCCCCTGGTAGCAGGGTCACAGAGGTCAGATGGCAAACGCTCATGGCGATGGATCATGCTCAAGGCGGACTCCAGGTCCTCGTGCGCGAGAGCATAATCGGGACATAACGCCAAGATGATTATTTAATATGTTGGCTATTTTAACTATTTAAATATACTTACTTATTCTGGCCATAAATACTGTTACAATTAAAAATAAACAAAATATTACATTTGAATTTGGAATCTGTCATTTTTATATGATTTTTCATTGTCTTTTCTTATTTTGGCGCCAATACATTGCACAATATTTTGCGATATTAAAATGGAGTGGGGTGATAAAGAGAACCGAATCGCTGTGATTGCATTACATAAAGTAGGAATGGAGCCAATTGCAATTTTTAAAACTCTCCATACGCTTGGTATTAGTCAAATGTTTGTGTACCGGGCTATTAATAGGTACAATGAGACCTCCTCTGTTTGTGACAGAAAAAGACTCAGTGATGGTTTGGTGGGATGTTAGCTATGAAGGAGTGACTGAGCCATACTTTTGTGAAAAAGGTATCAAAACATCGGCACAAGTGTATCAAGATACCATTCTTGAGAAGGTAGTTAGGCCTTTTAACAACACCATGTTCAATAACCAAGAATGGTCCTTCCAGCAAGCTCGGTCCACGCAGTCTTGGTTGGAATCAAACGTTTCCGACTTCATCAGAGCTGAAGACTGGCCGTCGCCTAGTCCCGATCTTAATCCGCTGGATTATGATTTATGGTCAGTTTTAGAGAGTACGGCTTGCTCTAAACGCCATGATAATTTGAAGTCCCTAAAACAATCCATACGATTGGCAGTGAAGAATTTTCCCATGGAAAGAGTGCTTGCTTCTATTGATAACTGGGCTCAACGTTTAAAGGACTGTAATGCAGCCAATGGAGACCACTTCGAATAAGCTTTTTATATTTTAAATTGTTTTATATTTACGTATTAAATCAACACATTGTAAAAGTAAAAAATGTTATTTGCAATATAAAAAATTGTTTTTCTTTATTACAATATTTATGGCAAGACTAGGTATAGCCCTAGAAGGAGCGTCGGTGGCCTATTGGTTTAGGGGTCCCACTCGTAAGCGCGGGGTACCGGGTCGAACCCCAGTGCCGCCATGTAGCAATGCATCTTTTCTGAGATGGAGGGAAAATGTCGTGATGAAACCTGCACAACCGGGACCCTAACGCCAAGATGATTAGTATTATAGTTAATTAGAAAACAATATTAATAAAATTGACTACCTACTTCTCTGATGCTACAAAAACAAAAACATTCAGACTAAAGCAAATGACGCTTGACGTAAAACATTATCCATTATTTAAAGCATAATAACGTAGGAATTAAATATAGAAGTTCTTTGTATTAATAGATACGCTGTGGGACGGAAAAATTCAAAACGCGCGTCTAAAATTCACGCATGGCGCCGTACTGATGACCTCGTTTGCGATAGCCAATCGACAAATGTGATGATTATGTGTTCAATAAACTTATACAAATTCTGCAATGCCGTTGCTGATGGTAATTTTTGTTATTGCGCCTGACTCGTTACTAGTAAAGAAAAGCCGGGAAAACATATTGGCGAAGCCAGGGTGCGTAGCGACGCACCCTGGCTTCGCGACTAGCGAGTTCTACATTAACCACGCCTGCACTCATAGGTCTACACACAAGAAGATTTTTATGTAATACGGCAGACAAACAGGCAAGCGGGCCACCTGATGGAAAGTGGTCACCGCCGCCTATGGACATCAGCAACACCAGGGGTACTTACTACCAATGCGTTGCTCGTCTCATGATTGCTCTCATCGGGGAAATAGCGACAGTGGACTGATGTAAGCTGATGACGAAGATGGAGAAGCAAACTAACTAATTTTTATAGAGCCCACTTTAGTTATTTCGTATTTGGATGAAGATTTTGAAGGAAGCACCGCTATTATATTCGACAGAGTAAAATACCGTTTGCATATCTGCCTGTTGCGTAAAAACGCACCAAAATGTTAGGTGCGTCAAAATCGCAAAAGCAGCATTGCTATCACATAGTTCACGTACCACTGTAACAGTTGCGCGCGCGCTACCATGACATGATGGTAGGTAATTTACCAATCTCTTAGATTCAGTAAAAATATGTACCCTGAAATGCTAAAAGTACTTATATAAATCACTTTATCTCAGTGTTGAAAAAACTATAGATAAAACGGTAAGAGATGACGTGTTCGCGGAGAACTCCAGTCTATTTTAAACAAGGAACCTGGAACATGGCGTATCCTGGTAAATTCCCTCCATCCGACAGGGAAAGCCAAAGCTCTGGGACGAACCTATCTGCCGTTTTTCTTACACCTTTAACAAAGACAATTGCTTAGAAAGCACGTTTGCGAGCAGTCTTCAGAGAGAGAGGTTACGGACTGTAGACATAAATAACCCTTAACTACAGAAACCTACTCGATGACAATAGTTTTGGATGAACACTTTATTGGTCGTAAAACATAATCACTTATAGTAGATTATGAGCATAGGCGGCCTTATTGCCAGGTTGGCGATAGGCCTTCGGTTGGGTCGTAGGTAATTTAACTCAACCATGTCGCTGCCACTGCGGCGCTGCGGGGGATCGCTAAGGACACTACGGCTACTATTGCTCAAAACGTGTCGGCAGTTTATCGCGCCACCTCACCTTAATTACATCATTCGTCGGCCTCTTGCTAGCGGCAATATGCCCCCCGTATTAGAGCCCTCGGGATTGGTCCGAAATGGCAGAAGACCCGATGGCATGACTCGACTCTTGTGCCATGGGAACTTAAGACGACCATACGCGATCATCCCTATCGTCCAATCGGCATGATGCTGCAGGCTGATCCAATCTGCAGTTCGTCTATATACCTGCACCATGTACCTTCATACCTATCGTCCAATCGGCAGTTCAGTCACTTCACATCGGGAGTTTTCCCCATTTTGGGAAAAAATAAAATTTTTGGAACAATTTTGGACATTATTCTGTGGGGAACTTTTTGCAAAACGTATTTTTAAGGAATTTGGAACACATGAATAAAATCGTTAATAAAATTATTATAAAAAATATATATTTTGAATTTACGCCGCACACGCATGTGTTTCACGATGACATGAATCAGGGACGGTTGAAACTACCAATGCACTTTTAAGGCTCGGTGCTCTAAAAGCTGTAATTTTTCAGCATTAACGAGCTCTATTTAGAATTGTTCCTTTTATTTGCAGCTTTGACTGTACGGTATCTAACGAAACGATACATAGGAGAGTACGATCATCAGAGGGGTACGTTATGAAACTGCAATGACTGATGATGAATCGCAAACACTAATACCCGTAGTCGTAGAAAAGGAGTTACCTGCGAGCGCGGTCCATACAAACAAAGCTTGAAGATATTTTCAATATTAACCAATAAAAGAAAATTAAGTTTTGTAGACCGCGTTTTACAAACCAATGTCTGTGTCTGTGGTTTGTCTGATTTTCGTTAACATATATCGTTTCAAAGTTGCACGGGCTTTAAGATTTCCATACAAATTTTAATACACGTGCAACTTTGTAACGATATATTTAAACGAAAATCTGATAAACCACATATATAGATATTAGTTTCTGACTCACGTCGACCAAAAATTTATTGGCTTTGGATGGATATTATTGAAAATAAGATCAAACTTCGTTAGTATGGGTCGCGCTACAAGCAGTGCTTTTTGAAAACTGTGCTCACAGCATCTGCTTTAGATCGGCGTTCTGGAACCTCTTCTAATATGCTATACCAGGGATGGCGAACCTTTATTGGCGAACGTCGCGTCAAAGAATTTTGAGTTAGTGATGTATGGATAAACGGTTTCAATAAGAATGTTTCAGGTTACCTATTCATTTCTGAGAAGAAAGACTCACATGTATAAGTAGGTACAGTGCAAGAGCATAAGTACATGCCGTGCAGTTGTTAAACGGTTTTTATAGAATTCATGAATTAATTTTTTTTTACAAACCCGTGGGTAAAGGACGAGTCATTTTTGCATAAAGGACAGCTAATTCTCCCTTCTTTTAGCAAACTAATTTGGATAAAGATGCACAAAATGCCGTGAGTGTCGCTGTAGTGGCAAAGGAAAAAGTTCCTTGAAGTGGTACTGCACTTATGCTCGTTGCACTGTACGTACGAGTAAATGAAAATATTGTTATACCAAATAGGAAAAGCCATCTTCTTTCAGACAACTAATTATTGGCATTTTATGTCATTATTGCTCGAAAGTTTTATTGCATCTAGTTTCTATCCTTTTCGATTAAATTTTGAATCCATATTGCTAGACTGAAAGTTTGACGTGCCACGATATTTTGACGCGTGCCATCTGTGCCATTGGTTCGCCATCCCCGTGCTATTCTATGCATGCGAGCGAATGAAACCAATCTATTTTATAAGTAGGTATTTGTCGGGTGTGTTTTTTTTTATTTGAAAAGTAGGCTTTCCGAGGCTTTCTCAGTCCTAGTATCACTGCGACCATTATTCGCCTCTTCCTTACAGTTCAGTGCTAATCGCTATAGCTTTTTTGTCGGGTGTAACGTAGGTATGTACCTAACTTAAAATGCATGTGATAATGATAATAACTATACAGTATTGTTGTTAATACAATAATAAACATAAAAGTATTTCAATCCTCTCGTTTAGAACAGCGCACCGCACTTTTAATTGTTACTAGCTGGCCCGCCGCGACTTCGTTCGCGTGTTGTCCTACCCTATAAACATTGCTTATTAAATTTCTCTCATTACTGCGGTGAAAACCGCATGAAAATCCGTTCCGTAGTTTTTGAGTTGAGACAGACGCGGCGTGTAACTTTGTTTTATAATATGTAGCGATGTATCTAACTTTAACAATATATTTCTGTACTCATAAGTAATATAGTTGTAGCTAATAATGTAAATTTTTCTTAACTTATGTCGTCTTTGCAGATACAAAATACCGTCAAGAATTCCTGTTAGACGGAGAAGCTATTTTTGTCACCATTTTAGACACCTGTTCAAAGGTAAATACCACTAATCTAACTTATACCACATTAGTTTAAGTTTTAAAGACAAGTAGCGAACTTAAGAAGTGTCGTAAAGTACAGTTTGTAAAAAAAATTTGTTAAAGTTGCATTGCAGCCATCGAAACACTAGCAATAATAGCACAACGTTCTTAATACTTTGGTAATAGCTGCCTAAGTACAGTACAGCATGGTATGGATCTTCATAATGAAACAGGCTTAATACATTTACTGTCATTGAGAAATAAGGACATTGACATCTGGGATAAAGAGCATCCTTCACTAAAGTATGGTTCATGTCGCACTCTCTCGTTGGACTCTATTTATAGACTTGTTAGTTTTTATTTGCTTCATTGTATCGGTTGTTTACGTAATCATCCACGCTTAGATAAATTCGATATGTACCACACCTACTTAACACACTTCTGCAGGACATGTCACCTGTAGCCTAATTACGTATACTCTGTTGCCACCAATTCTCTGAATTCAGTGATTGAAATTGTTACTTTTGCGATTACGTATGATTGATTTAATAGGAACTTTGTTAGCAACTGAACCCATGAAATCGATTATATCTACGGAGTCCCAAAGGTACCAATTTCAATAATTGGAATCAGAGAATTGTTGGCGACGTAAGAAATTAGCATACTGCCGTGACATTGCACAGTAGTGGCACGAAGACAGCCAAGCAGAAATCGATGCGCATTTAGGTTTTTTCTCGCAGTCTGGATGTTTGTACAGTCTTGCCATGAAGTACAATCACGCCGCAAAATGCGGTGTAACTATTTTAAACATAGTTGTCAGAGATCTTTTAGCGGGACCATTTCTACGTGACGTTTGTTTACTTCCCGCGCCGGTTCCAGAGTTTGCCACTGGTTTAGCCGTGTGGTGTCCGTCAGATACACCTATACACGTCCGTGGGGATATCGCTCTAATTCATTCCACTCTCCACATTGTGGTACTAGTACGAGGTGGCTTTGTACCTCGTTAGGCTAGACTGGAAAATGGGCACCAGTTTTTACTATTGTGTATTTTGTTCATTGCTTATTCAATTCCGGAGACCTTCAGCTTTGGGGCCTAATTCTCACGCTGTGACATCTCGAATTTATCACCTGGACATCGTCATGAATCAATGGACCTGGACTAGGACTTGGACCAAGACCTTTACACGAGATATCTTGCCGCACATAACCCTAAGCGCACGACTGCATCGGTACAGTCGCACGTTCGTATAACGCGCGAAAAGTAGCAGTGCCTCATCTCTGTAAATTTTGTCCAGAGCTTGGACGAGTTGCCGTCGCACGACACGCTGCAGTGGGCGGACGCGTTATTCCTGGTGTACTCCATCACCGACCGGGACTCGTTCAACTACGTGCGTCGGCTCAAGCAGACCATCCCGCCAGAGATACCCATCACGCTCGTCGGCAACAAGGCGGACATGGTGCACTTGCGTCAAGTGAGTAGGTACAACACTGATCCACATGCTTGCCAAGCTGCTGGCCAAGCCGCTTGCTCAGGCTTGGCAAGCGGCATGGCAAACGTGTGGACGTGATTCAACAAAATTATCGCTAGGATTTGGCGGCACGCATACGCAAGCCAGGCGTCCACACGCTTCGAACACAATACAAATGTCCCATGTGGAGGCTTGGCAAGAGTTTGAATGCACCAGTCACAGGTGTCGACGGTAAATAAGGCGCATCGACTGCTTTAGGCTGCATAATTAATCACACACGTGCAAGAGAGACGACGCTCTACGAAACCGAACTAGCTGATGTTCCTTATTTTCCGGCGACAACCGTTAGATGGATATTGAAGTTTTCATTCCTCAAGTATATATATGTCGTCGCCAGTCATTACGGTCGGTTCGCTCGTTCGCGCAGGTTAGTGGCGAGGAGGGCGAGATCCTCGCGAAGGACTTCGAGTGCAGCTTCGAGGAGGTGAGCGCCGCCGAGCAGGTGCACCAAGTGGGAGGCGTGTTCCAGGAGCTGTTTCGCGAGGTGGCGGCCTTCCGGCGTCGCGCCAAGCAGAGCCTACTCGACCGCGTGCTCGGCTCGCGTCACGCCCACCGCGTCTACTCCCGCGGCAAGAGCGACAGCGCGCTCCCCAAGGAAGGGTGAGGGTGGTTTAAGCTGTGCCTCTGCTACGCAATTTGCCGCTACTACGTCGCGCAGCTGCGGGCACTGCAGAAGTACAGACCACCAGCGCGCGACTGCTGTAGGCTGGCTAGGGCTAAGGATCCCCAGTAGTGCTGAGTACTTTTGGCTTGCGATCTCTAATGATTTGTATTGAATTGTTTCTTATAATTATTTCAAGGCAGAGCTACGATTTTCGTCTTAGCTTTTTCTTGATATTCTGTATGTGTCTGCCTGTTCTTGTCATTTAGTACTTACTTAATCTACTATCGAATATTATTAAATAGATTTTATTGTATAGGTACTGAGGATACCTTGGTATTGTATTCTGTTTAAACTAGTTGCCAATTGGTATATCAACAGAATGAACTCTACCTCACTTACTTTTACCTTTACACTACTCTACTTCTGCACTACCAATCCTTTAACCGGCCTCTACCCTTGGTTTGCCTACCCTGTCGTAACCGTGCCCTTCAATAATTGTCCTAATGGCAACTGTGGTATGGTGTCAGTTAGCTTCTTCTATTACTATCAGGCAAAGTTTCAATCCCACTGCAAGAATACGAAGGCTTCCAATGAACTTCCGTATTTCTTATTTTATGTAATAATAATATACAATTTAGACACTATAGAATGTAAATGCTTGTTTAATTAAAATTTGAAATATCGCAGGGAATGTATATCAATACAGTGGGCACGGTGCGAGTTAGTTCGCGTGGCGTCCTACCGCCTTGAATATTACAAGCCATGGTATTTAGACCTACATATTTTAGTTATTTTTCTCAGTCGTGTGTATTATTGCCAGGTTTTTGCTATGGGTGTTGTATAAAGCATCTCCGTAAACCGAGAAATTAATCGTTAAAAACTGCGATCCCAGCAGCATTCCCTCATCCCCAGCATTTTTTCTAGTGGGATAGATTATTTTTCTCATAGGTATGAGATGGGTAGGAAGTGAAGTTAGTCGGTTGCAAAGTCGGTTTGTAAAGAGCGCAGCTCAATGTTTTAACAATTTTGGCATAAAATGCAAATTATAAATACATAATAAAAATATATATACTTAATTCTTGACTATATTATTGTACTGGGGCCCTATTTTTGAATCAATCTCATCGATGAGAGCGCGCGCGTGCGCTTACTGACTCTTTCACATTCTTGGCTTAGATAGAAAAGACTGGCTTTAGAAGGCGAGCGCTCGTGTGGATGCGAGCGGTTCAAAAGTAGAGCCCCTGATGTAACTGTATTGGCTATTTATTACACTTAGCTTATAGTCAGCTAGTCATAAGTACTCCTACTATTATAAAATGTAGGTAATCGTTTATAATGTATTCTTATTCAGGCTTGTGTATGGAATAGCCTAGTCTTAAGTTATTTAATATGAACGTATCTTGCACGATTAGGCATTTTCCTATAGCTACAAGCAGTTACCCTACGATTTTCGCTTGTACCTTTGTAAAATGAGATTGTGTACTTTAAAATTAAGAATGTTGCGCTGCTTTTTGTGAGGGATTTTTATAATGGAAACAGTTGAAATGACCAGATTTATTTAGATTTTAATTAATGACAGTTCTTTGAAGCCGTTCTTCGTGCCAAGTTGATGTAACATTACCTAGGAAAATTACAAAGTTTATAATAACCCTATTATTTAACCAAATTCTAGAGCACTTGTATTTTAACATAGTATATAACGTAGTAGATATAATTACAAATGTTAGCTATTTGTCTATATACCTAAGTATAACGAAAGTTTTTAGTGAGAATTTTACAATGGAACCAGTTGAAATGACCAGATTTACTTATACTATACTTAGATTTTAATTAATAACAGTTCTTCGTGCCAAGTTGATGTAACAGTAATATTAAGTTTATATAACCCTATTATTTAACCAAATTCTAGAGCACTTGTATTTTAACCTAGTAGATATAGCTAGCTAGCTATATGACTGTTGTATACATATGTATAACGAAAGATTATAGTGAGCTAGCTTTAAGTAGTTCTTTTCAAAACGTATTCATTTAGTATGTCTAATATCTTATTCAGGCTTAAACTTCGCATGAACGTATCTTGCACGATTACGTATTTCGCTTAGAAAGCACCAGGAAAATCCCCGCGATTTTCACTCACGTGGAAAATGTTCTTGTAAATTTTGGTTTCTATTTTGTGAAGGAATTTTACCTTTTCCTGGAAACGACGAGTATATCCGTTTAGTTAATAATAGGTGTTAGGTTTACGGGATGTGTTTTTCAGTACAATATCTAGCAAGCTAGTTGTTTGTACAAGCTGCTGCAGAGAGAACTGATCCCCCCATATATATATTGTGTGTTAGGGATCCATTCACGTTGCAGTCTATGAGGCTATCCCCATATCATCAATTCTATTATACCTAATAGACCGATTCTAGACGTAATCTTGTTAATTTTGTTTATTAGAGTGAGTATTTTTTGTATATATATTATTTTTTTGTATTATTAGATGTTTGACATTCTTTGTAGTTTAATGCTTAGTGAGATTGTTTTGCATTTTGGGAAATAAATAATTGTAATTTATGAATATTTTATAGAAACAGCCCTATGGCAATTACTCGTAGTACTTATCAACTTAGACGTAAGTGACATTGGGAGTAAGAAGTTCGTAAAAAATATCTTCAGTAACGATTCGTTAAACTTTCCTAAACTCTTCATGCGTTATTATCGTAACAAAGTTTTGGCTTATTCAATGAATCTTATGTACACATAATAAGTTTTTAAATATTGTCGTCAGTAGAAATCCAATAATATGCTGAAATTGTAAAAGACAAGACACATTGTAGTCGTTCTGTCCAATCATATTTGCAGGTATCAAGTTAAGTAAGAGTTTAGACACAGTTTGTATTACTGGATATTAATGTAATTTAATATATAAATAAAGGACTTTATCTTAATGTGAAATGTTTTTACTCAAATGCCCAACTTTAGCTAAACACATAGATTTTAATTTTGGAACTCAGAATCTTTCTTTGAAATCTTTCGTTCTTTAAAAACCCTTCACCGATCCGAACCAACTACATATCTACTTACACTAAGTAACAATAAATTCACATGGACATGGCGAAAACAAGGTCCTCCAGAGATCAGAAAGAAAAGGACTGCAGTGTTCCTGTTATGCTCCAAGTCTCCAACCCTGCCTGCCAAACAGCGGGATAATTCATGTGGGAAAGTGACCATATTCCCTAAGTAGCTATATTTCGATATGGACCCCTAGGTATAGGTATGTAAGTAAAATGTATACCTACATAAATATACTTTACCTAATATGAAGCAAAAATTAGGAAAAATAAAGTAAGTATGAGGCAATAGGCGCTTTTATAATTGGTAACGTGACGATATTACCGTGGACATCCACGAAATACGGGAGAGGTGGCATCTCGAAACGTTTCTTATTTTACCGATTATTTGACTTATCCCTTTCAATACGTATCCCTTTCATGCCACATTTCCCCCATATCATATATTAATTTATTCAAATAAATAAATAAATAATGGAGGTCCACAATAATATCGTCACGTTACAAATTATGAAAGCTTCCAATAAATAAGTTCGCTTCAAATCTCAGAAATCACCCGATTCCTCGAAAGTGTAAACAGAAGGGATAATTAACACAACGTGAAATTGGAAAATCGAATTATTATTTTATCACAACTTCATCAGCACGATAATATAGGTCTACCCTACCCCTTTGCGCTCCAAACCTAATCAAGCTCCACCGCGCCACCGCAACACGATAAGTACCTGCCATTTTTAACGAAAAATTATCAATTTATAATGTCTACCCACATTACCCCTCAAATAAATCAACATAATACTTCTTATCTAATATTCCAATTAAACTAATCATTCGCGCGTGATTTCCATGTGACAAATTCATGATCGATTTTATGGCACAGCTCAGCTCAGCATTTCTATCAGCTCAGCCAGGATCAGCTTGGCACAGCTCAACACAGTTCGGCTTGGCTTAGCTCGGCTTCCCTGTCCCCTCAAGGCAGCTCAGGGAAACAGCTCAACTCTTACGAAAGTAAGTAATGGGTACCATTCGAGCGTATTAAAACGAACAAACTTCTCATACATTACATTATGTACTTATATCAAGTTGTTCGAATTTTAAGGGTGGCAATTTATTTTAGGGTTTCGTACTAGAATAGTAAAAACGGAAACCTTTACCGTCTCACGGCCACAGGCCTATACCTATGCAACTCTAACATATAGCCAATAGAGAATTGAAATTTTTACAGAATACTTGGTATTGTGGTACCTACTCATCATCATCTACCTGCCCACTGGTGTGGTTAACAAAAAAAAATAAAAAAATCGTAATTGTATTATTTCTCCATCGTATAACGATGGATCCAAGAGGCACGCAGCCGATCGGCGTGGAATGTGTCGGGGAGGAATTTATGTTGGTACAATGGCTGAGAATAATATTCATATATTAAATGCTTTTACTATCAAACTTCGTGTGATTATAGTGCTAATACATAATAGTATTTTATTATCTTTCACTAATGTTTTACAACATCAACAAAAAACCGGCGTGAGTCGGGAACACGCATAACAATTTCGTAAAAAAGGAATTTTACGAATTATGTTGCTCTGACATCAAAATCTTGTTGCTAATTGAATAAAATACTTAATTACTTATGTGTGAAATTCGTATGCGAGTTCGGTATCCCCGTAACCACCTCTCATAACCTATCAAGGGTACAAGGGGAAAACCATGTTACAACTCATGGAGATTTGGACCGGCCAGACTAATCAATAATACTTATTAGGGTGGACTATTTGTACCTGAATCTTGCGAGCTTGTGAGTGGAGGGGAATAAAAAGTAGCCCATGTCCAGGGTTAAACTATCTTCATACCGAATTTCATTACGGTGACAGATAGGTAGAGTTACTTTTGCATTTATAATATTAGTAGGGAAGAAGCTTTGACGAGCGTCGGTGGCCGAGCGGTTACAGTATCCGACTCTAAGCCAGAGGTCCCGGGTTCGAATCCCGCTCCGGCCATGTACCAATGACTGTTTTTGTACTGTGTTATGTACATTAGTTGAATACTAACCGATGCTCTTACGGTGAGGGAAAACATCATTAAGAAACCTGCACATTCAGGCGACTGGATGTGTAACCATGATCCAACTGGTCAGGTTCCCCTGAGGTCGGATGGCAGTCGCTCCACTGTAATTACCTAACCTGCCAAATCCTGGATCATGGTCAAGGCGGACCCCGGGCCCTCGTGCGCGAGAGCACAACCGGCACATTAACGCCAAGATGATTTCTTTTATTATTAGTAGGGAAGAAGCTAGACTTGCACAACGCACCTGCGGGGCTGCACAATCAAAGCAAAAGGAGGGGTGTTATAAGATTGACAGGTGTATTGACGAGCTACACTATGATGTACTCTTAATTTGACACATAATAATAATATTAATCTTTCACCACTCTAATTTACGACGGCATGGCCTGTGGCACAAAAAAGAAAGACCCGCCCTAAGCAGAAGGTCCACTGGAAATAATGCGCCATTTCCGTCATCCACACGTTGACGTTACGTTTACAGGCTTTCTCAAGTAGTTTCAAGCAGTGCGATTGTTAACGCGAGAATTCGTTATTATTGAGAAGATAAAAGTACTTCTACGTAACTAAGATAACTTAATAACAAACAAGCAACGCACGCAGAGTCCAAGAACTGATGGGTGACCATTTCAGACTTTGAGGCTAGTCGAACTTCAGCACCGCTACGAGTTCTAATGCCGATGGCGAAGCGGGGTTGACCAAGGTCTTCCGCTAGAGACCCTAGGACTAGTTGAACAGTTTCAGGCACCACGTGACTTTTTTCAACAGAATAAGAAACCGTAATGCCACCTTAATTTTTTCCAATCGGAAATGCCTGTCTAGTCTAACATAAAAAAAATCGCTGACCACGTTCCTTCTCCATCATTACATCAACTGACTAATACCATAACATTGCATTTTCATCAATTTTCATGTGTATGAAATTTTCACTTCAAGCACTTCAGCAGGGTCTGATGATGAAATCAGGTGGCGATGAATTTAAAAAAAATGAGTATACCATAAATTATTATTACGCTTACTATTAAATTCAGAGTAAATACAGTAGCAACCCTAGTGATTCGGCAAGATTACGTCATAGTTTCCGAAGCCTACGGGAGTGGACCTTCTGTTAGTTCCCTATTTTGTGCCTGTGGTCAACGTAGATGACGTAGTGTAGAAATTCAGTAGCCAACAGAGTTAGACAATAAAACCGCTGAGTGGTTCAGTTGGTCAACATTAGCTATAGCACAAGTGTGTCCGCGACAAAACCCGCGCCGCGAGAGAGCGTTTGTCTCTTTCTCTCAATACTCAGACGAAATAGATAGCAATACCTATGTCGCGCTTTTTCTCGCTGGGACATCTCAAATTCGACATATTCTCTTGCCAAAAAACTGTGTTTAAAGTAATTAAAACGTCACTGAAATTGATCTTTAATATACGACTGTCGAAGATAGTTGAGAAAATGTTTTGTGGCTTTAATCAAAATGTTTGATATACCAGTTGCAATAGACATTTCAATGCCATTTTTAATGGAGGTATGTAGCTAGAAAAAAATTTGAGATGTCACATCACAGTGCGAGAATTAGGCCAAGTAGAGGTACCGGGTTCTATTCCCGGCCGGGCAGAATTTGAAAATATTAATTTTAATTTCTGTGACAGGTATGTTAATGTATAAGTTGTTTATCAGTTTTCTGGAACCCGTAACACAAGCTTTACTTTAGGGCTCAATAGCGCTGTGTGAATTGTCCAAGCATATTAATTAATTTATTGTGTGTCCGTCTGTGTCATCGTAGCTCCCGAACAGTAGGAAACATTTAGAAACGGTTCTTTATATTTGAAAATCAGTTTATTCGAGATGGTTCTCTGGCCCTACCTATTTGTTTTATTGATCACATGCATGATCATAATGCTATTATTATGTAAAATTGGCATTCATCATCATAATCATCATCTTGGCGTTAATGTCCCGGTTGTGCTCTCGAGAACGAGGGCCCGAGGTCCACCTTGACCATGATCCGACGTGGAGCGACTTCCATCTGACCTCCGTGACCCTGCTACCAGGGGAACCTGACCGATTAGTTCATGGTTACAAATTCAGCTGCCTGAATTTGCAGGTTTCATCACGATGTTTTCTCTCACCGTACGAGCTTCGGTTAGAATTCAACTAATTTACATAACTCAGAAAAGAGTCATTGGTACTATGGCCGCAGCGGGATTCGAACTGGTACCTCTCGCTTACGAGTTGGATGTTCAACCGCTCGGCTACCGACGCTCTACATGTAAATTGACATTGTAAATGCATTAATATTTTACGATATGTAAAATAATGTTTTGACTTGTAACGAATGTTATTAATAAGTGATGAGATGATATCATACCAATGACAATACAACGTGTCCAAAACTCTACCACGTCTTCCTACCTATCTTGTATCTAGGTAAACACGATATAACACGCACCTAAGTATAAAAACGGTTGTGGTCGAGTGTCCGTCAAGGGTAAATCATCATCATCATCATCATCACAGCCCATAACAGTCCACTGCTGGACTGCCATAATCTCCACGCTTGGCAGGCGGGTTGGAGATCGCAGTGTTATAAATGTAACAGTGAAAAACGCTGCTGCCCATTTTTCGGCCTACGGAGACTAGGTCTTTTGCCTCGATAATATTAGTCGCCTTGTACGACACTTACAAGTGTTGGTACTATTCTACTCTGCCGGACACCACACGGCTAAATAGTTATGAAAAATCTATAAGTGTTGTAATTAATAATAACTATAAATAATTTACTGCTCACATTATTAGTTACTTTTTTGATAGGTAACAAATAAGTGCGTCACAGCAGATTCCCCTTTGCAAATAATAATGTGTTTATAGCCGTCAATAGTCACAAAGGCAACCCCCGTAGTCAGGGATGCGACGCAGAGCGGGGTGCGCCCACCCCTTGCGCCCGCGCAGCCGCCAGCCAATGAGAAGCAAGCGCGGATGACAGTTGAAGATTGACGGACCTTTTGAAGATGGAGTCGCTATCATAAAGACCGCGTTTTCCTGGAAAAACTACCGTTGGTTATGTAAGTAGTTAGTTGGTATTTACTAAATAACTTTAGAAAACTGCGTATTGGTAATCACAACACTTTCATTTATTTTTAAAGGTGGAGATAAACAGTGGTAAACTTATTAAATTAAGCACTTTGCGTAGTAGGGACATACACGCAAGCTGCGGATTCGGCGGAGAAGCAAGCTAAACTTAAATCAAAAGTTGTATTTCATAGGTTGCATTTCGGTGAGTCTATACTGTACTATCTAAATCAGGGCACAAAGAGAGGGTAGACTTCCTACCTTTAAGTCGTATATCCGCACGCATTTTGATACGACCTTTCTTAATGCATACAGAATCCGCTAACAATGCCAATCCATCTGAGCCGAACTAAAAAATTAAAAATAAACAAACACAGGTCCCTTTCCTTTTTAGAAATCTGTTCAAAATTAGTTCGTCTCTGTACAAAGGTAATTACTACAAAGTTTTTCGAGCATAGTGAGATTCTCTATCTACGCTATCTAAACTAGTAGAACAGAATAAGAAATTAGCTAATGGGGACTGACGGACAGGTATTGAAATAAATAATTCGATCTCCTGACAAACGCCATCAATTTAACAAAGAAAACCTACCGATTGTCCGATGATACAGTCGTAATTTCCCTACAGTTTAAATATCGTTTTCCTAGTACGTGAAAAGTTGCGTGAGCGAGCTATTTGCAATATTAATATTGCGTCCATTTAATTTGTACTGCATTTAATATGAAACGTATATTTACATTGTATAATGCGGGAATGCATGATTGCGCGCCAGAATACGGGGAAATCGACGGACGAGGAATTTTCAATTTAGAGGTAGGTAATTATATTTTTATTTCAGTTGCCGTGGTACGGTAGGGCTGCTGGGTCGGGCTCAGTCGGCGCGCAACCCCCGTGACGCTGCGCGTGCGTCACTCCCCGGCCAGCCACCAAAACAGGCACCACACATTACGGACAGACAGTGCAACTTTGTTTTCTCAGTGAAAGTGAACCGGCGGTGTTAATATTGGATTTCAGACGTGAGTACGAGTAAGCTTTTATATTAAATTTAGTTTTATTTTATGCACGGCGATTTGTTGGTACCTGTGACTTTGACGTTGTGCTTTTGCGAGTGCATATTTCGCGTATGTAAGTGAGTGATATCGGGCTTCTCGTCAACAAAGGTAGGCGGTAGGAAACCCGGAACATACCCTTAAAATTTGTAATATTAACCGCGATAGTTTAAAATATTATGTTGTAAGTGAGGTGTGTGTATGTAGCTATCGCGAATTCGAATTTGACATTGATAAAATTTTCAATACTTTAGTACCTATTACGAACTAATAAATAAATAAAATTGGGATTCATTTATAATTTGTTTTTCAAAACTTTACATGAATTTTTTTCTAGTGGTCATAGTTATCCGGGCGTTAATGTCCATCCATGTGAGCTCGGTGACCCTGTTAACGTAGGATCCTGACCAGATTGGATCATGGTTACACATTCAGTCGTCTGAATGTGCAGTTTTATCACGATGTTTTCCCTTGCTGTAAGAGTATCGGTTAGTGTTCAACTAATGTACTTAACTTACAAGAAAGACATTGGTACATGGCAGCACTGGGGTTTGAACTCCGTACCTCGGGGTACAAGTCGAACCTCTTAACCATTAGGCCACCGACGCACCTCTCATTTAAAACAAATCTAATTTTAAAGCAAACAAATTATGAAGACGACCTGAGTGGTTCAGTTGGCTGACATGCCGGTCGCAACGCAGAGGTCTCGGGTCGATTCCCGGCTGAGCAGAAATTGAAATGATGAGTTTTAATTTCTGTTACGGGTTGGGGTGTAGTATGTATAATAAGTACGTATTCAAAAAATTAAGTATATAAGTAGTTTATCAGTTATCTAACAAAGATTACACAAGCTTTGCTTACTTTGGGGATAGATAACTCTGTGTGAAATTTACTAAGAAGAAGATATTGTTAGCTTTAAAATGGTATGTATCATAAATACTGTATTATGTAAACGAAATATGTTAGTAAATATCAGTATTAAGCTTTATAAAAAATAATTGAAATTGTTTACTATTTATACAGAGTGAGCGGATTCATAGATTCATCAAATGAGTGTGCAAATCTTAAACTGTAATAGATAGGTTAGATCATGTGTTCTAAGAAACCCAAGGAGATTTTAGAAGATTTAGCCCTTAACAACACGGCTTGCACCAAACTCTTAAAAACACATTTAAGAATGACGTTTCACGTAATTTTGTGGTGCAAGACGCTAAAATGTACAAAACGAATTATTCAAATTGTTGGATCAATGGTGAAGATCAGGCAAATTGGAGGAGAAAGAACAGGAAAGCTGACCCTGACAGAAGCCGGAATTGACCGCTCGGATAAATTATCTACAGTTTACACTATCAAATAGGTACTGCAGTAAAATAACTTGCGTGTTTTTAAAAAGATGGACCGGGTTAGTTCCCCGGTTATGTCCAAGTCATGATAAAAAAATATAATGCTCTATTTTTAATTCTAATATGAAGAATAATGAGGCCATTATTACTAAGAACCTCATTATTACCTTATTGTAATTTTAGGTTCCGACTGCTGACCGATTTGGATTGTTCACCCTGTATACAGAGTGTAGCCTGTAACAAGAGCAAAAACTTAACATTTAGGTACCTACCTAAATAAGTAATTGATATTATCGTATTCGTGTCGATCTATTCATCATTTCAATTCCTGCTCGGCCGGAAATGGAACCCGGGACCTCTGTGTGGCAGACCGTGGCATGTTTACCAACTGAACCACTCAGATCATCAAAATACCTACCTACGTTTACTTAGTTTATTTTTCCAACTAAAATAGAGACAGCAACATAGAACAAACAATAAAATTTACTTCACCCATACTTCACAAAGAGACATTCTTGAAAGCTCAGAATAAAATAATCCACATTCATATTCATAATGTTTGCTTCAAACTACTCGAAACTAACCAACTTGCAAACAACACATCCACAGACGACTAGAATATTGCAAGGACGATACAATTTATAACATTTATAAGGCGAATAGTATGTAGTAGTACGAAGTATATAAAGCTAGGAAAAGGGATAACTTTCTTTATTCGTATTGAGTTCTGTGGAACGGAATAAATGGAATAGGAACAGGCTCGGATCCAGGGAGAGGGTGGGGGGGCGCAATGGGTGCAATTGGCTGAGGGGGTTACGGTTTTATGAGCCAAAAGGCCAAAAATTTGAAGCTCGCTGCGCTCGCTCAATTCTTTTATGGATTTTATCAATCACTCCAACTTTTTAGAACCGAAATGTCAAAAATTTCAAACTTGCTCCATTCGCTTATTCATTGCCTTCAGTTTTGTCATACTATTTACCAATCTTTCAAAACCTAAAATTCTGAGCTCGCTACGCTCGCTGAAATATTCATTTTAACAATTACTCCAGATTTTAAGAACCATAATGTTAAAAGATTCATGCGCGCTTCGATTGCTCATTCAATAATTTTAATTTCTTTTATTGTCTTTTATTACCATCAGAATCACACATCATCACAACACCTAAGCCAAAATGTCAAAAATGTCGAGCCTGCTTTGCTCGCTCATTAATTTATTTCTCACCCAAGCTTTTAAGACCTACAATGTCAAAAATTTCGAGGTCGCTGCGCTCGCTCATTCATAGGTTTCAGATACTTTTCTTATCATTCACCTAGCTCGTTGCGGTTACTCATTCATTGATTTTCTTAAATAACTGTTGTGAGAGTCAACCATTGCTGTTAAGACCTCAAGCTTTTATAACCCAAAATATCATAAATTACAAGCTCATTCCGCTCGCTTATTCATTAAATTCACTCCAGCTTTTAAGACTTAAAACGTAAACAATGTCGAGCTCGCTCCGATCGCTCATTAATTGATCACCGCAGCTTTTAAGACCCAAAATGTCAAAAATTTCTATTTTCTATGCACTTTCTATGTTCTCCCTCAGGTTTTAATACCTAAAATTTCCGAGCTTGCTCCGCTCGCTCACTCATTTATTGATCAACCCACTAAAACTCGCTCATTGAGTAGAGAATACCTATAATAAGAAGATACCTATAATTTTGACTTTTCCTTCCTCAACCAAATCCTGGATCCGTGCCTGAAAAGGAATAAATTGTGTCTTATTTGATTGTGGAAATTATGCATTGAAATGGATAATTTGCAGCAGTATTTGTTGAGATTCACATTCTATAGGTTTCTTATATAATTCAAGACATCACCTATCTTCACAATGTCCGTAGCGTGATTGATACGGCTAGTCGTGTTTTTTGGTATTACGATAGTTCACCAAATAAGACAAGTCAGTCTGGACAGATCATAGGTAATTATTCCCTTATATTGCAAGAGGGTTATATTGTAAGCTGTTTGTTTTCCTTAATAAAGAAAAATAATTTAAAATAAAAAAACAATGCCTATTTTAAGAGGGTAGTATTTATGCGTGGGAGGTCCAAGATCAAATTTCAGAATTGCCTATATGCGGGCGACAAGACGCGGTGATCGCAGCTTGAATACAAGTAGGTCCTTTGTTTCCTAGTCAAGAATAGAATTTCTGAAAATGACTACGTTTACCAAGTTCCTGCCGTACCAGCTTGCATGGAGTGATATTCCCGCAGTAGTATTCCCGAGTAGAGATCCGCGCCGCGGTCAAGATGGTCGGCGGCGGCGCGCTGGTAATCGTACTTACCCGGCGCGGCGCGGCGCCGCCGGCTTGGGATTGTGATTATGTAGTTTGCAAAAACATTCTTGCAATCAAATTAGTACTTAAATCAAATTAATTATGGGCAATACTGTCGTGAATAGAAATCAATTATTTTATTCAGTTTTCCGGGATTAAAACGCGATCTCTTCGTAGTCAAGACTAACCCAGCAACAGAAAAAAACTATTTCATTAGGCGTACATGGCGAAAATGAGCCCCAATTTGAGAGACGACTCCTTTTGCAACGACAACATTCCCACGGCTTATAGAAAGGTTTAAGAAACTTTACTAAGTCTTCTAAATAATATTCCACTATTCGGAAAATATTTAAATGACACTCTGACCAATCTTAGTGACCATCTTGTTTATAGGTGCATGGTTACAGCACTGTAAGGCAACAATGTGTACATAGCTGCTAGGTATTGTGACAATGACGAATACCTACAAGAAAATCTTAAATTTTAATAACATTTTGAGTCGTCGCGAATTTGTCAATGACCCGGCGGCGCGCTGAGGTAACTCGGCGGCGGCACGCCGGCGTGGCGCGGACCTCTATTCCCGAGCCAGTACGAAATTGGACCTTGATATGAATGTAAAGTCCTTGCCGCAACACAGTAGTGACCCACTGGTATTGCGGATGTCCATACGCGGCGGTGGTCAATTACCATCAGGTTCCGAGTCCGCTAATGGCTGGATCGAATAGTAATTGCCTCTTTTTTGGTATTTTGATACTGTCACCAATGGCTCGATTGAACTGTAATCGGATCGAAATCACAGTCCAAACGCGTTTTACGCGTTTTTGGTATTCTGCTACAATTAAAACTGCCGTGGAGCGAAAGCGATTCAACTACAACTCGATTGAGCTATAGTAAATTAGCGGACTCGAGGCCCACGTGACCCGCTTGCTCATTTGTCTCTCCCTATTGTAAACAAGAAAGTTGCAATGAGGGTGGGTGTTTGTGTAATTCAGGAAATAATATGAAATTTAGTAAAATAAAAACGACATCAGTCTAGGTTTGGAATATTTTTTTTTTTATTTTTTTTTTTTATTTAAATATTCATAATTCGATATTAAACTGATTACAATCATATTTACATTTGGTATTAGTATTTTATTATCAAACCTACAAAATTCCGCTCGAATTCGCTTTGCCGGTTTCTCTCGTATCGGCCTTTCTAATTCGTGCGGAGTGAGTTTGTATCTAAAACGTAGTGTCCCTCTCTTGTAGAGCCGGTATAAGCTAGATGAAGCATTAGCCAGATCCTTGCTTTTAAATACTGATCTACGATTAGTATTCTACTTTTATAGTAAGGCGGATCAAGTTGACATTACATATTACTATCGGACCCGGCGCGACTTCGTTCGCGTACATTTACCTTACCCTTCCCTACCCTTTTATTTTGGTTATAAACCTTTCTCTTGAATCACTCTATCTATTGTTGAAAACCGCAATAAAATTCGTTGCGTAGTTTAAAAGATCTAAGCGTGCTTAGATATATACATATACACATACACAGATATATTCATAGATACATAAGGACAGACGGCGGGAAGCGACTTTGTTTTTTACTATGTATAGATTTAGTACATATACTAAGGTGAGTGACTAAAAATGAAGTTTGTAAGTCAAAGAAAACAAAAGTAGCCCATGAGCGAGGATAAAAACCATAGCGGGACGCTGTTATCTATACTACAAAGAGAGGAGATTTAATTGTTTGTTTGTAATGCATAAACTCAACAACTACTAAACCGATTTTAATAATTATTGATCCTCTCCAATCTACTGAGTAACATAGGCTATATTACATTTCCAAAAAAATTAGGGATCCCTTAGAAAATTGCAATATACAGGTAACCCAAGGTATCAAAATGTTGAAGCCCATAATTTCAGAATGGCTGCATCTATTTAACTAACTTATTTAACTAACTTTCGCATTCTATGGAAGAGCGGGGCTTCCTGCTACAGGTATTTTATACTTAAAAGGAAGATCCCAACCACTGTTGTATCTAATTAAGCATGCTTATGAAATATATAAAGTTTCAAGTTAAAAAAAAAAAAAAAAATTTTTTGTATATTCTATAACTGATTTTAAGGTCGAAGTAAAGTTTATAGAATTTTTTTGCCAGGAGTTGGTCATTTAATTCAGTCATTTCAACCACGGTAAAGCCAAAGTTAAAGTACGGTTTTAAAACCCAAATAAGTATCAAATCTTAATATATCTGCATCGTTTACATATCCGTTATTAAAATACTTTTTGAAACGACGACAATTTCACTTCGACCGTGATTGTTCCCATGTTTGGTTATAGGAAGTACCTACATGAAGTCTAGACAAAAACAATCGGATATTTATATAAATTAGATGCTACTAAGTATTAATGTTTCTTTATAAGTATTTCTGTTTTTGGCATCCGAGCATCAAATAAATGCAATTTCCATATTTGCAATTTTAATTCTTAATGGTTGTTGTTGTAATGTGATTCTAACATATATGGTGTGGTCTGTCAATCTCCGCTCTTTCATATCGAATCCTTGGAAGGTTATTAGGTATTCTGTGCCATAGGTAACATTAAAGATCCCCACTCACATAATCGATGAAAATGTAAAATTTATTTCACCACCAATTAAAATGTTTCCTTTTGATTGCATTCGTTAAATGAATTTGGAATTGAAATTGATAAGAGGTTGGCTGTTAATGTACAAAATTAATTTTCTCATACTTGTCAAGCCGTTAAAGTTGTTTGTAATGGCCTCTGGACACGGCCTGTGGAGTTAATTTCAGTTGTAAACTGGTCGTTACATGCCTGGCGCACTTCGCGGGCGGCGGCGAGCCGACTCTACGTAAGTTGTCGCCGATTCAGGATATAGTTATTGCACTAGCCACGTAGGTGGCACCAGCCTTTCCTATCCCTCCTGATGTGCTCGTTGATAGTGACTTGTAAGTTTCTCGGGCCTAGGGGTTCGGTGAGGTGGGGAGTGCGTGGAGTTTGATTTTGGAGTTAAGACTTTTTGATTTTGTGCAACGCAACTTGGGACCCGAATTCGGTTTAAAATGTATTTAAACGGTGTATGGGGTATGCTGCTCACAAATTTTATTGCGTGTCCACAATTTATGCTTTATCCATACTTGGGTTAAGTTAGTCACTAAATACGAAGATTTTAAAATATCTTTAAAATCGCTGACGCGCGCGTTCGTCAGAACAAATTATCATTTTTATATAGTTCCAGCCAGACTTTATGAACCACCCGGTGTTAGGTGCTTTAGTACTTTTTCTTTTGTTATAGGTACTTGATTTAACTTTGAAAGCATAATGAACCTATTACTAAGCCTAGTATCATACCAGTTTCACTAAGAGCCGTTGTCACCCGCGCCGTCTGAAACTCTGTGAAGTACTAAGCCGCAGTCCTTTATTTTTATTCCAAACGTGAAAGAATGTCTGCATTAAAACAGAACATTACCTATTAATAATATCTACTAGCATTTGCCCGCAATGTAATCCGTGCACGGTTCGGATCCTGTAACTTTTATAGTGATTGTAAAAAATTAATTTAATCAACGTTTAAAGCAAATAAAAATATTTAAAAAATCACTTGTCAACGTATTATGGACCAACCTGTAAATAGATTTTGCGATTAAATTTAATAAAACGTAACGACAAAAATGTTAGGTATAGGTAAAACAAAAAGGACACCATCTTAAAATCTTAATTTTAGGCACGTAGCCTTAAATTAAAATTTTACCTACGCAATTGGAGTTTTTTCGTTAGGTTAATATGTAAAGATATTGGTTCTACACTAAATTTAAAAAGTCTTTTCAAATCACATCTCTCGCACACAATTTAGTTGCGGCATTTTGGGGCCAAAATAGAACATGGCCGATACGTTAGTCGGCAAACAAATCCTCTGAAAGCTGCATACGCTATTTTTTGTGCAAATTCAATTGTAAAAGCAAGAAGCTACCGACTTTCCGATGTTTATTGTGATCTCGCTTTTGTGCTTAACCCTCGCTGCGCACCGGGCCGGCAGCGCTCATCCTGCCATTGTGTGCCTGCACTTACCCGGATTATCCGCCCTTAATTACCTGTTTTGAGAAACTGTAATTATGGCGCGCAAAAAATCAAACATTACATCTGAAGTGACCGACGCGGATGGACAATAACACGTAAATGTATTGAGAAAACAAGAGCACAGTAGCTCCACGTCTGTCGCCGAGATATACTCTAAATCTCTGCTGAAGTGTAACGATCTTTTATCTACACTCGTATCGTAATGTTCCAATAACATATTTGAAAACAGTCGTTTAAGGAGACACTTTTTTCATGCCTGTCCATAAAATTAAAAAAAATTACTTTTCGATACAACATTTCCCATACTAATTTCATAACAGCTGTAACGTAAAATAACTTTTTAATCATTATGCAACACTTATATTTTTTAAATTCTGGTCTGGCGCCCGGACACCGTCAAATATAGGCTGAATACCTAAATATCTTTAACAAATTCAAAATTTAAGTTCATAATTAAAATTTTCCTGTCTATATTTGTGAGTAATTATTTTCCCGCTAAACGGAATATTCTTTTCTAATCGTTGTTAGTTGTGTTTGTGAATGTTTTTTTCTTGTTTGAAGCAAATCAATAAATAAATGTGAAAGTAGTGACGTGAATTTCCCGCCGCTTAATATTCGTGACGCGTAGATACAACAGAACTGACTCGCAGCTTACATCCAGCAAAGTTGAAAAAATTATAGGTACGATATTTTAACATAAAAATATGAGTGTAGATAAAGTAGTAGCAACTGCATATAATTAGGCATTAAAACACTCGTGTCAAACTATTATCATACTCGGTAACTATTAACAAACTACTATCATCATATGCCTCGTATGATAAACAGCCACTCATGTTTTAATACCCCCTTTTATATGACAGTTGCATAAACTACTATTTCGTGTTCGATCCTTTTTTGAAACCATATAATCGCTAAAGTCGCTTCCCGCCGTATGTCTCTTTTTACCTATGTATTTATCTACATATGTATGTATCTATATACGCTTAGATCAAACTACGAATGTCTTTTAATAACGGATAGAGTGATTCAAGACAAAGATTTATAAGCAAGAAAAAAGGGTAGGTAGGGCTAAAGTAGGTGTAGGCGAACAAAGTCGCGCCGAGTCCATTAGTAATAAATAATTGGGAATAAATAAATTAACTACCCTGTTGTGCGTCCAACAACCCTTATTAATTTTCACACAAAATCCGATAAAAGATGAAATTATCATGACTTTTATACCAAAATAAACATTCGGTTACTTTCTTCTATATCTCTGGTAATGCAGAATTTTTAATATCTCAATGGGAATTTCTCACGCTAGGTGTTTTTGCAATAATTGTACCAATGGTTACCACCGAACTAAACGTCAGCCACTCGATGGCCCTTACGCACTGGTGCGACCGGCCGTAGAACAATGCCAATAATGTACAAGAACACAAGTAGCACTCACCTTTGTTACCAAAAAGATGTGCGATTACAATTGAATATTATTTTCTTGCTTTTATAGTGATTTGTTCTTGACCTATTCTTTTCTTGTTACTTTTAGCCCTAAGTTCGTATTCGAGGGCTCTTCAGAAACCGCTAGCGACATTCGAGGGTTACTTATTCGCACGCATTCTCCAATTCGCTGAGTGAAATTTTATGTCTTATTGAACAGTGCAAGTCTGTTCACAAGAAAATTATTTAGCCCAGGTTGGAATATAGACAAAAACCTACAAAAACCAATCTACTAATGTCAACATTCACACAGCCCTCTATCTTTGGTCTGGGCCCATAACCTGTTGAATAAAGGATTACGGAGCAGATAAAACTGACATTGCATTATTATTTATCTGCCCCGTAATCCTTTATTCAATAGCCCAAACTACTTTCTGCTATATATTTAGTTTAAACTATAAAATTACGTGAATATTTTGTTGCAGTTGTAATGAAGTTGTAAGTTGCGGCGTGTTCCGCGAATCTTTGCGATGGACATAAGAATGCCAGCGTCTTCAAGTAAGTTTAAATTCTTACTAGAGTTATAAGTAGTCAGAAAATAGTTTAAGTTTAAAACCATACCCAACCAACAGCCATATAAAAGATAATAAATATTATTTTAGAACCAACAAGCCATTATACAACAAATAAAAAAAAAAGGGAGAATGTGCTTACATTATTCCCAATGAAGTACATTGTACGCTGCCGCCAACAACCTATTTCATAGATACTATTCTGTAAATAAGATGATTTTACCTATTTATTGATGATTATATGATAGTCTTATTAAATACTGTTTCCATGCTAAGATATAGGTAAATGGCATCCTTGATTAGTCTTATTCATACACCCATCTATGTACAGTGAGAACAGCGTTTAATCTCTCTCAAAATTCTGTGTAGGTATGTATGATTCTATAAGGTAGATAATTGAACATTTATCATTTACAAAATATTCATATTCATATTTATTTGCTTCCATAAAGATAATACAGTAACATTGTTACGTACATACAATACGGACCCGGTACCTATAGGTATCTTAATGTTAGATTTTCCGAACTTGTTTTTGTTTAGAGCTTTCGAGTGTAAATATCAAATCCAATTAGGTGAAAGACTAAACATTCCGCACCGTGTTTCGAGTGAAAGGGTAACAACACCTGTATTTCATAGAATTCCGTCTGAGCCGGTTGTTTATGTAAACAAAATTTAAATAATAACATGATACATCAACATCTGTACAGGTAATAGTAGCTAAAGTACCAGGTAAAGGTTTAATTATTTTTAGTTATTTACTTCGCTACTTATTTGACAGACTACTGGGGCTGTATTTTTGAACCGCTCTCCTCAAGTCGAACGGTATTCTATTTTGGTTTTCGGCATGAAAATGTCAATACTTTTTTAAACTAGGAAATTCCGATAGCGGACGGTTTAAAAATTGGGAAATCAGTGTCATGCATAAAAAAATTAAACTTTTTATGCTGAAAGGAAAAATTGAATACCGTTAAACGGTTCGACTCGACGCGGGGTATTCAAAAATAGGGTTGTTCTTAAAACAGTTCGCACGTACTCCACCTCCAGATAGAGAACGTCATTCTACCGTCATATAAACATCTATAGTTTAGTTTATTTATCTATAATTGAAAATTTAATGTACGTAATATTACATTAATAGTAAGACAATTCACAATGATATTGTCAATAACATCATAATGAACAACAAACAAGATATAGATAGTGCAATCAGTATAGTACCAGCCCATTGCAATGGCGTGAGGCTAATTTGGCTGGGAGTGCGTTTGGCGGCATTCCCACGAGAGCGGCGCTTGCGCATCTGCCGCGGCCCGCCCCTGCTAATTAACAGCCATTCGTGTAAACATTGATCTATAATTGACATGATGGTAATGGGTATTGTCAATAATTTACCCTAACTAGGTGTAGAGTGCTACAGGTTAGATTCGGAAGAATTCGCAGTTGTGGAGGTGTCATGCTTGACGTATCTTTGGCCACGCCTTCAGTACCATTAGGCGGTGGAATGCCTCGGAGGAAAACTTAAAACTAAGAAAAATATTCTTAATATTCGGTCTTGCTGTTGTGTTCTCTCTGTCTGATAGTAGTATTAGCTTTTGCCGCGACTTCGTAAGCGTGGAAATAGTTTTTAGTTTAGCTTCCGCTCGGTTGACCATTTTAAATGACCTCTTTTGTGTATGGATGCTAGTACTGCGGAGAGGTCAAGCGGCATGTCTGGTTTACTCAACCGAAAAATACAAGTAGCGGTTTTTTGGTGATGCTCGCACAGGCAGACAGACAAACAGACAAGAATATAAAAAAAATTGTTGTATCTATTTACTTATCGGTAACCTACACGGATTTTTTTTCTGGAATATCTGTAATGTATAGATAGACACGGCTACTTTTATAAGAGTATAATTACATAGATAATCCGAGCGCGATTAAATGGGAACGAACTTTGTCAAAGTAATAAAAAATGTAGATCGTTAATTAACTTCGACAAGGTTCCAATGCTATAGGGCATAGATACAGCCGTGCCCTTTATTCGCCCGAGAGCTATCATCCAATATACTTCGACAATTTTCCATCAAATTCAGGTTCCTGATTGTACGTACCTAAAATTATCACAAACCATCATTCAGATTTTCTATACCCCGTTACCCAAATTCGTTCGGCGAATCCTTGTCAATAAATTCTGTTTACGACTTTGTTACTCGGCCTATACCAAGAATTCGGCACACACGTGTAGATAGCTTTTGTTGGCGTGATTACCTAGCGGGCGGTGTCACAACAATTTCGAGGGTAGCGACGGCTAATGAATGTGGGAACGTGTATCTCATCCGAAAGGTTCTCAATAAATAGCCCATTTTACCTGTCATTATTACGGCGATGTAAATGAGCACATTTGTTTGGTGCTGTTAACCCTACGGGGGATGTCACGCGACGGACGCGCCGAGGGGTCAATGCGTCACGTGACGACGAGTGGGTGCAAAACGCATCTCGTATACTGCGTTGATTACCCGTCGTTTGGTTGCAATAACAACGGACTGTTAAGCGACTGGGAGGTGTTATACCTGGTAGGGAGTTTCGTTGCTTTATAGCAAAATCGAATTTTCTACTTATTCAGATTTAGGCTTTGTGGATGATGTATAATACAAAGAGGTACTAAGTGTTTAAGTATTAGTTTAATTTGGTGTAAGCCCTTACAGTCACAAGTCAGATAGGTATATTACTTATTACTAAATTTTCGACAAATATTCGTCTCAAGATTCAAGTGAAATCAATTTTGTTAAGAATCTAAGCCTATCTATGTAAGTACATATCGCTGTGCGAATCTAAACCTGTATATTCAAGTACATATAGCTGTTATTGCGCGTTTTAAAATTTATTTTCCATGTCTTTCATTGCATGGGTCGATGGCGGATGATGTGAGGGTCACGATAGCGCGACCGCACAGGTGCCCATTCACAGGGGCAGTTGATAGCCATCGTTATTGCAGGGTTAAATTATCATTGAGAGCGTTTGAGCGTCCCTCTGATTTTATTAACGATTGTTTGTAAAAAATATTGGAATGAATTGTCCAACGACAATTCCAACCGCCGTTTTATTGGATTGATGCTACCATTAAATTCAAAGTACTAACACACGAAGAACAAAGTACTTTAATTCAGAGCAGTTGCTTTGGTTATATCAAGCACAAGTCCGATCCTGCATGAAATACTGCTGCCACGTTATTGGTATAAAAAAAAAGAAGCTAAGTTGTACGGCCTCGAGCATCAAGGGTTTGCACGTCTATCAGTCTTCTACAGGTTGCATTGCAGAGTTTGCGAAGCAGTTGCACAACCTCATTCCGTCGGCCCCTTTCAATAATCGCGAAATAATCCGGGCGAATGCTTCGTTGTCGTGGATCTTCTAGCTATCCGTACGAGCCGCTTTGATTCAACCTTTATAATAAGTACAGCTACTATTTTATAGTCCTCTATGGTACGGCTTAGGAATGGAACACGTTGCCTGCGACTGTGTTTCCTGCCTTCAAAGCTAGAGTGAATAGGCTGTTACTAGACAGGCATCCTTAATTTTCGGCCGTATCGTCACTTACCATCAGGTGAGATGGCGGTCAAACGCCTGGCTAGTCTAATTAAAAAAGAAATTGGAATTTTATTTATCGGTTAGTAATGAATTTCTCTAGTTGCGATTTTTGTTGTAAGTACTATATTAGTTCCCAAAAGCTGCGTTATATGTTCGTATCTTATGTTATTAAATTGGTAAGCCTTTCAAGTTTTCATCGACTTTCTCTAGATTCCTAGAATTGGTTGGAGTCAATGCTTATTTAGATACCGAAGTTCATTGAAAACACTTCACACGGCCCGACAATAGCTAATGCAAATATTGAGGAAATCTTAAGCGTCATCCGCTAGTGACGGCGGGCCCGAAGTCGTGGATAACTTTATTATAGGGTATTAAGCATTCCCAAGCCCACTTCTTAGCTTTTATATTCCGTTCCACCTTGTCTTCGGCGGTTTTTTTGTCCGCCTCACATTTGATATCGCGCTTCCTCCCCGCAAGTGTAAGCATTCACGTGCACCGGTTCATTTAGAATGGGACGTCTTGTTGAATGGAAATGCCTTTGTGCCTTTTCGACTACGACGTGTTTAGAGGTATTAATAAAGCGGTATTTATCTCGTCTAAGCTCGCCGTGGGACCGGCGAGGCGGGCCGAGGCAAAAAATGCAAGCCCCTACGCTCCCGTTTGAATGGCGTGTAGAGCGAATACTTAAATAATGTTTGTGCTTTTTTTTTCTTCACTTCACTGCATATAGGTATTTGTGCTTCAGAAATTCGAATTGCTGCGTTGTTACCGGTGATAGGACTCAAGGCAGACGCAGTGACACAGGCCTGGGTGCCACCAAAAAGATTGGAAAGTTGGCTACATTAATGGCTGAGACTGCCGTATGTTTTTTTGCTCTGTCGGAACGGCCATTTTATCTGAACTTACTACGCCACATCGAATATTCTCGAACGAATTCCAGTTCAACAATTAAAAAATAATAACAATTGAGACCTCAAAACTAGACCTCAAAACAAGTACTTAAATGTCGTATTCACTCGCACCAAAATCGCTTCCACTCCGGCAGCTATTGTTCAAGCGGCAATTCAATCAATTGCTGACTGAGCGGTACCCTACGGCGCGGCTGCTCACTTGGCAGCGGAGAGCCATAAATTAGCGGCGAGCCAGCCCCAGGGGCGGGGCCCGAAAGCTCCCTGCCCAGTCGTTATGCTCTTTCACAACAAAACTACCACATTACACTCAAACGCCTATAATTGTGACACTTCACTTGCTATTGTGGCAGTAATGTGTTTCTTATCGGTTCTCTGTATTCACCAAGCCCTTAGCGGTGTTCGTAACGCAGTTATTGGAGGAAATGCTGTTAAAAACCGTATAGCTGTAACATGTTAACTACGAGTTTGTGTTGTAAAATAGCCGAATCGTAATTAAATTACATGATTTCAATCAACGTTTTAACAAAATACACAGGTATTTTGTTGTAGAAAAAATAATGCGTTGAACTGTCTGTTATTTAGTCGTTTTGTAGTATAGCTACGATAGAATATTCATAAATTCGTTCAACGCGTTACTCGCATCTCCATCATCAGCACCAACACAGCCACCGACCGTCGTCCACCACTGGACTTGATCCTTGCCACATTGGTTAAAGGTGTTGCCATACACGCCTCGCAGGCGGTTGGAGATCATGATTTTAAAATACACTTCAGTAAACGCTGGTACCCGTTCGTCTAAGGAGAAGGTTACCACCGGTTTATATACGGGTGTCGTACCCTTGTACTGGCTTGTCAGAGAATCGTGGCATATAGGTATATTGTGGGTAGACTAAATTTGTAATATCGATGAGAGTGACCTAATGAGAGCTATCGGGTGTAGACCTTTTATTATAATAATATAAGATTAAAACCGAGAAACGATATCTTTCAAATCGCTTCATTTTGTGTTAACGCTAGACGAAAAACGAGGGGTGTTATAAGTTTGACGTGTGTATCTATGTGTCTGTATGTCTGTGACATCGTAGCTCCCGAACGGATCGACCGATTTCTTTGCGGTTTTTCTATTTGAAAAACAGTTTAATCAACCGTAAAATCGGCATAGAAGTCAAACATATTTGTATATGTTGGTCGGGGATCTTCCGTCGTTTTCTATCGCTTAGCTTACATATACTTTAAGTTGTGTGCATTAAAAAAGTATTTAACAAAACTTCCATCCCCCCAGGCCGCATACTGTACGACGTGCCCTGCGCCGTCTGCCGCGACCACTCTTCCGGGAAGCACTACGGCGTGTTCGCGTGCGACGGCTGCGCAGGATTCTTCAAGCGGTCGGTGCGCCGCGACCGGCAGTACGCGTGCAAGACGCGGGCTCCTCGCGCATGCGTCGTCGACAAGGCGCACAGGAACCAGTGCCGGGCTTGCCGGCTGGCCAAGTGTCTGGAGGCTGGCATGAATAAGGATGGTGAGTTCTTTTTTTAGGTAATGACAGTGTTTGCGAGACTGATGAGCAAGATTATGCAACGCTCGTAGCGACGGCCGGGCAGGGGGCACAATTTTTGAAAACGCTTGTATCCACGCGAGCGCTCGTTTTCTAATGTCTGTCTTTTCAATCTCTAGCAATATAGCACGAGTATGAAAGAGATAGGTAGCGCACGCGAGTGGTTCATAAATAGGGCCCCTGGTACTGGGTACCCTTCCGGTTTAGTAGCAAACGCGGATATGAAATTCAAGATCAAAAGTGTAAACAATTTGCCACAATAAAAATCTAAACCTAAGGGGTGTGTATTTTTAATAGTGTCTTTTTAAATATTTATACGATTTTATTTCATTTTGAATGTGATAATTTTTATCAATATTTCAGTGATTTTAAATAATTTAGGTTTAATTTTATTGTGACAATTTGTCTACACTTTTAATCTTGAATTTCATCTCCGAGTATAGGTAGTAGTAGGGATAGTCGAGTTCTTAGAGGCTCAACCTCAGTCCCGAAACGAGCTCGCCACTCGTCAACAACTTCAACTCAAATTATAATATGTCTTCCAAATAACGTTATCATTTTCTTCTGTCAATGGCATTCGAATTTATGTAATCAGTATTCATCTAAAATAGTGCCGACAATCTTGTTGCTAATTCTGTCCATAAAACCTGCGTCGCCATGAAAAGAAGTAGATAAAATATTTAATTTTATTACTGTTCCCCTGTGCTTTCATTAACTGTCTTTCATGTTGTAATCTCAAAAACAATTTATTTTTTGTTCATGAAATTCAATTTCTATCTCACCGTATACTTATAAAGCATGTGCCTTAGCCTTTACTGCCGTGTTCTTTTATAACTAACTGATGTTGGAGAATCGCTTACATAATACGCTCCGAGTTTTCCATCAAAGTTCTGATGTCGCCGGCAGCGTTAAAGAATATTTCTGTTACTTTACAAAGTGCGCAATGGCCATCAGTGTCCAGTTATCGAAGCCAGGCTTTCCGGACGGTTCGTCTGAGCTACCAACCACTACTCTATGACACAATATAGTGTTGTTTTACCGACCGAACACTATAATTTGCCACTTAATAGAATATTACATCTAAATATACTATTATAAGAAAGAGGATTTGTATATTTATATGTTGAGAGTCCTTTTGGTCCCGGAAAAATAATAGGATTTAGCGGATTCGCGCGGCATTTGAATGTTCACAGAGATTCAAACGACAGCTAGATTGATGTATTTTATTTTGTTTCAGCCGTCCAACACGAACGCGGCCCGCGCAACTCTACAATTCGGCGGCAGATGGCGTTGTTCTTCAAAGACCCGGCGATGCCGCCCCCCGACATGGCCGGGCCCCCGCCGCCCGCACTGGACTTCACTATGCCGAAGCCTTCTCTGCTGCCGCCTTCTCCCTTGGCTGCCCTGCAAAGCTACTACGGAATGAATATGTCGCTGTCTCCATTAGTGCCCTTCCTTCCGAAGGCACCATCTCCGCCGCCGGTGACCCGAGGTTTACTCGTCATGCCCGAGCCGGAAGCCGTCTGCGAGGCGGCCGCCAGGCTCCTCTTCATGAACGTCAAATGGGCCATGAGTATGCCCGAATTCACCTGCCTCTCGCTGCCAGACAGACTGCTCCTGCTGAGGGAAACCTGGAGTGACCTCTTCGTCCTCAGCTTCGCACAGTTTCTGTACCCGATAGACCTGAAGATATTGTTGGATGACAAAAATCCAAGATTGGACAGTCGAGATGTGGACATTTTTGAGAATACTTTGCAAGATGTGGCCTCTTTACGGCTGGACACGACAGAGTATTATTTCCTGCGGTCGGTGTTCTTGTTCAGGACGAGTTTCTACAAAGGCGGTGCTAGTCCCGGGACGGAGTGCAAGCGGCTGCAGGACCTGCCGGCGGTGGCGGCGCTGCAAGGACGCTCGCAGATAGTCTTAAAAGAGGTTAGTTTAGCATTACTTATACGAGTATGATACTCAATTCTCGGATAGCTTTTGATCGCGAATGTTTCTCACATGTAATTACCTCATAGCATGTGTTATTCAGATGAAAATTGCGCGTTTACATTTTGTGTTAGACCGTTTTCGGTTACAGCTCATGTTCACCGATTAGTAGGTATAAACAGGTAACCGGTTGGGCGAATTCAGTCGTGTCGGACACGATTATTTGGTGGCAGGCGTCCTCCGCCTCGCTCGCCGGATTTGATGAACCGACCTATGTACCGATGTATACGAGACGCACGAATTTCGGTTAAGCGACCCTGCTGAACCGAATTCGTTGGCCATAAATTTTGAAAAATTTCAACACTCTGTTACGTAGCTTTGACAAAAGTTTTTAATAAAATTGTGTACGTTAGTTTATCTTCACATTTAATTGACAGATCTCATTAAAATCAATACAATAGCGCCTAAAAACTACGCCTGTACTAATATCCTGACCTACGGTTACCTATGGGCCCATTCAATATAGCTTCTACACGAGGATGCCGAGCACCGGGCGAAGTGGCGAAGAAGTAGTAGGAAGGCGGGCCCTGGCAGAAGCTGGGAAAGACCGCTACAATTATAATGAGTGTGAATAATCAAATGGAATTCTCTCCTACAGTACATCTGCCGCGCCCACCCGCTCGACGCAGCGCGGCCGGCGCGCGCGCACCAGCTGCTCTCCCGCATCAGGGACGTCGCCAGCACCACCATAGTGGAGCTGTTCTTTCGCACCACCATCGGGGAGACCGCCATCGAAACCATCATCACGGACATGTATGCCAAGAGCAAAGAATACTACGTACCCTCCATTTAGATTTTGAACCATTTATAAGTGGGCGGTTAGTTGCTTATTTATGTACATTGAAAGATGGTAACTAGCATTCCGTTGCATTTTATCCAGGTCATAGGTAAATTTTGATGATAATGAAGAAATATTTTGTGAACTCTTTTGGACGAGTAAATTAATATTTGTATATAATTTCTTAATTAACTACGTATCCATATTTTATATTATTACTTATAGCTGCTAATGTGTATAAATGTTATTTATTTTTAGGTAAACGTTAAATAAATGTTAATTGTTTCTTCTAGTCAGTAAGTATATACATTAACATTCCGTACCTATTTCAGTTGATTGCCTGGATATAATTTATAGAAATATAGCATGTAGGTAAATTAGCATTCAACATGAATACATTGTAAATTAATGCCAACTGTTAATTATAATAAGTAGCCATTTTTGTATGGCTTTGCATTTTGGTGGATTAAATCTATCCATTAATTTTATAGAGAAAAATGTAAAATGATCATTAAATTCTCATTAATAAAAATCTCGGTGTATAGTATTTTGTTTAATTCCCCCGAAGCTGCCGCTATTATCCTATATATATTCTATTTATTATTATAGGTATTCTAAACTTTTACTAGGCACTCAACAGTACAACGACGCTGGTAGCCACCCTAGACTGGTCTTCATACGCAATCATTCATCATCATCATCCGAGCGGTCAATCCTGGCTACTGCCAGAGTCCGCTTTCCTGCTTTGCTTTCTCCCCTTTGCCGATCCTCGGCATCCTCACGTCGTAAGCCGTTGGCTCTCGCGTCCGACTCGGCGATGTCAATCCATCGCTTCTTGGGCCTTCCGCGGAATCTCTTTCCTGATACCGGTAGATTCAGGCACCTATTTCCTACGTATCCCTGGGGCTTACGCAACACGTGACCATACCAGCGCAGCCGTGCCTCTTCGATCATATTAGCCACGATATCTCTTACGCCAAGGCTGCCACGGATGTACCCACTCGTTACGCACTCGATCCAGTCGCGTAATGCCACACATCCACCGAATCATTTTTATTTCGTTGGCGTGGAGTTCGCGGACGTGCTTCGTTAGCGCTGGCCAGGTTTCGCTGCCGTAAAGCATCACAGGCTTAATTACGCTCTTATATATTAGCTCCTTGAGCTTGATTGAGATTTTAGGGTCACAGGTGACCGCCGTGAGCTCCCGCCATTTGGCCCAAGCTACGGAGATTCGCGGTCATTATTTTTCAAATGCAGAATAAACAATAAAAGCAAAATTATATGGATAGTACGCCCAGTCAACCAATCTACATCAAACCAACATGAGTTTCTAATAGTACGTAGACCCTCTGTTGGTCACCACGCGAAGGTTCGAAAGAACGTTTCTCGCTCGTACGATTCGGATGTGGAATGAGCTCCCAGCCACAGTGTTTCCTTTGGACTATGAAATGGGATCGTTCAAGAGGTATATTAGAGCTCTCTTTAGAGGCGGGCAACGCATTGGTGACACCCCTGGTGTTGCTGATGTCCATAGGCGGCGGTGACCACTTTCCATCAGGTGGCCCGCTTGCCTGTTTGTCTGCTGTGTAACATAAAAAAATATATATACCTATGCTCTGGCAGAGTGCATTTCAAATCCGTTGGTTAATTTGTTTGTAGAAACGGCGGTCCAGCGGTCAAACAAAATATTGTAGATAGAGGCAAGCTAAATTAAACAAGTTGTAGAGACAAGCTAAAATAAATAAATAACAACGGGATGGGATAGTTTTAAAAAAATATTTGCATAAAGGGTAATGGAACCACTTTGGTGCCACCAGGGGTTTATAATCGGAAATATAAATATTTGAAAAACTTGACACTGTACAACATATTGGCTGAATAAATCGATTTCGAGTTGTATCTTTGAGTTGTACTTAGGCATATTATTTCGATGATTTCGAATAATTATAATCTCATATTATCTCAGAGGGGCGTCGGAGGCCGAACGGTTACGGTATCCGATTCATAGCCGAGAGGTACCGGGTTCGAATCCCACTGCGGCTATGTACCAATGACTCCTTTCTGAATTGGAACCGATGTTCTTACGGTGAGTGAAAACATCGTGATGAAATCTGCATCTGCAGGCGACTGAATTTGTAACTATAATCCAATCTGGTCAGGTTTCCCCGGTAGCAAGGTCGCAGAGGTCAAATGGCGGTCGCTCCACTGTAATTACCTGAACTGCCAAATTCTGGATCATGGTCAAGGCAGACCCCGGGCCTTCGTGCGCGAGAGCATAACCGGGACATTAACCCCAAGCAAATTTTTATTTTTATAACTCAGGATAAGAATATACACTGACGCGATTAAAATGTATATTATCACTGAAGATCCAACCATACCCACAGGATTCAAGAGAACACAATTTGAATATACAAACGTTAGCGTTAACCTAATAAAAAGAAACGGAGAAGGAAGAGAATGAAATCCAAAATTTTAAATTTTGAAAGAACTTACAGCGTCTAAAATTGTTGTAACGGAAAAAGGATTAAACAATATTTTAAACCCCCGTCGCTGCCATTGCCTTATTGCATTCCTAAATAGTCTCAAGTCTCAAGATGATGATGTCGTGAGGAAGCTAGGAGGTATAGGTGACTTGACAGAAAAACGACGGAACCCCCGACTAAGTTTACATAATAATTACTCAAATATTTTCTAAACTACTTTATCGATTTTAATGAACCAAAGTCATTTCCATTTCAATTAAACGGCGTTTGTTTATAAAGAAAACCGCATCGAAATCGGTCGATCCGTTCGGGAGTGACCATACCACAGACAAACTTATAACACCCCTCTTGTTTTGTCGGGGATTAAAATGAAACTACATTTTAAATTTGTGCAATATTTTTAGCTTAGGGCGCTCCTTTATTGGTCCTAATTTTTACTTTACCAAATCCTGAATCCGCGCATGTACTGTAGGTATTTCGAAGACGGAAGGGAAAATAAATTTGTATTTTTACGAACTCGAATGGAGTTCAGTCAGGTACGGGAAATATCCGTATTTATCAGGGGGATTTTATAAATATTATTGAGCTCATTAGCACTGTAGAGTTAGAGATTGTGCCGCCGGCGCTTCTATTTGTGTTTTTCTCGGGTTAATCTCTCTTTGTTGGGTTTATAAATTTTTCCGGGAAAATGAGTAATTATTTATTTGGTACGACGTAGTTGGAATAGAACTTTTTTATTATTATTTCTTGTCCTGATTTCGTTGGGGGTATTTCCACTCGGTAGAAATAATCTCTCGTTCATGTGTTTCCTGTTAGCTGAGCTAACACTGCACTGGTGACAGTGTTACGCTACAGCTCATGGTATATTATAAATATTATTCCCATCAATATACTATAGACAATACGAAACAACAATATAGGTCGAGAGTGGCTGATCCTCGCGACCACACTACCCACAGCCAGAACGCAGTCATTAACGGTAAAGTCAGTCAGTCAGAGGGCGCATCATCACGTGCGCCGACCCCACGAAATGTCAAAGCACGGATAAAGCCCTGTCGCTCTATTATACATCATTAAATTCACTCAATAACCGAGCCATATTTTGCTAAGTAGGCCTTTCTATACAACATAATACCATCTGCCCTCTCGCTCCCTTAGCAGAACACAGCCAGTCAGACAGAGATGCCCAATGAATATTTGTCAAAAGTCCAAAGCAACTGTCATCGGGTTTCAACCAATAAACCCGTGGGGATGGCACGGCTATTATGTCAAAATGACAATACACAAATTGACGCGACCGAAAGACTATAAACTCGACTAGGAGTTAATACAGACGATCCTCGGAATCCCGGTGAGTGTTCGACTCTCGTATCTATAAATCACGTTATAGGGTTTAAATTGTCGTAAACGTGAGACAGGGTACGCGTAGTACAAAATGGACCTTACCATGTAAATTTTAAGGTTGACTTTCCAATGAATGGGTGGAGTATTGTTAACAATATTGGTTTGGCGCAAAAAAACGTTTAAAAGGGAGTGAACAAAAGCTCATAAAAGTTAGAGATTAATCGGGGATTTGGACACAATGTGAGAGCAAGCGCGCCGAGCACATGGCGGCCCGCTGCTGCAAGGACGCGGCCGGGGGAGCTTCGCATTGTACGCCAATAACTAGATCACATTCGGAGCACAAATTGTTTCTCCGTGATAATTTCTCCAGCAATAAGGTCGAATACGATTTTATTGATTGATCATTAAGGTTGAGTTGCGTGGTCAGTCATGGGAGAATTGTACTTAGGTATACCTACTTATACCTAATATTATGTATAATTACCTATTAATATCTTATAAACTGCCAGTGAAGTATCCGTTTGGAAGTTACCATGCTACAGCGGGAACAAAAAGCAGTCAAGCATTTACCTTCCGGTGTAAACACAGTGAGACCTTTAGGTATCCCCCTCTTCATCCTCCACATCCTGGCGGCTCATGGCACAATCTGGTTTTTCAGATTTAGGGAAAGCGGTTTCCCACCAGAATCCTTTGGGTCGACCCGCCCATATAGGTAAACTAGGCAACTGACCTAGGGCGCTCGCATTTGGAGGGCGACAATTGGTGTAAAGACCCAAGGCGGGGCGATCCTATAATATATAGGATATAGGATCTATAAGATCGACTGCTCTAGGCACCAAGACGGGTCATCTGGACTAGTGACACTAGTTGTGCCCTGTCTTTGCCTTTGCGCGTCTGTCACGACAAGAGCAAGGGTAATCGTTGTTACTCGGCATAATAAATCGTACTGCACATCTGCATTGACAATAGAAGTTAAGGCGCCTGACTTCATATGAACTATACACATAGTATAAAAACCTAAAATTGGAATTCTGTCACAGAATGTCTGTCCAGCTTCCAGTGTTGCTACATATAACCGAAAACTGGCGTCACAATTAATTGGGAATACCTAAGCTACTTTTATTTATTTACTAGCTTTTGTCCGCGACTTCATACGCGTGGAAATCTTTTTAGGGTAGTATATTTTTTTTCCAAATGACCATGTTAAATGACCTCCCATATGTATGAAAGCTAGTACTACGGAGAGGTCAAGCTGTATCTCATGTTCTCTCAGCTTCTCAGCCGAAGTAGATGAAACCGGGCCTAGATTTTAAGTTGGACCCCAAACTATCAAACTGTAAAAACCCATCGAACTCCATTCGGCACCATGTCCATATTTCTTATGGTTTAGTTGGTTTACATCAAGCTTTCCAGTTTCCAAATTAAATTGTACCGAATATGTTGCCCAAGCTTAATTGCTACACAATAAAAAAAAGTTTCATTAAAATCCGTTCAGTAAGGTCACCGATGTAGGCCGAAGTATTGCTAAGCTTAAACTAATGACACATAGCTCGAAGAACTGATGGCCGATGCGGTAGTAAAGTTCTCGAGTGGCAACCACGTACCGTAAGACACTGCGTGGCTAGGACTCCCACAAGGTAGACCGACGACCTGGTAAAGATTGCAGGTACCAGTTGAATGTGGAAAGAACAGGACCGGCCTTTGTCTCTGGGGATAGCCCATGCCTAGCAGTGGGCGTCTTTCGGCTGATATGAAGATGATGGTGATTGTTATAGACCATCTATTGCATTGATTCACTACCAACCGTAGATAAAGCACTTCATACAAAAATGCGCTTGAAATCTGTCGCCTAATTGACATTTGTACGTAGTAGCAAAATACGCACGCCCCAATCAAAATGCCATTACGTACAGTATCGTATTTCCCAAATATCAACTTTTTTTCAAACTTATAAAGCTCAAAATTGCTTTTCGCTCTGTGGATAATGATGTGACTCCATTTCTTTTAGTGAGCAATCATTGTTTTCGCTTTAACGCATGCGCATGATTGAGACAACTGACGTGATGTCTGACACTGACAATATGTCTATGACTAAAATAATTATTTTTGATGGTTTTTATGTGTAAATCGCTATATTTATGCATGATAAGATGTATAATGTATAATTCACGCAAAATATGAAATCCCATCAATTTTTCGTCGTTTAAGGCCAATTTTCGACAATTTTTGAACGCGCACTTGGGCATGCTTACGTGCCGACGGCTAATGACGGACTACGGAAAAGGACTGCTTGACTAGCGATTAAGCAGTCCTTCACCTGCCCACTTTTCAAGCGTTCATGTGCTATCTACGGTTAGTAATACATCAATGATCTATTGTATCAAAATTCAATAAACCACTGACATTATTTTTTATGTTATACGGCACTTTACTGCAGAGAAACAGGCAAGCAGGCCACGTGAAGGGATGTGGAAAAGCACCAGGGGAGTTACCGATGTGTTGCCCGCATTTGAAGCGTCCTCTAATATATCTCTTGAACGATCCTATGTCATAGTCCAAAGGAAACACAGTGGCTTCCAGCTCATTCCACAACCGAATCGTACGAGCGAGAAACGTTGTTTCGAACCTTCGCATGGTCACCAACAGAGGGTACGTAGTGGGGATGAGTACCCAGCCCACGGCGGGTGGTGCAATGGCGGATTTGTGATGTGGGCACCAGATCGAAGAGTTCCTCAACAACACTCCCCATTCTACAGCCCATAGAACACACACAGGGAGCCAAAGTCCCTTCGGTTAGCTAGTGGTTCTAACTCGCTTGTTTGTATTGGTTCATCGACAATTCGTACGGCGCGTCTCTGTACAGAGTCCAAAGGATTATGGTTAAACATTTGGTTTTTACGTTCATGCTTTAGCATAGTAACGAGGAGCCCTGCGAACCGCATTACAATGTTTGGTAACATTCAACACCACCACATAGGTACATATGCTCACTTAAAAGTATTGTCCCTGACGAGAGCAGCAGAACTCTCAAAGAAAATTCCGCTACCCATGCCTGCCGCAAGGAGCTTAGCATTCGCCAGCGAGATCTCGTAGCTAATCGAGCCACACGAAGCTCATAGTAACTAAGATATAAGTACTGTGTAAAGTTCTGGGTATCGAATCGTATCAGGAGAAGTGTCACATCCCATGCTAACTCAAATACCAGAAAGGCTACATCATTATCGTAGCGCGCGTATGAGTCCAGATGAGTCGTGCGCACACGCGTAGCGCCGATTAGGACCGACTTACAGATCGAAAGCCGACTGACTACTGAGTACCGACATTACGTAAATGTTGATGACCCGGCCAAAGCTAGAGCAGGGGTCCGGATCGCGATCCACATCCGGACCACCTACCTATTTTATGCGGACCTTAAGTAAACATTTGTAATAATTCAGTACATGCTCATTTTGGCTCATAAGCCAGAAGGCCAAAAATTCCTAGCTCACTGCTCTTGGACAATCATATATTTTGTCTTGTACATACTCCAACTTGTCCATAACGTAAAAAATTTCGAGCTCGCTTTGCGCGCTTATTCATTGGTTTCAGCAGTGGCGGATTAACGGGAGGCGAAAGGTGCGGCTCGCCTCGGGCCTCTAGTCCTGGGGAGCCTCCTAACGTCTCTATGTTGATCCAATCCTAAACAAGGCTTTAAAAAATGCTTAGTATGTATCTAAGAGGTAGATCGGAGTGGGAACAGGGGCGAAGCTAACGCCGTATAAATGATACGGGGTCCCCAGGCCACAGGGGCCCCAAAAAATGTTTAAACGAAAATTCATTAAATGATATCTACAACCTCAGTTAAACTCTTAAGGCGTACCTACTTCCAGGGATAAAATTATTTGAAGATAAATTCAGGGTTGCACGCTCGCTCAATACTTAACAAATATATACCTTTTTTACGCGGGGAATAAATACACTACGCACTTTACCCTCCGTTGGGGGACGAAGGGCCTGTGTGGGACTCTCGGCATTCGCCGATCTACCCACTAAACCCCGCGGCGCTCCTACATCGTCTGAATGGAGGTGTATGAGAGCAGCCGAAGCCTTGTAATCCACGACAAATACCTAATCTAGCCAAATTTTACCGGATTTAATGAAAACTTTTTTCTTGCAAGAAAAATATTTAGTTAGATAATCGACGATGTAATGAAGTAAACCCCAGTATACAGGTTGCACGTCAGTTTCCCCACCATCATACCAGCGGGCGGAAACCGAAACTGCCGAAGGGAAGGTATCGGTAGGTCGGAAGGCCGGAAATGGAAAGGTGATTGACTCAGTATGGATTCCGGATGTCGATATCGGAACAAATAATACACATTTTATTAATTAACAAATATTTAACCATTAATAAGTGGTTTGGCCGTGTGGTGTCCGGCAGAGTAGAATAGCACCAACCCCTTACACTCATGGGTGTCGTACAAGGCGACTAATGTTTTCGAGGCAAAAGATCAACAGGCTCTGTAGTCTAGAAAATGGGCATTTTTCATTGTTATATTTAAACACTGCGATCTCCAACCCGCCTGCCAAGCGTGGAGATTATGCCAATAACCTTTCGTGGGAGAGGCCCTAAGTCCTGTAGCCGTATTCACAATGGCTCGGAAATCGGATTCGGATACGGAATCGACAAAGTTCTTAGGAAAATGTGGTTTCAGTTAATTTTGATGAAATTTTCATATGTTATAGAGAGTAGAGTTTCCGTGGAATCTATCGGGATTCTGAATAACAGTTTTTGATTCGATCGACACGGATTCACCGCTCACGAATTTCGTGTCGAATCGTTCGGAAACGGTTTCGAATCATTGTGAATACGGTTACTGCAGTGGACTGTTACGGGCTGTGTTAATGATGAAGTGGTTTCCAGTAGAGTATCGAATAGGTAGGTAAATACCTACCTATCTAGGTCTTCGACTAGGCTGTCATACAAATTGTAAACGATCTGCTTTAAAAGTAGTAAGTTAAGTTACAGTACACTAAAGTTCTGTAACTCTGTAGGTACGCTAATAAATTGTCATTATTACATTTCAACATTTCGTCTTCTACCGCCATCTGTGTGAAGTAGCAAGAAACTCGATTAAATGAAATAGCCGCCCCAATTGATAATAATTCTAGCGACATCTGGTTATGTGAGTAAGTACTACCAGCAGTTCTGTAGTTCCATTCACATCCGCAGACTAATAATGATGTAGTAGGGCTGTACGGAAGAGTTCCCGAAGCGAATAATTGTTTTCTTGGAGATACAATTGTATATACTCGTATTGGTAGAGCTCGTCTAATCTAAAATGACGCGCCATACTATCGCATTAACGCACACAAGCAAGTTTAAAATATGGACGCAATACATATACAAATGCCGTTGTAATTGGTCATTCAGTTGCCGGTAAAATTCAAACGTAGGAGCACGCGTCGTTCATTGGCTTCCACACAGATGAAGTGTCGTTATCAATATTTGCACTCACACATCGAAATCAACTAACTAAGTAGTGGGGCGCGTCATCTTAGACTAGACGAGCTCTAAAAGAAAATATCAAAATATTTGTACATTCAAACATTTCAGTGTTTAATAGTTGTTGGACAGACTTCATATATTGCCATCAAAAGGAGTATTTCAATTCTACGTTGTCATTTTAGCCATGATCTTACCTTAGATCAGTACATACACTGCTGAACATAGGCCTCCTCAAGGCAGGCTCCCTGCGATTTTTACGATGTTGTTCGTCCATCTCGTAGGGGTTGTGCAATTTACATATTGCATAATTTATGGGGAGAGTGACTTATAAGTAAATGTTACACACACACACACACACACACACACAACAAGGACAACGACCAATAACAGGCAACGTCCTCATTTATTTTTTCACGCAATACCCATCGAAACTAAAAAAAGATGATTTTCGTGCATATGTAAAGTGTGTTTATTTAAAATGGTGCAAAACAATTGAGCGCGGCAATGATAATACTGAATGTGGTGTAAGAAAGAACTATCATGCCTCCAATAGGGAAACTATATTGAAGAAACGACAATACGTTGATTGTTGTCCCTCTAAATTGGTTTGGCTTTTTCTATTTAAACAAACTTTAGTAGTAGTAGTTGAATATAATATTCGTATTCGAGGGCTGCAAAAATTTTTTGTACAACCCTAGTCGGCAATGACTGATTGAATGAATGAGTTGAGAGCGGGAAAAATGAGAGTGAGTGAGTGGTGGGTAGGTGAGTGAGTGACAGACAGGGCAGACATACAGACAGACAGCGAAACGAACTGTCAAAAACGTTGCAATGGGAAAAAGTGCGAATAAAGATAAAATGATTTGTAACTTAAATTCGAGTTAATTTAGAGTTATGTATACGTCCAGGCATCAGTTAGACGTTAAAGTAATTTGTTGTGTAGCAAGGAGTAGTTACAAAAGACACCATGGTGCAGTGTCATCGTCCACTGGAACTAGAAGAATTACCAAAAGAAGACGAAGAAAGGCTAGAAGTTTTGTTTTCTAAATTAGACACCGATGGAAATGGAAGAATTGACATCCACGACCTGTCCGCGGCTCTCAAGGAGCTGGCTCCGCACATCAATCGCAGCTATGCAGAGGTTAGAAATGTGAACAGCTTCGCTTTCGTGCTTGGCCAGTGGCCTAACGGTGGTTTGGTTTCACCGCGGCATTCCGCGCTCGACACGTGTTAACTATGAATCACCTCACTACCCTAATTAAATTCAAATTTAGAATGCTGCAATAAATTCCCCACTCACTTTTATTAATTATGTATGCAAGAATCGATTCTAAGTACCTTATTCCTAAAGCTAATTAATAGTTGTATGTCATACCGTATCCTAATACTAATTATAACATTAAAAACTGCACAGATGTACAGTAGTAAGTTACATTTGGTTCCAGGGTTCCACCCTTATTTGTCATCTCTCCTTTTACATAATAATACTTCTTATTCTACTAACATAAATTTGTATATCAGGTTTTTAGTAAAGCTTACCATATTATACAACAACCATCATTGTAGGGCTAACATTTTTTTGATATGATAATGTATCTCTGTAAGTGTCAGTCTTAGATGTCACTTCCCCTATCTATTGTCCAACTCTGTGACATATGAATATGTTAAAACCTAGTAAAGACTGCCTTTTTACAAACCCACACACAATACTGTATTCATTGACACTGATTGATTGATATGTATCAGTGTTGTCAAGATTTTCAAAGCTACATGAAATATGGAGATAAAATTCAATTGTTTTTTTAGGATGAATTAAAATTAACACATCACAATTGCATTTAATGTGTTTTGATCTTAGTTTAAATATAAAGTATACTGTGGTTGTTATTTAACAACTCACAAACCTAGCGGTAACTCTGAACTTTGTCTACATTTCACATGTATTGCAAAAGAGTAGTTAGACAAAACTGATAAATTAAACCTTAGTAGAACAAGCTCCATTCAACTGAACATTCATACTTATTTATTATTTTATCACATAAATGCATAATTAATCTTTATAAACCCATATTAGTGGTTTACTGCTGTACTAAGTATTTTCCAAGACACCAAGTATAGATTATGAGACCTCCATTATTGGCTGGTGGGTTCGAGATGGTAGTATTAACAGTTCAAATATAGTTGAGGGTAATAATCTACACAGATGAGAGTAGTGAAGGTTGTGTGGACTTACTTGGTGACAAATGGCATGCTTTACATATCTACCAAGGGGCCTATTCTTGCACTGTGTTTTGAATTCTTCATTATAATAAATCTCTATTAATAATTATATCCATGTTCTCATACTATCTTTGTTAAACATGTAATGTCGAAGAAAGATTTGGAGTGACCTTTAAATACAGATTTGTGGCCAAAGAATTTGAGATGTCACAGTGCAATAACAGACTCCCAATACCATGACTTTGTCCATGCAAGTACTATTCAAATTTGGCTGGTTTCTTTAGGCCACAAAATACCATTATAATCTAATGTTGTATTTTGTCCATTTCTTTTTTGCCACTGAATGCCAAGGTTAACAGCCTAAAAATGCATAGGTCACTAAAGCCCCTTTAAAAGATAATGTAGAACAGTTCACTAACAAGGGAAGAACACATTCAAAATCACCCAATTGAAAGAAACTTTTGGGACATGTAGAATTGTAGAGTATGCTATTCAACTAATATATTGATTTTTATATTCATGTCACAAAAGTAAAGAACACGGACAAAGGCTTTAAAAAGGCTTTAGTTTGATTATAGTTGCTTACAATTATTCAATAAAGATAATAACTATGTGTGACATAGCTTAATGGATAGAAACTGGGATTTGTCATCCATGATACTTCAAAATAATATTCTAGTGTTAGGTTGTAATTGAGCATGAAGGTGTTCAGATTAACATTCCGTCACATTTATACATGCACACATCATTCAATTCTGTGTGTTTGGGCGCATGGACTTCCACAGAAATCTAAATAAATAAGTACCTCCGTATTTTGATTTCTGTAATCAGTTAGGTGTTTTAATTCCTAGGACATAGGGATATTTTTGACGTTTGGGGACCACTTCTTAATTTGTCTCGGATTGGCTGTGTGCTGTAACAGATTGCCCAGTATTTGGTACTTGTATGCCCTAAAACTCTTTATTTTATTACTAACTTAAATACTAATTGAATCATTACATTAAAAATAATTAAAGATTTTATAATTGTGTAAAAATTTTGTAATATCTTGTTTCCCTTATGCACTTCCTAGCTAGAAAAATAGGAAATATATTCCTCTATATTAAAGTTAGACAATTTTGACCTTTTCAGAAATTTCTGGCAAAATCTGGACAAAACACTGGAGACATCACCCTTTCCGAGTTCATCCACTATGTGCGGGAGCATGAGAAAAACCTCAAGCTCCAATTTACACACTTGGATAAGAACAAAGATGGTAAGCATAACAAACATTGTTGTATTAATAGGAAAAACTAATGGCATTATATTTCATTCTTTGTATTTCCTTAATCAAAATTCAATTTATTGTATTTTACTATTGTTGCATTTCGTTCGATATAATAAATTGACATTGTTCGCTTTCACAGGAAAAGTGGACTTGGAGGAACTCATATCGGCATTTGCGGACATGGGAATTGCCATTGGCAGGAATGAAGCTACAAATTTGTTAAAAAGGTAAGAACTGAATCTTATTTGTAGTCAGTTACTATGTCAATTGTAATTCCTTTTTCTATATTTGATTAAAAATTTATTTTTTCCTGTCGTAATGTAGTATTAATAAGTCATGTCTGCATCATCATTTACCGCTAAATGCGATGCACACCTTGTCGCCTACTTATTTGCGATTGTATTATGCAAAGCGAAAATATTTTTGAGAATATTTGTTGGTGACTATACTTTATTCTATCATCTCATATATATAATATCGCGAGGTACTTTTATTAATTTCGAAGTTAAATTGGTGATCCGGAAACTTATTATTTATGTTTATCGGCCATGACATGACTGTCCTAATCGCGACCAAGGCTAAACGTTGAAATTTGTGCGCACGTGTAGTTCCCGCCATAAGGAAGAACACAGAAAATATGAGAAAGCCTTACTATAAATAAATAATTAGTTATTTATTGGAAAGATATAAGAAAATTGTTGTATGAATGAAAGACAGATATATTCCCCTCCTAACCACACACGTACAGTGTTCTTTATAATTATAATAAAAACATTATTACCAGAAAATATATTACAATTTGGAAATATGATTGGGGTAACAATTTTCACTTAACAAGTCTTGTAACTTGGGAATCAGTGAAACGTGCCTGGATAACGATATTATTCCAGATAACCATTATTTTAGTACAGTTTAAAGGTAAAATAAAATACGTGACCTGATTATGTATTTACTTGTGTTTAGTTTTGAATATTATCAATTATTTGTTGCATCAACTATTAGGGTACTCGTTATTCGGGCTAGCGTATTTCTTTATTCTAGTTTAGTGTGCCACTCACTAAATATAATCATAAAATAAATGCAGGTGCACGCACAAATGCACATTATGCAATTACATGCGTGTTGCTAGCCGCATTTGCCCGCTATAATTGGACACCCGTCTGCGCCTACTCTTTCTGTAAACGCCAGTTCCTTAGTAACGTACAAAGGTTTTAGCAAAAGACTTCGGTAATTCTCAAAATTGTAGCCATTGCCAATATTTGGCGGTAGTTATTCTCTTATTTGAATTGCTCAAAATGCGTAAATGGACTCGTTCAAAGGAGACCTTGAAATATAATATATTATCTGTAATCTATAATCAGTACAACAAATTCACTTCCCCTCTACTATATCTATGTACGCTTAGAGTTTAATGTGGTTTTCACTATCATTTAGATATTTTTTTCCGGAAGCTTTATAGTAACCAGAGTAACCCTGAGAAAACCCGTGCCAAGCCGGGGCGGGTCGCTAGTTTATTATGTAGTATTTCAAGTAAACACTCTAACTTTTGAGAGAGAGATCAGGCGTTGAAAACTTGGTTATGTATCGACATGTAATTTGTAAACAAACTACGTAGGTCACTGTTTTGAAAGGCCTTCTAGGCCTAAGCCATCGCACTAAGGCGGATTCTATCGCATCGCATAATCTTTGGAAGTGCTGCTCGTTATGCATATTTTACCTCTAGCAAACAGCGCAGCATGATGCGCCAGTTACATAGCAAACCAATCGCTGGCAATATTCATTAGTTGATGAGTTTCATAGACTATTCTTTATTAATACCACGCATCTATCGAATCATTTGCGTGGGACTGAGGCAATATGAAATCTCGAATGTCCACATTCATACGGGATTTTGTATGCAGTGCAATATTGTATTAAAGTTCTATGCAAATATGGAAACCCCATTATTATCAGAGACGTAGCATAATTAGGTACAGGTTTCTTATTTCTCGCTAATCGGGTTTTTTTATTGATTAGGCACTTTTGGCGTGATTCGCTTGTATTATATTAGTTATTCAAATAACAGTTGGAGCATGAGGAACCGATCACCTAATCGGAGATATCCCAAATTTTGCAAAATGACAACTGTAGTATCATTGGGGAGTACTATACCTACATTCCTAGAGTACCTATGGAATAATATTGTTTAACGTTGCACTTTTACTTTGCCAACCTACGTGCCTATTTGAACCAGCAACCATAAAAATTAACACATAAGTAGAAGTTGCGAATGTATATCAGAAAACTAGAGAAATACATATTTTGCAATCTCCAAAAAAAAACAGATTAGAAATCTGCTTGTATGTTGAGTAACATATTAAAACTAAAATTAATCGCCACATTAAATTAGGGCACTGCTAGACAACAATGTCACAGTAACAATCTCTTGTGTAAACGAGTTTACAAAGTTTACTATTGAAGCCACCAAGACAATAACATTGTGACTTGTATAAAAATGTTTCAGAAAACCTGGTTGGCCAATGTTATGGTGGTAAGTCGAGAGCAACAGGTTCAGATTAGTCGCAAAGTCGCTAGCTTGTTCCACTTATGTTCCAGAACTTCCTCTGTGTGCTAAGAGACATTTGTGGAGATAATACTAACTGTATATCCGATTACTTCACGACATTGTGTGGCGCGTGTGTCCTTTGATGTTCGAGGAAAGGTTTGGGTTACATTGCTTCGGCGACAGTAGCTGTGTACACATACACCATCTCAGTATAATAGCTGTGTACACTGTTTGTCCATCTCGTTGAAAATTGTACTGTATTGTCCACGAAATTCGGCGTATTCTCCATTAACTCGTAGTTGTCATGGCACATAATAATTACACCTAGTGGGCAATTAACGGTGTTAACCAGGTTCATTTGTAAAAAGTCAACACTGTTATGTAATAATACATTAGTATGTAATATATTTAAAAAGCATTTTGTCCTTAATGTTATGCTGCTTGAAGTACACCAAATCTCGACACAGACCTCATCATTGTGCAGCGATCGAATGTTCGTATTGGGATATAAAAAAAACATCATTAATTTTGTTTGGTTCATACATTTATTTGGAACAAATGCAATTGGGTTGCTCCACTCGTAATGTTGTTGTAATTCGTAGCTGCAGCTGTAATGCCGATAATGTAAATTGCTTGGGAAGGTCTGCGAATGTCGAGTGTTTTGTGCACTTGTACCTGTAATTGTAGTCTGTCCCTCTCACGGCCCCGATTACCCTCAGGATGGACCAGGACGGCAGCCTCAACATCAGCTATGACGAGTGGCGGGACTACCTCCTCCTCGCGCCCGCCACCGACATTCACGCCCTCATACACTTCTGGCGGCATTCCACGGTAAGATACATACCTACACTATAGCTTATTTTAAATTTTACACCGAATACAAGCATCCTAAAAAGCAGTGGCATTTGCGAAAGAATTGGTAACGTGTCCTCGAGTGGAGACCACGCTTGTGTAAATATAGTGATGACCCAAGTGGCAAGGTGCGCTGACGGTCTGCGCAAAGCCGCTGGCAGTGACTGGATTTAGTGGACCCAAAATTTAGACCCGGGCTAAGTAGGAAAGGATTGTAATCAGCAGTGACTTAGAAAGCTTATGAAAATCCCAATAAGTTCCCTTGGACCACCTGGGGTGCGACCCCTAAGTCGAATTGTACGTCGCCATCTTTAGATAATAGGATCGCAAAGCGATCTCTTTGGAGCGTCGATGGTCGAGTGGTTAAGATATCTGACTCGAATCCCATTGCAGCCATATACCATTGACTCTTTTCTAAGTACATTAGTCGAATACTAGTAGGGGAGTTTATTGACGAAGTTTTTTATTTACAGCATCAATGGCTTTACCTTATTTGATATGGAATGCGTACCTAGCGATACGTTAGGTGATTAGGAAAGTTTTAAAGATACAATAAAAATTTTAAGGCTAGAAATATATTTTATCTACACTCATAGCGTAATGTTCCAATTTCATATTCGAAAACAGTTGTTTAAGGATAAACTTTTTTACGCCAGTCTATAAAATTTAAAAAAATTACTTTTCGATACAGCATTTCCCATACTATTTTCATTACAGCTGTATCGTAAAATAACTTTTTAATCATTATGCAACACTTTTATTTTTTTAAATTTTGTCGGGCGCCGAGACACGGCGAAATGTAGGCTGAATACCTAAATGTCTTTGACAAATTCAAATTTTCCTGTTTATATTCTGTGTAATTATTTTCCCGCTAAACAGAATATTAGTTCTAATTGTTGTAATTTGTGTTTGTGAATGCTTTTTCTTGTTTGAAGCAAATAAATAGTTAAATGTGAAAGTAATGAAGTGAATTTCCCGCCGCTTGATATCCTTGACGCGTAGATACAACAAAACTGACTCGCAGCTTACTTCCAGCAATGTTGAGAAAATTATAGGTACGATATTTTAACATAAGAATATGAGTGTAGATAAAGTAGTGTATGCAACTGCATATAATTAGGTATTAAAACACTCATGTTTTAATACCCCCTTTTATATGACAGTTGCATAAACTACTATTCTATTCAACATTTTAAAATACTCTATATATCGGTCTCTATTATAGGGATTTATCCGTCTATACCAAGATTTGAAGCACTGTCCATAGTCTTCTTTAAAGAGGTCCAGCTGACTGCTGCTCAGCTATCAAATTGAATGCCACGGAGTTTCACTTTTGGAAAAAAATATGTCACACGACGCTAGATCAGGACTATTAGAGTTAATCTTGAATCTTATTGCTCTTAAAAATGGTTGTGTGAGTTTTGCTCTGTGCATCGTTGCATTGTCATAATGCAAATAGAGCCCTTTCAAATTCGTTTTAGAAGTACATAAAAATGTAGTTCATAAAATTATAATCTCGAACCAAGAATTTTCGATAACAATCCACTGTTGGGCATAAGCCTCCTCTACATCACATCTGTCGAGGGTTATGCCAAAACCTCCACGCTTGGCAGTCCGACTGGAGATCGCGGTGATGGGAATTCTCAACAGAAAGTGCGGCTGCCCAGTTTCTGGTTCACCTATTCTATTTATACTCTGGCGGACACCACACGTTGCATAATCTGAACTGAAAACCTCTATCTCCCAGAACAGCAGTGCTATTTTCTACAAACTTAACACATTCTTCAAGTTTATCAAATGTAAATAATATTATCTATAATAATAGATAATGATCTATAATATGTACCTATAAGTTTAAGCAAAATGTCAGTTGGAAATTTAGGGAAGCTATTTGTAGTATATTTATGTATACACTATTTATACTTCTTCCATCTACTTTTCGAAAATAAGTCTCATATTCGCTTAGTAGCAGTTGTTTCTCACTGGCAACACAAGTGGTGGGGCTATTCCTGCCAAGGGATATAGCATTCCAAGCTGTGAGGCTTGAGGCAGCCTGTTATAATAGCCTGTCTCGTTTAGGATCTTGTCGACTTCCTTCACGTGAACGGATCGGTGCCACACTGGACACGCATGATACCTGCTGAGTATGATAGCGGGTAGCCCGTCGTTCGTAGAACATGCGGGGATGCTCCCCAGGAAGAGAATGTTAGACGCCGTAGAAGATTTCTTTCACTGACTTTCTACTGTATTGCGACAGTACGCTTTGTAAGTCAAAGCTCTGTCTAGTGTCATACCAAGATATCGCGGATGCGGGCAGATAATTTTCTTAAATTATCTGCCCGCATCCGCGCTATCAAGCTCTTGCTTGTTTCGCTTCTCGGTTGCGCCTTTCTGTACTGCATTACGAGTACATTATATGTGTACTGTTATTAAGAAACCGAAAATGCAACATGGTCAATTGTAACTAAACCTTTCTTAGCAACATAAATATATTATTTAAACAGCTGTATAAGTGTATCTCTGTAACTACGTCACACTATTCTGACTGACTTCTGACGTCATCGAACGTATACTCTACGTCAATGTGTTTACTAAACACACGTATTACTTATTTATTCTTACGTGTGAATTTGGTTTGTTTTGTAGTTTTCCTGCAATTTCATATGGGCTGAATGGGGTTAAAGGTAGTCAATGTCCTTTCTTACAAAATCAAGCTGTTTCTTGAACAGTGAAAGCGTGACAAACAGACAACAGTATACTCATCATCTAGGCGTTAATGTCCCGGTTGTTGCTCTCGCGCACGGGAGCCCGGTATCCGATTGACCATGATCCAGGATTTGGCTAATCGGGTAATTACAGTGGAACGACTGAAATCTGACCTCTATGACCCTGCTCCCAGGGGAATCTGAACAGATTGGATCATGGCTGAATAATCACCTGAATGTGCAGATTTAATCGCGATGTTTTCCCTCACCGTAAGAGCATCGTTTAGTATTCGTCTAATGTACATATTTCAGAAAAGAGCCATTGGTAGATGGTCGCAGTAGGATTCGAACTTGGTACCTCGCGCTTCCAAGTCGGATACCGTTACCACTCGGCCGCCGATGTTGCTCACAGTAATACTACTTCTTTGTATTTCTATCCTTCACGTCTAAATCTCAATAGAGAGTTAGTTCAACGGATGAAGTAGGACCTAAGTTATGTTTAGTCTCCTTCCATGTAAACGAATCCGGCTTGGCTTGTGTCAATACTAATACTTGATCGGACACAATTTAAATTTATAGAATCTAGTTTTACAAGATCTAATTTTGAACACTACAGCGAAAGTGACAGTACGAAACATCGATTCATTCTCGAGCTGGACTTGACCCCATCTTCAATCCGTCTCCAACACAACATACATACATACAAATATGAACTACGCACAACGGCCGCCGCGCAGATCCTAAGGTTTCAGATTGATTGCAGCCAGTGTCAGTGACATCGGCACGCTAATAAAATAATGGCCGACCTTCCACAGTGCCAAGGCGTGGCGAAGCGAGGATTAGGTACATACTATGGATTCAGAGCGACGCGTCTTATAATTTTATTTTCTCTTTTAAAAGCAGCCCTAAGCTGCAGGTTTTAATGTAGTTATATTCGTATTACGCTTTGCTTACTTATTGCGCTGACTCAGCGACCTACTGAACACATTTCTTCCGTATTCGGCATTTGAGGATCGTTCGGACTGTTCCGTCAGCACTTCGTCCAGCTAGTGGTGTCTATGACGTCCCGCAGGACATTTCCCATTCAGGCCCGATCTTTTTTCATTATGTCAGGCTATCAAAGAATTTCGACTATACAGCTATAGTCTAGCCGTCTGGCTAGACCGTCTGGTCTGAGTGTTTCAGTTGGTTAACATGCCGCCGGACTGCCACGCAGAGGTCCCGGGCTCGACTCCCGGCCGGGCAGAAATTGAAATGATGAATTTTAATTTCTGTTACGGGTCTGGCTGTTATATGTATAAAAATATATATAAAAGTAGTTTACCAATTTTCTGGCACCCATTACACAAGATTTGCTTCTTTGGGGCTAAATGGACGAAATGAAAAAAACAATAGCAAAGTCAAGCTAAAGACAATTAAATATTATTCGTTCAATTGATGAGTTGTCTACATCAATATACAATTCCCAATACAATGTGTCCTGTTACTGTGATTCTATCAAAAGCAATGAAATTGCGTTTCTTACCTATGGTATAATCGCGTGACACTAGTTGACTGTTAAATCCTTGTAAATTAATGAAGAAATGTTTACGTTTTTATATTGGGTCCTATCGAGTCATTAATTTTTAGTTTTTTCACTGTTGCCAACGCGCCATCTCTATATCTTATTTGGTCTGAGGTGACCGATCGAACTTTCTGCTTCGGTTTCGGCCAAAAATTATTTTCTTTCAAAGCCAATCGTTAAGCCAAAGGAACTTACTTTTGCTACTATTAACGTTGTAGGTAGGTTTTTACAGATTTAGCAACTTTATCGGTGTAGACTTTTCTCGCGTGAAATGGGGAAAATAAATACCTCTCTTATTGGTTGCCGTAATACCCATCCACTGCCCGTGTCACAGCCAGTCAGAGCTATCTTAATCAGTGTGAAGATGTATGCATGTGTGCACATTATAACGATTCGGTATCGGCCGATAAGTAAGTTTGATGATTGATTGATTGATTGGTTTATTTCCATAAATAAAAATAGGCAGTAGAATTACATTATTGATACAAGTTCATAAATATAATTGGAATTACATTGTTATTAGATGTCGGTTATTACAATTAAAATAAGTTTATGTCAGTATATTGCAGTTAAGGTAATATAAATAATGTAAGATGAAACGTAGCATCCGTCTGGGTTAACACCAACTACTACCGGATTGGCCGTGTGGTGTCCGGCAGAGTAGAATAGCACCAACCCCTTACACTCATGGGTGTCGTACAAGGCGACTAATGATTTCGAGGCAAAAGATAAGAGTCTCCGTAGTCTGGAAAATGGGCAGCAGCATTTTCCATTGTATTATTTAAACACTGCGATCTCCAACCCGCCTGCCAAGCGTGGAGATTATGGCAATAACCTCCCCTTTCGTGGGTGAGGCCCTAAGTCCTGCAGTGGACTGTTACGGGCTGTGATGATGATGTGATGATGACTACCGGATGAGGTGCACGATATCAGTGCTAAGAACCTGTTACAGTTCATAGCTGTAGGGTTTAGCACTGAACTGTAAGTAAGAGTCGATCACAAGAGATTAGTAATGGTCGCAATGATACAAGGATTGAACTTGACTTGATAAGACCAATTCTCAAAAAAAAAAAATTGAATCGTGATGGGGTACCCGATTACCTTTAAACTAAACTATCGGCCGATAGTGCAATTACGGGGCACTTATTGCATCAGCTAAATCTTAACTTAAGCATGATTTTTGTCACGTATGCCTGGCTAGACAATGAACATAACTTACATGCACTCAACATAAAGTAGGCAGAGAATAGTTATATTTAATTGAATAAACATAAATACTGTAATGAATTGACTATATAATTGTCAAATAAATATTATTGTTTCCATAATATCAACTGTGTGTTCTTAATGATTAATTTATTACTTCTATTGCCAAGCTGACTGACAGTTAACTTTAGGCAAAAACTATATTGACAGCAGAAAACATGATTTTTATGTTAACAGTCCTTAGGTCCTTCCTTACAATGAAAATCTTTGTTTTAATCAAATCCTTAACGGAACTTTAAAGTACGACGGAAATAATACTTTTTATATAAAGAAATTCTACAATTTCTTTGATAGGTATCTGGAATCCAACGAAGTTTTGTGAGATACATTCAGTAATTCATCGTGTAACCTAATCAATCTTTGGTATCGAAACTCTAGATCTACTAGAGATGGCTTATGGGCCCAGCCGCAATTATCTCTACAAAATATCTTTGGTACCTATAAAAACAATAAATAAGGTTGAGTTTGAATCAAGATGAATTTATTAAAAAATATTTACATAATAATGACACATAATTGTTTTTGGTTTCGGTTTCACCATAAAATCTAGTTTCGGATAGTCTCTAGTTTAATCATAAAAGCAATATAATGCGATAAATAATGCGTTTTGAAATAGAAAAATTGATACATATTGTATTTCTTAGTTGTACATAACATTATAAGGTCACGGTAGTTTGTTAACTCGCCACTGACATTGCTTTATCGGTTAGATTTCATGTTTTACAAAACAATATGTTGTGTAACTGATAGGTAATATGGCTATGAGGAAAATGTACCTATTTACTACTACGTTTTGATATGTTCCTTCCTAACCTATTTTCGGGTAATTCACCCGATCAGGACTACCTACTCCACTGATAATCCACGTGATGGTCGTCGCTGGTTTGGTGACTTGCTGCGTAAGCCCTAGCGGTGTCGGAAAACGGGCTCAAGTTGCGATGTATTGACATATCGCCGAGTCGAACGCCAACGGCTTCCAGCGCGATGCTGAAGACGTCCGTAGGAACACTGGCAGAAGCTAGCTTGACCGCGAGTACGACGATGAATAAATACCGTCACGGGGTCCTAAACTGTTCATCCAGTCTCGGGGTCTCCAGCGGAAGATGTTGGTCAACCTCGCTTCGCCAACGGTATTAGGAGGCACACCTATCGAGTGGCGAGCTTATATCGGTGCTGAAGGTCGACTAGCCACAAAGTACGAAACGGTTACCCATTCAGTCCCAAAATTGCTTAATTTGGGATCGGTTTCGCAGGCACGCTACCACTACACCAGTGCCGCTCCACGATGATGAATGAATCCACTGCTTGATAAAGAGCTTCATAATGAGCCTGTTATTCTGGAAACATGAAGATAAATTTGTCTCGCCGAGGAATCGACGCCTCTTCATGTCTGCTGCTCTAGAATGTTCTTTGTTGAGAGACGTAGTAGTTTAAGCACCTTCGACCGGTTCAATAGACGAGTAGGAGGATACTTGTACGTAACGTGTGTCGTCGCGGCCGTAATTCGCGGTTCTACGCAGCGGTTACCCAGTGCGCGGGGCTATGACGTAGCGGGCCGTGACGTCACATGGTCCGACCGACCCCGCTCTCCTTAAATTGATTGATCGCAGGGGGCCTGCCTGTGACCCGTCAGAGGATCATTGTGATATTACCTTCGGTTACTCTATTACCTTCAATCTATTGTGTCAACCATGTGTCAACTGCCGCGCTAACAACAACCTTGTTGACATGGAAGCTCGTAATACTGTGTCAGCAGGGGCGACGATAAACGACAAGATGCGTATTGTTTTTGTAACAACTTGTCACTAAGAATACCTACGGTCGTTTTGTATGGTTCTCGGTAGAGACTGTAGACTCTTACATTTTTATAGAATAATTAGCTTTCACCTGCGACTTCCGCGTAGCCTTAGAAATTCGGTTATAGAGTGATTCCGTAGACACTACTTTCAACTTCGGTATAAATTGTAGCTTATATGTTAATCCAGGTTATATACTATATTGGTGCTGAATTACATCCAAATACATTAAGCCATTTTTGCGTAACTGAGAAACTAACAAATTTATAAACTTTCGCAAATTAATTGGGATCATCTTGTCGCCGATATCCCGGTTGTGCTCTTGCCTTGACCATGTTCCAAGATTTGGCAGATCATGTAATTACAGTACAGCGACTGACATTTGACCTCCGTGACCCTGATGTTAACATGTTATGATACTTTTTACTTTACCTAATATTTACACTGACCAAGGGTACTCCTGCAGCATATGCCTCCGTAACCATACCGTTACGAAGGTAATTTGTTTTATAACAAAAGTCCAGAGTTTAAAAAAAAACAGGCAATTATTTTGATTGCTGCCCGTTATGGATATTCGTCAGAATTCGGTTGCTTAGTACACAATGCAACTAGGCAAAGAAAATAGTATACGACGTGACTGTATGCATGTTCTAATAGTATAACGTGGAGTTTTTAATGACACGGTAATACTGAACAATAGGTCTTTTATCAGCGCCTCGTGGAACCGATTTGGCGTAAACCATCAGCCGTCTGAAATATTGTAATAAAAAAGTTACTTAACATTAACATATTTTGTTTAGTTTCTCCAATCCGCCTAGCAACCGCGGAGCGTGTGAAAATTGTATGGATTACGTTGAATGAATGTATTTTCGAACGTGTGACGGTTGAAAGTGTTTAAAAAAATTTAGGATTTTAAAGGAAATTTAAGGGGAAATTAAGCGTGGTTTTCCAAATAGAGATTGAGTGGCCTAATGTCTAAGAGGTCCGACTCGTACCCCGAGGTACCAGGTTCGAACCCCAGTGCCGATACGTACCAATGACTCTTTTCTGAGTCATGAACATTAGTTGAACACTAGCCGATGCTCTTACGGTGAGGGAAAACATCGTGATGGAACTTGCACATTCAGGTGATGATCTGAAGAATCTGGGCAGGTTCTACTGTTAACAGGGTAATTATCTGATCTGCCAAATCCTGGATCATGGTCAAGGTCGACTCCGGGCTCCAGCGCGCGTAAGCATAACCAGGCCATTAACGCCTATATAACCAAGTAGAGCTGGAGATATATAGTAGAGCTCTCCTGCAAGAAGCCGCATCACAACTTACATCGTCCTCTAAGCTCCGGAAAAATACTAAGTAGGGACTAACCTGTCAGTCAGATAAGGGAAGCGACCCCCTCTGGGGAAGGAGGCCGCCAAGAAACTCACATATATATTTAAATTTGCTCAATCGATACATATGTCAATTTCATTTGAGAAAGCTTGAGACATTTACCTACAAATTACCTAACAACCAAATATATAAATATAAAGTAAAAGCAGGCCAGTCTACGAGAATAACACAGAGCCCAGACATCGTTCAATTCGCCCACAGGGAAGAAAACGACCCACGCGCAAATATATAAAATATATTACACATTTAGTAAATCTTCCTTTAGGTAGTACGTTCATGAAAGAACATCTATTTCCATATTTTCTGCCTATCCTTCTTGTTATGTATGTTGTCCACGTTATTATGTATGGCTTATTTTGAGGACGTCTGGAAGTATACACGTATTCGTACAATAGACAAAATCCTCGAGTCTAGTCGACGCTCATTTCTAGCAGCTGATGATATTACATCTAGCTGTCCTTATTGTAGAGAAATATGTAGTTCATTTATAAGACGACAACACAAGCGTCGATAGTCTAGTAGCTAACGGGTTCGACTCGAATCGAGCGGTACCAAGTTCGATCCCTAGTGCCGCCATGAACTAATGACTTTTTCTGAATGAAGTTGTTAAGGTAATTGTACACTAACCGATGCTCTTACAATGAAAGAAAAACACGCGAGCAAACCTTCAGAAATTCAGGCGACTGAATGTGTAATTATCATCCAATCTGGTCTGGTTCCTCTGTTAACAGAATCGCGGATTCAAGTAGCAGTGTAATTATCCGCTCTACTGTAATATCTGGTCTGCGACATCCGGGATTATGGTGAAGGCGGACCCCGTACCCTCGCGCGCGAATGCACAACGCCATTAACGCCTAGATGACCATCCTAGTAGAGCTGTAGAGATGTAGCCGAGCTCTCCGGCTAGGAGCTGCACCCCGTACCCTCGCGGGAGGTAGTACAACCGGGATATGGACGCGAAGATGATTACTACAGTGAGCAATGTGTCGCGAGCGACATCGTGACGAGTCTCATACGTCGTCAGATCACGCGGCGCCACACCCGCCCACGTTTCAATGCGACAACAAAACAATCTGAATCTCAGCGCAAACAACACACATAGCAACATAATCAGCTATCTCTTGTTCTGCGCCACACTAACTCAGTTACATAGCATTACAAATCCTACAATGTTTGTAAGCAATTGGCGCGTACCACTATTTGTTTTGATGTGTGTTTTGGGAACTGATTCTAGGCCTATAGGCATATTTATTTTGAATGATAAGCCACTTGAAAAAGAAGCTTAATTTAGTACACAAAGCGATAACAAGGTATGGATCGGTGCTATATTATACTCTGCCGGACACCACATGACAGTCATTGTAAGGTGTCGTATGAGGCGGCTCATACGAACAGTGGCAGACCATCAACCACTTCCATAAACCGAAAATGGACAGCAGCGTTTTCTGTTAAAGTTTCTCAGACACTGCGATTTCCAACCCGCCAATCTGCCAAAGCCTCAGATTAGTACAATACCTGCCACTAATGTAGATTAAGCTAAAGTCCAGTAGACTCTTATGGATAGTTGATGTGATGCGTTAATGTGTTGGTAACATGGAGACAAATAATATGATATTATCTAATGTTGAGTGTTAACAAGCTCAGACGACATTATCATTTGTGCTCATGATGAATTGCTGATAAACACCTGACGTGGGAATCCCACATTATACATACGAGTAGACCGTTTTTAAATATTATTGTTCCTTTAAAGTGTAATTGTATACTGGAATAATGTTATGATGCAGTTATACTCAGGGAGTTCCAAAATCGTGCTATTGGGTTTCTTGGCGATCGATGTCTTGTCGATTACCTAGATATACAATAGATATCTCCAATAACGTGGAATACATATTTCAATGAAAATGCCATGGTGATACGAGAAGCAGAAATACAAGCTTATGATAAATTTTTAGACAATACTTTATTTTTCCAAATTAGACTTGCGTTTGATTTTGAATGTCTTCAAAATTCAAGTCTGTAGTTTAGGTCTGCATTGTAGGTCAATAAAGATCATCTCGTCTTGAGTAATATTTATCGGATACGAATTATGTACAAATACGAATTTATCTAATTATATTTCATCAGCGGGGTTTTCATTGCTAAAGTGATGATACGTACCTAAATATCGAGCACTTTATTGACTGATCACATATCAAGAGGCGATTGTCGACTTATTTACCTGTTTAGAGAGCCGAGTTAATCACCATCAAAGTTTGTCTTTACCCAGTTCTCACGAAAACGTACAAAATACATAAACCACTCAAAACCGCTTATCTTTTCCAGACAATATTGTTTCAAGGAATTGTTGTGTTGTCATAGAACTCGCAGACAGATTATGACTGATAAGGAAAACAATAAGAACAGACGAGGCCCTTTACTCCACTGGCTATATTGATTATCGAACGAATTATACATTTCAATCAACTTCTTACGGGCCTTTCATTGCGATTTCCCAGCAACACCTGCCTTTATTATTGTAACTAGTGCAATTTTATTACAGCTGTAATTGAGATTATACAATTCTTTTAAGTTAAGCCGTTGTATTAATTTATTCGAGAATGATCCGCTCCGCTCAGTAGTTCTAGTTTGGCATATGACACTACAATATTCACCATAATTTTTTATTAAATTAACATGTTATATATATAATTGTTAATATTTTATAATTGTAGTAATTGTCAAATAAAATCTAAGTCTTTATGTCTACATGGATTATCACATTTAGACCAAGCTACACCTCGCGTCTATCTCTATGGCCGCTTGGAAGTTAGCCGAGAATGCAGTTTGCAGAATTAGACATAGTGATTTTTGGTGGTTAGTAACTATACACGAATAGTAAGGCATTGATATAAAGTGCGTAGAATACAAAATTATGAATATTTATCATGCAGCTAATACGGCTATCGGGTCTAAAAAATTGTAGACCAGTAGGGCTAAGACAGTGTAGCGTGCTCGCTCCTACTTTGTTCACCGCATACATGAACGATCAGACTCCGACACCAGAGACGATCTGGCAATCGCTGCACAGCCGGATTCTTTTGAAGAGTCTGAAACCAAGCTTGAAAGTTGCCTTCTCCAGCCTCAACAAATATTACTTATTATAAAGAAAACGCGTTCTTGCCGAATCCTACGAAGACCCTGACTGGGTCTGTGCATTTCAGTTCGAAACAACTCAGCGAATCGCTCGCTTAACATCCCATGGCAGGGAATTTCAGTAGGCCATTGTAGGTCCCCAAAATGTCTTGGCGTGACAATAGACCGTTCGCTTACTTACAGGGAAAACTGTGACAACATTGTTCGATAACTTACAGGGAAAACTGTGACAAACGTCCATAGGCAGACCGCAGCCTATGTTTGCAGTACCAGGGGCATCACCCACGCGTTGCCGACCCCGTAAAAATCTTTTTACCCCTTTCTTGAAGAACTCCATGTTGTACTCTCCAGGAAAAACCTCTCCAGGTAGTTCATTCCACAACCTTAGTGTGCGTGGGAAAAAGTTTCTTTGGAACCGCACAGTTCGCGACCAATTTGGCTCCAAATTGAACTCCCTGTCGGTGGCAAGCGGTGCGATGATAGAATGTAGCTATAGGCATAATGTCAAACAGTTCTTCAGAACAAATACCGTTGCACATGCGGTAGAACACACAAAGGGAGGAGAAATCCTTCCGATAACTCAGCGGCTCAAAACCACGTGTGAGCATAACTTGTCCTAAACTGCCTAAGGTGGACCGATGTCCTGGTAAAGTAGCAGGTACCAGCTGGATGTTGAAGGCACAGGATGTATGCGTCGCCGAATACTGGGCGAATAAAGTTGAAGTTAGAGTTCTAACTCAAACTTCGCAGCTAACTTCCGTTCCGCCATAAATATTGACGCGATGTGTACTTATATCGTTATCTAAACAGTTCAAGCTATCTATTTCACTGTGATATATGAAAATCGGTGCAGAAGTTTATCGTGAAAGCAACAGGAGATATGCAAATAATACTGTTAATTTAATATATTGCTATAATAACGATGAGACTGTTGTGAAATAATGGTTTCTGATTGACAGAACCTTCATGATTAGTTAATAACGTAAACAAATCGGATCCTACAATAAGTTAACGAGTCGCGACATACGCCCCCGCCCGTCTGGTTAAAGTACACAATTTGATAAAGCGAATAACCAATTTCGAACAGCGTAGTATCCTACCCTGATCTAGGTACTTTATTTACGTATCGGCTAGCAGATACAACGGTAACACTACGTATTATATAAATGTAAAGTACAATGTACGACTATTATCAATCCACCTCAATTTATTAGTAAAATTCCGTTCAATTAAGGCAGGATATAGAAATGGATGGCAGGTACATTCTGCTTGTCGTAGGTTAGGATATAAATAAAACTAGCTATTGATCGTTGCGTTACCGTGTATTGCCTTTTACCCCTATAATAACACTATCCAAAAACTCTTCTGCCTTTCGTCTAAATCTGGATTCCAATATAATAATATAATGCATTAGGGGTATACTATTCTTTGTGGCAGAAGTTTGAGTTGGCGTCAGAATATGCCCAAGATCCGCCTTGACCATCATTCAAGATTTGGCAGATCTGGTAATTACAGTAGATGGCAGCGCATCTGATCTCCTTGATCATGTTAACTAATTTTGATAACTCAGAAAAAGTCATTGGTACATGGCGGCAAGGGATCGAACTCGGTACCTCTCGCCTACGAGACCTACCCATTAGCCATTGGGCTCTTCATCGTTACGGTTGTTTGGCCTCCTCTGCTGAACGGTAGGTAAATGTGAAGAAAGTTTTCTAAACTTATCTAGAGCCCGTCTCTAGCGGGAAGGGCCGCTCAGGCACATAGGGTTACCCGATCCCGAGACTGTGAGGTCATGCATGTACATTCTTAGTGGACGTCACTATAATTTTCGATAAAAACCTCATGAAAGCCGAATTTAAATAAAAATGTGTACAAGCATCTGAACCTAGCACACGAGGCTCAGGCTCTAGCGGGTTGCCGGAGTTGCCGCATAACGCCATAGTGCAGGAAGGCATAAAAGTATTTTGCCTATTTGCGGGCATGTTATCAATAGCTTTAGTGATTCTATTGCGACTGTAGATCGAATCTTGTCGGCTACGTTCGGCCAGCGCTCGTAGATCGGCATAGTTCTGCGAATCTTCATCTTTGTAGTTGGTAGGAACAAGGGTCTGCTAAAAAAACTCTCCTCGTGGGTTATACACTGCCCGCATCCAACGGCTTTCCCTTAACCGTTGTCGTTCCATTATGTAGTGGGTATCGGTTCGAATACTTAACCTGTTTACTCACCCATTATTCTTCTCAACAAAAATTCGACTACTTCTGCTTTACTCCCTTGAAACTATTCCGTTTGCAGTTACATATTAAACTTTGCCCCACATGTGATGTCTCATATCATTGTAGATAGTGTGTCGGCCGCGACGCAATTTGCTGTGACATGTATGTGTTTATTTACAGCGGAATATTTTATTCAACTGCAAGCTAGCGGGGCAATTCGGCATACACGGTTAACTAATTGATTAAAATGTGGTACCTACTGGTGACGATGTGTATATTCAAGCTATCTTGAGACTAAGAGCCAAATATTAAGATCCATATCTATGAATCAAACAGACAGTTTGACTCACTTTAACAAGTAATAATTTAAGTATTCATTTTACACTTGAGTAGTTTGAAATAACAAACACGCTGTTCACAGGCTAATCACTACATAAATAAAACGAAGTCCCACGCCGCGTATATCAGCCTGGCTATTCGCGATAAACTTAAAAAATACTGAACTGATTTTCATACGGTTTTCACGAGTAGATAGAGTGATTCATGAAGAAAGTTTAGGTGTTAAATTTGTAGACTACCCGTGCGAAGCCGGGGCGGTTCGCTAGTGTGTAATAAAATCGAATTCATTCAGTAACATTTCCTCAATAAAAGCGTCAGTCGCGTAAGGATTCTAGTTAATTATCACCAAAACTAGTTTAACACGATCGACTACAAGTACAATGTGTGAGCATTAACTGTCCATTAGTTCTTGATTCATCCTTGACCGCAAGACTTTAATTTTTGGTTGATTAACTCTAAACAATTTAAAAACTTTCCTACTTGTTTTGTTTACACAGATATTATCCGTAGTATAGATGGAAATCGCAAACCCATCGAGCCGGTAAGGTCGGTAAAACCGCGCAAACTTTTCCGTTGTTACCGTAACAGTTGTACATGCTCTCCGTCGGGTGAACGCAGGCTTTCTTGTCGCCACTCTACGTAACGAGTCGTGTTTATAGATTAGGACACAGGGACTTCTTCCTACCCTTGGCCTTTCCCACAGTGAAAGCTCTTCGTACAAAATTAAACTATGAATTTTGTACGAGGTCGGCTTTTACATGGATCGATCGTTTTAATGGAAGATCGACATCGGGCTACGCGAAATCATGCCCGTGGTACAATAACAAACAATATGTACTCCTCTCAACTCAAATCGTGGGATCCAAGTGAGACAAACACCCTAGCTCCGTTATCTTTATGGATTCTGTATATCTATGGTGTTAGCATAGATCGGATAGGGGTTGATGAACGCGTTGTATAGGTTTAGCTGTTGAGCATTTCATGAATTTCCCTGACATATGATCTATACTAATTTAGACTTATTTCTTACTAGAGGAAATGGTGTTTGAAAGTTTGGTGGTATAATAAGTCCACGTTAAGTCCGAATCGCTTTAAAAAAAAATAATCTTTGTATGGCAACTTATGCCATGTCTTTTATCAGATGGAGGCATGGACTTACTACCCAAAGGGACTGCGCACTCCTTTGACTAAAAACCGGGCAGAGCGAGAGTCACCATCGATAGTCCTGTGTCCCTTTCTAGTGTTGCCACCATTGTTGATGCGAATTCCGAATTACTTTTATTACTTAGCGCGGACACCGACCTACCGATCAGGGCCAGGCAGAGTCGGACCGGGTGCAATCTGAAGGTCATATTTTTACCAGGGTCCAGTTCAAGGTTTCCCTGCTACATGGAACCCATTGGTCCTTAAATACTAGTTTCTATAGAGAATTTATAGTACTTGTTGATCTACATTTCGAATGACAGCTGTCAAACTTAAAACTGCAATAACTCCTAAACTATTGGTGCTAGAACACTAGTTCTTATAGAGAAATGATAGTGCTCGTCGAGATCTACATTTCGGATGGCAGCTGTCAAACTTAGAACTGTTGTAACTCGGGAACGATTGGTCTTACAACACTAGTTCCTAGAGTAATATAATAGTACTCATTGAGATCTACATTTCGGATGACAGTTTTAAGTTTGACAGCTGCCATCCGAAATGTAGATCTCGACGAGCACTATCATTTCTCTTTAGGAACTAGTGTTGTAGGATAAATCGTTACCGAACTCTTTTATCTGTTTTGTGGAACAAAAAGTTTTAATTTTAATTCCGTTGACTTTGATGTCCTTCTCGCTGTTCTTCGCTCCCTCAACGTCTCTCCTCCTGCAATAGAGTGGTTCGAGTCGTACCTCCGTGGTCGTTCCCAGCGGATCCACCATGATGAGGTCTCCTCAGACTGGTGCGAGCTCGTCGGCGGGGTACCGCAGGGTGGTGTTCTCTCGCCACTCCTCTTCTCCATATTCATAAATACCGTCACTCCTGTCATCTCTTCAAATTTCCACCTGTATGCTGACGACCTACAGATTTACCGGCATTTCAAAATCGCTGATGTTACAGATGCTTTCGCCCAAATCAATGCCGATCTTGAACGCATATCTGCCTGGGCTAAGGCCTTTGGGCTTCTAGTGAATCCCAAGAAATCTCAGGCTTTAGTGATAGGGAGCCCAAACATGTACAGACGACTTGGTTCTGATAATTATATCCCTCAGGTGATTTATGATGGGACGCCTATACAGTGCAGTAAATTCGCTAAAAACCTTGGAGTGATTCTTGAATCGAATCTATCCTGGCTCCCTCACGTCAATGAGGTCAGCAAGAAGATACATTTTTCGCTTCACTCGCTTAAACGTCTCAAAAACTTTTTACCACTAAAAACCAAAATCACCCTTGTACAAACTCTCCTTCTTCCTATTCTTGACTACGCGGACTGTTGCTATCTGGATGCCACAGAAGAGCTTTTAAACAAACTGGAGCGTCTCCAAAATGTATGCATTAGGTTCATTTTCGGCTTACGCAAATATGATCACATCTCCTCTTTCCGAACACAGCTCAAATGGCTACCAATACGTTACCGCAGGAATGCTCATATCCTTTCAACCCTCTTTAATATCCTGCACAATCCTTCTGCTCCTTCATATCTCCGTAACTTCTTTCACTTCTCCCGAGACCAAGACAAACCCTGTCGCTCTAATGTTAAATCGTTATTGGCCATCCCTATCCATCACTCCAATTTCTTTTCCTATTCCTTTACTGTTCATGCTGCGAGACTTTGGAACTCTCTTCTACATAAGGTGCGGGACAGTTCGTCACTACAGACTTTTAAAAAACGTGTCAAGGACCATTATCTATCTCTGTCTAGTTGTACATAGATATGTATGTATAGTATTGTATTATTATTATAAATTTATATTATATTTATTATATTTTATTTGAGAAGATAAGTATGTTTAAGTATTTTAGTATGTATTCTATATCGCGCACGTCGATCTGCTTTACTTATCTCATCTCTCTTCTGTAGGCCTGCTGGAAGAAATTTCTTTTAGAAATAAGTAGTGCCTGTTGTGTCGTCTATATGTATGATGTTTCTCTATGTATTTTACTGTGTGCAATAAAATGTTAAATAAATAAATAAAAATAAATAAAAGTCGTAGGTTGACAATTATGTCGACTCGACGTTTGTCGGAGAAACGTTCAGTAGATCAAAAGGTATTTTGACAATTACTTTTCGGATTGTACGGATTACCCCAAAATAATCCCAAATTCACGGTAAATATATTTCTCCAATAATGGCAACACCAAACATGACACTTGTCAATTTAGAATGACGGTGATTATGCCAATAACATTGTGTTTACACTGTTAGAAAGGGACAAAGGACTATCGATGGTGACTCTCGCTCTGCCCGGTTTTAGTCAAAGCAGTGCGCAGTCCCTTTGGGTAGTAAGTCCATGGATGGAGGCTATGCTTTTATCCGTCATAGAACGTCATTCATAAAAGTCATAACAAAGAATTTGACTGGCTTGAAAAATATTATTAAGGTGATTGGCACATTGGAACGCAGCGCCCTACGGTGCTGCGGAAAACGCATCCACGCGCGTAGCTGCGGATCCGCATCACCGTACGTTTCTATAGACAACTCCAGAGCTGCATTTGTTACAAGAGTGGGCCCTTTATTCGTCATTCTGGCGAAATTTGGAAATATGTGTAATTTTTATATTGTTTTATATACAATAAAAAAAATTGAATTCTCCAAATTGTTATAATCTTTTCATAAATTAATATTAATTAGGCGAAAAATAATTTGAGAACTGAGTAACGGAATACCTAACAATCCTAGAGACCTCACTTCTATTCGTATTCAGATGTACTATTACTTTAGATTGCAATGCATTTCGATTATGATTGTGATCGACTTCAATTTATTTGTCAGTATTGTTGATGGCTTCTATACGAAAGAGAGAAAAAGAGATAATGAAACAAAAAATACGTGGCTATACGAAATATTATCAAGGAACGAAAGATCGTGATAAACAAATCACTGGTAGTCGTGGGACTACTGGTAAACATAGAATCATGGGAAAAAGAGATCCAAGATTAATACTTTCCAAGTGAGTACATTTTCCAAGTTTGACAACTGTCATCCGAAATGTAAGTCTTGGCGTAAGTTTAGAAACTAGTATTCTAGGACCATTAGTTTCAGAGTTATTACAGTTTTGAGTTTGATAGCTGTCACCCAAAATGTAGATCTCGACTAGTACTACCATTTCTCTTTAGGGACTAGTGTTCTAGGACAATAAGTTTCAGAGTTATTACAGTTTTAGGTTTGACAGCTGTCACCCGAAATGCAACTTTTTCTCTTCTTATTTTGCTCTTCAGTTCATACATTTTGCTAGGTGGGACGGGGGCTACGCCCATATGCATGCAGCCATATTGAAATTGACTTTTCAAATAGGCGGAATGTTAGTTTCTTTTTACGCCACATTTATGATCTATTCTTGATCCTTGTCAGTTTGTAGATACTAAAGCTTTGGTACATGACACTCTTGGCTTTGGCTATTATATATTGCATTGCACAATCAGAAAATTTCCTCACAAAGCTTTATATATTTTGTACATTTCATTAGGGATAGCCCGTGGCTTCAGCCAATATATACAATCTCTTTGGATTCAGCACTAAATTCAGTACGTATTACGAAAGACCTACATGGCAATATTGACTACAGAGCACGCGTGTCAAATGTGTCAAAGATTAAAAACCAACGACGAATCCTCACGAACGCGCGTGGACGCGATTTCAGTGTGTTCGACTAAGCGTGATTTCCATAGAAACCGATGACAGCTCAAATAACTTTGTTACGCACTAACGTACGTCACGCACAACCGTACGGTGCTGCGTTCCAGTGTGCGAATCACCTAAATAATAATGGGCAATGACTGACAAGGACAGATTATCCAATCGATATTGCCATATCCACACTTTATAATTTCTACCACTGTCAGTCGATTCGGACTTAGCGTGGTCCTATTATAATCATCGAAACTACTGAACAGAGGGCTTACCATGAACTCTTATAGCAGGACCTAAACAGAATTGCTTTCGGTTTGAACGAGACTAGCTTATGTCACTCGTATAGCGCTGTCTCGTTCTAAGCAGGGCAGTTCTGTTTAGGTCCTGCTATAAGAGTTCATGGTAAGGCCTCCGATTTTGTAAATTATTTATTTCACTAATAAGAAGTTGCACTATGCCCGAGTGCTATAGTGTACTTTAAGACTTAGAAAAATTTTAGGTATACTTATAAAGATCTGAATTTTAGTTAATATTAGAGTTATTCTACTAATTGCATCAAAAATATTGGAAAGTTAGTAAAAGCTATCTTCTAGACAGGCAAATCTTTTTTTTTTTGCTGTTTGTATTGCATAATCTGTCTTTGTCATAAAATTCAAGCGCGTGATGCACCCACGACATACTTTTCTTCGTTTATATTTTCTAACAAAATCGTCACTGTTACATAACAATACGGCGTCTAAACGAAAATGTAGAGAGTAATTTGCGAATAAAATTAGACGACAATTCGCGTGTATTTGGTACGGCAATTTGGCGAACTGGTTATCACTGGATCGCTCGTTGGCACGCCGCCGTCTCGTGACGTAACGACACGAGATATATTACTGCGTACGCGCAGACGTTTTACACACTCACCAGGTTTGCGGCTAAGATTCTTTTTTGCTGAGAAGTTATTGTTTTCGTCACTAAGTCTTTTTGGCAAAGATTAGCTTGTTATTTGTGACGTTCACTTAGAATGTAGTAAGATAATGATACGGTGGAATGACCGAGGACTCATTAAGAAAGGATAAATGGAGATCATAATAGTAGCCCATCATCATCATCATTGGCCTTCGACATCTATTATAGATGATTTAAACAGCGTCACTGTTAATGGTACGGCACTTTTTGATGCCTGTAGAGGCCAACACGGGAAAGACAGATTCGGTCACACAGTGAACAGACAAGATAATTCACCCTGGATGGTAAGCGCGCATACTCCTGCGATGTTCCCGATAAGGGCTACAATAACTGTTACTAAGCTATACCAGTGTACTGGGTGGTCTGTTCTATGTATTCGTGCTAAGTATTATTGCTGCTTCGGGCTCGAGTCGTAACACATTTGTATTTAGGCCATGTCTTGGCGACGATTTAAAAATATACTAGACATACGTAACTGCCATTTCCGGATCGCTGTTTACGGTTACATGAGCTACGTCGTGTTGTTTATGAATATCATTCCCCTCCCTGCTGTTTAGTCGTAGAATATCCTCAATCTCATTCCGTCATCAGTGCCTGCTCTAGTTCCTCAATCTCTGCTTCAGCATTGGCCAAATCTCACAGCCATAGAGTACTACTTACAGGCGTAATGATACTCAATAATATTATCGCTGTTTATACCTAGAACTCGAGCCTTTACTATTAAGTTATGTCGTAATAACTGGTCTATATTAAACAATGAATCAGTAGCTTATGTTTTATTGAAATTTTTTAACAATAATATGGTTGATAAAAATTAAAAATATGGCCTAATACAAATAAGCAATATATTGTTTTTGTAATACGGCACATTATTTTCATCATACGTACGCAATCGCCTTTAAAGTGCTCCTCAAACATATGGTTTGAAGTACATACACGTCTATCATACGCCATATACATATGTAAAATGCAACGAAAGGTTTTACAAATTTCCTAAAACTATATCTTAGTAAATCCGATTTTTCTTTGTTGTCAAATGGGAGCTTTCTATTGCAGACCAGTGATACAACAAATAGTTGAACTAATATTATATTCTTAAGCTATTATTATTAGGTTCAAGAGATCTTAGAGTAAAGAGATAAAATGTTTTGTTTTTGGGATTAAAAAGGAGTTTTTACTTATTCCTTTTTTATGATGAGAATCCTACTAGGAAAACTTATTGTTTGTTTGTTATATTTTACAAAAGGCTTAGGGCGTTGCTAAACAAAAGAAATATAATAGCTTCTTTTGTAAACAACATGAACGTAAAATTAAATAATTAATTTAAAGGATACTTTTTCAAATAAATACAATCAAGAATTTTTCAAGTCATTTTGGTGCAACGACGATTGTGGAAACAAAATGGCGCGGTTTCCCCCGGTTTCCACTAGGATCCACAGACGAGGCTCCACGGCTTATAGAGCTTTGTCAAAAAGAGTCACGGCGTTTTTAAATATTTCAGTGATGTCTATTATGATGACACTGCTATCCTAGGATACCAGAAGTCAGGACAGAATTCAACGTTCTGAAATACTTGATGCTGGCATTGTCGTGCGTGAGGAAGAATGATTAGTAGTGATAGTTAGTTCGCCTTATGTCACCTACAGATTCCAGCAAAGAAATGAGTGCGTACCATTCAAGGTTACCAAAACAATCTGATAATTATTAAGACATTTATCATTTAATCATTAATGTGATTTGCTGTAAATTACTTGTCGGTCCATTAGTTACACTACACATGACAAAGACATGCCATTTATAAATACATTAAGTAGCACTATCTGATTTAGGTGATTGATTGATGACAATCAAACATTTTCCGAAAGATAGAGACGTTCTAAGTTTTCTACTGTAATTGTGAAAACTACCTAGGCGAATTTCAATCAGTAGCAAATTGTAATAAAAGCGCAACCTTGGGTCCTAAATACTTTGGCATTGTTGCCAAACCGTTTGGAATTTCCGGGTTGTCGCAGCAGTTTTTCGTACTTTGCATTAACATTTGCATTCCAAGATTTAATAAGCTAACATTTAAGTCACCTGATTCTTATCTCCACTTCGCACTCCAATGACAATTCTCGCCTCTCACCTCAAGTCACATTGCATATCGACTGTTGCTATACTACGAGCTATTTGTTTCTTTGTCATAAACTATCTTTTTTAGCAAATCACGACGTATGGGCCGAGCCCCCAGTGAACTTGTAGTTCGACCCGAAGATTGGGTATTATCAGCTGTTACGGCTTCTACCTCGATACCCGGGTAGGGAGCTGTCGTTCGTGTTGTCGCGTCGTTTTCCTGCGCGTGTTGGCGCGAAGTCGTCCGGCGCGGGGTGTTGTGGTACGAGGCGGTCGGTCGTCAACTACACACAGCCGGCACGCACCGGACGGCACGGGGCAGCGCGATTCAGTGAGAGCATGCCAGTGCGCGCGGGCAGACGTGTGCCGCGTGACCACAGCATCGCGCGCGCACACATCTCATAGTAGTGCATCGATCTGACAAATTTTGTTCCAAAGAGAAATAATCTGTGATATTAAAATATTTGTATTAGTCAATTAAAAAAAGTAAGATAAACGATGTCGCTGGAGCTGGAAGAAGTCACCGGAGTAACGGGCGATGTGTTCGAGGACTTCCTGATTGTCTACCGACGGTGCTTGGCAAAGGTAAAGGGAAAAGCATTTTGGCTGCGTTTATATAAATTCGCCTACAGATAGGGCCGGGCTGCGCCGCCCGCGCCGGCGGAGTTTGGACTATCCAGCTATCGTTGCACGGGCTTCTTATTTTACATCTGTCGATATCTTATCCTCGATAACCTTGAAGAAATAATATAGCAGTTAGGCATTCGGAGATAGCATATCTCTCTATAATACTGTTTTTGCTAGGCGACTTGACACCTTTGGATTTGCGAAACTAACGATGACAAAAGACTAATGTTCTCGAATGTATTTTGGGCTTTCCTTCTGCCTTGAAAAGGAATGTGAAGTCTATCACTCGCCGGCGACAGTCACTGTCACCCAGTTTTAATGGCACGTGGAAGCATGCGGCTGTTGCCATGGGAGACGGCTGCGCGCGACGGTACAGTCGGCAACAAGCCCTGCCAGTAAACACCGTCTACAATACTAAGTACACAATTAAGCAAAGTGAACTGGCTTTTAGATTAATAGGAAAAATTCTGCACATGAAACCCTGTAACATTGTTTTCCATTTGGACCAGCAACGGCTGTTTGTACGCTGCGCCCGGGAATGCTCGAACAATCTCAATTGTTCTGTAAAATCATACAGCCGGCAATCGTCGAGTTACTCAATATATGAATTATTATATCGATGATTAATATACTAGGTACTTACCTATGTCATTCATTATCATGAGAAATAACCGTGCTATTAATAATGAAAATGGGATTGTATTGTATGCTATATGGTGACTGGCAAAGTGGAATGTCCCACCTACTGACGGGTGTCGGAAAAGGCGACAAATGTCAAGACCCCCTTGTAATAGGCAGCAGCAATATCTTTTTTATATTTTGAATATATTTGCGTTACCTACTGCAATTACCGATTCGTCTGCTTAGCATGTAGATGGAATGCCTTCAATGATTATATAGGCTTAAGTCCAGCAGTGAACTGTTATGGGCAGTTGGTGTGATGGGATGCCATTCTCCGTTAATCTAATAATGTTTAATGGGTGAATAGTCAGGAAATTTTCCTTAATACTTACTTTATTAGTTTGTAGGTAACAGATTAACCATTAATGTCGTTAATGGTATTTGTAAATACAATAATATTCAATTATCGTCACAGTAATATCGTGCCGTTCTCCGACGGGTGTCGTGTAGGCCATTGAAGCAGACCCTTGATGAATTAAAGAGATACATTTATTGAAAACTAAATAAAATGTGCGACCTAGTGTGCTATTCGGTCACCTACTAGAAAAGCTAAGTTAACTCGTCGGAGAACTCTTAATTTACACTTTCACTTTCTATTTTTTCGTATATAGAGAGTAACACCATTCTTTTAATGGCTGCTTGTTTCATGAATTATACATGACTTAATCGGTCTTTCCTACGGATCGATATTAAAAATTTATAAATAGCTTTCTCTAATTCGAAGTGGAGATAAACATAACTTTACTCAATAAGGTTTTCTATGATGTGCTTGGCGATTTTTTTGATGAGATAATTTATTGAGGAGCCTCTGCGAAATTTTAACTTAGCGATAACTATATTTCTGTAAAATGTTCTTTCACCATGAATGTCACAGACTGCTATTAAACATCCGTTAATTAATACAGTAGTAGTTACAAGAATTACTTCTAAACTCGCGTTTGATACCACGTAGATAGAAATTGGAACTTTGAACTGGATCCTTATATTCTCAGAAAAAGTCTACGTCATTTGGTTAAGTTGTATCTTCCTAGAATATATGTTCTGCAATACACTTATCCTTTCAGGAACTAGATTCAAAACATACATAACTTTATTCCGAAAATAATAGTCAAGACTCTAGTTCAACCAACTATTATGTACAAGTCAAACTGAATTCACTGCGAAATTCCCATGATGTTTAAATTCTCCAACATTCTCGAAACAGACATTCAAGATTCTAGTTCCAACAACTTCGATTTATTTCTATACTAGTCAAACTGAATTCACTGCGAATTTCCGAATCTGCAGCTCACCTGTATTTGAGGGCTAAGTTCATTAGTATCGAGTCGAGTCGCGACTGTGACTCGGTCCGCGTCGTGTCTACGTCGGGTTTCAACGTGCACACACGTTATCACGCTATCAGTCTCTATCACATGCCGAGCTATGACGCTACCAGGATACGAGGACGATACCGCGTAGCTGAGCTGTTCGCGACTCGTGTGCTTTTCCTACCGAATCTATCTATAGCTACGTATGATAGTGAAATTATAATTGAGCACTAGTAAGACTGTCGTATGACCTTTTCACCGACTTGAATATTTAACAGGCTTTCGATTTATGTGTGGACTAGGTTTGGAACTGGTGAACTTCTTGCATATTTTGTTGTTCGTCTACAGTCCGTTTACACAAGTCAATTTGCAAAATCCGTGCACCGCGCTGCACCAGACTCTGTTGTCTTGTTTGGCTTTGTTTTTTTTGTTAGAGAAATAATGCAAAAGATTTTCGACGGATTTCGCTCAGCAGAGATACAGTACAATTGATTGTTTCGTTTCCTGGACACCACGCATACTGTTTTTTTTCGTAGACTGAAGCAGGTAGATTCTAAACATTGCCGGCTAAGGAAAGGCGGGAACAAAACAAACGTTTATTGTTGTTTAAAATAATAGATACTGCCTATTATTCTCCCGTTAGAACCCGTTTGTAAACTACGAATGACAAAGACAGGACATTTAACTTTTATGGGGGGCTATTCTCGCGCTTTCGACATTAGACTACGACATTCTCTAGCACAAATCCCTTTTAAACAGACACTGGTCTCTATTGTAGGCAACACACTTATTCTTAAGCCGAAGATAGTTTTTAATGACGTCTGTAATAGAAATTTATCTGGAAAATATGTCGAATTTGAGATGTCACAGCGCGAGCAAGGCCACCAGACCTAGTTTGCTTGCGTTGCCGCGCGTGCGATGCCTAAATTATTGTTTGCTGAGTATTTTTGTCCTATCGAAACGTCATTAGTTGATCCGCCCTCTTGACACAGTTTCCAAATAGGACTCCGCTCAACCTGCGCTGATGCCCACGCCGCGATTGGCTCGCCCGCTAGCCCGCGGTACGACCTTATCAATTAGGCTAGAGTACGCACCAGCATTCAACACGTGTTCAAACCTTGTGAAATTAACCGATACTGCTGCGTAATCGTAGCTCTACAATTTTTAATTTTCCTTTTTAGATAAACTATAAGTCATTTAATCAAAGACTTCCGGGACTACTAAAATTTCTGCGCGTACCGCAACTATGAGTAATACGTGTAGTAGAAACGTTCACAGCTGATAGTGATGAGACACAAGTGTCAATACAATCTGGTTCCCTTTCCCATGTGGTGTACTCCTTAAGGAAGGATAACGTTGTAATTTCCTAGTAAATGAAAGGCTCGCCTGCCGCGTTGTCCGTTCATGATTGATTTTCCTTTTACGGCCGGATATATATGTGATATGGAAATATGACGGTTCTTAGTTTTGAGTCCGCCGCCGTGACATTAAGCATCCCATTGATATACGGTTTGGCGAGGTTTAATTACGGATGTCTTATTTTGTACTGAGCGGCGCACTTTGGTCGGGTGACGATGCGCGGGCGCACGTTGCGTCAGCGGCGCGGGCGCGACCCGCCCCCCCCTAGCCCCGCGGCTTGCGGAGTGCGGGGGCTCCAATTCACTCGCGGGAAATCCTCGTGTGACCATGTTTACAACCACACCGTATCAATGCTGACTCACTGTTAAGCCCAATTAGTATATGAGTAACACATCCTTGGACAATCCCTTTTCGAGAAACAGCTGTAGTAGATGACGACAAATGAGACGTGTGCGATTGTTTATTTGTAACTGATTAGTAGTTTTCCTGGTACGGAATTTATAACGAACAATTATCGTTAATTACCATGTATGGAATAAACTCCCCGGAATTTTGTAATCTAGGTGAATAGGAGAGGTCGTTTTGTATTGTGATAAACTATACTAGGTATTTGTGACTATTAATATATTTCAGAAACATGATTTGCCCCGAACACAAAATCGCATAGTAGATGCATTTATGGTTAACAAATACCCATAAATGTATACTTTACTCTCACTGTATTTTTTGTTATTTATTTATTTACCATAAATTTACAGCGTTACAGTACTTACAAATTACTAATACACTGCAAATAACACTGTAATGCACTCAATAACATTATAAATGCAACAATGACTGCCTTTCCGTTAAACTTTCCCGCCTAAACAGCTGATTTTTTTATTAAATTACTCGTAGAAGAAGCAAAAACAAATACTGACCCTATGTAAATGCTTTTATCGCCTGATGCTGTCAGTGAAATAGGAAGGCGGGAAGACACGCACAAGCAGGTCACGTTGGCAGCGATACTGACCATAATTAACGAAGACACGTGGCAGTTATCTGCGTATTAGTTGCCGTTGATAGCAATGCCCTTTATATTAGGTATATACACTCACCTACTTTGGGTATATGTAGAATCGTATGTACACATTAGATAATCGTCGAAAGAAAGTCTAGTAACAGGAATCTGATATGGTGTTTAGGCATTGAATCCGACCTGGAACTAAGACAATGCTGTCCAAGGTAGTTTAAGATTATATTCCGCACTTAGTTTGACGTTTCATTGCTATTGAGGAACAAACAAATGTACGAGTTTCTGGCGTTAATAGGTTGACAAAATAAAGCGTACAATAGGTATTACAGTAAACTTGTTATTTCTCTGAACTGTTTTGCAAAACGCAGTGTCGTGTTTGAGAGTTTCCTATCATAAAATGAGTTATCAGTTCTTAGTAGCGACGGAATTATTTTATTGCGCTAGGTAATTATTATTTCGTTTATTTGTTAAATTGCGGTCTAAATTTGTTAGTCATAGTCAATTTCGTAGATAATATTATTAAACGAAGACAGTAATTTTATCTTCGAGGTAAATATCTAGGGCAAAGGTTAGACAATTCATGTTTAGTGCCTAGGCTCCGTTGCTCTGGAAATCGATTACTTGGCCAAATAAACTCACAAACTGCATTTTTATCAAAATTCTGTCGTTTATTATGTATCAGTCTATTAGTAATAAATACCAAAGTAATGAGTAGGCAGTGCGAATGTTTGATGTGTTGAACGAGCCGTGGCTCACTAGAATCTGATTAGTCCTGGACTCTGATTGTAATCGTACTATAATAGCTATTCGGTTTCTGACATTGACCGCCTTACCGAAATCTAGCGACCTACGCCCGGTAGCGCAAGGTTGCAGTTTGGGTCCAACGGTCGGAAAGCGTTGGAGGTCAGCTTATAATTTGGGTCCACCTGTTAATGAACTGTTTGAGGTGTCCTGATTTTTTCAAATCACTATTGCATCACGTAGCTCGGCAATTCACAAGGAAACATCCTATGAACGGATACAGAAACAAATTTACCTGTAAGAGTAATATTTTGACTAGCTGGACATTCGAAAAATTCAAGCGGTCTTTCCCGAGATCACATGAAATATCGATCGCAACAGAATATTTTCGTCAGTTCTTGCACATACAATCTCGTATAAAACTACATGCTTAGTTACTAAACAACTACACCAAATGGAAAATCTGATTTCGGTAAAGTAATGGCCAGTGTGGCCAATAGAGTATTATTCTGAGAGAGCTCATATTCATCGTTATTGGCAGTGTGGGACCGATGACATTCTAATCATTCAAGTTCAGTCGCAAAGGTCGCATTCTTAGATAGGGAGACCTCGCGCCGCAATATTAGGCAATCACCAGCCTCCGCGAGACGAGGTCTGGTTAGGTTAGAATCTTCAACATTCTATTTGAAGAATAAGATTTTTTATAGTTACATTTGTACAATGCTTAATCGAGTAGAGCGATTGGTTATGCCACTGTATTTACCAGCTGTTACCCGTGACTTCCTCCGCGCAAACCTCGAGAGATTCTGTCTTATGACTCGCAGAGCACCAGCTCTATGATATGTCCTCGCGGTTTGCATCCGCGCTCAATTCGGAACGGATTCATTTGGTTATCCTGATCGTATTACTTTTTCGTGACATAATGTGACACCGTATCACACTCGCGAAGAATGCAGATTCCTAGTAATGAAAGAAGTTTCGGAAATGGGAGCTTATCGCATTAGGGCCATTTTCTGTCTGGGGAATTCTGTCTGGGGAATAATCAGCTATTAAACGTTCATATAATCGTTTTCTTGTAGAGCAAGAGTTATTTTAATAGTACCTACTCTTTGCCATTGTCAATACAAACTCCTTCGATCATACCTGCTCCCGTGACGTTGGCTGCCATTTTTTGTCAAGTATCGGTAATGTAGGTGATTGACTATAAAACAAATAAAAATACGATAGGATAAGCTTTTATTATGTCCTATATACATCGTAACAGGTGAAATTAATGCCACACAATGCACCAACAAAAGGCAATAATGAAATTTTCCGTTTACTATTTATCGTTACAGAGGAATGTGGCATATTGGAAATTTTACAACAGATTTTTACAACATTACTTTTTTTGGACCAAAGAATAAAATGTACACCCAATTATTCCATGGTAAATCTTCTCAAGTTATTATTGCTAACTCATTTTATTTACTTAGTGATAACGTTATAAATTCAATGAATCACTAAAGATTAAATCACTTCTTGTGAACAATAGTAGACCTAATTTTATAGAATTACATCCATCAGTATTGTTCAAAGTAAGCAGATAGATACCATTCCACGTATTAGTGAACACTCTCAAAAACTACGACTGGTCTTAGAAAAAGGCTTACATAGAGTGGTATAGGTACTGAAAATATTTCCGTATCTTTTACCGCTAAACAATGTTTTGTAGAGTGGTGACTGAAGCATGTAGGGTAGGAAAGTACCAAATAGCTATCAGAAGATAGTGTAGTAGGCTAGCTAAAATAATAATGATATTTATCGGAATAATGTCACCGCAGGTTGAGTCTGAAAAGAAAGGGCCATGCAGGCTTTACATAAGTCACAAAAATGCGGACGCCGCCGCCGCCCTCAAAGGAGTCTTGAGCGAAGCACTCGACGAAGAATTGCCCGTGTTGTATTCATTCTTACATAAACTATAGTTAGAAGTAGTTTGTTAATAAATTATCTCTAATTATCTAAAAGGTTTTCTAGACTAGCTGCGCAGGAATTTGCGCGCCCATTACCTATGACTTTTCGACGATTTAATCTTTATTTAACTAGCAATCAATTAGTGATGTCCACAGTGCACTGCGCAGAAGTGACTGTCACTAACGTTGCGTTCGTTTAATAAATTAGAATTATCGAATAACATTGATGTAGTTTGTAGTAATTGCGAATATTGTTATGTTTTGTGCTTTTATTGTGGTCTCTAATGTTGTCGCGTTCGTTTTCCAGTACCTGGATATCGGGGAGGACATGAATGTGCCGGACGACTTCACACAGAATGAAATGCAAACCGGAAAGTGGTGGCGGCATCTGTTGGCGGGCGGCATCGCGGGCGCCGTCAGTCGGACCTGCACTGCGCCGCTGGATCGGCTCAAGGTGTTCCTGCAGGTATGGCGACTCGCCTCAATTCGTACCTCAGAAATTGTATGTCTCATGAGTACCAGAACGCTAGTAGGCATGTGGGCCACCTGTAGTATTCGCCCTTCGTAACGTTGGGCACCTTAACTTCTGGTTGACCCAACACGGGTGTCCTAGTGAAGTATAGCGCCTTAGACCGGTCTCACTCTGGATTTTAATCGGATGAATCGCATAATTCCTTCGAATTCAATTCTGACCTCTTGAAGCTCTTATGGAATGCACACAGATGCGAACACAATCGACACATTTTATTCGTACAAAACGCGATAACGCGCGAAACGCATCCATAGCGCGTCCGGTCTTATGTGCAGAATGTAGTGAGTTTACGTGTGTATCGACACACGACAGCTACCATTCCCCATCACGTGAACTGTCTGCTCGCATATCACTGACTGTAACTAAACCACCACCCTCTCTATTCCAGGTACATCCTACCCGGATGAACATCCGTCAGTGCCTAGAAAAACTAATCTCGGAGGGCGGCGTCTCCAGCATGTGGCGAGGGAACGGCATGAACGTGCTCAAGATCGCGCCCGAGTCCGCGCTCAAGTTCGCCGCGTACGAGCACGTGAAGCGAGCGCTGCTCTCGCGCGACCGCGACCGGGACCACCCGCTGGAGATCCACGAGCGGTTCGTGGCCGGCGCCAGCGCGGGCGCCTTCGCCCAGACTGTCATCTACCCCCTGGAAGTGCTGAAAACAAGATTAGCTTTAAGGAAAACCGGCCAGTACAGCGGCATCATAGACGCCGTCAGGAAGATGTACGCGCGCGAGGGGATGCGCTGCTTCTACAAGGGTTACATTCCAAACATATTGGGGATCATTCCGTACGCGGGCATCGACCTGGCGGTGTACGAGACGCTGAAGAAGAAGTACATAAACCGGTACCACGAGCCTCACGAGACGCCGGGGATGTTGCTGCTGCTGGCCTGTGGGAGCGCCTCCTGCACGCTGGGGCAGGTGTGCTCCTACCCGCTGGCGCTGGTGCGCACCAGGCTGCAGGCGCAAGGTGAATACCGGTTTCTTTTTTGTTTTGTAATCCGGCAGACAAACAGGCAAGTTGGCACGTCGGGTGGGACGTCAGCAACACCAGGGGCTCTAGCAATGCGATGCCAACCTCTAACGAGACCCCTATATATACCTTTTGATAGATCGTATCTGACATAGTCCAAAGGAAACACTGGCTGGGAGCTCAATCCACATCCGAAACGTGAAACCGATTCTGACGTTTCCGATCGTAACAAATCAGAGGGTTACTGTCAGCCCTGTTACGCTCTCGGTAACAGGGCTGACAGTAATGTAATGTACGGGTTCCTTGCGCTAAACGCTAGAGCGCGTGTACGCTTTCTACCTGTTGGGCAATCCCGGCTTCTGCCAGGGTCCGCTTTCCTACAATAACACAAGGAAAATACAAGACACAGTACAATGGGCGGCCTTATCAGTTACGTGATCTCTTCCAGGCCACGATTTTCATCTCATTTCATCGTTTCTACGGCCATCCGCGTAAATACCTACTAAAATGTTCATGCTACGTGACAATTATATTCAGCGCATCAGCAAGAGCATAATGAGGCTGACCACTCTTTCCAATGTATGCGCTCGTTGTCCAACCGTCTGACCTGTATTTCGTTCGGTTGCAGACCACGCGGCCAAAGCGACCGAGGGCACGATGACCGGCGCCATTCGCAACATCCTGCAGCGCGAGGGCTTCTTCGGACTGTACCGCGGCATCACGCCCAACTTCATCAAGGTGATCCCGGCTGTGTCCATCTCGTACGTGGTGTACGAGTACACCAGCCGCTCGCTGGGCGTCAACATGACGTGACGGGCCGCCGCCCGCCGCCCGCCCCGCGCCCCGAGGCCCCGCGCCCCGAGGACCCGCGCCCCGCGCCCTACCGAGGCCCCGCGCCCCGCGCCCCACGCCCCGAGCCCGCGCCCGCCCGCTCGCTCGCTCGCTCCTTAGTACCCGAATTGCATCACATTCTAATATCTAAGTAAATAAAGAAAACATGCATTTGATTGTAAATAGTACGGACTATTTGCATAGGTACTATATTAATATTTTTAAGTCTTCTTATTTATTATGTTGGTATTGTAATTTATTTATAATGAAACCCAATCTCCAGGCCTTAGTAAGTATTAGGTATCGAAGCCTTGGACCTTAACATAACTATGGATGGTATATGTGACTCATCATTGTAAACGAAAGTAAATTATTGAGATAGTGTTAATGCGTATATGTGACAGTCGTTAGGTGTGACGATTCTGCATCTGTGATCACAATAAATTATACTTTTTTGTGTTCATTTTATTTTCTATTCTTTTTTGTAAATATTCCTTTTTTTAAATTATTATTTCCGAAATACTCTTCCCTCTATGTAGTTTATAGAGGTATAGAAGAGAGTTAAATGAGGACTGTAGTGACTGCCGGAAGGTCGCCCTTTTCAGGGATCCAAGGCGCGTAACACAATCGTTTGCCGACGGTGTGAACCCAGCTCCCGCCACCCGGTTCATGTCGCGCGGTGGGAACCAGGGAACTGTGATAGTCTGGAAGCGTCGGCGTCGCCGCGAGAGTGCCGTCCTCGCTGGAGAGCTTTCCAACGGAATTCAAAACGAATGTCCGCCAATAGACACCTCCTTCCATTTCCATGTGTGTTATATTTAGTACAATTGTTTTTAGTACAGTTTTAAATTTGTATGTGCCTGTGATTTAATTTTTTAACTTCCGGTGCATCAATGACATGTTACTGTTAAACAATACAGCTATTTGCATTTTACTTCCTTCCTCGTATTTAATGTGTATTTTTAGATAAACAATTATAATATTACTCCTTCTCTTTGTATAGATAGGCTTTAAATTTTTGAATGTAATAAATGTGGCTTGATGACGGCCAATTAGGCTACGTCGTTTTCTGGATTACCAATTCGTAGATAAATAGTCAGGTAGGCGTGTAGTTACAATATTCAAATTTCTCAGCATTAAGCTTTGCAATGACTGCCGTTGATGACGTCGCCAGCAGCGCTCGTGGGCGGCGCTGCGCTGAGGAGCCTGTTCCAAGTCTTTCGACGTGGCAATACTCTGCTCTGAAATCTGTTCCTACTCGAGACCTTTGCTGTGTACAATTTGACTATTCTAAACGAATTAGATAGTAACAAATTTAAGAGTGTATCTATTGGAGACTTATAAATTATCTAATGTTTGATGTGCGAATTAGTTAGATAGCGTCTATTAGTGTTATGAATACTTATTACAAATGCCAATGCCTGATATTGCCGCCTTTATGTTGATGTTACATTGAGAACCTATTTTTTTGTTCAAAATGATTGACCAAACTATACATCTTATGACAACTATACCTCTAAATCCAGTCTGAACGGAGTTAAAACTGAAAAATAAAAGTAACGACAAAAACGTTCCAAAGGTTTTAACTTCTAACACCTGTAACTCAGTTCAGATTGAGTTTAGAGGTAGAGTTGTCATAATAAGTATTGTTTGGTTCATCATGGTAAACTTAAAAAAATAGGTTTGGTCAGTGTAACAGCGAAATAAAAAAGGCGCCATTGGTCCATATAAATAAATCTGGCATTGCCATTTCTTCAACGAATTCGAAAGCAATTTTACCTACTATAAAGATTTTAATATTTACTTACCTACTTAAATCTCAATGCTTACAAATAATATTTATTATGTTATAATTATAGTGAATACCTAGGAAATAATTCATGCAGCGTCTTTGTTAGAAATAGGGCCCTAAATAGTGATTTCACGAATACTTAATTACTTACTACCTAAATATTTACATACCTACATATTTATCTATAGACGTAGCTATACAATGTTACACACTGATTGTAAATGAATCTCGTTTTACATATTTCAAACTCCGATTAAATTACAACCACGATTACAACTCAATGACTAATTTAAATTTTATCCATGGTATTTAAAAAATTACTAAGATTAGGCTTGGGATGGTAAAAACGGCAAATAATATTTCGTTGTTAAATTTCAATACTATTGTCTGTTATTAAATAAATAAAGTATTCACATTATTCAAACGATTTTTATTGATTGTGGTTTTGTTAAAAAATATTCTGGGTTTTAAGCATGAGGGGCTACCATACATAGCGTGCAAGCAGTTTATTTGTATTTTATTAGATTTGACTTCGAAGATTAGTTGAAAGATGGGGCTAGGTCACTCCAGTGATTAGTAGGTACTACCGAGCCTTTACACTTATCTATCTGGTACCCAGTACCTACCTCCGTCCGACTTCAATGTATGTATGACTTCATTCTGAATAATGATTGTGGAGCCTGATCCGATGACAACAGATAACGATGATGGCTGTGATGTTGACGTTTCATGTAGTTGGTAAGGCGTAGCAAGTTGGCTTGGGGGCCAACGAGACCAGATGGAAAGGTCGCAGGCTGCCCGCTGATTGTAGGAGGGCCTGAACCCTTGCCTGTCCCGACCTGGGAAGCTGCCCCTCCGCCAGCGAAGAAAAGCCGTTGGTTTGGCGTCGTGCAGTAGTGGGGTACCGGAGTTGAACACGGCGATGGACCTCGGTATTTATCGGGGGCCTTTCCGATCTAAGCCACGTCACCTCACCGCTCATTGGGGCCATTCGCAGCGCCACAGCTAGCTGTTATAGACGACTTGAGTGGTGCAGTTGGTTAACGTCTGGGACTCTATTTTTTTAATAGGTTGCTTCGAGTCGAACGGTTTTCAATTTTGATTGTCGGCAAGAAAAATTCAATATGTTTTAAATCACATTGGCAACACCGAAAGAGTATGAGTAGAGTTAAAAATCAATATTGATAACAGTTTAAATCGAGGCGAGAGATTAAAAAATAGGGCCCCTGGTCTGCCACGCAGCTGTCCCGGGTTCGATTCCCGGCTAGGCAGAAATTGAAATGATGAATTTTAGTTTCAGTTATGGGTCTGGGTGTTGTATATATGAGGTACTTGAAACAAATAGATGAGTGTCATGTCAACACATAAATTGCCCATAACAGTACACTGCCAGACTTGAGCCTCCTCCACATTAGTGGAGGGTTTTGTCATAATCTCCCGCTTGGCAGGCGGGATCGAGATCGCAGGCTTCAATAGGTACTCACTACGGAAGTCCTGTATAAACCAACATTTTCAAGTACCTACGTATATATTCTACTAGTGGGCCTGGCGCGTTTCATTCGCGTGACTTACCCTATCATACCCTACACCAACCAACCCTTTTATCTTGCATACAAACCTTCCCCAGACAATTACAAATTCAACAAAAAAATACTTTTTCAAATAGGTCTGTAGCCGTTTTCGAATGTAGCGAAGGGATACTCTTCATCATCTAGCCGTTAAATCCCGGTTGCACTCCCGCGCGGCACGCGAGGGCGCTGGGTCCGCCTTCCTACTTTTTTTGTACCACTTTGCTCGGTCTTCGGCATCCTTGGTAGTTAGTTCGTTGGCATGTATGTCACTTTTAACGAGGTCCAGCCATCGCTTCTTTGGCCGGCTTTTCCTTCCCGTACCGGGGGTGGTATGGCGGGCATTTTGAGCAAACAACAGCCTGTCACCTTCCGCCATTTGGAACAAGCTGTGCATATTCGGGCTTTGACGTCGGTGTCGATGTCACCAGTTGCGCTTAGTACCGACCCCAGGTATCTGATTTGATTCCTTCCTTTGATTTCCTCTTCGCCTATGCAAAGGGGTACGTACCAACTCCTTCTTCTAAGTGATTTTAGCATTGCCTTGCCGTACGGCTATCTCTTCTACTATTGCACTGCACTGCACTGCCCGTGCCGACGGACGGTCGGACGTCAGGAGCCGACGGTCTCTAGTTAAAACAGGTAATGTTATGTTCCGAAATGACACGCCAATTAATTAATTACGTAATGAAACGCTGCAGATAACCGCAATAAAAATACAGATGTTGATAGGTTGGAGGTCATTTTAATTATGAAAATAATAACTTATATATTTATAGATACTTAAATACCTAATAGTTTACAACAATCAAGCACTCACAAATTTAGTGAGTCACAAATAAATAAATAATATCTTGTAGGCAAAACTGCCAAATTATACCTATTAATCACTATACTTTTGAGCTTGGACAGCTGTCTCAAATACAATATTTCATCTTTAAAATTTAGTACCTAGATTATTTACATACTAGTGATCAAAACCAACGTCTAATCTTTAAAATATCTCACGCCCATGTGTCATTCATGATTCATAATAATCTGTATGAAAGCCATTCCGGCTGAAAAAACATCAGCAAAATCCTACCCCGAAAATAACAAAAATTGGAAGATATACACGGGGTAATTTTAGACACCCTGGCTGAGAGTAATCTAAAGGAATGTTTGTACTATCTTGCATAATTTAATAATATTACATTACACGTCCTGTATAATAAATTAATAATATTACATTACACGCTACATTTTATTTTAATAAATAGTTTTTAATATCTACCTATGTAATTAGGAAGAAATTGTCTCTTACTTTTCATTAATTGGATAACGCGAAATTAGCACTCAATCCACTAGTATCTAGCGGATCGAAATACACTTTGGAGTATACTGAGATCCACCATCAGCTTGAGTGGATCCTTAGGCTAGGATACTAGTACTCTACTGAGATCCACCAGTGGATCGAAGAGCACTTGTGAGTTCACTGTGATCCACTTTCTCTAATAACACTTCGAAGTCCATTTCGATTCCTACACATAAGAGAAGTGCTCTTCGGTCCATTGGTAGAGCCGGTCAGTGGATATTTATTGAGTAGTGGCCTAGGATCCACTCATGCCACTGGTGGAGCTTCGCAGTAGATGCTAGTGGATTAAGGGGAATGGTGGATTACAGTTTACTGCAGAGTGTTATTCGATCCACTGGTGGAGCCTCGCAGTGGATGCTAGTGGATTGAGGGGAAAGGTGGATCACAATATACTGCAGAGTGGTTTGCCATCCACTGGTGGAAAAAGTATAAATTGTGTCACCTGCCATAAAGCTTATATACATACATACAACTTATTTAATCCGTTGTACGATTAACGTTTGAATACCCGCCCGCAGGCACCATAATTATGGAGATAACATTCAAAATAACTATAAAATTTTGGAATTAGAAAAGTTATAGTTTTTCAATATTTATTTATCTGACTATATGTTATATTAATTTCATTTAACTATAATAATTTTTAATATGACTAGTACGTTCGTTATGACTTATGACACAGAACAAAAGGAAGTGTAAAATAAAATTTCATAATACATAATTATAAAAATCAACAATATAGGTATGGCATAAGTTTCACTATAGATAATCGTTAATTTACAGAATCTCTACAACAATTTTATTAAAATGCTAGCATTTCTAAGACTTATATTAAGAATTTAAATATCATCAAGCGTTTTCACTGACCGAAAATAACGTTGAGTTCGAGCTGTAATTGCAAATGACAATGTAATCAGTTGAATGCTCTTTGAATGTCTGCCTTTAAATTTTATTTACTTTTGATCTTACATAATTTTTATACAAATTTTTGTAAATTGTTCACTGCGTACACACACACTACAACTAAAAGCTTTGCCCAACACTAAAATTTCAAAGGACAATCGTCAGTAATAGGGTACTTTCAAAGCACTGAATAATGGGAAACTGAGTTTGTGCCAATTTTTTACACTAGTGTAAAAATGAATAGTAATCACAGCATCAAATCCTGTTAATAGCACGATGATAATTATTTGTTCTTAGATATTTCGCAATAATCTAATTATCTAAAAATGCATAGAATTGTTAACGCTCAGTTCTAATGCTTAACGTGGAAGTTCGGTGGCCGAGTGGTTATCCAACTCGCAAGCGAGAGGTATCGGGTCCCGCTGCGGCCATGTACCAATAACTCTTTTCCGAGTAATGTACATTAGTTGAATACTAACCGATGCTCTTACGGTGAGGGAAATGCTAATTATCTAAAACTGAATAGAATTGTTAACTCACAGTTCTAATGCTTAACAGATTCCTGCACTGTCCAGCAATTACCAGAATCTACAGAATTAAATGCCAGACTTACTATAATCCTTACTGAAAAAGGAAGTAGACATACTGGCGATTCCTGGTATATAGTTGTGGGTTGGTGCGACGTTACGTTTATGTTTTCTCAAAAAACCTACTGAATAACAAATTATCAAGATTTTCGCCTAACGATCTCGTTAAGAAAGGTTTCTGCAAAATATTCTATTAAAGATTTCGTTGTATAGTACATACTACTTATTTTTTCATTAGAAAACGTCGCAAACGTAAGCCAAATAATCCCAACTTATCCAACACAATCACCATTTCAATGAGAACCTCGCAACAATAAATGCTTACTTTGCTCCTTTCAAAGGGCCCACTAGCCTCATACTAAATAATATTAATGGTATGTTTGTTTGTTAAGCTTGTAAATTTTATTGTAGATACTTAAAGTTATATCATTACATACTATTTCTTCTTGGTGTACCTCGGCAACGAGAAATTGTCACTGGTAGAACATCATTCCCAATAATAGTTAAGACATTTGTATGTTTCTAATATGTTTTTAGGTGTTATTCTTTACATTCAATTTAAAGTTGTCGTAGATGTTGAGCTTTAAACATTCTAGTTTGTGGCAACTTCAATCGAGTGCATATCGCAATGTGGAGGTTGTAGGACTTTCACTATATCCCCGGCTCTTATGATAATGACATCTGCAACGTTGCCTGTTTCTTCGCCTTTCCTTGTTGCCCTACTCATTATGCTCATGTTTATTGGAAGTTTTCTGTTTTGTGATCTGGCCCTGATTTGTAGTATCACTGGGGCCACGCATTTTCTGGTAGTACAGCGTTACAAACAGGACCCCAGCACTCAGCATTGTGGATATTGACAGGTTAAATATCAAGAAAGGATCTTTCGAGTCGACGAATATTGTGAACAATCGACCTGGAAACACACAGAAGTTTGGAATTTAACACAAGTTCTGTCACAATAGAGCTAATAAAAAACCTATTCAAAACAACAGTAAAACCTTACACAAATTGGTCATGACCGATATTATCCATGTGGTGAGGGAAATAGCATCTGCATTGCCTGCTTTAAATATGCCGTAAATATATGTTGCTTTGGCAAATCCGTTAATAGGAGTCACCAGTGGCTGTAAAGAAAGGAATTCACTTTTTATACTGTTATAAAGATAGGCATGCTTAATTATCTTATTACTTTAATACCTCACAAATACTACCAATTGTATTGACAACATAAAAAGCATATTTTACTTACCATTGCATATGAAAGTAACTTTTTTGGAAATAATGCCGATGCAAAACTCAGGACTGTAGCCAAATATGACATTGTCACTATTGGGACAAGAGGACTTGATAACAATCCCTTATACAACAGTGTGTAAAACAGCAACACATATACTTGGAACATGATGATGGGGTATTCAAGGTAGGTCATTGCTTTGTAGCCATTGGTGAAGTTGTATAACGTCACAATAGAAAAGCTGTAAATAGGAATAAAATATGGTATAAAGAAAATAATACAATCCACTACTGCAATTTTACCTTAAAATTGTGCTTAAAAATATACCATAGTACATGTAAAAGATGATATAAGATACAGCATGTCCCAAAAGTTAACAATGTCTTTCAGGCAATTACAAAGCCCTACATTGTGAACATTAGGACATAACCAAAACTACTTTTATATCACATGTCACTATACCATATACATACCAGTACTCATTTCACATTGCAGGAACCTTATGCATTTATTACACCTGACTGAATTCAGAAGCAAAATGTGTGAGAGCAAGTCAAAGTGGAATGTATTGCTAATATAATAAGGTCCATTTTTGTATAAGTTAAATAATGTTTTGTCTCTCCTGTTTACAAAAGGCATGATACAAAAATTTACCTTATTTTATAAACACTACATTCCATTTTGATTTGCTCTTACACTATGTTTCTGAATTTAGACGACTGAATTTAGCCAAATGTAAAAAGCTCATTACTCAATTGTTCAATACTTCAAATAATTATGTAGATATAAGTAATAGTTAAATATTATCTCACCCCGTGATTTCCATCAGCATAGCCTGTATGTACAGCCCTTGTGCCGACTTCTTATCTCGAACTTGTTTGATTTGGGGCACTTTTAGGAAGAGGCATGATAGTATGGTAAATGTGCTGATTGCATTAGCAGCTAACTTTATGATATGGTCCATGTTGATAAAGAAATCACGACGTACCTGAAATTAGGGAACTGTTATCTTTCGAAAGATATATCGGCACTGACAAACATCTATTTTGTAACTACTCTGTACCCATCACTCGCTCAGCCAATTGGATTAATTTATTGGGAAGGTCAAAGGAAACTACCGCAATATTATACTCACTGTGCTATGTGGCTCTCCCTACACGTGGCTGTCATACAGCTATCTTTTGAAAGATTGATGATGGGTACCGGTAACGAATGACATATCTATACCTACCTAGGTGTAATAACAAGTATACAGGTATACTTAATAGGTTGTTTCGGGTTGTTTCAGATCGAATATGCAAAGAAAGTGGACCAACACTCTTGTGTGAAAATAAACAAAATGATAAGGTGTTATCATATGAATATCAATAACGGAAGACTTACCGGAATAGACAATGAAATTAAAACTTCAATGTATATGAGTTCCACATGTAATTCACCACAGCCGGCATTGGTTTTCGATGCATTATTGCTTTTCGTTGATTAAGACATAGTGAAAGATGCAGATTTTGTTTAAGTTTTATTGAGAATGTTTGTTTGCAATTCGGTCGGCTTGCCTTTTTTTCAAGAAATAGAACGGAATGAAGCGAAATACATAGGCGGGCAAGTCCAGTTCATCGGGCGGACTTGATCGCTTGAACTTGTGCGGCTGACAGCTGTCAGTCTGCAGCTGACTCGTAGGCATGTGCGTTATTGATATTTTTCGGTATCGGTTGCACAACTGATATTTCGTTTTTGATATCGTAGTGATAACCGTGATTAAATTTCATTAAATAAGACGTAACTGTCATTAGTTTTTACAATTGACAATATTAAGTCAACAAATCGCAGTTTTTTTTGTGCTCAACAAACTTTATCTCTATGTCGGTATGTTTTTGTGTAGTTAACTAAAGTACACTTAACACTACGCAATTAGGCGAATATTTATATCTATGATTAAAAGTAAGAACGACAAAGACATCATTGTACGAAGGCTGGTCACTACATTTGTGTTAAAACTGCAATGGAGCACCAACGTCGTCTTTACAACTAGAAATGCCGAGTTGCGTAGGAAACTTCTGATAAACAGTAACCAAAAACAAGGATGCAGTACCTTTTTTCCGCAAAGTATAACAAACATCATGAATTGCTTGTAAAACTTATGTTTTTAGCATTTCCAATAAATATTTCAGTGTTTACGGCTAAATTATTAACCGGCCATGATTAGTTGGTATGTGCAATAAAATTCAATGCACTCCATCTGCTTGTTTTTAATTTGGCCGTCTTACATCGCACGATGTGACTGTATACCGGTGGCCTAATGCCGTTGATTTTGTTTTCGCAGAACTAATATAATTATAGATAAAAATAGATAACAGATGAGTATACTAATCAATAACAATAATATCGTTATGTAATCTAGCTTCAAAGCAGTCAATATATCAATTAAAACTTGTTTTAAATGTGTTAAATCGTTAAAAAATTCCATAACAGTAAAAGTGGCATAATATTAAAGGAGATAAAATGATTAAGATTAAAGGTTGAAATTGAAAGTTGAATTTTTAATCAACGAATCCCAATTATTACTATTTTGAAATTAATATTTTAGGTATTACGTTAAAACAATTTTGTACGCTTTTACAATGTTATATCTGGCGTCTTGGCGAGATATATGACTGACGTCTATTTCAGTGCCACAAACCAGTGGCCAAAACTGGAACGTGTTGCCATACTGTAGTAATATGTAAAACTTTTTTTACAGGTGAGCTTGTCAGAGCTAAATTGTATAGTCATTTATAATATCTTATTCTCTTATTTACTTTTACAAATCTGTTGGCTTTTGGCGTAGTGCAGGATTCTATTAATTTCGTTTAAAAATATATCAAATGCGAATATATAAAAGTATTTTTTTGTAATAACTGTGACTAAATTCATAAAAGTGGTTGTCTATTTTACTTGATTTCAGTGACAGACAAATACAAAACATATTTTAGACAAAATAGGTTTAATAAACGTCAAATAACAATGAGGAGTTTTCCAATAGGTATCTAAAGCATTCCTAACCACTCACTAGATGGCGCCCCGACAATTTTGGTAATTGATAATCGCTTGAAATAGGTTCTTAGCAAACAGGATATAAACACTAGGTACGTTGTATTGGATAGTTTTTTGAATAGTTTTCAAACATTTTAGAGGTTGTAATAATAATGGAACATAGTGCTAACTTCTATAAATATTTCTTTTTACACCTCGTTCAACCTTTAACAGTTATGTTTATATTAATAAACAATTTATTTTTAAGTTTAGTATTAGTTGGCTGCATGAAATCACTGCCACCATCATACAGATTATAAAAAGATTACCAAAATTGTAGGAGCGCCATCTATTTATGCTTTTTGAAACCAACTATCTATACCTACTGGAAAACTCCTCATTGAATAAAAAGTGACAGAAAAAAGACGATTTATCGATATTTCTATTCGACAATGATCGATACAATTTATATCGATATTTATTGTTCACTTCGCATCACTACCGACTGAAGGAATGTGGACCATCGATAAAGACCTTACAACTGAACCATAGAGAACATGGCTGTCTGTTTCCTCCGCTAGAGGCGCCACTGTAACGGACTTACATTGCTTGCTCTAAAAGCGCAATAAATTCAAAGTGTAGTCTATCTAAAGGCGGGTTTCCATGGTGAGTAAATCTGCTAAAGGCATCAGACTAAACGAAGACATACGAGACTCGTCTACAACTCTCGTCGTGCGTCAACAGCGTCGGTGGCCTAAAGGTTAACAATTCCTAAATCATACCTACACAAAAGTAATAGTAAATGTTAATAGGTTCATTGAACACAACCACGAGTAAATCCACAAAGACGAGAGAGACGTTGTACTGATCCCAGAATGGGGACATGATGATGATTACGTTAGTAGTCCTCGGTAGGAGCGTCGGCGGCCTAGTGGTTAAGGGGTCCGACTCGTGTCCCGAGTACCGGGTACGAACCCCTAGTACCGCCATTACCAATGACTCTTTTCCGAGTAATGTACATTATTTGAACACTAACCGATGTTCTTACGGTGAGGGAAAACATTGTGATGAAATCTGCACATTCTGGCGACTGAATGTGTAACCATGATCCAATCTGGTCAGGTTCCCCGTTAGGGTCGCGGAGGTCAAATGGCAGTCCACTGTAATTACCTGATCTGCCAAATCTTGGCCATGGTCAAGGCGGACCCCGCGCGAGAGTACTACCGGGACATTAATGCCAAGATGACCACCACGCGTCAACTATTACGTTATGAATTTACATAAAATAAGTTCTCAAATTAAAAGTACTTTATCATACCAACCTTTAATCGTGCGGTAGGTACCTACTCATCAAGACCGTTCCAAAGAGCCCAATCATTATGGGGTTATCTTATTGCGTTCAGTAGTTCCTATGAACACCTTCCGTCGTCATAATCAGACCTTGAATATCACTTAGGGGAATAGTAGTCATTATAACCATTCCATAGAGCCCAAACATGATGGGATTATCTTCTTGCATTCAGTAGATTTAGTACTCAATAAGACCATTCCAAAGAACTTAAACAGGTTAGGGTTATCTTCTTGCGTTCAGTAATTCCTTTGACCACCATCGGTCATCATCGTCAGACCTTAAATATGATCTAGGGGTTTAGTACTCATCATGACTATTCCAAAGAGCCCAAACACGTTTGCGTTATCTTATTGCTCCAGCTCTAGCTCCATGGTACCATATTAATGCATTGTCACCCAAGTTACATATGTATAGCAAATTTCAGCTCTATTGAATACCGGGAAGTGGGTGAAATTAGGCTAGCAAGATTCCAGAACAAGAATTGAAGTTAAAAACCATCATCGTATTCCATAATCAGACCAGCTCCATGATACCTTATTAATGAATTGTTATACAAGTTACCTAGAAACACCACATTTCACATCAGTTAAAATCGGTAAGTGGGTCATATTAAGCTTGCAAGATTTGTAATAAAATACAACAATGAGGTGTCCTAAACCACACATACAAAAGACATCAACGCGCTATCATTAACCAGTCAAATAAACTTGACAACGTGCAATTCAAACCAACCCTACTCTAAAATAGTCATATTTAATTTACTTCATTCATCATCCATCTTGGCGTTAATGTCCCGGTTGTGTCCATGGTCCGCCTTGACCATGATCCAGGATATGGCGATCAGGTAATTACAATGGAGTGACTGCCATCTGACCTCCGTGACCCTGCTACCAGGGAAACCTGACCAGATTGGATCATGGTTACAAATTCAGTTGCCTGAACTTGTAGGTTTCATCACGATGTTTTCCCTCACCGTAAGTGCATCGGTGAGAATTCAACTAAGGTACATAACTCAGAAAAAAGTCATTGGTACGTGGCCGCAACGGGATTCGAACCCGATACCTCTCACTTACGAGTCGGATACTCAACCGCCCGGCCACCGACGCTCACAGCCGACGCTCCTCAAATTTAATTTACTTCATCCTTTGCTTTTATTCGGCGATTTATATAACATACATTGGTCTACCCACAGAACATATTTATTTTTCTATGGGTCTACCCAACACGGACTAGGTAATTTTAGGTGCTGCGTATTTTTTGAGCACGTGGCATAATAATGCAATGCGATCTTTGTCTGAAACTCCACACACCCATCTTTTCTTCTTCATCTTCATTTTTGTGACGCGTAGCTCCTGCTCGTGTGGTGGGGCTACGTCTCGCTGCCGTATATTAGAGCAGGCCTTGACTCAGGGTTGGCCTTTCAAAGGTAATATATAATTTCTTTTTATGTTTATTTAGTTTAGTATTATTTTATAGTAAATTACCAAAGTGTTTTTTGACATGTCTTTTGTGGAACTATTGTTATAATTTATTTTAATATTAATTACTTACTTAATTATAAGAATTTTGTCTATCAAACATATTTAAAGTGCATGTGGTATGAGTGTTTATTTATCGAAGTATGATTTTTTAGTAATTTACCAAAGTTTGTTTTTGTCTTTTGTTGGAATATGGTTATAATTTATTTTTATATTTATTACTTACTTAATTCCAATGACTTATAAATACTATGCTTAATTATAAGCAATTTTCTCTGTCAAAAATATTTTAAGTGCGTGTGGTATGCTTTATATTTTATTTGTTTTAAGTGTTCCGTACCCAAAAAGAAATAAACGGAGTCCGCCTGTCAAGACCATTTTTCACAGGAACGCGTAAGATATCATGCTGAAATCAAATCTTTTTAGAGCAGTGAAAAAATCAAACTTATAGGGTACCTACTTCCTGTTGACCTAGAAGCATGAAAGGCAAGAAGTAATGCCATGTAGTAGAAAAAGCAAGTAAAGCAGTAAAGGAAAAAACCCGAATACATCACAAAAAAATTACAATAAATTTGTAAAGTGTACTTTAACTTTACATTTTGTAACTGTATGATGTGTTTATAGTATCAAAAATCCCTATTTTAAGAATGCATATCAACAAGCACCGCGGAACCCTTGCCCATCATTGACATGTGGAATATATAGGAGTATGCACGTTGGTAAATAGGGTAGTTAGTAGTTTAAGTGCATTATATCATCATTTATTTGGACCTTTCGTCGAAGTGGTCAGTGTAGAATAATTACCATCGGTAGTAGTCCAGCCAGGCGATTAGCTGTTTCATTGCTATGAATTTTAGGTTAAGGTACAATTATAATAGGGCTGGCATGTACATCTATATACGAGTATATAAAAGAAAGTCGCGTTAGTTACACTATTTGTGTTACACTTTTTATAACTCAAGAACGGCTGAACCGATTTGGCTGAAAATTGGTGGGGAGGTAGCTTAGAACCAGGAGACGGACATAGGATACTTTTAATACTTAGTTTTGAAACATAAATACTCTATGGTTGTTCTGAACATCGAACATAGAATACTTTTTATCCTTTTTTTCCCAAATGATCTCATTTGGTGAGGGAAAACATCCTGATGAAACCTGCACATTCAGGTGACTGTAGGTTTATAAACAAGGAAAAAGGGTAAGTAGTTGTAGGGTAGATGTTGAGTAGGTGTAAGGTAGTTGTAGGGTAGGTGAAGGGTAGGTGTAGGGTAGATGTACGGTAGGTGTAGGGTATGGTCCTCCACATGGTCTGGGCCTTGTTGCGGCGTGGTGGCTCTAGTACCCTGGGGAGCAATCCAGCTTCTTAGGGGAAGCTAACCAGACCCACTTCCCCTTAAATCTCTAGTATGAGGAGTGAGGGGGACGTTGGCGTGAATTGAATACGTTCACAAAAATTGCTGGCTCCACGTGTACCTCTATTTTATAGAGGATACTGTAAGATGTTTGTAGATTACAGGTTGACTTGGCGGTCTTCTGTATTATCGCGTTAATTTTTAGTTGCGTATTTTAGTCGGCGCCCTAGACTTATTCTGGGTAGCGGCGATATGAGTTGAGGGCGACGGTCCTTTTTGTTTTGTGGTGCCACATTATTCAATGGGAAGGCTCTAGCCGCCGTCGGCCCAACCCGTTATCCCGCTTTGGCGGGACCGGGAAGGCTTGCCTTTACTGGCTGTCCCTGTGAGGAGAGACAACCTCAATAAAAATCCCCAATCCTGTTGTTGGTGATGGGATGAATGGTGGATGGGAGTTCTACCAGTAGACACGCCCCCCTCAGATACCTCCCGACCTCTGAGGTGTATTAGGGTTACCTCGGTGCAGGGGGCACCACCGAGATGGACCGTCTATATCCCCCATACTCGTGGGAACAAAAACCAGATATCCAATAATAAAAACAAAACGACGGAGAGTCGTTGGCGCTAGAGCCAAGAAATGGAAATTGTGAGCCCAAAGTGAACACGATTTTTATGAACCAGTCTGAGACGGCTGGGATACTGACGAAGCCTATAACTGGTGCTGCTTCAATGTCATCAGACGATGACAATAATAAATGACGTAGATCAAACCGACTTCGTGGAATGCGCGGTTCATCAGTTTCTGGGTCCGCCACATCCATCTGCAGCTTGGTAGGAGCTTTTAGACTCTCTTGACAGAGACCCGTGGAGACGCCCCTACAAGATGGTGAGGCAAAAGCTTCGCCCATGGTCACCTCCCACGACCAGTACTTTGCAGCCGCTGATTTTGCATCGAATAGTGGAAGCGTTATTTCCTGATTTCCCGAATAATATTCTGCCTCTAACGCCGATAGACTTTTCGGAGGCCAGCACTGCTGTTGAAGCAGAGTCTGTACCAGAAGTTACTGATGGAGAGCTGGGTGCAGCCATATTAAAGCTTAAAGCCAAAAATACCGCTCCGGGACTGGATGGTATTCCTCGCCGAGCGTGGGTGCTTGCCTTTGATGCAATGGAGTCACTCCTAAAACCCTATTTAATAGGTGTTTCAGGGAAGGGAGATTTCCGTTGCGTTGGAAAACGGGCCGGCTTATACTTATCCGTGAGGATGGTCATGCGGCTGACGAACCTTCGGGGAACCGGCCAATAGTTTTACTGGACGAGGCGGGAAAGCTTCTAGAGCGTCTGATTGCTACCCGCCTCAATAAACATCTAGCGGAAGTGGGTCCCGATTTGGCAGACAACCAATTTGGGTTTCGTACAGGTCGCTCGACCATTGATGCTATTGCACGGGTCCGGGAACTCTCTGAAGAGGCGTGCTCGGAGGGCGGAGTTATGCTGGCGGTGGCACTTGACATTGCCAATGCATTTAACACCCTTCCCTGGCACACAGTCCTGTCGGCGTTGGAATACAATCGTGTGCCGTTGTATCTCTGCCGCTTAATGACTATTTTGCCGATCGAGAGGTAGTCTACAGTGGACGTGATGGCTGGGGTAGAAGACGCATGTCGTGCGGTGTTCCACAAGGATCTGTCTTAGGCCCTCTGTTGTGGGACATCGCTTACCAACGCCCAGTCGGGTGTTGCGCGGCATAAATCCAGCCGGCGTCAATATCGTTTGTTACGCAGACGACACTCTAGTCACAACTCGTGGGCGGGATTACCGTGAAGCGGCCATGCTTGCCACAGCCGGTGTTGCTGGTGTTATAGCCAGAATAAGACGATTGGGACTAGAAGTGGCGCTACATAAGACCGAAGCTATTTCTTTTTATGGCCGTCGACGACCGCCTCCTGCTGGCTTAAGTATATTTGTTGGAGGGGTTCCCATTCTTGTCAAGGCAACGCTGAAGTATCTCGGCGTTATACTTGACAGCAAATGGAAGTTCGAGAAGCATCTAAAGCAACTAGTCCTGAAGTTGATCGGGACTTTGTCTGCTCTCAGCCGTCTCCTTCCAAATATTGGAGGAGTAAATGGCACCTGTAGAAGACTCTACACCGCGGTGGTTCGATCAATGGCCTTGTACGCACCTCCTATTTGGGCAGAGTCATTGACCACTGCCAGCAGAGCGTTACTCCATAGGGCTCAAAGAGTTATGGCTGTGAGATTGTGCAGGGCGTACCGCACAGTGTCGCACGAGTCAGCATGTGCCCTAGCTGTATACTGGCGTGGTCGCGAACAAAGCCTCACGCCTGATAAGGTTGTTCGTTGGCGCAAATTGGCTCATGACCAAGCGTTGCAGGAGTGGGCTATACGACTTCTACCCACGGAGTCAACCCCTCAAAGAGTGGGTCGATCGAAGACATGGGCCGCTGGCGTTTCGAACAACGCAGGTCCTCTCGGGGCATGGTTGCTTCGGGAGGTACTTGTGCAACGTCGCCAGAAGGGAGCCCGATACCAGATGTCATCAGTGTGACTGCCCCGAGGACACAGCGCAGCACACCTTAGAGGTGTGCCCAAGATGGGTGGCTCAACGAGATCGCCTCATCACGGTAGAGGGAGTGGATCTCAGCCTCTCAACCATCATGTCCTGTATGGTTGGTAATAAAAGAACATGGGAGGCAGTGATCACCTTCTGCGAAGAGGTTATGTCGCAGAAGGAGAGCGAAGAGCGGGAGCGGGAGCGGGATCCGCTCTCTCTGCCGATCCGGAGAGCGCGGGACAGGCGACGAGCCAATGAAGGCTTAACTTAAGCCCGTAAGAAAGAAAGATGAGAGCAGAAGAAATAAGAGGTGTTTGCCATAGCAAGTTACTCATCAACGAGATTGCGCAGTGTGCTAACCGGTCCCGTGATCTCGTTGATAAAGAGAATATGAGGGGCGACGTGGTGGTTTTTAGTGGGTAGGACTGTCATTTGGACAGGTGAGTCCCACATAATCTCCGTTTCGATATCTGTAAATGGACTTTCCCCACGTAAAAAAAAAGTGTAGGGTAGGTGTAGGGTTGGTGTAGGGTAGGTGTAGGGTAGGGTAGAACTAGCGTTCTAACCCTACACCATAGGGTTAGAACGCTACGTGAACGAAGTCGCGCCGGGTCCACTAGTAATGTATAAAAAGTAGTTAAAAATTAAAAAGGAAAAGTTAACGAATTAAGTTAACAAGCCGAATTTTGGAAGAAGATCATCATCATCATCATCATTATCTTGGCGTTAATGTCCCAGTTGTGCTCTCGAGCATGAGGGCCCGGGGTCCGCCTTGACCATGATCCAATATTTCGCGATCAGGTTATAACAGTGGAGCGACTACCATCTGACCTCCGTGACCCTGCTACTAAGAGAACCTGACCAGATTGGATCATGGTTACAAATTCAGTTGCTTGAAATTGCAGGTTTCATCGCGATGTTCTCCCTCACCGTAAGAGCATCGGTTAGAATTCAACTAATATACATAATTCAGAAAAGTCATTGGTACATGGCCGCAGGGAGCTTTGAAACCGGAACCTCTCGCTTACGAGTCGGATACTAAACCGCCCGGCCCGCCCGCCTCATTCGCTTGAAGTAGGTAAATCGGTGTATATAGTGCGTCGACGACTCAGGTTGCATTGGGCAATTAGTAAAAAAAGTATTTTTTTGCGGCGTGCAGTCAAACGTCAGATGTCAACAGCTACTGGTATAACGTTTATATGCACTTATGTTGTAAAATGACAGGTTTGAAAATGGCGTGCGCCATCCATACGATAGCACAACACTACCCAGGCGCGGATCCAGCCCCTAAAAAAGGTTGTGGACTCGACATTTTCTATCCGTCTCTACAAATACAGTGTACAAACATTAAAAAACTCTTTTGGGTACCAATGTTGCAAACTAAAGAGACGTAGGGATCATTTAGAAATTTCAAGGTCATGTTTTATTTCTTCAGTTTTTTCAGAGTGACACAAATAACAAATATTTTTTTCATAACTAGCGTTTATCGGGGGGCTTAGTACGTACGTAGCACGATAAGTACGTATCGACTGACAGTAGTAAAAATGATAATGTGGGGATATGGCAATAATCTGGGGATAATCTGTCCTTGTCAGTCCTTCTAGTAAACATTCAGTTATTTGGTCACTATTAGCTTGATCTTTTGTCTAAATTATTAATCATTCTGATAATTATCACCCGCACTTCCTATTTAATGGTTTTGCACATTATTTAATAATATTTTTCATAACTCACGAAAATAAACAATCCTACAGAAATCAAATTGTTTGTTATGACTTTCATGAATGACGTTCTATGACGGTTAAACAGCTTGGCATAAGTTGCCATACAGAGATTTTTTAAAAAATATGCGATTAGGACTTAGCGATGTCGTATTATACTAATGAAGACCATTTCAAAGAGCCCAAACACAATGGGGTTATCTTATTGCGTTTAGTAGTAGCGTGGGTAGGTCTTCCACAAAGTAGACAGAAGTAAAAGTAGTAAAAGCTTTACTTTTGTTGCCATTTCTATTTCTAAACTACTTTTAAGTTGGTATATATATTTGAAGTCAGCTCTTTAATCCCTTCATTTTGATACCCCACTCAATGGCGCCCAAAATCCGCCATTTTCGATTATTTTGAAAACAGCTATGTGTTGGGTTTTGAGACAAATCTAACGATACCTTAACTGTCGAAATCCATCCAGCCGTTAAAAATATACGAGGTAATAAAGAAATTTACAAACATACAAATACCTATAACCCTTCCTTGGTGGTTGGGTAAAAATAACTGTAAAATAAAAAATATCATATTTTAAATCAGGACTCATAGATGGATGGATGTAGCAAATATAACACTGTTAATGGTAGGACTAATTACAGTCGTTGATGTTGGTTAACTAAATACTTTAATTAATAATCTTTATCTTAATTGAAACACGCCATAAGAATTACCAAATTTTTTTACAAAAATTTATGGGATTTTTTTACAGCATGACTGCGAGAGAGCAATAAGGAAAGGGGAATGACAATGATTAATTAATTCAGTCTCGTATCGGAGTGTCAAGTCGAGCAAGGAATTGCAGCGTCGCTGTACAAAGCAGCTTGAGCAGTGAATTTATACTGTTATAGTTTTACTCGATCCTCGCGGCTGAACTTAAATAACAAAGAGAAATGAGTGTATGACTTTTCCTTCGGAACTGCAGTATCAACCATAAAGTTACTATGTCGTACCAACGGAATAGATTAATACCGTAACTTTTGTGTAAAACCGGCACTAATATTGTTTAAAGTATGCAGAGCGCTAATTCTGTTTAAGTTTTGTACTAAACTAGCGACTAGCCCCGGCTTCACACGGGTGTGCTCGGGGCTCGGGCTTTCCCTATTATTATTTATTATACCTTCCCAAAGAAATTGCCTAACTTACAGTGAAAACCGCATCCAAATTCGTTGCGTGGTTTAGCTGTTCCGCACGGTTCCGATACGGCTCTCTTCAGGGAGACAAAGTTCGGGGTTGTTTGACGGGCCGTTGTCGTGTGTCAGGCTGACGGCTACCTGGCGGCTGGAGCGCCGCCTTTCCCGCCTGAAACGCGTGCGGGTCGGTGCGCAGTGGGCGGCGGCTGCGGCGCGCTGCGCAGCCTCCCCGCCGCGAGTCCACACGGCCACCAGCCACCACGCCTAGTAACAGACGCTGTCCGACCGCGCTCGAGACAACCACCCTCTTACTGCAACCAAGAGTCACATATTATTCCCGCGATTTCAAATAAACTCAACTCACAATTTTCAGAAAAAAGCTTCGACAAATTTTTTCTTCTTACACCAACTTGGAAACTCGTCGCTTTCCTACTTTTCCTTTGTTTCCGTGGTATTTCTTATTATATATTATTTAAATACTTTTTTCTTTAAAATTTTCTTGCTTTCTCGTGAAAATATCGCTCTCGAAAAGTATAAAAAATTATTCTCGCTGAGCTGATCGCCCATTAAACGACCAGACGGCGCCAAGGACTGGGGTAAGTGCAATGTTTATCCATTTCTTTGGTTATGTTGTTGGAAAATGTTTGTTATGTCTTTAGCACGTACTTCGGGTTGGCGTTTATTTATTTACAGTACGTATATTTTTGTGTTAGATTTTGTCGTGATAGGGAGGGAGTTTCATTGTTTAGGTTTTCTATGGTTAGGGGATGGTAGTGGCGTAGATAGTGGCGTTTCATGGTCCACCGGCTCGCGGCGACCGGCCGGCGCGCGACGGGCGGCTTTTCGCGGCGCGCCGGAACAAAAACAGTGCGATCTGCTTGGTTTTATCGCGCCGTTAACGCGAACAGCCATCACTCGCCGGACATCTGGCCCGCCGTTTACACAGCGCCGCGTCATGCTCCCATAAAGTTAGACAATAAATCGACAAAATTACATTCCGCCACGGCTCACTGGCAATTTTACGTCGAGCCATCATTACGAAAATAAACAAAGACAATAGATGATTTTTTCATTTGTGGGCGGATACGTTGTTTGTTTGCATTGTATAAAAGTATTTGGTCCGATTTTAAGTTCTTTACGCACTTTGAAATTACCGAAAAAAATATTTTATGAACGGGGAAAACTTAGAAAAATTTAGAGTTTATCAACATTACATGAATAGGATGTTTATTTATGCTTTTATAAATAAATGTGTACAATTGCGATTGATTTCATTTCCTACCTTAATACCAAAGATGCCATTGTTGCGGTGCGATTGTTTTGTCAATAAAGAATTATTAAAAATCATGTCTATGAGTTTCACCCAGCAAATATTCAAAATCGCCTACAAAATTATCACAAGTATTTAAAGCAGGATTACCATATCATTGTAGCGAATAGAATAAAATATCAAGTTTATCTTGCCTTAAAGTAAAAAATTGGGGTTTCTAAGTAACTTATAGATTTGATTTAAAAACATTTAAATACGTTTGAATATGTTCAAATGAGAATACGTGAAAATGGTTTTTTAATACGAATAATAGGGACGACGATCAAAATATATAAAAAGAAATATATTAGACACGTATTTTTTCTTTTGTTACAAAAAAAAACATAACGCCGATATAACGCGTTGAATTGTTGCGACATCATGTTTTCGGTCAAATTGTATTGAGAACTGACATCGCGAGACCCCTCCTGACCTTTCATACACTTTATCTCTGTAATTTTTTATTGATTTAATTAATGAAAAACTACATATATTTATTTTTTAATAATCTAACTGACGGACCAAGTAGATTTAAAAAATATTGACCCTGTCATTCTTCCCGCGAGCTTGAAATTCATATAGTGCACTCTATCATTCATCACTACACCATATTTAAAGGTCTAAAATTCCAAAAAACCGTTGCTCTTTACGTTCGAAATAATGTTACTTTCATCAAGCTCACTACAGCTTTATTTTGATATTTAGATCCGAGATCGCAGCGCTCAATCATTCATCAATCACTACACCAAACTTTAGGGTCTTAAATGCCAAAATATCGGAGCTCGCTTTGTTGGACATAATGTTACTTTCATCAAGCTCACTACAGCTTTATTCCGAGATCACTGCGCTCGATCATCAATCATTACACAAAATTTTAGAGACTAAAATTCCCAAAAAATTGGAGCTCGCTTCGTCCGACTTAATATTGCTTTCATTAAGTTCACTACAGCTTTATTCTGAGATCGCTGCACTCGATCATTCATCACTACATATTACTTCAAGGTCTAAAATACCAAAAAATCGGAGCTCGCTTCGTTCGACGTAATGTTACTTTCATTAAGCTCTCTACAGCTTTATTCTGATATCGCTGCACTCGATCATTCATCACTACATATTATTTCAAGGTCTAAAATGCCAAAAAATCGGAGCTCGCTTCGTTCGACGTTATGTTACTTTCATCAAGCTCACTACAGCTTTATTCCGAGATCACTGCGCTCGATCATCAATCATTACACCAAATTTTAGAGACTAAAATTCCCAAACAATAGGAGTACGCTTCATCCCACTTAATCTTACTTTCATTAAGCTCACTACAGCTTTATTCTGAGACCGCTGCACTCGATCATTCATTACTACACCATATTTCAAAGTCTAAAATGCCAAATAATCGGAGCTTGCTTCGTTCGACATAATGTTACTTTAATTAAGCTCTCTATAGCTTTATTCCGATATCGCTACTCTCCATTATACATCACTACACCAAATTTCAAGGTCTAAAATGTAAAAAAACGGAGCTCGCTTCGTTCGACATAATGTTACTTTCATTAAGCTCGCTACAGCTTTATTCCGAGATCGCTGCGCTAGATCATTTATCACTACACCATATTTTAAGGTCTAAGATTCCAAAAAAACGGAGCTTGCTTCGTTCGAAATAATGTTACTTTCGTTAAGCTCTCTACATCTTTGTTCTGAGATCGCTGCGATCCACCATTCATCACTACACCATATTTTAAGGTCTAAAATGCCAAAAATCGTAACTCGCTTCGTTCGACATAATGTTACTTTCATTAAGCTCACTACAACTTTATTCCGAGATCGCTGCGCTCGATCAATTATCAATCACTACACAAAATTTTAGGGTCTCAAATGCCAAAAAATCAAAGCTGGCTTCGTTCAACATAATGTTACTTTCATTAAGCTTACTACAGCTTTGTTCTGAGATCGCTGCGATCGATCATTCGTCACCACACAATATTTTGCCGTCTAAAATGTCAACAAAACTAAGCTCGTTTGTGCTAAAAATATGAGATTTTCAATTGAGGAGTGGAGCGTGGAGTGGAGGGCGGGGGTTATTGGAATAGAAAGCGTGTGCGTATCAATTTAACATAGATAATACCATAAAACACAATAATAGTACAGTACAGTACATTTCGATAAGTTATACAAAATACTGATTCTCGAAGTTCTTAAAAATTCTATAAATATATTAATTGCTAATATTTTTACAATCGCCTTTGTGTCGTTAGAAGCCGTCTCCTACCTGAAGGAGTCCAAACTTCGTATGTTTTGAAAATATTTCCTGGATTGATATGAAACATGTGGTCCAAAGGTAATGGTGTAGTATATTTTTAGAACCGGCATATAAAGCCCTTTCATATAGGATACCAAACACGATAGGTTTTTGAAAAAATAATTCTAATCCCATACAAAAAAATTATGATGTCACTACTGCTGAGAGTATTTTTGAGAATATTTTTAAGAACTACCGGTCATAATGATTGTTATCCTAAAGTATCCGTGTACTAAACGGCAATCCTGTAGGTACATAAATTTGCGGTTTTCTAGCAATTTTCGCTTTGTATTTGTAGCAATTACACAACTTTAATAAAGTTGCGCGCTTCAATAAAGTTGTTAGTGCGTATAAAGGGCCCTAAGCTACCTTAGAGGGAAGAGCAACCTTAAGCGAAAGGGGGAATGAAAACGGATTGTATCACTTGATTTGTTTGGCTTCTTTGGCGGAGGGGGCCCCCCGACCCTGGTCAGAAATTAGCTATTGAATAAATATTTTCCCTGAATGTAGATAACAATTTAGTTTGGGCCCCTGTGGCTCGCCTGCCGGCCGATAGCCGATACCGCGCTACGTCCCAGCTTCAGGGATAGTTTCGACACTTTGCATGCTATACCTACCGTTGTGCAGACCTCAACGAACACATGGGCCAGATATGTGAGGAGCTTGGGTGGGTTCGTGGTGTCTTTACCTACGAAGTGAGGGAGAGGAAATTCTCCGAACCTCAGTAGCTGCCGTCTTGGCAGTAGTCAACATCTTCTTCCAGACAAATTGGAACTCCCACCTCATTACTTGCAAAAGTAGGACGCATCATAATTTTATTAGGTGGTAGGACTCTCTCTGTCAAGCCTGAGGAGTCCGTCTGTGTGAGCACGTCTCATCTATTTCTGCCGCCAAGCAACAATGCTTGCTATGTTGTGTCCCTGTTTGGAAGATATGGTAGTCAACGTAATTACAGTCCTTACAGTGACAACGCTCCTACGGTTCCGTATTTATGTAGCCAGCAACCTAAATGCAGGAAGCGTAGATGTTAGGGGCGACAGTTACCGCTTAAACCTGATGCTGGGCTGTCTGTTACAGAAATATCACAGATCGATTATAGGTCGACTAAATCTATAAATCCTGAGGTAGAGTCTCAAATTTTTTTGCTATATAGACAAGCACAGGTGTTCCCAAAGTGAGCGCGGAGAAGCGGAACACGTGGAGAAGGAGGGGCGCCCTGAGGCGATTCCATCTTCTCTTCTCGAAACTAAACTTAGATGTTCATTTATACAAAATAAAAAAATCCTAGATACAAGATCCCTTTCATGCTCAAACAATTGTGTTGTCCGTCCCTCTAATAAATGTAGGTTAGGTGCAGGTCTCCTTAAGGCTAGCAAGATGGGCTACCAACGACCTGGTCCCCGGTACCTGGATGAAAGGTCGCGGGTACTAGCTAGATGCTGACGGCACAAGACCGGCTTTTGTAGTGATCTCTGGGGGAGGGGGGTCAATAAACAATTCGGTCAAGTCACGTTGTGTTACAAAACAGGCACTACTTATTTCTAGAAATATATCTTTTCTTCTTTTTGCTCCATATTCAAAATCGAGGTTTAGTTTTACAATTTGCCATTTGCAAACATTAGGTTTCTCGTCTAGGGATATAATATATATCTTGAAACAAGTTCGGGCATAATCTCGTGTGATTTCTTTTTCCGAGGAACGTCATCAAGTGACGTTTCGCGGAAGAAAATGCTCACTGCCCCACGCCCCGCACCCCCTCGTTCATTACCAAAAAATCTACCTCCCTCCACGTACCTCACATACCGCAGGCAATACACTAGTTAAGTTGTCGACCTATACTGATGATTCGAAGACGTGATATCGACCTTGTGTTGAACAAGTTCAATACCTCAGAACACAGCCCTGAGTCCTTATCATGGACGTTCAAATAAGTATTATAAGTGCTGGTGCAGGAAGTTTCTTGAATTTCACGTGGCAGTAGTCAAAAGTCTCGATTGGAGCGAAAAGGGCGATACTCAATATTATTAGAAGACTATCTTCAAAATCGAAAATTTAAAAGAATTGTCAAGTATACGAAATGGTGGAATAATGAGATGCACGAAGCAGCCAGGAATAAAATATATGCTTCAAGAAATGTTGGCGAACTAACTCCGTTACGAACTAGGAACAAAGCGCTGAGCTAAATGAATGGTGGCAAAGGCCCTGTCTGCTCAGCTGGCTTCGCTCTACGTTGCTCTCGACTGGATCGCGCTTATCTACAAGTTCGGGAAGTCACCGAATCAAGCTTCAAACTTCGAGTGTCAAACTTATATGGCACCGTGAATCAAATTGTTAACTTCATTTATCGCTAACTCGTTATAAGTTAACTTTGTTAAACGTAAAGCGCTACATTTCGAGAGTTAACGTTAGTCGTTGTGATCTATACTTATAAAAACTGTTGGTCGGTTTTAGTAGTAAAGGGCTTGGGCTTATCATTCAAATGGCAAACTAGAATCAACAAACTTCATGGCTCTACAATAATTTTGCGATTTCGTTAGTGGTATTGTCTATTGTTCTCATATGAAAGATAGAGGAAGACATAATGAAATGATATAGGAATTACAAATGTTTAGAAGACGTCAACATACGAAAATCGCGACTAATCGCAGTTAAAAAGCATCGTGGCGCACGGTCGGCCCCAAATAGTGGGGTTGTGGTGCTGCAGTGACCACCTCTACTCAGACCTAGCACTCTTGGCAAAGTGGTCTTGGTCGTTATGGGTTGGTGACGTACTTCACCAGTCACTGTCACCGCCTTTCTTCCCTCATGGTTGCTTTTCTTGTGCACTCGTGAAGGGCCTTTCTTACTTGGTCCGTCCACCGCGTTGTAGATCTGCCGCGAGCCCGAGTGCCTCCCATACTGCCTTGCACAACTAACCTCTCTCATCATCATCATCATCTTGAGGTTATGTCCCGGTTGCGCCCCCGCGCGGCACACGAGGGCCCAGAGTCCGCCATTCCTGCTACTCTTGGCCCTCCTCCGACCTCGCTCGGTCTTCGGCATCCTTAGTGGTAAGCTTATTGGCACGCATATCGGTCTTGACTACCGCTTCTTGGGCCGGCCTCTTCTTCCCGTGCCCGGCGGGGGCGGCATGGCCAGACAGTTCTTCCAAACATAACTTGCCGGTCTGCCCAAGACGTGGCCATACCATCGAAGGCGGCACTCTTGCATCCTTTCTGTGATGTCACGGACGCCAAGGCTACCTCGAATGTGGGCGTTTCGAAAACGATCCTTTCGTGAAACTCTACACATCCACCGCAGCATTTTCTTTTTGGTGCTGCTTTTCGCTCTCTTGTGTCGCTTTAGTAGGGGCCAAGTCTCGCTGCCGTATAGGAGAGCAGGTCTAATGATGGTCTTACAGATCTGTCCCTTCAGCTTTTTCGGCATTTTAGGGTCACAAATGACACCTGTCACCTCCCGCTATTTGGCCCAAGGCGCGGATATTCGGGCTTTGACGTCGCTGTCGATGTCCCCGGTTGCGCTTAGTACAGACCCCAGGTATCTGACCTGATCCGAGCGCTTGACTTCATCTTCGCCTATGCGCACGGGTAGGGGATCTGCACTGTTGTAGGCCATGTACTCTGTCTTCGCCACATTAATCTTCAGACCGCCGTTCTCCTTCCACTTATTTACACGTTGTACTAGTTGCCCCTTGTCTGAGTCTATCAATGCGATATCGTCAGCATACATGACAAGCCATGGAGGCACCTTATGGTAGTCTCGGATGCTCTCTGACAGAATGTGTAATATCCCGTTTAATTGAAGTGGACTGAGCCCAGGGCCCTGATGTCCTCACTATTGAATCGGAATCGCGATATATATCTCGGATAATGTCACCTCTCCGACAACTAACTTCTCTATACTGGTGTTATCACGCCGAGACACGTGTCCAAAAACGACTAAATTCGGCTTTGGACTATCGAGGAAAGGCGATACTTAATTTTAAGTATTATGGAGTTTGTAGGCAAAACACAGTCGACGATATTCGGAGCATTCTCTTCCAGACCCACATCTTAAGAACATATATTTTCTTTTTTTTAGACTTCTCGTAGGTACGTTATTGCAGACGAATTTTTACAAGATGCCGCCGACCACTGGATTTACGGTTATCGAACTTATCAATCGTTATGTTCGTTAATTAACGGAAGAACGGTCTGGTGCCCAGCCCTGCAAATATTGAACATTGAAGCTATTCGATCGCATTATATACAAGACTACGTTCGGTGACTAGGAAAGTTTTGAGATACAAGAAAAAATATTAAAGGCTTGTGCAACTTTTATAAAATTTTTGAAAAATTGTTTCATCCGTCTAAGCACTGGCGATTTTCTTCTTTAGGTAGGACTCAACTGTAACTTTTTTGAGCTTATAAGTAGCAGTAAGCAGATGATTGTAGGTCGTTTTTGAGTCTTCGTGTTAATTTTTTTTACAGCCTCGATGTTTTCATCCGTTACTGCAGACGCAGGACGACCACTTCTGTCATCACTTTTTAAGAAAATTTTTCCATATCATAAACATAAACTCATTAACAAATCATAACAATATAAAAAAATCATAAACTCAACAAATACATGCAAGAATCCACCCACTCACGTGTGACTCGTGAATTACAGTGAATAGAAATGCAGAAGCTCGCGTTTCGTTCATTCGATGTATTGCGTCTCATGCGCCGCCCCACCCAAAAAAATGTCGTCACATTTTTTCCTTTTTTCTTTTACAAATGTCTTTCAGTATTCAATTATGGAGATATTAAAAAAAGTTACAATATAATAGAGACTCTTTTAAAAAAAATTAAATCTACGAACCCAAACGTACCCACTCTTCTCCAGAGATGTGCCGTGTTGGAATGTCATATGACTTCAAGTCGGGTTACTTTGCTCTCAAACTCTTCAGAATCAACCTTTGCATTTCACATTTTTCGATCTGCAGATGGCCTTTATCGGTGTCACAGGAGGTAATCTGGTGGGCTCTAAGATCTAAATGACCAGGTGTGTACATTGGGATTTCCCACTGCCAGAGCCAGTGTTCCCCAAACTTCAACCATATAGAGCACTGGAAACCTTACTCGCCGGCAGGAATACAATACTATTTGAAATATTGTTTGGCTGTGGTATTCTGTAAGGTGGAGGTACTTCCCCAGTAGGGCGGCTCCAACTCGAACAGAATACCCTGCTTTATCCTGCCTCTCTTATGTAATATCTTACTGCCACACGCGTCCATGTCTCATGAAATATGCTCATGATACCGCACTTTGCTGCAGGACCAAACAGCACGTTTACCGGAGCATCAATATTAAGAAGATAAATGTTTATGGAAGATGATTAGAAGTACCAATTATCCCCATTATTATGCCATTTAAATTTTTAAGAGGCATTAACCCAAGGCCAAACTCTCAAAGTGTCAGGAATTTATTTAGGCACTCCTTGCTTCTCATATGGTCAGCTTTATGTTGGTTACTCAAGAGTAACGAGGACCGATAATAATAACTCATGCCATGACGTCATGCCGTTTTAATTAATTAAAATTCTGCGATTCTATAATAGTATGATAAATGGCCAATCATTTATGGAAAATTGCAGCTAATTTGCTGTCAGTGGAACTTTGAAATTTTAATCATATAACTTTTTAATTAATTACACATTTTACGTTTCCCTCTGTAGCGGACGAAAGCTAGTTTTTGTGTTTGTTGTTTCTCTAAACTAGAGCGGATATTGATAAAATTTGGGGCGCCAAGTAGGTACTTAGGTAGGTAGAGCATAAATTTTATCGAATACTGCGTAGATGAAGATAGAGACTTAAATATGTTATCCATTGTTTACACTCCATATGTTTATTGCAAATGTTTTTTTTGTTTAAAGCATAAATTTTTCCAGTTAGACGTAAATTGTCACGAAAAAGGTCGTCTCACTACCACGTACGTCAATGTATTCTAATGCAACAAATAACACGTATGCATTTTGCAACTAGTTATTTGCTTCCTCAATTCAGTTTGTAACTGTCCATATTTAAGTAAGGAGGTAGGTATAATGAACCAGCCGGCACTGGGGCGGCGCCCGCCGACGCCGTCGCGGCGCCCGCTTCTAATAGCAAGGGATATTTTCAAGTAATTGTCTAGTATTAATAAAAGACGGGTAATAATACACGTGTAAGGTGTATTTTGCTCCCTTTTTGCTACTTATTAAGCTAATGCCTTTTACTTCTTGTCTACTACTTAATAATCACTTTAGTCGATTAGTTTAGGATTTAGGTAATTACTAACCTTACGATATACCTTAAACATTGAATTATGTCGAGTTGTGCAGAGGCAAAGGTCATGTACGACGAAGGTTTTGACCGATTGGTCTCAGGACTTAAGCCTCAGGTCTGTAAAGCAAATATCTGTGGAAACCGCTCAATGACCTGTTTTCCTTCTGAAAGAATAAAATAATACTTCTACCAGTATATTGAACCAAGAATTTAAAATGACAGCTAATAGACTTCACCCAGTACTGGCTGATACGAGCCTATAATGGTAGGGCGTAGTGCATCCCCTTAGAATTGGAGAAGTACCTCCACCTCACAAAACAGCGCGACCAATCAATACTATTGTAATAGCCCAGTGCTCTACGGGATGAGGATTTGGGCAATTCTGGCTTTTGCTGTTTACCTACCATAAGGGAAAAAACGCACTGGCATTCAAAATCATAGATGCATTTGAACACGATTCAGACACTAAACAGAACAAATATTTCCCTGGCGCGGGAGCTGGTGGCCAAGTATTTGTTGGTAATGAGACGTATACCCGATTTCACTAAAGTTCAGGCGACGATTAAGTTGATTTCAAATATTCCTACATACCACGCCCGCATAGGGGTAGGCAGCGACTACCGAGTGCCGACACCAACTTTAAGTGAAAACTAAACTCGCCACTTGGCATAGACTGACTTCACTCTTTACTTTATGCCACCAATTTTGTGACACCTAAATGCTTAGGAATATCATAAGGCGCCAACTTAAGTAAATAGCGAAAGGTCGCTTTATTTCAAAGATCCTTACTTAAGCCGGAATAAACAATACATACATTGAGGTATCTAAATTGGTCGACCTTTGGAACTTATGTGCCATCCGGGTAGTATTGAGTTTGCACTGCTCACCGTGTTGGCAAATTGGCATTCAAATTTCGTTGTCAAAATTAGCGAATGTGCATTATTTAACCCCGACTAGTGTACTGTTGACATACTCAAGTCGATGTGGTTTTTTGACTGTTGTCGTGTTTGACGTGGTTTTGGCTGTTTGAAGTTGCTTGAAAATTTTCTTTCTAAGTTTCTAAAATTTTGTTGTGCCCTTTGTGTTCCCTATCTACTTTGCTTGGGTAATATTTCGTGCATGTTTGCTTGTAGTTTGCCTTATAGCAATTTTTAATTTTGTGTGATTCAATATGTAGCCGCCATGTGTGGGTTGAAGGACATAGATTTATCAGGTTCCGCCGGATGTTCTGTCTGGTGAATCCAACGCCGTCTCGCCCGCTGCTACGCCCAAATTGGCGGCATTTACTGTAGTTAGTGCTTAAAAAACGCATGTATTATCAAATAAATAAATAAATTTATTCATGAAAACTTAAGCCTAAAATTACATGTTACTGGTACTTTTGATGAAAAATGCATGTGCAGACGAAATTAAAGTTGTTTAAAATAAATCTCTCTTGCTTACAATAATACTTTAGCGCTTCGATTCAATAGGTTTTTGCCTTTCCCAATTTGAGGATGAACGTGTTTATTCAATTTCTGACGAAGGCCTCTTCGTGGTTAATAGTTTTAGGGAGGAGTGCAGTCCTGACCAGTACTTTAAGCGCTGTAAAGAAAGAAGTGGCAGACATTGTCGAATGTCCTTGCCGACGCTTGTGGCAGTGATCATTTTCCCATCCTCGTTTTCTTTCCAGGTTTGTCTCTTCTTATTCCCATGTTAAAACTTCAAACATTAAGAGCCAACTGGGAGGAGTTTGCTGAGTTCTGTGGGCTTGCTTCTCCTTCCCTCCCTTGTATTGACCCTCAGTGTATTCCGTTGGCCTCTTCTCAGTATGTTGTTGGATGCGGCTTGTGCTTCAGTACCTGCAAAAAATTTTGTTTTACCCTTCCTTTCCTTGTGATGTGGAGATGAACTTAGGAAGCATTTTGCGGAAAACCAGTTTTCTTGTGTTTTATCGGAAGATAATTTCTAGCAGTGTAAGCATGTGGCTGCTAAAGAAAGGCTTACTCTGTTTCCAAAAAAGAAAGTTGAGATGATAGAATTTCTGTGAAAGCTTTTACCCCTGTTCCTCTTCGTCTTTGGTGTGGATGCATGTAAAGATATAGAAGAATGACCTGAATCTGATTGCGACTATTATTTTATGGGTAAGCTTGCTTTACCGTGGGTTCCTACACAAGAGGAATCCCTTCCATTTTCTCCAGCTGTCACTTGTTTTTATGTTTCATTTCTGGCGCAACAGCTCAGTGATATCGTTAAGCCCTTTACATTGGAGGAGCTGAACTTGGTTCTCGATAGCCTGAAGGATTTTGGTCCGGGTTTTGATGGAATTCCCTACTCCTTTGTCTCTAGGTCGGGTGCTTATCCAGGACCTACTTAATATGCATTTTCGAGTTTGCTGACTATTTGGTTCTCTATTCGGTGGATAGCATGCATTTCTTTTTTTGAATCTAGGTTCTCAGTTGCGGTTCATTACTTAGATGAGTGGTTAACCAATTATGGTTCATCAATCGCCACCCCTAAAAGTAATGTAGTTGTTTTCTCAAGGAAGAGGAGCATATCTTATATACCATCTTTCTATTTCCATTGGTGGTTCTATTATTCCATTTCGTGCTGATGTAAAATTTCAGGGTAACATTAGACTCGCGTTTGTCGGGGTAATCCCATTTTTGCAATGTTGTTAAAAAAGGTGAGAAAAAACATAAAATTCTGCGCTCGCTCTCTGGCGTCTTGTGACGGGCTTTCACCCGTATACGCAAAAATTGCTTTATAATGCTATCATGCGCAGCACTTTTATTTATGGGTTATTTCTTTTGGAGCTTTGCAACATGGGAACTTTAGTTTCTCTAGATAGGCTGCAATATAAAAAGCTTTGTGTGGTTATAGGTGCTATGCGCTGTTTGCCTACTAATGTTATTTTAATAGAATGTGATTTTTAATCGTACTTCTGCATTCTCAGGGAATCCTTTGCTTCCCAAACTTCAAGCCCTTTTGGCTTTGGTTGATTCTAGAAGTTATTATTCTCAAAGGGATCTTCCATGTTTTCTTAAGAATTATATAAAGTTTACAAAATTTCTTTCCCGTCTTTATTAATTTACATTTCCTTAGTTTGAAATATCAAAACTATCTGCGCCGACGTCTTTGTCGGTGTAATTGTCTAGCCTGTGAAATTAATTACGTAACCGTACCTAGTTATGAATCAAAGTTTCGCTCATTTTATTTAATCGCTGAACGAATTCACACGTTCACTAAATTATTCCCAACCCTTTGACATGTCAAACATTATCGATACGCCATATTTGTTCATTACTTATGCCAAGTAAAAAATTGAAATTTATATTGGACCATCGTATATAGTATTTGGCCTACTTACCCTGGTATTTTACTGGATCGGTGAATTTAAATTTTGAATACGCATGTAAAATTCTCTGTATTTCTTTATTGTGTGCAATAAATAGTTAAATAAATAATATAAAATAAATAAAATCAGATGCTCATTCAATATGACGGTGACAGCGAGCTGAGCTAAGCCGACAGGTGGCCAAAGGAACACTTAAGTAAACAATGTTTAGACTCCTTTGATTTGCCTATCCCTAGAAGGTAGCTAGGTTCCGGAATAATTTTCTAACAGACGGTTGTCCATTCTCTATGAATTATTTCAGTAAGGGCCCTTTTACACTGGGACTGGGCCAATCCATATGAACATTTACAATTACAAAACCCCATGTGGGTTAAATTATCTACTAATAAGGTGATCAAAGGATTAGGAAGATTCGGACAAGTGGTAAAAAGAAATATCGACATAGATTATCGAATGATGTCCCATCACTACAAAATTGCCATGTCGACCTGTCGCGGACAGTACCTTTAGTATAATTATTTAATATATATATCTAGACCTAGACACTGGTTGTACGTTCTAGCGAGTCCCGTAACTGGACCAAATCTAAATATTTTTTACCGGACTGTACACATGTTTGACCTAATCAGAATCTGACGTAGTCTGAATCTGACTAAATAAGAATCTGACCTACATCGCCGAGTGCCAAATAAGTTGGAATAACTTCATCCCAAAATTACTCTAGTCCAGTACGTTCTTATCATTATAATTTAACTATATAGTAATTATATATTGTATAATTGTAAATTGTAATTTAAATTGTTAATAAAGTCAAATATATAGTAATTTAACTATTCTGTCGTAGTAGTCGAGCGTCGGTGGGCGTGCGGTTAAGGTATCCGATTCGTAAGCAATAGGTACCGGGTTCGAATCCCACTGCGGCCATGAAGCAATGACTCTTTTCTGAGTCATGTACATTAGTTGAATGTTAATCGATGCTTGTACGGTGAGGGAAAACGTCCTGATGAAACCTGCACATTCGGGCATCTGAATGTGTAACCATGATCCAATCTGGTGAGGGTCGCGGAGGTCAGAAAGCAGTCGCTCCACTGCAATTCCTTCTATCTAATCTGCCAAATCCTGGATGATGGTCAAGGCGAAGGTCGGGTCCTCGTGCGCGAGGGCACAACCGGGACATTAACGCGAAGATGATTATTTTGTATTTATAGTCATAGTAGTTTCTGGAGGATAAGTTCGTCCCATGTAAAGTCTCTCGGGCGTGCACACGTCGCGACAAAACTGTAGTCTGAGTATTAGGTCTCAAAGGGCGCTGTTACTTAGGATACTTTTATTTACAATGTCTTATTTTAATAATTCCTTATAAAAATTTAGACTTCTATTATTTTCCAAATTTTCGCAAAACTTTTCCAGTTTTCCTTTTTATTTTAAATAAACAGAGTCAGACTCAAAGCATCCTAACTCCTATGTACCCAATAAACACTTGTGCGCGCTTAAACCTTCACCAGCAGAAATATAATTAAAATTTTAATGCTTAGTGTGATTGCATTTCATTATTCTTTGTTACAGAACGGCCACCGCAGCAGAGGGCAAAACGTGCCCGTATTTATCTCAAAGGCAAACTGCAACATGGAGTGAGTATCCTTATAACAGAAGCAGACTGTTTCTAACCCGTCTAAAACATAGGTACAGTCTTTGGTATGCCAATTTAGGTGGGATAACGCGACCGCGTGGGATCTGGCCAACGGGTCCACCGCCGCCGCCCCCGCCTCCATCCCCTGCCTCTCCTCCGTCACCGTCGCCAGCCCCACAGCCGCTGCGCTCCGCACCGCGCTGAACATCACGAGCAACGTCACCCGCGCCTACTCCCCCGTCACCATGAACCAGGAGTGGTCCCGGCTCGAGCGGCTCTCCTTCATGGTCTTCTGCGCCCTGGCCGGCACCTTCAGCAACGGCTTCTTCGTGGCCGCGTTCTTCGTGGAGCGCTCGCTCAAAAAAGTCGGTGAGTTTCACGCTGCGACCCGACCCGACTGTTTTTCTTTCGTGAAGCGTTTCTTCAACGAATACTACTCTCGGCCACCAGGCAACGTGTACCTGGCGTGCATCGGGCTCGCCGACCTGATCCTGACGGCGGGCGTGGTGCCGGTAAGCGCCGTGGTGCTGCTCTCGGGCGAGTGGGACACCCTGCCCGTCTGCCACGTGCTGAACGTCCTCGCAGAGGCTTCCACATATTGCTACTGTATATTCTTCGCGGTAAGTATTTTATTAAAAATTTATTGACTCTGTCTCAGTAAGTATACACAGGCTTAAAAAAATTATCGTCCCTCAGTTGGTGGCAATGGAGACGTACTACCGGCTGTGCCGCTCGGAGGCCGAATACCAGTCTTTCCTATCGATATCCGTCGGCACGGTGTCGGCGCTGGTATTCTTGGGCAGCTTCTCGCTGGCTGGCCTCGGGGTGTACAGGGAACTGGACTACGATTATTGCCAGCGGTGCCGCCAAGGCGACGCGTACTTCCGCGCGAGCACGTCGCTGCTGTTTCATTGGATCCCGAGCATGGTGGCGGGCACGGGCCTGGTGGTGTCGGCCGTGCGCGTTCGGCAGCGCGCTCGCCAGCAGCCGCAGTACAAACGCTCGCAGCAATTTGAGATCGACCGCTCTACCAATGACCTGAACATCACGGCGTTCGCGCTGCACGCGGCCGCCTGGGCGCCCTACCTGGTGGTGGTGTACCTGCAGCCCGACGCGTCCGATGCGCGTTACTACGCGTCGGCCTGGGTGGGCGTGGGCCGCTCGGCACTCACCAGCGGTGTGTACAGCATCTCTAACCGCAGCTTTCGCCGCGCGTTCGCGCACCTGTTCAATTACTGTTGCTGCAAGAGCACACTCTCTGGGCCGCTGGCCGGCCGCCACCGCCGCAACCCGGAGTACAAGCCGACCGGCGAGGTGCGCGTGCACATCATGCACCAGGCCGTGAACGTGGGCCAGCTGCGCGCCGCGTCCGCCGCGCGCGAGTCGCAGGATCTCTGAGCTGGCTGGCGGGCTCGCCGCCAACAATCCACCTGGCTCTAGGCACATTCGTCTCGAGAAGCCGTAGTTGTTGCTCTATTCGCGTGTTCATTATTGCGCATCCATCTTCCTGTGAAAATCTCTATTGGTAAGTACCTAATGTAATGAATTATCCTATCTGTACAATTAAACTTAAACTTAACAGTAGTGTTTCCCGAGCGCGCTCCAAACAAGCATAAAGCATAATATTGAAAAAATTATCAAACAATTTTAATGTTTGTAGAGAGCACGCTCGGGTAACACTCGACTTAAGTTTGTTGTAGATACATTACTCGCAGTTCGTCAAAAAGTTTCTAAAATGTAAGTTCTTTGGGACGACGAAATAAAAACGTAATTTCATTCGCCAAGGTACTAAATGGTGTGTTCTACTTGAGATTTAGCGTACTGCGTTTACAAGTTATTGATGTCTCATCATGTCATCGTGTGTCGTGTAACTAGGTACTTACTTTTCAGCGCTTTACAACTACTAATATCAAAACTAAAGTCACAATTAGGTATATTTATTTTATATTTATTTATATATGTCACGGTGACAATACTAAATGTGTAAGCGATGAAGTATATGTACTATAAAATCTAAAAACCAGAACTACATAAACTAGACTGAGCGGGTTGGCGCTGTACGAACATTTCTTATCCCGTTTATTCTCAAACGGCGTACTGTTTCTCGAAATTTTTTAAATAATTCTATCCCTTGACCTCGGGAATCGCCAAAGAAATGATGACTTTGACAACTGTATTTTTATAAAATTGTACGAGAGCTTATCCACTAAAAATATAATCATACATACTCACTCATGCCCATATCCTATAGGGGTTGGCAGAGGCTGAAGTATTTTAATTTTTGAGAACCTTTGGATTAGGTACATCCTTTTTATATGAATATTATATATATGTATATTTACCTTTTCGAGAGACTGATTTTCGTCTGTAAAGTGATATATTTATTATTTTGTTAAAAGTAGGTACAGGTATCGGTCGTAAATAATGCACATAGACTAATTCGGCCTCGTAGAGCGTCGTCTCTGTCGCACGCGAGTGAGTCAATACGGAGACGAAACTGGCTGAGCACTATTTATGGCCAATACCTGTACTAAATAATTTTAAGTTTTGTAAATCAAAATTGTATACAATGCTTAGTTTATTACTCACCTACACCTATAAATTGTATTACCTTCATTGTATTATTTAAGATTCCCAATTTAGGTATTCTATAACAACCTATAGGTAGATACGAATTTAAAATACGAATTAAAAGATGCCCAAATATTTTATTTATTGCGCACAGCAGACTAAACGTAACCTTGTGAAATAAATCCGCTAAATAAAAAATAAAAGTAAAAATTAAAAAAAAATCAGCCCGCATATGTCCAATTTCTGATGGATTTCTGTATAATAAGAGCTTAGTTCGATTATAAAAGTATGTAGGACATATTTTAGATTCGTAAACTGCATTTACTCACTTATTAATCTTATTGGTGTTAATAATAATAAATAAAACAGAACCTTCAAAGTGGTTTGGTGGGATATGTATAGGTGCTAATGCTAATAAAAACAAGCTCTCTCTCTTTCTCTCTCTAACGGATATCTGTCTTAATGATAATACTTTTTGTGACACCTCAGTTTCTTAGATAAATGTTGTCAATAAAATCTGTAATATAAATTATAAATACCTATCTAGCCATGTTTTAAAAATGTATTTTTGTCTATGATATTTAGGAAGCGCAATAGCAGTTACAAAAGCGAATAATCTTTTTTCACTGATTTACGAGAATAATGTATGTAATAAATTACAGTATAGGTACTCATATTTACATGTAACTTCGGTCTAATACGATTATATAAAGAGTAGAAAGTTGCAAATTTTAATAATAATCAAATAAACTATACATCTACTGCATAGAAACTTAAGGAAAATGTTTTAAAAAAAGCTTTAAGGGTGAAGTAGGGGGTCGTAGAAATGTGTATGGGGTTCCCTTTCACAAGTTTCAATCAATGTTATAGTATTGTACTATCATGTAATTCCGATAGAAAAATTTATGAACGCTAGACCGATATTCTCTAAGTCTCGGTAAACGTTAGGTCGGCATATCATTTTTTTTCCATAGGCGAATAACTGGTGATACTCGTAAACTATGCAAAGAAAAAGCGATTAACAAAATCCTTATAGATATATTCGTAACAAAACTGCTGATAAATGAATAATCATGTATGCCAGAATTTTTCAATGACCTATTTTTTTCTTCTTAGACCTATTTATTTTTCCACTGCATTTTGGGATAATATTTCTGAGAAGTTTTGCCCAACATTCGGCCTAGCGAACTAGGCTTATTGAACAACTAGTCTAACGTCTGTGAGATTATCTGTCGGAATCACAAGGTAGGTTCATAAATGTAATTCTATATATCTGATTCATAAAAATAGGCATAGTAATTGTAGGGTCCCGAGTTGGGCGCCAAAAAATAGTTTGGGCGCCAAAAACAGTTCTTTCCCAACAATTGAAGCGTTTTTCCAATTTCGTTTATTTTCAACTGAAAATTTACAAATCGGCCTGTAGGCTTGGCTTTACTATGATTTAAATAACTTTATATAATTTAATTGTAGCTAACTTTTTCTATGATCTTTACACACTGTTAGCTAGACGTATTTACTTGTTCATAAACGTTAGTAAGGACTGATAAAATGACCATGGTCGTAATTAATGGCTATTTTGGACCATAGTCGAAAACGCGTTGGACGCATAGATAACTGTAATATCCTTATAATGTTCTTATATTTCTTATACCTATTCGTAAACTAAAGGCCTTGCCACATACAAAGCTCGGCGCGAGCGCGGCGTGAGCGCGGTGCGATATTTGCTAGGCAACCATCGCGCGGCGCGTTATTTGCTAGGCAACCATCGCGCGGCGCGATGGTTGCCTAGCAACTATCGCGCCGCGCGATGGTTGCCTAGCAAATAACGCGCCGCGCTCGCGCCGAGCTTTGTATGTGGCAAGGCCTTAAAGGGGTGTAACTTGATTTGTACACGACTAATATCAGTATTCAAAAAAGCTGTTAGCTGTTAAATGAGCGCGTTCTACTCAGTGAATTGTCTCTTGTCTACATTCGAGTTACACCCCGTATAACTAGCTGGTGAAGACTGTTTTTGATTAGTTAACTTTTTGGGGGTGATATATAAGGAATTCACTATATTGTGATGTATCTATTTACGGGAAGAATTTGGACCACTCGATTGGTAGACATTCTTAGTAAGTGAATTGGTATTTATTAACGTATTAGATAACATATAAGTATATCATAATTCTTAAAATATGTATAACAAAAATAATACTATATAGTTTTAAATAAATCTTATTGTTAGGGTAAGCAAAATATTTGTATATTATTACTTAGTTGTAATACGATTGTCGAAGAAACATAAATTTAATATGATATCTGCTAAAGTAGGTTGCACATCAGAATGCGTTCTGTTCTGTTCATTATGAGCTTATAAATGAGAGTAGCATTGTTAATGTTAATTTACTATAAATGTATAGAAATAGGCTCATGTGACATTAGGCTTCATTTTTAAGTGAGGGGTACCTTTCCTGTTCGAACTGAACTGCTTGGCTGGGGAACTTCCTCCACATTACAGAATGTCGTAGCCAAACAATACTATTTTAATGGTACAGTGAATATAATCTCCAGTGATCTATAGGGAACCGTGGATTTGTAGAGGAAGGGCTTGCAGTAATATCCTCTGTCGCGAAGCTTAATTGGTTCGGTGTGTTGGCGCGGAGGTCAGAAATATTAGTGAATTGACTATCAACTGACAAAAATGTATAACAAAAATAACGGTCTCCCGAAATCAAGGAACATTTATAGAGGCTGAAAAGTTAGTCACACAAAACTCGATGCTATCTCCAAATTAATTCCTCTTTCATATCAATGATATCCTATTCATTATGTATAGTTGATACACCTTTAAACGGGTCCGCCCAATATGAGTCCGTCAAGGGGTGCCAAACGTCTCGGCGCGAACTACTTGTATAAAAAATCTAAACCTTTCGGTATAAATCTCTGAACCTAATCCAATTTAATCCTGCAAATACACAAGTATGCGCAATCACCGCCAAAATATCTCCATTGGTTATGGCTTCTCAATTCCTGGATATCCTTAGTATCCACATCTCAGTATCCTTAGTATCACATCATTAGCATTAGGATAATATGTTTATTTATTTTTGCAAAATATGCCAAACACTGACTATTAACAAACCTGTAAGGATTCCGAACCAAATCAATTTAATTTAGATAAAATAGTGTGTAACTAAACTATAACATTTGGTACGTTCTACAAGATATGTGATATTTTCCACATGGTAAATTTCGCATTAACCCAACTTTTGGAGTCCATTAATAAGTACGAATCGAGGTCTGTTAAAATGTCTCCAGTTTATGGTTTTTCCAACGTTATATCATTTGCGTTACATTGAGGAAGTTGCCTCATATCGATATTGCCATATTTAATGACATAGTGTTAAAATATAGATCAAAAGTAACGAGCCATTGAATAAAGTTTCGAAATCCGTCAATAAATAAGAGTTATACAAAATTCAAGTTCACATATTTTTTTATCTAGCTGTAACGTCAGCAGGCCGGCAGCCTGGCCTTAGCTTTGGCGCTACCCATACACTCGTACACTTCGTGACTGTATTTTTGGAACCGCAATAGCTAGACACTTGAACTTTTTACAGAATATGTGTTGCTATGGCCGTTGTAGCAACAGATAATAATAATAATAATACATTAAAAATAACGGGGTGGTCTCTATACATAAACATGATTTTAAGGCGTTTTCAGAGGTATTTAGTTTTTTCTCTATTGCATAATGGTAAAACTTTCAAGAATCAAACTTTGGGAGAGCGGCACTGGTCAAATGGCAGCGTGCTTGCGAGACCAAGGATAAACGGTATCCCGAAACTGGATGTGTGTCCGTTACATGTGTGTACTTAGAGGTTAGTCAAACTCAGCACCGCAACGAGCTCGCCATTCGTAAAGTGCATCTTCTAAAACCGTTGGCGAACTGAGGTTGACCAAGGTCAACCCTGTCAACCCTGTCAACCGTTCAATCTACTACTCATCGAGTTAATATCCCGGTTATGCTCTCACGCACGAGGGCCCCTGGTCCGCCTTAACCATGTTCCAGAATTTGGCAGATCAGGTAATTTAGACAGTAGAGCGACTGCCATCTGACCTCCGTGACCCTGCTACCAGGGGAACGTGACCAGATTGGATCATGGTTACACATTCAGTTGCCTGATTTTGCAGGTTTCACCGTAAGACCATCGGTTAGTGTTCAATTAATGTTCATAACTCAGAAAAGAGTCATTGGTACATGGCCGCAATGGGATTCGAACCCGGTATCTCTCGCTTACGAGTCTGATACCGTAACCATTCGGCCAACGATGCTCTGTCAGTTTCTGTGTTAGTAAATTTAACCATTCTGGTTAACGCTGGCAACTTTGAGACTGGTTGTAGGCCCTACTAAGGCCTAAGGACTAAGGCCTCAGTCAGGGCTTAGGTCCCCAGCATTGACCGGGTTGGCCATGGTCATCTTCACTTCGCCACAGTTTCTGTTCTTGAGACTGGTTGTAGCCTTAGCGTAGACTTAGACGCGTTAACCAGGACGAATGACCAGGGTCCTTGGTCAACCTTACTTCGGTAACGGTAATAGAAGGCACATCTAACTCATTGTAGTACTCAAGTTCGACTAGCCTCAAAGTGCGAAACGGTCACCCATCTAGTTCCCGGACATTGCGAGCATTGCTTTACCTTGGTTATCGGTCTCACAAGTACGCTACCACTAGACCAGTGCCGCTCTCCCAAAGATTGATGCTTGAAAGTTGTACCATTTATGCGATAGAGAAAAACTAAATACCTCTGAAAACGCCTTCAAATCACGTTTCATGTATGGAGACCCTCCCTTATTTTTAATTTTATTATTTGTTCTATTAGCAGACATAATAACACATACTCTGTCAAAAGTTCAAGTGCCTAGCAATTGCGGTTTCAAAGATACAGTCACCAAGAGTACGAGTGTATAGGTAGCGCCATAGTGGCCGGCGGGCTGGCGGCCTGGTGACGTCACGCACGAATTCGCGGTCCTAACGAAATTACTTTTGAAATCGCAACTTTAAAGTCTCGTAACTTTTTTAATTAACAAGATAATAAAAAAAAATTAACCGTTTTGTTTCATTTTACTCAAATATTGATATCCAGTTGAAAAAAAACTTCCTCATTATTTTCCAACTTGAATTATTCGCCAACTTTGTGGATTGTTTATTTTGTCGAACAATTTCAGAGTATTTGTAAAAAAAATTTTGTTGAAAATAGATTTTTACTAATCTGAAGTAGGCAAAGAACATTAATAAAATAAATTTTCTTTAAGATACTAATTATGAACTTTTAGGCAACGATAAAAAAAACATCGGCAAAATTTGGTAACCGGGGACGTTGACGTTTTCATGTAGCTAACCTCAACGGTCGTGGCTTTTCGTTTTCCAACCAAAATAAATTTGTTGTCAACTTTCGTTTTAGGAGTTAGGAGAGATAGAATTTAGTATAGGTACATAATATATTCATTTTCTATAATTTGTACAACTTTTGTCAAAATTTTTATTGTCGTTCTCAAAGAGTTCATGATTAATATTTTAGAAAATTTGTTTTATTCTGTTCCTTGCATATTTCAGATTATTAATTAATCTATTTTCAAGCCCTTGGTCACGCATGGCCATTAACCCGGCCTTTGGGATGTTAGAGTCACCTTCTCTAATATCCACTGAGGTAATTCCTGTCTGGCGCGTCCTTGACGCGGGGGTGGGCACCGGACGGCTCAGTAGACCGAGTCGATGCTGGTGGCTGAGTTCAGCAGGGACCCGTTCTACGGGGTATAACGTAGAGCCCTTGCCCAGGGTTACGAATGAAGACCTCAACGGTGGCAAAGGGTGGAAACAGAGCGTGTCGCTACGGCCGAGCCAGCGGAAGAGGCAAGCCATGACGCGGTAACCACCAGTACCAAGAGGAAGTGTAATTTCAAAAACGCATCTCTATTGATTTATTGTAAACATGCACTACTGCGATGTGGAAATAGAAAGGCAGGGGAACCTACTACATATTATTATCCCATGAGACTTTCGGCGATGATTAAGATACAAAGGCTGGAGACCCGCGTTGCGAACGGCGCTTGGGGTTTTGGTTTTCTCACGATGTGAAATGGATTACCACGCAGTCATGTGGATACAGACAATCAAGTATCCCAAGAAAAACATGCCCCTGAAGGAATAACTAGGAACTTACGCGCACAATCACAACAGAAATATTGTATAAGTACCAATACTGTAAACTTAAGTAACTCTGTGAGATTTGAGAACGAGAACTTCTTGACATTGACATGATCCACGTTCTGGAGCAAGAACTCGCACTTATTTTTTTTGATAAAGCTTTTCTGGAGTATGCAACTGCGATACTATTATATCCATAATACTTTGTGCATCACCAAGAAAAAGGCATGACTGAAGGCGCCGATCCAGCCCCCTCGCCCCCTTAACCCCTTCTCCCCGACTCTCACTCACAATCACCCACGGTTTTGTGAGCCAAAAGGCCAAAAAGTCCAAGCTCGCTCAAATATTTTTTCATTTTATTAATCACTCCTTAGTAGCTTTTCAGGGCAGGAATGTAAACAATTTCGAACTTGCATCGCTCGCTCATTCATTGGTTTCAGTTTTTTTTATACTATTTACCAATCTTTTAACACCTGCAATTTCAAGCTCGCTGCGCTCGCTCAAATATTCAGTTTAACAATCAACCCAGCTTTTAAGAATCATAATGTTTGAAGTTTTGTGCGTGCTTCGATTGCTCATTCAATAAAGTTACTTTTATTTAGATAATAGTTTAGGTAATGTTTACGATGACCCGAGGGGTTCATTTGTTTTTACTCTGCCACGTAGAGGTTAGAGATTTTGATTTAAAAATGTTGATACATACATAAATATGTATTTAAAAGTATATAAGAAGTGAAAGTTTGCGCCGTGTGGTGTCCGGCAGAGTAGAATAGCACCAACCCCTTTATACTCGTGGGTGTCGTACAAGGCGACTAATGTTTTTTAGGCAAAAGTTCTAGAGCCTCCACGTTCACGTTCACGTTGGTCACTATCGTTAAAAATGTAAAAAAAAGAAAAAAAACGACTACTCTACAATTGTACGGCTCGGCTAAATTGAGGAATAGATAAGTCAAGTTATGAAAAACAATATTAACACAAATGGTATGAATACCGATAGTGAGGCCATAAATTAAAGATATTTTGTTAGAATTATAAGAACTTGGTTGAATTTAAATTTGCAGTTAGAAGGTTTTTATTTATATATATGGAAGGTTCTACAAGACGTGCAATATTTTCCATATGGTAAATTACACATTAGACCAATTTTTGGCGTTCATTAATAAGTACTAATCGAGTTCTACTAATTCTATCCAAATTTCTCCAGTTTATGGTTTATCCAACGTTATATCATTTGTGTTACAATTATTTTCAGAACTTGAATTATTCGCCAACTTTGTCGATTGTTTTTTTTGTCGAACAATTTCAGAGTATCTGTAAAAAAAAAATATTGAAAATAGGTTATTACTAATCTAAAGTAAGTAAATAACATTAATCAAATAAATTTTCTCTAAAATATTAAATATGAACCATTTGGAAACATTACGTTAACTTTGGTAACCGAGGCCATTGACGTTCTGCTCTTCTATATGGTAGCGAGGATTGGCTAGAGTTGCAGAAGCAGGAGCTGCGAGTCATGGAAATGTAACACTGTTCTGGATGTGTGAAGGACCAGGTTCGCTTTGACATTGCCGAAAAACTGCAAGAGTGCCACCTTCGATGGTATGAACACGTCTCGCGCAGACCGGCAATTACGTTAGAACAAATGTCTGGCCATGTAACCTCCGCCGGTTACGTGAAAGAGAGGCCAGCCCAAGAATCATTTCAGAAGAAGGTTTGACGTCATTAAGGCTAACATTCGTGCCAACAAACTCAGCAGTTAATCCAGGATGCCAAAGATATGAACAAAGCGCACGGAGAAGTGGGAAGTCGGACCCCGGGACCACGAGCATCGCGCTGGGACACAACAGAGGTTTTAAAATAGTTGAAAATGTAAATTTAAAATTATTAAATTTAATATTACTTTGTAAAGCATATAAGAAAAGTTTTGGTTTTATATTGGTTAAAGAAACGCCATAACCGTTAAGGTTAAGTACTTAACAATTGTGGTAAGCAACTAAAAATTAGAGTTAACGCGTTGACGGAAACCATGAATGCTACAATCGTCTACCATATTTCTATTCTATGCAACTTTCATCCTTGAGTCTGGTCGTATATTCCTTACTCATAATATTAAATTAATAGGCAATGTGGTGTGTGGTGCCGCCACCTCAAAGAATAGCACCACCCCATCTCTTCCCGTGGCTGTCGTAAGAGGCGACTAAGGGACAAACCCGGAAGATGGGCAGCAGGATCTTTCTGGGTACATTTATACCTACTGCACTGCGATCGCCAACCCGCTGGCAGCCTCCTCCCCCCCACCCTAATTCTTTGATACGGAGTAATTTTGTTTTGTTATTGGTAAATTAAATTTTTAAATTTAAATGTCGTGGTACTCGTAGCATCTACTATGGTAGACGATAGTAAGGTACTTGATCATTTTCGTCAATGCGTAGATTTTTTCATTTTCAGTTGTTATATTATATTTTGAGTTAGTCGCTTTATTTTTAGGTGACATAACAAATCTTAGCGGTCTTGGCGTTAGGATTTACAAGAGAATTTAGTATAGGTACTTAATTTATTCATTTTCTACAATTTCAACAACTTTTGCTAAAATTCTACTTGTTCATAAAGACTTTATATTTAATATTTTAAAAAATTTCTTTCCTTGATGTTCTTTACATACTTTAGATTGCTATTAGTCTATTTTCAAGCCCTTGGTCGCGTAACCACGCGTAGCCATTAACCCGGCCTTTGGGATGTTAGAGTCACCTTCTCTAACATCCACTGAGGTAATTCCTGTCTGGCGCGTCCATGACGCGGGGGTGGGCACCGCTCGACTCAGGAAGCTGAGTCGATGCTGGTGGCGAAGTTCAGCAGGGACCCGTTCTACGGGGTATAACGTAGAGCCCTTGCCCAGGGCTAGGGGTGAACACCTCAACGGTGGCGAAGGGCGGAGACAGAGCGTGTCGGTACGGCCAGCGGAAGAGATGTCCAGGCCAGAGCCACGTTCCAGAAATTAACGCCACAGAGGCGTTAATTTTTGGAACCTGGTGGAGAGCGGCGGTAACCACCAGTACCAAGAGGAGGTGTAATTTCAAAATCTCATCTCTATTGGATTATTGTGAACATGCACTACCGCGATGTGGAAATAGAAAGCCAGGGGAACCTACTACATATTATTATCCCATGAGACTTTAGGCGATGATGAAGATACAAAGGCTGGAGACCCGCGTAGCGACCGGCGCATGGGGTCTTGGTTTTCTCACGATGTGAAATGGATTACCACGCAGTCATGTGGATACGGACAATCAAGTATCCTAAGAAAAATATGCCACTGGAGGAATAAATAGGAACTTACGCGCACAATCACAACAGAAATATTGTATAAGACATTAACCCTAAACCTAAATACCAATACTGTAAACTTAAGTAACTCTATTATGATTCGAGGACGAGGACTTCTTCAATTCACAGTAACTAAACATAGCAAAACCCACTGAAACAGTTGTGGCTACTTTGACACCGAAGAACACAAAATTACATGCAAGAGGTCTGTCGTCTAACACCCGGTTTCTGAAACGCTTGTCAAATGTTAAATTATATTTTGAATAACAATATGTTAAACAACTCTGGGTTTCTGAAAAGACATTCACCAAATATTTAACTAATCTATTGTTAACAGGTGATTAATTTTTTGGTCTGGCTACCCCATCTAAAATCAGTTACGTTTATTCACACATTTATGTTTTGTTTCTTTTAAACGCATAGATTTATCTCTGTCTGTCAAAATTGAATGCGATATTCAACTTTTAGATAAAACTGATTTTGATTGTAAACTTTTCGTGTACAATCGAAAATACAGAGCGAGAACAGAATTTGTACTTTGACCTGGACCTGGATCTGGGTGTGAACCTGGTCCTAGACCTGGACTCGGATCTGGACCAGGGCCAGGACCAAGACCTAGAGACCAAGAAAATGGGATAGAATATCTTTTGACAATCTGTTATGTTATCGTCTTGTTATTTTAATTAGCGATAATCTGGTCGATTATAGCTAATTAAAATAACAAGACGATAATATACAGTTAACATGCGAAAAAGCTTTCCGGAAATCCAAAATAATGGTAATCGACCATTGATTCGTGATTTGACTTTTGCAATGACAAACTGTTACCAACTGTCAATTGGCCTGTTCAGAAACCAAAACTGCATTTAAATAGAGATTAACAAATTGTTACGTAACCGGTTTTCACGTAACCGTGTTTCACCGTGTTTCACGTAACCGGGTGTTAGTTCTCACATTAACAACGCACCTGCTGTTCGGTATTTTTGTTAAATAAATCTTTTTTTTATGCTGCTTAGTGACAAACGAGCACACAGCCTACCTGATGGTAAGTGGTAACGGTCGTCCATAATGTGTAGGTATTATGGCGACAGTTAACGCTTTCCATTATGTGGGCTGTGTGCTTGGTCACAGTTGTTGAATATGTTACAAAAAAAATAAAAAAATAATACTCTTAAATTGTACGGCTCAGCAAAATTGGCGAATAATTCAAGATTTAAAAAATAATTTTAACACATATTTTATATACACTGTTTGAGAAGCCATAAACTGGAGATATTTTGATAGTAGTCACACCAACATATTAGAATTTAACAATATCATGCAGATAATTTGAAACCTGTATTTGTAACAATCACACTAGTTTTTAGCCGTGCGTGTCCGGCCATGCGCTGCCGACCCCGTAAAAACCTTTTCACCCCTTTCTTGAAAAACCTCTTCAAAGTAGTTCATTAGCAGTGTTAGTAAAGAAGCAAACGGTCCCAGGTCTCCTACTTAATTGTTCCATGTTACATAGTTGTCGATATCTCGATAGACAAGTGTTTCTTGAATAATTATTTAATCAGGCCGGTAGGACGCCCCAAGCTTCGATAAAGATGGCGTAAAGCGTGACATGGTCACATTTAATATTAATTGGAATAGCTGGGAGAGCCTAGCTGTCGACCTGGCGAGAGCCTATCACTGAAGGTGTGACCATTCATGACAATGCCTGGTTTAAAGATCTAGCCGACAAACGCGCGAAACGACACTAACGCGCTGACAATCCCTGACCATCCGTCTTTCCCATGTTGGCCTCTGCAGACATCAGAAAAGGTACCGTACCATTAACAGGACGCGTTTTAAATTATCTACAAAGATGTCGAAGGCCAATGATGATTGAATTAAATGTAAATGGAAAATCAAAGTTTGCACTCACATTTCCCTATAGTCCGAACCAGACCCTGAATATTGTTTCTTGCACATTACTTGTAAGACCATCAAGACAACAGTTTAAGGTAACGGAATACCCCTTGGGCCATTTTTGTCACAGATATCTAAAGCAAGGTCAACGACAGTAAAAAAAGATTGTACCTAAACCTACATAATCTAACCGACTGATATAATACGTACGTTTTGAAAGGAACCAGAGTTAAACCGACAGACTTTATCACTCATAAAAACACAGAGAAATCACGATCAAGCATTAGCAATAATAAGAAACACGTGTGAACAACAGTGACAGAAGTAAATAAATATCGAAAAAATATCGAATTTGTTGCACCAGTTGGAGCTACAATGCCACAGACAAAAATTGATGATACATGTTTCAAAGTTAAAACTAACACCCCACTTTTCGCGTCGGTGGATCAACAGCTGGGTCACACAGAGGTACAGTCGCCAACTTTTCCTTGAACTTGCTTTAGAGCTAGGAATGAGAAAGAACACCTCCACGCGATTGAGTACGATCTTATATAAAGAGTTACACATAAGTTAGTGATTCTGTAGTTGACTTCATTCCACATACTTATGCATTCCGTTATGGTTTATTTTCTATTTTAAGCTCTGAACACTAAAGGTATATACTCTTAACTATACTATCTTATGTATTAAATTAATTGTTCAATGTGTGTGCTATACATGTATACCTAAATTAACTGGAATGGTAAGGAAATCTGTAAACTGACTAAAGTAAGGAATGTGAATTAAATGAAATGGATATTTTGGTGTAAAATATATATGTATATCATATTTTATGTAACTGTTTATATTGTGTTTGTGTATAATAAAACACTCTTGGCTACTATTATCAAGGGCTTTTGATTTATACCTATTTTTATTGCCTAATTAGGGCACTTAGAGTGAATTAAATCCCATCACTATCGAGGGAAAAACGTCTGCTCATCATCATCATTCTGCCAAGCGAGACTTAATAGGACTGCATCCGCCCTGACGGCTTTTCGATTCTTTACGCAGCAAAGAGCCGTCACGACTTACTCAGATGTTATTAGTGGAATTAGTTCTTGTTTCGGAGGGAGGTCCTGTTGCTGCACCTCCATATACTGCTGGTTATACAGCGGCACGTCGAGATGTTCCTGTGCCGCATTGACCCTTGATCGTGCGAACTTGTAAGTGGTGATATGGTGATATGTTTGGCATCTCTGTACGCAGCGTGGTCTTCAAATTTAAAAATGTATACTATGTAATGACAAATGAGAGAGTGCTCACCTGATGGGTAAGTGGTAACTGTCGCCCACAACATCTACGATTCAGGCATTTAGATTGCAGGCAACAAAAATGCAGAACTGCAGGTGCGTTGTGTGAAGGTAAAATGCCTCATGTCTGTAATTGCGCTGGCTACCTTATCCTCCAACCGGAACACGGAAAAATGTTAAAAAAATCCTATTTATTAGGATATATATGCATTAGGATTTTTCATCATCTAAACCCGTTATAAAGTTCCTAAAGAGCCTTTTTGTTTCTCGTCTCTCTGATTTATGTATGTTGTGTCGGGTAACTACACCGTCAATTCAACACTTAATCGGCCAGATGCAGAAATCATAGAATCGTAAAACAAAGATCTGATATATACCTATGGCTCAACAAATGGCAAACAGCTTAAAAACAACAAGGCTTAAAACTGGTGTCAAATCCGTGATTAAGAATTAGAAGAACCATTAGAAGCAATTAAATTCCATCATCCTCGAGGGAAAAGCGCCTCCTCATTATCATTATCCTGGCAAGCGAGACTCACTAGGACTCCACCCGGCGGGACCCGGCCCGAGAGCTTTCCGATTCTTTATGCAGCGAAGAATTGTCTCGATTTACTCAGGCGTTATTAGTGGCACAAGTCCTTGACTCGGAGGAGGTCCGGTGGCTGCACCTCTTTTTACTGCTTGTTACACAGCGGCATGTCGAGATGTCCTGTATCACATTGACCCGTGATCATCATCATCATCACAGCCCGTAACAGTCCACTGCAGGACTTAGGGCCGTTCCCACAAAACGGGAGGTTATTGCCATAATCTCCACGCTTGGCAGGCGGGTTGGAGATCGCAGTGTTTAAATAAACCAATAGAAAATGCTGCTGCCCATTTTCCAGACTACGGAGACTCTTGATCTTTTGCCTCGAAAACATTAGTCGCCTTGTACGACACCCATGAGTGTAAGGGGTTGGTGCTATTCTACTCTGCCGGACACCACACGGCCAGAAGAACACCACACGGCCAATTTGTAAATGAGTACGAACTCATTTACAAGGGGGCACGAGCCTTTCAGACGAGTCTAACTTATTGTACAAAGGACGTAAGTGGTCTCATCTGTTACTGGTTACCGCTCGTTTGATGATTATGGTTGGTATCTCTGTACGCAGCATGGTCTTCAGGAGATTTTTTAAAATAAATACTACGTAATGACAAACGAGAGTCTGTACCTAATGGGTAAGTGGTAAGTGTCGCCCATAACGTCTACGATTCATGCATTCAGATTGCAGGCAACAACAATGCAGACCTGCAAATGGGTTGTTACTATGAGGACTAAGATAAAATGCCTCATGCCTGTAATTCCGCTGGCTACCTAATCCTTCAAACCGGAACAAAATAATGCAAACATTATTGCTTGTCCGCGGAAATAGATAAGGCGGTGCTACTCACCCAGGCGGAATCCTCAGGCTTGAGTCTTACCACCTGATAAAATGAGATCTGGAGGCTAGCCACTTTTTAAAGAGGATTTTCTTTACATATATTAAAGCATAGCGTAGTTTTAAATCAAGTATAACCTGCGTTCACCCCTAGTCCTCCAGAGTCGTCCTCGCCGCCCGTACGTTAACTGCCTGAGTTCTGTCCCAGAGTTGTTGAACGAGTTGACCATCTGCCGCAACACTAAGGTAAGACACAGATGTTGTTCACCGCTGCGCTGGAGGATGTCTTCAGGCTTCTGGACTGAGACGGATCATTTTAGCTTTGCTGAGTTAGGTAAAATGCTCGATGACGTCTGTAGTGCCCCACAATAAGTAGGTCTTACATGGAGAAGACAAAAATTGTGTCAAATATCCATGTTGTGCCTTCTCCTGTGATAATTTGTGGCAATCTGTATGTTGCCAGCAATGATCAATTAGACGTGGTCGAAAGGTTTAAATACATACATGCTAGTGTGCACAACCTATCTGTTTTATCAAAATTCTTTATATTATTTCTAGGGTTTTCTACCCGGGTACCCGGGGTCGGGTATACCCGGGTATTTAAGGGATTTTGTACCCGGGTACAATCTGAGTGCCATATCCGGGTATCCCGGTATTTCAAAAAAAAATCGTTGATGCAGATTACCGCACATGTTACATTAGTAACACCTTAAAGAGTTTAAATAGCTCATATCTCCTCTGAATAGTTATAAGGCAACTAAGAAAAAACATATTATAAGTCAACTTATCCTAAGTTCACGTGTACTTTATTTTTTGATAATTGTTTTCTTTTCTTATAAGCCTTTGGTTTTAAATTGAAATAGTCCATAGGCGGTGGTGACCACTTTCCATCAGGTGGCATGCTTACCCGTTTGTTTGCCGCGTAACATAAAAAATAAAATAATGTTTTAATGTCGGTGAAACTAACTTTATAGGAAAGATAATGAAATGCCATTTATGTTTGAATATTATTTCGGCCATGTGGCCGCCGAGACTGGCGCGTAGATGGCCCAATGTTCCAATTTTCACACATTTCGCAGCAAACGGTAGTTTTTCACTAATAACTCCCCGAAAGTTGTTTTCTTTTTATAGAAAATAGGTATTTGACTGTCATCTCACCTGATGTTACATGCAGATGCAGTCTACGACGGCGCATACCTGTCTATTAAATACCTATTTACTCTTGTCTGAAAGAGTATTAACATTATTCCATGCAAGGGCGAATTTGGGCTTTATATAGTGGCAACCACTGCTCATACGAGAAATACCGCCATGCCCTAGAGTGGATGCCTAGTTTTTTTGGCAGCAGTTTTAGCCAACCACCCGAAATACCCACCAAAGTCCAGCTCGGACAGCCTGGCTTTCACGTATTTCTAGGGGCACACCTGGAAAGTTGAACTCCGACGGAATGTACTTCGCTTGGCGGTGAACAAATCTCCTCAATCAGAAACCGGACCTGAGTGGTTGAGTGGCCATCATGCCGGTCTGCCACGCAAGAGGTCCCGGGCTCGAATCCCGACCGGGCAGAAATTGAAATGATGAATTTTAATTTCTGATACGGGTCTGGGTGTTCTATGTATAATAAGTATGTATCTAAAAGTATATAAGTAGTTTATCAGTTATCTAGCACCCATAACACAAGCTTTGCTTACTTTGGGGCTTGATGGCGCTGTGTGAATTTGTCCACGATTGTTTATATTTAAAAAAAACTTTTCAATAAGGCTTGTTTCACATATTTAACATATTTTTCTTTGTTACATTTTAATTTGATAAAAGGTTTGAAAATACCTTAACTTTCATTTTTTTAAATCGGTAAATACCTATTATCTCAACTAGTCGCGTATTCGAAAACCCTAATTCTTTCCATACCAAGGTTATCTGGAAGAGATACCGTTAGTGATAAGATCGCTTTTTGTAATATGCTTTAATATATATGTTATCTCAAAAGTTAATGTATTGTATTTTTATTGAGCGTCGGTGGCCGGGCGGTTGAGTATCCGACTCTTAAGCCAGAGGTACCGGGTTCGAATACCGCTAAGGCCATGTACTAATGACTCTTTTCTAAGTTATGTACATAAGTTGAATTCTAAGCGATGCTCTTACGGTGAGGGAAAACATCGTGATGAAACCTGCAAAGTCAGGTAACTAAAGTTGATCCAATCTGGTCAGGTTCCCCTGGTAGCAGGGTCACGGAGGTCAGATGGTAGTCGCTCCACTGTAATTACCTGATCGCCAAAATCTGGATCATGGTCAAGGCGAACCCCCCTCGTGCTCGAGAGCACAACCGGGACATTAACGTCAAAAGATGATGATTGTAAGGGCCTAATAAGGAAGCTGACACCCAAAAGGCTATGCTCGGAATCTCTTTGTGCGATCGAATCGGAAATGAATAGATCCGCAAGCAAACAAATTTCACCGACATTGCCCGAAGGATTGCCAGATTTAAGTGGTAGTGGGCAGAGCACATAGCTCGCAGTTTTTTTTATTATTACACTAGCCAGGCATTTGACCGCCATCTCACCTGGTAGTACGTGACGATGCGACATGATGGAGCATGCCTGTCTAGGATCAGCCTATTTACTCTAGCCTTAAAGGCGTCTACATTGTAATGATCAGGGAACACACTCCCAGGCAAGAATAGATGGCCGATGGTGCAGTAAAGTTCTCGAGTGACGACCACGTACCGGAAGATGCAACGTAGGTAGGCCTCCCTCAAGGTGGATTACAAAGTGATAAAGATAACAGTATCAACTGGATGCGGAAGACACAGGACCAGCCTTTGTGAAGATCTCTGGGGAAAGCCATTGTCCCGCAATTTGGCTGAAATGATTATGATGATAATTTAACACTTTGTTCTTAACCCCGCTTAACCAATTTAGATAGAATTCACAATAGATATAGATTAGAAGATAGAGGAAGGACATACACTACATTTTATAGACGATTAAGAAGACGAAGTCGCTTGCTAAACCTAGTTCTATTGAAGAGTTTCTAATTTGGGTACTATGCAATTTTGGTAGGTGAAAGACCCTCAAAAATACCACACCAAAATTAGAAAACAGGTAGAATTACAAATTGTAACTAAACTTGTAAATAAACTATTGTGAGAACAGTTGTTACACTCTTATAGTGTGATAGGTATATCGCATTGCAATAAATCCTTATAAAAGTATCTTCAATACTTATGACAATTACCTTTCAAAACATAGCATAAACAGTTGAAATTTTTTGCCATATCATCGAGACGTAAGATAGGTGAATTCACATTTTAAGCGGGAAAACGCAACGGGGTTAACACAACCACCTGCTTTACGCGCTAACGCGTGACTAAAGGAAGTAGGAACAAGTGTTTTTGACTATTTGAAAGTTCATTGATTTAAGCTAGCGAGGCGTAAAAAAGCTCCTAACAATTTGGCGGCCTTGCGGGGGCAAAACTTTTTGGCTTTATACGGCACGAATTTAAGCAAATATTCTGAATTATATTAGTTTTCATTTATAAACATAATCAAACGCTTTAAATTAGTTTTTCTGTTAAATTTTCCATTATTATATAAATCTCCGTGAAAACAGGTTGAAAACAGACCACCAAAATTAAAAATGGGATTTAAAATGTTTTCTTTCTTTAATAACCAAAATACTTTTGCCATGACATTAGTTGCTTCAAATAGCCATTTAGGGGTATTACATTGGGAAAAAGAAATCCATTATTCTATCTTATGTAGCAGTTTGATTTTCACCCAAAACAGGTAAAAATATCACCTGGGAAAATAATAACAACAATAATAAATAATAAATTTATTTATTTCAGACTCATGATCCATAATATGTACAATAGTACTTAGTTATAATAAATGTAAATAACATAATATAATAAACTTAAATAATAATAATACAGTTACATTATAACAATGTCAACTTACTATCTACGCTTACGTTGCTATCGACAGTCAACGTTTAAACATACAGGTATGCAGTCTGTCTGCCAGTTCTTTTATAATTGAGTTTCTACACGTGCCAACCCTGGATAGGAATGAAGCAACACGCCTCCTCTGAATTGAATTGCAATCCAATCTGGCTTCCGCGAACATTCCAGACGCACTGCAATGATATTTTAACCCCATCAAGTGCCTGTAAATGTGATTATATTACCAGCTTTAAAAAAATTATTGGCAATCATATTGCCTATCACCGATAGCGTCCTACGTTGGCGCTCGATATCGGCATCGTCCTTTAAGTCTAGTAAGAATATGGCCAAGGTACCTAAACTTGTTTACAACATTAACAGGTTGACCACAGACAGTGACTGATGGAATGTCTTGGGGTCTCTTTCCCGACCTGAATACTAGAAGTTCTGTTTTTAGAGCATTACACATTAGGTCATGACCCTCAGCATACCGTTCACATATTTTCAGCAACCTTCTAATGCCCTTGATAGAGGGGCTGAGCAGTACCATATCATCAGCATAACTAAAGTTGTTCACGTAACGATTGCCCAACTTTAAGCAAACGTCCATAGGCTGCGGTGCCTGCTTACCATCAGGCAGGCCGCAAGCTTGTTTGCCACCTTAGTGGTAAATAAAAAGTCCACGGGGGTCCTGCTCAGCTCCATTATCAAGTCACTGACGTACAAATTAACCAGGTCGGGAGAGGTAAGTCCACCCTGCCAAACACCACATGTCAGTCTAAACGGACGCAGCACCACCCCACCTAACAGTGTTGGTCTGATTACGATACCAATATTGCATCAATCCAACTACTCCACTCGGAATGCTTTCCCTTTCCATTTTCTACCACAGCAGATCATGGTCTAAGGTGTCAAAGGCGTGACTAAGGTCCAGAAAACATGCGTATACAATATTTTTTGTGGGTTACATAGTGTTTGACGACCTGCTTTTGGGAAAATATGGCCATGTCTGTAACAGAGCAAAAAAATAATTTGCCAGTCTATAGAGATGTCTTTAGATTTCATATAAAATATGCGTGCCAGGTCAGAGACAAAAAATAATGAAATCTCCATCATTTTCTGTCAGCAGACAATAAAAAGGGATGTCTACTCTGTCGATATTTTCTTCCGATGTACTGCAATAAGCGAAATTATCGAAATCGATGTTTAGAATTATTCTTAAGTCATTATCATCCCAGCTTAAGTAGGTACTTGGCATAATAAGGTACTTTCTCTTAAAGTGTACGATGTTTACTTGCACTTTTTGCCTTGTTTCTTTGTGTATGTTATTTGTAAATTAGCAATTTATTTTTATCTATTTTTATTTATTTATAACACTTTATTGTTCATTAAAAGAGATCGTAAAAATACAGTTTAAAACAATATAGATACAAGGGCGGTCTTATCGCTGAGAGCGATCTCTTCCAGGTAACCATTTACACATAAACTAATCAAAGAATATTAACATTTTAGGCACTGTACAAAATACAATACTAACATAAAAAATAGCAACTACTTAGATACATATCCAATAACATAAACAATACATAACATCATCATCACAGCCCGTAACAGTCCACTGCAGGACTTAGGGCCTCTCCCACGAAAGGGAGAGGTAGTCAAGGAGATGTTGCTTCAATCTCCCCCGGAATACACCAGGTGTATCAGAACACGGGGCAGAGCATTCCACAGACGCACCGACTGGACAGTAAATGATTTGCCGTAGAACCTCGTAGCATGACTGGGCATCACCAACATTCGATCACGCGAAGAACGGAGGGATCGACTTTGTACATCAGAGTCATACTGGAAGCGCTCGCTGAGGTATCGTAGCGAACAGCTGTGAAATAGTACACGATACAATTGCAATTATAAAATCTTTAAAAAAATATCCTTGGTTAGGTACAGCATGTGTGGTAATGTCAGTACCTACTTCTGTAGACCTTCCGACCTATTTATTACCGCGCCACATGCAATCGTCAGGTAATCAGTAGATACTAATATTGTGAAGAAAAAAGATTTGTATTTTTGTTTGTTTATAATAAATGAAATACTACTATTCTACGAACGATAACCAGCTACTTATAATATACTTAAGGTAGTGGTCTAATGCACTTCACTAATAAAATAAAATAACAAAATGTTTAACACAAAATATTTATTTATTTTACCAATACATAAACTTTTGTATACAAATTTGTGTCTGGCAATCAAATTACTTGTCACTCTGACAGCATGGCATGAATTTTATCCACGAGGGCCGCTCTACATAACCATGAAGGTTGCTAACTTTCCAATCTCTTTGATGTCTGTAGAGACTTCTCTACGGAAGCCAAACTGTCCATCGTCGATTTTTTGTGTCAGAGTCAGCTTCTGATGGATAAGTCGTTCAAGCACCTTAGCCACAATCGTCGCCAAAGAAATAGCCTATAATTGGACATACACGAAACGTCACCCGTCTTACTCTTCGGAATTGGCACTACTAGCGTGCGAATTAGGCTGGTTGGTAAGTAGCAATGCCGCGCGCAAAGATTAAAAAGGTTCGCCAGCACTACGTATATACTCTCGCCTGCATATACCAAGTGCTCGATACTGAGATCATCGTGGTTCGGAGACTTTCCACGCCTCATACTTTATAAAACCGATACCACATCCTCTGTCGAGACATGGAAACCCTCTACGCCACGCTGCACATCTCCAGGATGTCTGATGACATTTGAACCTACTTCGAAGTACTGCCTGTACTTATTCGCTATCCCTCTCAAGTCAGTCTCGTCCTCCACACTAACTGGCATGCTACTTCTAGGATTAAGCTGTTTGACCTGTTTCCAGAAACTCACAAAGTTCTTATTTTCGATTTGACGGGACAGTATCTCTAACTTAATTTTTTCCTGATTATTATGCACGTACTTCACAGCAGCCTTGAAATCATAATAAAAACCCGACTTAGGATTATCGAATGTTACTCATTGGCATATGATAATTTCTAACATTATAATTCCAGCCAGTAATTTTACGTTGTTTCAAATCCTTACTGCTTACTAAAAAAAGGACTCACGACCAGAAAGTGGCCACCGTCATTCAGAACATAGGTTGGGGAGCAGATGCAGTGCCGGCTTTTGAGAGTCTTGTAGACGTGTCTTCTAAAGAAACCCAAAACATTATAATGATAATAAAAATATAATAGAATCATCTTGGCGTTAACGTCCCGTTTGTGCTCTCGCGCACGAGAGCCCGGGGTCCGCGTTGACCGTGATCCAGGGTTTAGCAGATCAGATAATTACAGTAGAGCGACTGCCATCTGACCTTCGTGACATTCAGTCACCTTGAATGTATGGGTTTCATCACGATGTTTTCCCTCACCGTAAGAGCATCGGTTAGTATACAACTAATGTAAACTCAGCAAAGAGTCATTAGTACATGGCCGCTGTGGGTGTCGAATCCGGTACCTATCGCTTGCGAGTCGGACACCCTTACCTTATTATCGAAGCATATTTAATATTATTATTTTTGGGAGCGTCATTGGCCGAGGATACGCAAGTGAGAGGTCCTGGGTTGGATTCCCGGCCGGGCAGAAATTGAAATGATGGATTCTAATTTCTGTTACAGGTCTTTGAGTTATATGTATAATAAGTATGTATGTAAAAAAGTATATAAGTAGTACATCAGTTATCTAGCACCCATAGTACAAGCTTTGCTGAGTTTGGGGCTAGAAGGCGCTGTGTGAATTTATTTATATAGAACAGAGAACACAGAGAGCCGACGTCTCTACGGAGCCGTAAAGGATCCAAACCGCCTGTAAGCAGGGGATCATCGACAAAACGAATAATCAGATGGAGTTTGTATTCCCCGCATCATGGGTTGGGAGCAGGGGTGCGATTCTCTAAGAAACATCCTCAAAAAAAACCTAGATCGCAACGATGAAATGTATGTAATATTTTAATAGAAATTAGCGCGGCGTCGCTTGTAACCTATTAATGACCACGATCTGCGTTGCGCTCACGGATGATGTCTTAGAGAATAACATAGCAGTATGGAACTCCAATAGGGGACGAACTTGTGCTTTGTACAGCACTAGCGACCCACCTAGGCTTCGCACGTGTTTTTCTTTACTATGCATTTAAACCTTCCGGAAGAAATTCTAACGTAACACTGTCCCACGTACAGTGCCAGGTTCAGTTAGTAAAGAAAACACAAAGATTCAGGGTAATGGGTTCTTATTCTTTCAGTCCGGAAACTAGCTTTAAAAAAATCGAAGTATAGCACAAAAGTTCCAAAAAGAGTCTACTCCACATAATCTTAGTCCAGGCAGGATCACTGAATTCACTTGAATTTCGTTAAAGCAAGCCGAAAAGTACCGTTTGCAGACTGACTAGGCGAATATGTTAGTATGAGAATTTCAGAGGGAAATATTTGATGCAGCCATGTGCTTTTTTTGGTAACCGGTCACTTGTATTTTTATTAACTTATTTATTTACGACAAGAATAAAATAACAAAAGGTAAACATACATTTTTAAAAGAGTGAATTTTATGTAAAAATAGATGTAAAGATTAAAATATACCGGCCCCATCGAAAGAAAAAAATTTCAACGTGGCATTGGGGGCCATCCGGATCCATATTAATAAGAAAACAAGAAGTTACAAAGGTAAGAATCCACACCCATTACCCCTGATTTTATCCAAAAACCATCATTATTTTTACCAATTGGATATTTAGGAAACGAGAAATCATTTCCCGAAATTCTATTCTAATCAAAATCATTTGTAGAACGTAGTTGCAACGTAGTCTGAATTTACAGGATTAACTTATTTGCCAGCGAAGAATGATGAGCAATCAGAGCCTAAAGGGCCAAATCCAAAGATACCCATAAAAACGATTATTATACGTATAAAAATTGAAAATAAAAGTGTCAACGTGCTGAAAAGTTGTTTGAACAGGTGTCCTTATAACCGTAAGTAAAACACTCGTCAGGGCAAGACCCTACAAACTGATAGTGGAAACGCATGATGACGCATAAAAATCTTAGGAGTTTAGGAGAAAAGTTTAGGAGAAGTTAGCGGAAAGAAAGACAGACAGACGCGGACTCTACTACAGTGTGTGGCCTAGAAACGGGACTCATATTGATAATAGAGACTCTCTAGAGTATTGGTATTTTTTCTGAAAATATTCTAGTTAACCAAAACCCATGCATTACACATCAGTGATTATAGCAAAACGAAATTATCGCTAACATTGTGAAAACAGGTCTGTGCGAAACAAACTTCGCATCCACGCGTCATCCTTGACGGAGTCCCTTAATTCGGTGATACACGGCTAAGCAGATAATTATAAAGAACATAAAGCAATGAAAAAGTTAAAATCAAAAATAATAAAACATTTTTGGTTTCAACTTTTTCCCACAGCGATTCGAGAGATGTCGCTATAGTAAGAGTTGTAGAATATACAAATACCTTTAACGACATATAGCTCAACGTTGCTGGTCATATAGGCTGGGGTCCATACATTTGTGCCGGTCCTCCTTTAATATCGAGAATGTTTTATATTTTTAATATTCGTTGCGTGGTCATTGCACAATTAGATAGGTATAAAAATGGTTATTGGGTAAAAATTTCAATTGATTTGATTTCAATTTTAATGACTATTTAATTTACGAGTAATTATATTTGACATGATTATTTTCTTATATCCATTTAATGACATAACCTTAATGATAAAATTGCACACGACCATAGACTTCTATATACTGTTAATAAACACGACTGTTAAAATGTACACTTAATGTTTTACGTAATACAATATCCACGTGGGTTTCATTTCATGGTGTAAGTACGTGTTTTATAAATGTAATAACTATGTAAATCTCATGAATGTGTTAGAAAGGGTAAATAGAGTGTACAAATCTCGGGTGTGAATTTAAGTATTTAAAAGATATTAATTATGGTGGCCTAGTATTTTATCGAAAACTAAGGGTGGAAAGCTTAATGAAATAAAAATAGCACATTAGTTAAATATAAATAGCTATTTATTCAGGAAAGGAAAAGCATATTTAAACACACAGATTAGATCAAATTAGATAAGTTATTATATTATAGGATAGGCAATCATAGCGAACAAAGTTACATATGAAGTATAACAATATATTCAGAGCATAATAAAACATGGCAAAACATTTGCTGTAATTAAATTAGTATGGGAAATGCTGGGTCGAAAAGTAATTTTTTTAAATTTTATAGACTGGCGTTAAAAAAGTATCCTTAAACAACTGTTTTCGAATATGAAATTGGAACATTACGCTATGAGTGTAGATAAAATAACTTTTATTAATTTGCAAAACTTTTATTTTTTAAATTTTTGTCGGGCGCCGATCATGGCAACTGCATATCATTAGGCATGAAAACATGAGTGTCAAACACTTATGTTTTATTATCCCCTTTTATATGCCAGTTGCATAAATTTAAGTACACCGAGCATTTTACAAGTTAGCGCACATCAAGTTGCGCAGTTACTTAACGTACTCGTGAGATGGCGCTGCCTGTATTATACATCGTGCTAAAGAGGCACAGACAGTCGTAGTGAACAGGCGGTTCCAATTCCGAAGGGCTGCTCGGTGTTCTCGTGTAACGCATAAGTACGTATGCGTAACACCCTAACACAGAGACGATAAAAAATAAGCAAAAAAAAATGTTAAGTCGATTGAGAAGGCCTTGAAGGCCTATTCCATAGAGAAATTTTAAGAAACAAAGCAGCCTATTTCCAGACAAGTTATATTTTACAACGAATTTCTATTCATAACGAACACAAACAAATCTGACTTAATATTTATATTTCTATTTCTAATTTAATATTGTAATTATAATAAAAAGTAAGATATCTAGTGAATCAAAGCCCCGCATTGATACCTACCACCGTCTTTTTGATCTCTCGATTAGTCTCGATCCTACATACTTTGAATCGGCAGCGCTTGCTTTTGCAAAAAGAAGGGTTATGATTTTGACCGGTATGAATGTTTATTTGTTGCCTCATAATTTCTTAACTAAGTAGGTAGAGCTCGTCTAATCTAAAATGACGCGCACCACTATCGCATTAACGCACACAAGCAAGTTTAAAATATGGACGCAATACATATACAAATGCCGTTGTAATTGGTCATTCAGTCAAGCAGTCGACGCTCCCACCACCTCCCACACAGATGAAGTGTCGTTATCAATATTTGCACTCACACATCGAAATCAACTAACTAAGTAGTGGGGCGCGTCATTTTAGACTAGACGAGCTCTACCTACTTACTTCTCGTTAGAAGCGTCTTCATTGTCCACAGGTTGGCCTATGGGACTTCACAATAAATTGAATTTGATGTCCTCTAAAGGACACAGTCATGAAAAAAAAATTAAAAGTATAGGTAGAATAATATGTTAAACAGGCAACATATTCTTTATTTTCAGTAAGAATTCATATAATGATGGTGCACCAGGACAGAAGGGGAAGGGCATCTACTTATTATCTTGTTCTTCAAAACGCAGCACTTGTTCTTTAAACCAATTAGCAACCCAGACATCACCATGTCTGGTCTTTAGGCAACTATGAAAAACAAATAAATGAAAATAAACGTAAATACGCGATCATCTACAAAATGACATTTTCCTTGTCTGAACATTTAAAATGTCATTTAGGTACATTTTTGGTATGAAACCCTAATACAAATAAAATTGTGGACCGTTATCTACAAGAGTAGAGTATTCAAATTCTACACATTTAATACTAAATCCGACCCTGTTAGCATTAAAATATTTTCGTACCTATTAAGACACCGAAATATTGTTCAATTTGCCAATAATTTTAAATCTGTCTTTAATGGCATGCTCTTTTAAGGTAAAGTGTTTCAATTATTGCAAATTCACACCATTAATGCATATTTTTGTCACAATTTCTAAAATTGATTCCCGACCGCTGCGACCACGAATGTTTACTTACCGATGAAAAGATAATCCAGGTATATTTCCATAGTTTACGCTTTTACATAAATGTGCACTAAATTACACCGTCTTTTACATGGTTTGATTTAAATTTTATTAGGAAATTACAACATTTACACCGATGTTTCAAAAGAAACGTCTGGTATTTAGCAGCTCCAGCAACATGTTGAACGTCCAAAACAGCGCTTCACTTTCTGACAGCTCGATAAGACAGGTGAAACAACGGGATAAAAGATTAATATTCATTGTAGAGTGAGCGAACAAAGAATATTTGTGATTTGTGTTTAGTCTGTCTGTCTGTTATGTCTGTGGCCGACACAACCCATAAAAGGAATGAAAGGTAAACCCATAAAAAGCTCCGAATAGGAATATAAGTACGATGCAGAATTAACTCGATCGAGTTGAGCGAAACTATTGTTTTCTTTGTATTACATATTACGATTAAGTTTGCTAGAAAAATAAAAGTTAAGTTTTGATTTTAATTAGTTGAGACCATAATTATTCAATTACTGGTGACCTAAAGATCCTCCGTTTTTAATATTTGCCCCGGTTGTAGGCCACACACGGTATACTATAAATCGATTGCTCGATCCCATGTTCTTTTGAAGGCAATTACTCCAGTTATTTCTAAATTAGTTTTTGTTACAAATGTTCAGCCATAGGACCCAGATAGTCTTCGAAATGGCCAGGGAAGCGTTTTGGCACCATGACACTACACTAAATAAGGATTCGTCGACATAAAGCACAACCTTATATATCGTCGTGTTGCACTTCATCTGGGCGAGGTATCATTTGCCGCATTCATAGACCTCCAGGGAGGTGTCGATTTTGACACAATTTCCAAACTTCAGCCCTACCGAGTGACCTATGAAAGGTACCTATGCGAAACCGGAGCTTAAAGTATTGATTGATACGAAAGACTACCTATTAAAGGATTCTCGGTTGTGATTCGTTCATATTCGTAGTTATCAACGTGATGAAATAATTATGTACTACGGAGGATCGGAGGAAATGTATCGACCCTATATATGACCAAATAATATTGAGCGATATATCATTGTAGGGTAGGCAGAGACTAAACTTAATTTTGTACTGGAAAATTTAACCTGTATAGCCAAAACGTTGAGCGATAAGACATTTAAAAAAAATTTAATTTCCCACAACTTTTTCTATGGGGCCAACTCTCGTATCGCTGTGGGAAGAAAGTTATGGACGATAACAGTTAATAGGATATACACACTCCAGAAATTTGACGATTACTTTTCTCCCACAGCGATTCTACAATTGTCGCCATAGTAAAAGTTGTAGAAAATGAAAAATTCTTTCCAATGACATATCGCTCAACGTTATTGATCACATATTGTGAGTAGTTTGGGCTTCCTTTGTATTTTTATGTGAATTAATAATTATGACTTAGTTCGTTTCATGTCAAAATAAAAAATTGAACAGGCATGAAAGTAAGTAAACTTCAGACCGGGGATTTAAGGAACCGTTTCATTAGGTATATCTTTTCAACACTTCACGTAGCGTTTGTAGCAGCCACCTGGAGCTCAATCGCGGAGCTTCGACTTTGTGCACAATAAAGCATAGAATAATATCTAGGTAGCTTAGATACGGAGCTTAATACCTCTAGTAAAGTTGAAAAGTCGTAATCCCTTCGATAAACGATTGGCTCACAACACGATGCGACGCGATTGGATGTCTAGCTTGAGTCGGGTTTCAAAGGAATTCCAGCTTTTCTACTTTATTGGACACCAAGCTAAAAGATTATTTAAGAATAGTTGTTGCACGACTTGAAAACTTTGCTCGGTACGGTTTCAAAGCGGAGACGTAGGAGTAAAATAGACCTAACTTCACTCAGTTTGTAACAAATGGCAGATATATATTAAGTTTTGTTTGTAGGACGATTGAAGAATTATATATTAACGTTTGTATACAAAGTCGCATCCCTCCGCCTGTCCCTAGGTATCGCTTAGACCTTTTAAACTACGCAATGGATTTTAATGCAATTTCGTCTCTTCCCATGTATCTATCTATGTACGCTTAGTACTTAAAACAACGTATCGGATTTAAATGCGGTTTTCAACAATAGATAAAGTGATTCATGAGGAAGGTTTATAAGCAAGAAAAGGGTAAAGAAAAATACGCGAACGACGTTGCGCCAGGTCCAATAGTTTTTTCAAATTATGTTTATTAGCTGATCGGCTCGACTACGTTGGTGTGGTTTCAATTTAGTGAACTCTAGCACTCTACACTTATCACCTAAAGAGCGCACCTGGAGTTGGATGCGCTTCGCCCCAACTCGGTTGGGTAGCGGTGCAAGAGCTACTCAATATATTTTCGTCCCGCAGTGTCTCAAGAAGGTCTTTGACCAATGGGTGGAGCCAGTGATGACCTAGGGAACGGAGACGTGGTCGCTCACTCAAAGCTCACTGTCACTCAAAGGGCAATGGAAAGGGCTAGAGCAGTTCTCGAGTAGGTACCGGAAGACGCAACGTGGGCAGTACATGACACAGGCATGATGTAGGCCCGTAGGAAATTTTCAAATGGCTACTTTAAAAAGTAAAAAGTGTAATTCGGCGTGCCATACTCATCTCAACTGCGTGCTTGAATAGATATTTGATCTATAGGCACACGGCCAGACACGGCAAATCGAAGGAAAATTCCATATTCTGTGTCTGAGGAGAGCGGAATGGGGATTTTCAGACAGCTACTTTAAAAAGTAAAAAGTGTAGTTCGGCTTGCCTCACTAGATGGCGCTGCTTAGACAGGATGCTCAGATATTGAATTTGGTAACCTAAGGTACTTTTTAAGGTGTTTCGTGAAAAGATTTAGTACCTTTCCTGAGAAGAAAACGTAAAATATCTACAGTTTTTACACATATTGGTCTCGCGTTATATTGGTCTCGTTTTGATTTATATTTGAGAATCGTGTCTTATCAACACCGTCTATTTCTATTATTTAAACTATTTTTTCTTTTTAATCGGTTCTCGGAAAAACACCTGCTTTCGAAAAAATTGCTTTGTAACAAAAATTCTGCCAGTTTGACCTGCGTGGTCAAACCTTTATTATACGAAAATCTGTACTACTGTACAATCTGTAATCTGTAATCTGTACTACCTATACTACTACTTAACCATTTGCGATCGTGCCGCCACGTCGTTGCGGTCCTACGGGAAACCTCTCCTGAGAGTAGTGGGTTGTAAACACTTCATTTCCGTATATAATGAGGCAGCGGCGGCGCGGCGTCGGCCCATTTTTGTTGAATGTCACTCGCCATATAGCCTTGCTCAACGCAGTCTTTCGGGTTACGAATAGTAACGGTGAAAGGCGGACGCTGGTGGGGGCACGGCGCGGGCCCGCCGCCGGCGCCGCAGTCCGGCGCGCGCGCACTCCACGGACAGCCCTCCGCCCCAGCGCTCTTCGCAAGCGCTCGCGCACCCACACGAACCACACGAGTCGCTTCCCGACTCGATTTCGCGCGCGACTCCAGTGCTCCCGCCAACCACGCGACCAATCGAACGCGATGTGAGTGTCATACGGATCGATCGAGTTATGCAAAAGTGATACACTTCTTGACTGTAAGGGACAGTTGCAAAATGTTTCTGAGTGCATGCCTTGTAATATGGAGCGCCCTCGCATCGGCTCTGGCACAAGGTGAGTGGAACAATGCGGCTCCCCCTTTACTTATTTACTTATTATGCGAACAATTGCACATTTAGCGTAACTGACCGCTTTATAGTATCTACCTTATGTGAATAACTTCTGTTTTTAAAAGTACCTATACCCTGCATACGAACTTTGTATATATGATAACTGTGTGACTAGATGTAAGTTATTATAAGTTAAGTATACTGTAAAACATAAAATATCCCATTTCAAATTTCAAGGTCAACTGCAACTGAACTGAAATTTGAATGCAGTTTGCGTACAACGTTGTAACTTAAGTAGGTACGCTGAGGTTACTCGAAAGCTTTGCGTTTCCAGTACGGTTTCGTTGAAAATTCGCTTTACGGCATTTTATACTGACTAGGCTCGTAAAACAATTTCCGTGTGGCCGGTAAAAGTGCTGCGTCTAACTGAGCCACGGGGAGTCCTTAAACCTATTTACGGCAATGGACGAAGTCTTACGAGACTATTTCCCAGAGACACGGGCCCCTTCGCCGGCGCGGCCGCAGCTGCCTACTTTTACCAAATTGCAAAACCGCCAGCCTCAAACCGCGAATTGTATTCTGTTTCACTCAGAACATTATAAAACTAAAATATCTGTTGTGTTGTTTTAAAATGTAAATCTACAAGTGGCGTGTAAAAACTGGAAATTCACGTTAATAATACGACTAATTAATACCAGATTCATTGTCCACTAATAGCTGTGACAGACAATGTGACGCGAAAATGGGTACCTATTTAATGGGCAGTAAAAAATATACCGGTCAAATGACAATCGTTTAAGAAGTTTCTTCTTACGGTCTGTTATTAAATTTTTCATGTTATTCATTGTGGGAAGAGCAGATATAACATTAAAATTGTAACATAACATTGTAGGAAACACCGCATGTCGGAAAACCCCTACTAATGATTGGTTTTCAAATAATGTATTACACCGCATCGAAATTGACGGTTCCATTCCTGAGCCACAAAATTATGCAAAATACCTTTGTCAGCCATACTTTTGCGACAGGGGCTAATAACGTGGTATGAGCAGCAGGAATATCGTTAATGCAAAACTCCTAACGTTAAGTTAAAGAGCTGCATATGTCGTAGAACAAAGTTGGAAAGTTCTGTCTTTAAAGTTTCAAGACTGTCGCTTGATCACGCGATTTCCATATTTGATATTCAGAGAAATAGCACATGGATGGTAGATGTAGAGTTGTTGTGTGTTAACTCGGAGTACACTAACTAAAGTAAATAAATTAGCGCAGTGTGGTGTTCCGGACTCAAATAAATGTACTAGTATATTAATTATATATTATTATTTACTTATTTAAGACTCAGTAAAAACGGTCGCAACGAGACAGAGCCTGTTCCGCTCTTCTCAAACTCTCCTAGACGGCACAAAGGGAATCTATTTCTAATCTGCGTCGGAGATAATGAATGGATGAATACACTTCATTGAAAACTCTGTCCGACGTCCAGTATTTCTATAATCCGAGCTTTGATTAGTCCTGTTTAAAGCCTCAGTTCTTGTGCAGTACTTACATACGCGAGCGACGTCATTTACGCACGCGTGTGCACGACATCGACAGTGGCCGACGTGCATTATTTACCTTGTTCTCGTAATTGCTCAAAGAGCCCGCCTGTGGCAGTCGGTATTTCGCGTCGTGTTATCATAAGAAACCGTGGTGCGCCATTGAGGCGGCGGCGCTCTCGCAGCTTTCACTCGAGAGCCCGTGCGGCACCGGGCGCCATGTTCTACTGAACGACATTATTGCAACGGCTTCTTGTGGTTAGTTGGCTCAATTTATTGGATGTTGCCACCCTATACGTAATTCAATTCTACTTTATGGTTGGGTTTAGACTTTAGATGGTGAAGTGAGTAGCTTCCGAGATTATTGGCGGTATACCACTAATCGTTGCGTAACAGAATTGCGGAAATGTGTATCGGTGGCCAAGTGGTTAAGGTATCCGACTCGTAAGCGAGATGTGCTGGGTTTGAATCCTACTACGGCGATGTACCAATAACTCTTTTCTGAGTTATGTACATTCGTTGTATGCTTATACGGTGAGGGTGAAAACATCGTGATGAATCACACTGAATGTGTAACTATGATCCAATCTGGTCAGGTTACCCTGGTAGCAGGGTCACGGAGGTCAGATGGCAGTCGCTGCACTGTAAGGCGGAACCCGGACCCTCGTGCGTGAGACCACAACCAGCCATTAACGCCAAGATGATTATATTGCATAAGAGAATTGCAATGCAACAGAGACTTACGAGCTTACGTATAGTATTAATATTCTGTCTGGCTTTTGAGGATTATGGTTGTTGTAATAATACTTAAAAATGTTTTCTCTAACGAGCGCGTACACTTTTTTCTTACCCATCCAACCCATTATTTCTTAAGCGATAACTACTATTTTTCGCATCTACCAACGTTGTAGGTACTAAGCTGCGTTGCGAGATATGTATTCTTTAAGCGCCAATTAAATCGCTTTATTTACCTAGCCTCGCCGAATAGCTCTGGTGGATAAGGATTTAACGGAGCGAAGTTTTTGTACTTAGAAAACAAGCGAGAATAGTGTACGAGGGACGCAAGCGTGCAAAAATGTGTGAATGAAAATTTGCTAAACATATCTGAAACGAGTCCTATCCTCGACCGCTCATCTCTTTACACATCCTCCCACATCTCCGGTGGACAAAATCACACAATGAGCAGTTTTTCAATAGGTATCTACAGCATTACTAACCACCACCATCTATTAATGCTTTTTAAAACCAACTGACAATACCTACTGGAAAACTCCTCATTTCGCAGCTTTGACGCATCCGCCGCTCCGCTACCGCTCACATCTGTAGTGCATGTGCAGCCTTATGTTTTAATTAATACAAGGGCATTCTAACGTCCAAAATCCAGCTTTTGGTAGCCAACCTTTCCTAGCGGAGCGTTTGATTGGAGTTCCGCATCAACCCGCTCGTTAGTGAGAAATCCCAGTTCCTCCCCAATTTGGGTTTGCACTGCGACCATAATGAATAGACTGTTCCAGAACAATGCCAACAATGCCAACAATGCCAACAATGCCAAAATGCATATCTACGTGGGTACAGTCAACATCTGAAGTAGGTGAGCAACCTGAATGTTATGATGAGACAGTGAAAATTAAGCATTAATTTATTCGACACAGTTCTAATTAGAATGACGTATGCATATGCGAACTGCGTGCATAACTTGGATGGTGGATTTAATGTCTTGAAGAGGTATGGCATAGCAGGAAATCTCGCTCGAAATGGAATGGACCTTACACAGCCAAATAATACACATTTAAACAGTATCTACCTACATATTTTGTACCTGCCGCTAAGTAAGAATAAAAAGAGATGCCTTGGCAGTTAGTATGTATTTGCAAATTTTTTGAGTTACTAACGTTACCAGAGTTTTAGTGGCGGCAACGCTTTGCGATACCCCTGGTTGTACAAAACTAATGTCCATAGGCTACGATAACCACTTTCCGTCAGGTGGCCCGCTTGCCTGTTTGGCTGTCTCTTTTTAAATTTAATTGTAATTCGCTTAGATTCTTAACTACCGCTTGTAGTTAAGAATCATCTATCATCAGCATCATCGCCGACCTGTTGGATGTTTTCGTGTGTTAATTATTCTAAATTACTTTTTGCATTAATTATGAACAATTAGTTGCATTATCTTTGTTATATTTAGCAAAGTACCAGCCAGAAACCATTAACTTTTTTTAATTGCATCAAATCTTGGGAAAACCTTGTGGGGACAAGTTTGTTGATTGTAAGTAAATAGGTATGAATCCATAACATTTTTAGGTTTCAGACAGTAGAGTTGTAATCATCCAACTGTTGTTTTACGTTCTCAATGGAATAAAATAGGTAAACATCCGATAATAACCCTGTTAAATAAATATCAGCGCTCTGAAGGGTCGGCAGGGACATTAAATTGCTTAAAAGCACGGGGTCGCTTTAAATCCAGAATAGGTACTTTCATGCAAGTATCTTATCATGGAACATTCCATCCATTAGTGGAATCGCACTTTTTAAAATCCTATCATCGAAAATAGGGGACAGGAAAAAGCAACGCAGTAAATTACAATTAATTAAGCACACATAAAACAAGACTGAAGACAATAAAAACATTTGAACTCATTATTATTTGTTGATATATTTCGTTCACAATAGCTATTATGACCATAGAGTTAACGAAATAATCAGGTATATTGTTTGTTTTATGCCTACTTATATTATAATACTGTGTCTTATCATATAAGTAGGCATAAATATTCTTATGTTCTTAAGTTTGGCAAACATAGTTTGATCATATTTTCAATATTGCGCTATCAAAGCCAATAAAAGTTTGTATTCGTGATCTAGGAACCAATATATTTGCTTGTGCTTTGTCAGATTTTCGTTATTTATTGTTTCAAAGTTACACAGGATTTAAATTTGTATGAAAATTAAAGCTAGCCTCCTTTAACAAATGGAGGCTAAGCTAGATAGCTAATCACTAAAATTTTTAATAACTACAATCGAAATTAAACCGTACAACTCGAGCTGAACGTTTTTAAATTTGTCGGCGCAGCTAGACTCTGCCTAAGTGGTAAGCAACCTGATTTGGTATAATGAAGACGTCCTCACTTCAATCAGCTTTGCTTATTCGATCAATCTTATAAGTTCTCAAGGCGCTTTACCTTTAAGACAGAGTCTAGCTAGCTAGTATTTTAAATTAATCGAAAACGAACAGATTTTAAACATAGGAAAAGCCACTATAAGCACGTCGATCTTCTTTACTTAACACATCTCGCTTCTGTAGTCCTGCTAAAGAAAATTCTTTTTAGAAATAAGTAGTGCCTATTGTAACGTTTATATGTATGATATTTTTCTATATGTTTTATTGTGCGCAATAAAGTAGTAAATAAATAAAATTAAACAAAAACACGCAGAGGAAACAAATATTTCAGAGACGGAGTGTACTTTCTATCCCTCTCTATGAGAACATTAGATGCTTGTCAAAGAGAAGTACTTTACTTAATTAATTTTTCGAACTGAAAGAGATCAAGCTTGTTTGCTATTTAGTAATTATCATATGAAACTAAGTTGGACTTACGTCGCTAAACTATGCAGACCATAGTTTAAGAAAATTAATGAAGTTATTCTTCACGAGCCACCGGATCTCTTCCGTTAGATAGCTTTAGATAAATAGATTGTATCATGTTGAGCTAGCCCGGGAATATCTTGAGCGTTGAAATTCCGGGCTTATTCAATTAACTTGTTTGATGTTGCCGTGAACCGAGACACCCGTGCACGTCTAGTTAACAAAGTTACCTGAGCTAGTGCCTGCGCCTCGATCGCAGAGATGCTATTAGTGCCCAATGGACAGAAGGCAGTCTGTTTAGCCGGTCGATGTGATGGTGGTGCACTTTCCAGCTCCTTATTTTTGACAAAGTCGTGCAGGTCCTACAGCAGGATACCGTTCTGCCAGCAGTTGCACAAAGGTTTACTCAATAACAGATATTGTCTTGCGTTGTTATATATTTTAATAAGTAGGTATTGCATTAACTTGTTCTCTCTTGCATAATGAATATCGATTGATTAAAATTGTTATACATATAACGGCACTTTCAATTATTAAGATTATGCAACGTTATGTTTTGTGTTTACATTCTACAATCAATCTTGTTGCATTTATTCCGTCAGTTATAACTAGATTTCAAACGCTGCTTTGCCCAGCTAATGGACCCATTAAGTGTCTGTGTCCACCTATATGAACATGGGCTACGACTACCTGTTGACAACCGACAGCAGAAGAAATTTTATGATATTGAAAGAGAAGGTCAGAGTGGAAACTATAGTATTGCCGGATGTAGGTATGGATAAGAACTAGGAATTGTGGTTTAAACTTCTACTTCAACTTCTTTGAGCATAGAGCTACGACAAACGGAATTGAACGCATTCTTTAAATCTAATCTATATCTGTACTAATATTATATTGAGGAAATATGTAATGGATAAACTCTAAAACTACTTAACCGATTTTAAACATTCTCTCACCAATTAGAAAGCTACATTACCTGCGAGTAACATAGGTTTTATCGATTTTTTTTAAGGGATAATAGCAATAATATTTTAATTAGTGTTGTGGTCCACTAAAACCAGCAAGGTTGATCTAATTTGCACTACATTTACAAATTTCGTAAGAGAGTTCACCGTATTTTTGACAGAGTAAAACACAATCGGGCCGCCTTTTTTATGACACAATGCATATCGAATGTCAAAAATTTAAAAATAGATGTGAAATTATAAATCAGTAATGAATCAAAGAGATTTTTCGCGTCTTTATACATCTTTTTGAAATGAAAAGTTTCGTCTGAGCAAATATTTGGGAATGTTGCTCAATTTGTACATGACAGCAATGTTGGTGTCACCAGCTTGCTACTGCATACTGACCGCGACGCTACCTCATTCATTTGCGTTCATCAAATAATGTTCTACTCGGTCTGCAGAGCAAGCAGCTCTTGAATAACTAAGTGATAGCCAAGACGTCTGCGCCAAATGATCGCTTTGATTTAGATGTTCTATGGCCTCTCGAACTCAGTACAACTTTTTAAAAAAGAACTAATTATCAGCACCGTCTTGCCTGAGATGACCTTTAAGCCCAAACGAACACACGTGGGAATATCTGATGAAAGGAATCGTAGCCTGACTGCTCCAAGATTTAGTCATATCGATCGGCAACTATACGCTGTATGTAAGCAAGCTTTGAAAAGCAATCACAGTTCAGCTTATATGTTCGCGATGGTAAGTAATAACGTCCAAGACAAACTGTTGAGCAAAGAGAAGTCATCGATTAAGTTTTAAGCAGGCGGGCTCCAATATACGGATAAACGTACCAGTAAGGCGGTCTGATTGCGTTTTACTTTGCCTAAAATACGCTGAACTGTCTAGTATTTGTGAATGTACTGCAAATTAGATCAACCGTGCTGGTTTTACTGGACCACAACACTAATTATAACATAGGGTAATAAAATATAGCCGATGATGGACGTTTTTATAAATACTTAAAGGCTTTTCTTGTTAACATTTATTTGAACAATTGGTTTTAGGTATTATTAATCATCTGGGTTGTGCTCATATGCGGGATAGCGCGAGGTCCGCCTTGACCATGATCGAGGATTTGGCAGTTTAGGTAATTACAATGGAGCGACTGCCACCTGACGTCTAGCTCTATGCTACCAAGAGAATCTGACCAGATTGAATCATGGTTAGACATTCAGTCGCCTGAATGTGCAGGTTTCGTGTTTTACCTCGCCGAAAGAGTATCACTTAGTATTCAACTAATGTTAGTACTCTCAAAAGAGTCATTGGTACATGGCAGCAGTGGGATTCGAACCCAGTACCTCTCACTTACGAGTCGAATTTACTCGTGGTTGTGTTCAATGAACCTATTCATGTGGGAGTTACTCGAAACTACGTTTACTATTACGTTTATGTAGGTACATGTGCGATATAGGATTTGTCAACCGAAACCTTTAGTTAACTAAAGTACGACCTAAGGGAAGTTACTTTTACCTACACTCATAGCTTAATGTTCCAATTACATAGTCGAAAACGGTCGTTTAGGGATGAACTACGTTACGCAAATCTAAAAAATGTTTGATAAATATTTTATGATAAAGCATTTTCTGTACTATTTTTATTAAAGCTAAAAGCATAAAGATACTTTTTAATCATTACGCAACACTATTATTTTTTAATTTCTGATCTAGCGCGCTTAATTGGCTGTAAACCGAACTAAGCCATTATCAGTCGATGGAGGTTAGTGAACTGATTGTCTGGAATTATTTTCTCGCTAAACAGAATATTTTTCACTAGTTGTTGTTATTTGTGTTTGTGAATGTTTTTTGTTGTTTAAAGTAAATAAATAGATGAATGTGAAAGCAGTAAGGTGAATTTCACACCGGTTGATATTCTCGACGTGGCAACAGAAATGATTCGCAGTTTATAATAGGACCACGATAAGTCCGTATTGACCGACAGTAGTAAAAATTATAAAGTGTGGATATGACAATATTCTGGGGATAATCTGTCCTTGTCAGTCCTTCTTGTAAACATTCAGTTATTTGGTCACTATTAGCTTGAACTTGTACTTTTAGTTTGTCAAAATTATTAATATTTATAGATAATTATTATCTGAAAACTATCTCCCGCACTTCCTTTTCAATTGTTTTACCCATTATTTTATAATATTTTTCAGAACTCACGAAGATAAACAATCCTACCGAAATCAAATTGTTTGTTATGACTTTTATGAATGACGTTCTATGGCTTTCAAATAGTTGCCATAAAGAGAGTTTTTTTTTAATAAGCGCTTCGGACTTAACGTGGTCTTATTATATACGCTTTTTACATTTGACTATATTCAGTCGTCTAAATTCAGAAGCAAAAAGCTTGAGAGCCATAGTGGAATATATTGCTCATTAAATAAGGTGCGCTTTTGTATTACGCCTTTTGAAGAGCGGAGCTTCATTATATTATAAACCAGTGGACCCGGCGCGACTTCGTTCGCGTAGCGTTCTAACCGTACACCTACCCTACCTAGTCAAATGTTTAGCGCATTACTTCCAGGAAAGCTGAGAAAATGTTGGGTACGAAAATGTAAGTAAAAATAAAATAGTGTATGCAACTGCATAATTAGGTACTAAAACATTCGTGTCAAACTATTATCACGATAAACGCGCACTCGTGTTTTAATTACCCTTTTATATGTATGAGAGTTGTATAAACTACTATTACTCTGAGCTTTTACCTATTTCGGTTACTCTACGAACGGAAAGTTGACTACAGACATTATAAAGCTTATTGATTTACCTAGACGTGTCGTTTAAACAGTTCTTGAGATACAGTCTATCACGTGGGGGCGTTACCGCACGGACCGTACATTCTCCCGCTGTAAGTTCGAGAAGCAATCTTTCATAAACTGTTTTTTCTTACTAATTGAACCCCGCTGAATAATATAGTGATGGATACTAATCCCTCTCCCGCCTTCATCCCTCCGAAGTGCCCTCGCCGTGATTTTTCATTATACAGTATAACGGATTTAGATAGAATCAAAAACAAGTTAAACTCTATTAAATTACCTAAACTTAAATGTCAAATAGTTTTCTATTTGTCGTATCGATATAGCCTAGCCTAGCGGGAGCCTTTAATCAAGTAGTTATCCGGTCTGGTGCCCTCTCATACCTATCGTGCTCGCTGCAGGTATTGTTTCTTTGTAACTGAAATCTTGGAATTCTATTCCCTTGAATTTTCCAAGCTGACTTCCGTTTCCTTCGACAATAATTTTATAGTGTATTTTATCAATTGTTTCTCTGTATCTGTACTCCTGGAATTTTATTGAAGGCTTGAATTATCCGAGCTCACATCCGTTTCCCTCCGGGAATTATTTTATTTATACCGTCTTTCTAATAAAAGTTGTTGATCAAACGTTGAACGGTCATTGAACGCTACGGATAGTGTATGTACCTAATTCTGGAAATTGTATAGATTTAGTACCTTTTTAGTATTATAACACTACCTAATTAAAGGAAAATAACCGATACCAAGTACTTGGGGTCTCTATATATTTTTTTTATCCAAAAACCACTAGTGTCCTACTAGTGTCCTCATTTACGTATGCTTTTCAGTCATAACCATGTCATAGATGAAATAGATCCAAGTATGATTAATAACGCAAATTCATTTTTATTTTTCTACATGTAATACTGTAGGAAAACAGGCAAGCAGGCCACCAGGGCAAATTATTTAATTATTTTTAAAACGAAATAGTCTAAGTGTCTAGTAGAGTATATGTACGACGTAGTACTACTAAAAGATTTAGGCTAAATGCCACGTGACTGCCGCATGCACCTGCATTTTTAAGGCTATAATTTAATTAACTAGAGTCTAGCTACGTATTACCGTAAAAGCACGACACAAATAGCAGCTTAAAAAGTACATCAATCAATAACCCGCTCTTAGAAAGAAATCTCGATTTCAGCACGTACATGTTTATAATATTTCCTGTCCACGAACAACTAGAATCGTTGTGTATTTATCGTTGTCTATTTTATTGTGTGCCGGGGAAAGCAGCCATGGACGCGGAATACCAGCGGCGTCATCAAAACCCGAATGTCAGCTCGATGAATGCGTGACCTCCTTGCGTGCGGCTACGCATACAACGCGCGCTGCACTACCAGAGGGCTTCCATTGTTAGTGTTGTTCTAATTCTAACAAACATTTAGCTGTATCGAATGTTACTGCTCTTGCGGACGAAGAGAAGCTAGAGGGCGGACATTGGCTCTGGCGGAGAGCACAACCGGGATTGGCACCAAGACGATGGTGAAATGTTATTGCTCCTAAGGTTCTCCTCGATTTCTGCGGATTTTAGATGAAATGTTTTTTCCGGAATCGTAACAAGAGGTACTGTAGTTTTTAAGTTAAAGAAAATTATTTAAGAATCACTGTAAAACTTGTAGTACTAGCCTAAATCAAATGGAAAAGCAATATTCAATCATTGTTATTTGCAACTAGATGTGAAATAGGAATTTTTTATCTATCGCTGCGGCGAAGGCGGAACAAATTTCGAAATGAAATTTACCAGTTTTATTAATAAATTATCAAGCGGCAAAGCCATAAGCAAGGCGATGTACAAAGTTAAGTGCTACGCGGAGTTCTTGCCCTTTGACGTGGGCCGAGCATAATGCAATTTGGCACTAGCTTGGAGATGGCCGTTTTTTATTTTGTGGCACTACGCCGAGTTGACGAAGCCAGAAGCTTGGTTACAAACATAACTGACAGTGTGCTTTGTGGTTGGTGCGTACCAAACCGAATTTAAATCTAAGTAATGTTTACTTGGAGTCAAAGATTGAATTCCGACAAACCCTAATTCGACAAGGTCACAGATATTGAATGCTTCTTCGAAAAATAATACGTTAAATTTATATAAAAAAATGTTGGTGAAATTTGTTCCCATTCACAATATTTCGCTAGTTTATTTACATATAGACTTAGCGGTTTTTACTATTTTGCTGTGACATAATAATAACATGTACCATGCATTGATATTTCCGAAACAATTTTTCATTGAATATGAAATATGATTCAAGCTTTCCGCCCGCGTGAACTACACTTTATATCGCGCGAGCGAAGGGGAATAAAATGTAGCATAAAATATTTTATTTCAGCAAACTTATCTGTACTATGCAGTTGAAAGGTTTCGCGGAACTCGATTGACTGGTAAATTCGGAGTAGGTAGTTTCAGAGCAAAATGTAATTTCAGGCATTTCGAATATGGAAAAAAATCCGATTTTGGTTGCTTTTAGTTTTCAATGCACATCTCTTTGTGGGCGCAAAGGCTGCGTTTGCAAAAGCCCATTCAAACCGATTTTTACGATTAAAAACGTACTTTGGGACTACGGAAATTTTAAGGATATATAAAAATAAACTGCTTGGTTGTTCGGTTGTTGGTTGTATTTTTGGTAGGAATTTAAAACTAAACTAAACGCCTAAATGTGTTGGTTTGCACGCTTTGCACTACGGATATTTGTTCAACCCACGGAAGGCTCACGGAAGTATTTTACGAGTACGGAGTACGGCTATATCATTCGACATAAACTTGACTCTACATTTTGTTTCTGCAGGTACATAGACCAATAAAATATAACCGGTTTACTTGACACCACTAGTCCAGCCAATCACAATACGGACACAGAAAGCCTAAGGTATTAATAATAAGTATCTAGTCGAATCTGCACAAGACAGTCTAGACAGTATTGGAGAAGTCCGCCTGGTTGAGCCACCGCCTTATCTATTTCTGTATTTGCATTTTTTATTCTTATTGTTTTGTTCCGGTTTGAAAGGTGCTGTCTGCTCGTTAGTCATTGTGTAGTATAAAATAATTAGGGGTTTATAACCCATAAAACAATATTGGAACGGTAAATCGATTTAAGTCAGTAGCTCGCCAAATACGGCTTCACCGCTTGAGTAGCTTGAGATCATAACGCGTGGGTAGCGTCGTCGATGTCGCTCTGTCCGTTCAGTAAACATGCAAAATGGGGACCGGTCCGGTCCATTGATGACGTCATCTACGTCATGTAGGCCGCCGGCGCGCTGCCTGTCCCCTTTCCGCGCCAGTCGACCACCAATCATTAATTGCTTTGTTTGTACATATTATATTTACTAGCGACTCGCCCCGGCTTCGCATGGCTTTTTGAGTTTATCACAGACAGATAGACGCGGCATGGTACTTTGTTTCATAATATGTAGTGATACGTCAGTTATGTTTGCAACTTTTAGGAAATGTTTTCTTATTGCAATTAAATCTATCTGCTAGCTTTATGACTGTATCTGCGGTACATATCATTATCCTAAAGAAGTATTAGTAAGTAATTTAGTAATTTTGTCGCAAAGATGACGAATCTTTAGAGAATGCTTGCTCTATTACTAATTTGTGCCACAATTATTAGTGTAGTTGTTACATAGATATTATTGTATGTGCATAACGTACGTACAGCTTAATTAACCTGTAACTTGATTGGGCTGTTGTGTTGGTTATTAAATACGCTTCAGTGCGCAATATAGGGATACAATAATAATATGGAAACCCGAAGGCATTGCCTGCGCTTACCTCTCAGGCTATATTATCGTATTTCTCTAATGCAACCAATTTGCTTGCGCTTAGCTCTGATGCTATATCATAATGCGTCTATCATATGTATCTAATGCGTTCAATTAGTAGCATAACAGTGACACGGCTGTCAATCAAACTGCAGGCTGCAAGCGACCGCCTCTCACATCCTGAGCCAGGTTTAGGTCACGACGGAACTTTCTCGCCGCCTAGTATAAGACCGGCTCAAGCCGGTTTCAGTGAAATTCATTTTTGTTTACTCGCAATTACGCACAGCAGCCGTTTAATTGCGGTAGGAGCTTTTTGCGACGGCGACGGTTGGAGCGGGCGTCAACCGTCCTGCCTTCGGACTAGTGGCTAGGGTGTAGGTACCCAGATCATTTCATTCGTTTCATTCGGATGACGATAAAGATGAACATACTTATTCCGGGGGCAGCGGTGTGGACGACTTTTTTAATTATTTGTGTATATTTTATATGTATTAGTGTATATATTTATTTTTACTGTAAATATTTTATGTGTACCTTAATAAACGATGTATTAGCGTAGTAACTTATTATGTTGAATTTGCTCGTAATTGTACCTAATTTACAAAAACGAACTAATTAGAATCATAAAATAACGGTTTAAACTAGTTATGTAATGATTACGGACAGATTAATTAATACTTCCTAAAAATATAAACTACAAATGGAAATTTACATTTAAAATTTCCATTTGTAGTAATAAAATAATGTATAGTAATGTAGATATAATTAACCTAGTACAAAGTGCGCCACAAAATTTCCTATAACCGCCATTGATAGCGTTCCACTCTGATGGCGGCGGTGTTCGAAATCCGAATTTGTAGTCGGTCAAGAATAGGCAGGTTAGGTAGTTCAGCGTGTTAATAGATCTCTTGGTCGGCGGTTCGCGTCGTCGCTTAGTGGAGCGTGGCGGTACCGCTAGTCTGCCAAATTCCCCAGAGGAGTCGCGCATTGGCCGTTTTAGGTGAGATCTCTAGCGGTCTCGATAAATGGACACACGAGACGTGCCGATGACGCACCGTGGCCGGTCCGTTAGCGGTTGCCGGTTCAACGCGCGAATCGCCACCCCACCGCGTTTCGCATTCGCGCCACTAATTACACTGTGCCGTGAGCACACTGCACTAACCTCATTTGACTGTTACGAACGGACTGCTTTCGGTTTTATTCAAAATCTATTTCGGCTTCGACGGGCCGTGATGAATGCGAATGTATTCAGCTATTGTATTTATGAAACTTCGTATTGTTCGAGAGGAAATCGTAAGGACGTGGTCCAACTTTATGGCGGATTTGACCCATTTGTTCTCTATGGATTTTACGTTGGACGATATGCACTGGACAAACTTAGTTGACAATCAACATTTTTGTTCTGACGCATTTTCTGTATGTTCATAATAAAGTGAAGAAAAAACATGTTTCCTCAACTGCTCGACAATGTGTATGTATCATGAAATGTCACCCGCAGACCATACAAGGAAGGGCGAAGGCCATGCTTGTTTGAAACTCCCAGAGGAAGTGATTTGAATTTGGAATGTTAAAATTAGCAAGCATTCTTATCATACCGGCTTTGAAAAGAGACTTTATTCCATAATCGCGTTTTATTTTTATTTTTTTTAAAGACGAAAAAGTTGTCATTGCGAAAACTATACAGACGTGATAGATAAAAATGTTTAAATTTTTTTAAACATGAGAAAGTCAATCATTGATTTTTAAAGATTCGAGAACATTTGGCAAATTAAAAAATCATACATCAACTTTTAAGGGTTTGATACCTAAGATGATTGGTGTAAAAAATGTTGTTAAAGCACGATAATCGACGTTCTAATGCTGTGTATGACATTGTGACAGAGGCTAAAACATAGTTACATGCCGGAAAGAAAGCAACAGTCTTCTGTATGCGTGTTCGAAGGGGACAACAAACCTACAAAATTGAAGCAGACGGGTGCTGTCTGCATGATCCCTCTTGAAGAATAAAAGACAGTTAATGCTGAGCAGTAAACCAACACATTTGCCCAGTGTCTTTGAAAAGGTTAGAGGAAAACGACCAAGAAGTCGCATCCTATTGCACCACGACAATGCTTCGGCGCACACCGCGCACAAGACAAATTCATTTTTGGCTTCTGAAAAGGTAGAACTAGTGACACATCTCGCACGTAGCCCAGACCTTGCACATGCGACTTCTTTATTTTACCAAAAATAAAAAGTTTGATGGGAGGTTTGACATTTACGGGCCCGAAGGAGGCCGTGATAGCTTTCAACTAGCACGTGAAAAATATGCCCTCAGACCGATTGTCGTCATGTTTTCAAAATGTTTTTTTTTTACCGAATGAAGGAGTGATGATGATACTTCGAAAAGCAGTATATTAATTTGCATGTAAATTGCTTTATTAATGAGTTACGCACAACTGTCGGTGAACCCCACGTATAACTACAGCTTTGTTTGGTGTTGTATTTACCTAGCCTTTAGATTGTATTTCCACGAAAATCTCGTTAAAGTTTCGGGTGAAATTATTATTTTCCTATGAATTTTCAGATAACGGTAAAATAAATCAACTTTTAATGACGGTCTCAATACGTGGAAATCGACTGAAAATTTAAAGCGGGTCTTTTATGACGTTTAAATAAATGTTTTAATACGTGGAAATCTACTGAAACGTCGAAGCGGCTCTTTTAATACATTGTAATAAAAGAGGTATTATGAAACTAATATTGAATTACTGTACTTATAAGTTATAATTGCTCGTGGAATTATCGTCACCACAACAGCTCGAAACAGACCATCGTAGACTAAACTACCTCCATGTCACTCCAGTAACTAAAAACGACTATTTAAATATGAAATAATATAGCTTTCCTTTCGAATCTGTGGCGTCCATATAGAATTCGATACGAAGTAGTCAGACACCTTGAATCTCTTAGCTTCTCTAAAGCAAAATCCGTTTCTGAAAACGCGAACGAAATACGGGCCAAGAAATCATTCAATCGGAAATTGCCATTCAGCGGGGGATTGCAGCCTGCCTTTGGGCACTTTACGATGCACCCCAGTGAAGGCGACATTGGGGATGTATCTAGATTCAGGTCTTAGATTAGGGTCTTAGTTTTATTTAGTTTTAAGTTTAATGTATGTTTCTTCGTTTCGATTAAAGTATTTAATTTAAATGAAAATATGAAATTGTATTATGAAATCAAATATATGTATTGTTTAATCGAAAATAAATAACAAAATATAGCAGTCGATTGGTCACTTTCCGGGTCTGTCTTTTCCGCTAACTAGACCTAAAGCAGGAACTTAGACGAACAAATGGAAAAGAGTGAAATATACAAAACTGTTTCGTGCAATGGTTTCGTGTTAGTATAATGTTCCTTTTTTACATATTTTTATTTTTACATTGACACGAAAATTTAACTCCAGAGTATGGTAAATTACTTTGTTTATTGTGTCACAAAATGGTGTGAAAAATATTATAATACACTCCAGAGGTGTCCATAGTATACACCTCTGGGATAAAGCTGTCTTGGTCTTGGGCGGTCTGAACCCTTCGCTTTACTTAAACTCTTCGCTACGATCAGGATCCAATATGCCGCCCATTACAAGAAAAAACTATATCCCCTTGGTGTATAATCTACTATCCAATCAGTATTATTTTCTAATACTATGTACTCATATATCCATTTAAGTTGTATCTCCGAACGTCCGTAAGATAATAAGATTAAGTGTAATTCAATCAAGGTCAGCTCTCTACTATTTTAAGATGCCTTTTACCGGTGTAGTGACATTGAACCAGTTTTGCACACATCAATGTTCTTCTTGTTATGACAAAGTTCTAATTTGATCGATGTTTGATGTTGAGAGGTTATTCGAATATTCTATTCAAAGAGCACACATCACAAAAGTATTTTTTAATATTTACTTGGGCAACAAACAAGCAGCTTTTTAATCAAGGAGGAATATAAAACATAAATAAATCTCTCTAGTCTGTTTACATACTCGCCGTGAAGCGGTAGCCTTTAGCTTATTAGCAAATACAATTAATTATCGAAGCACAATGTTTGAAAAGCTTTAGACTGTTTTAAACTTTTTTGTTTAATCGAAATACTACCTAATTGAGACTATCGCACCTACGACACAGAAATGTCTCCTATATTCCATAGTCAATCGTCTACAAGTGTATTGACACTCAGCGCTGTAACGTGTTTTTAAACGACAGCCTAAATATCTCGAGAACCTACGCTGGACGGCACCACTTCGATCGATATCGTACTTAGGTACAAGAAAGTTAGAACCACTAGTTGTTCAAGGGGACTTTTACTCCCCGTGTGTGTTCCGGCTGTGCCATAGGAAATGTTCTCAAGAAGTTTTTAATCTGGTGCCAAAAGCACAATTCCGGCACACCACTCGCCGTGGAGTGGGATTCACATTACGTAGACCCTTTGTTAGGATTCACGCTACGCCGCGCGCAACGGTTTCAAAGAACATTTCTCGCCCGTACAATTCAAATGAGGAACGACGTCCCAGCTGCAGTGTTATGACATGGTAACCTTCAAGGAAAATTTCTATTTTTTTACTATGTGATTATTATAGGTGCAACGCACTGAAGACGCCCCTGGTGTTGCTGATGTCCTTAGGCGGCGGTGACCACTTTCAATTAGGTGGCGTGTTTGTGTCTTTTGTTCTGTTATATTTATCTGTATATCATTATTGTGTACAATAAACAGTTAAATAAATAAATAAAATAAAATATAACATAAAAATAAAATTAGTTCTCAAATATGTTTTTATCATAACATGCTTTTCTCGCGCGGTATAGCACTAATAAAGAGTTTTCATTCCAAAGAGACCAAACGCCATGGTGTTAATTAGATCCTCAGTTCAGGTAATCATCACCTTCTGACTCCACCCGGCTGACAAGCTCCATGGTACCATATTGCATTGTCATCCAAGTTACTCAGGCATATAAAATTTCAGCTGAATTGAACGTCGGGAAGTGGGTCAAATTAAGCTTGCAAAATTTCAGTTCACCTGCGATGCGTGGCCTCATACAGAAGTAAAATAAAGAATTTATAAAGATTTAGCTTGGGTAAAAACGATTGATGCACACATAATATCCCAATGTTCTTGTAGCTAATAGCGACATAATGTTGAACCAGTAGCTAAAAACCGCATCACCAACTAAAATCCTTGCGATCTGAAACTGTAGTCAATCCTAGGTACTTATTTGTGGCAAACACTAATTTGCTAATGGATGACATAAAAAGTAAAAGACGCGACGAAAAGGTTGAACCGCAAAAGTGCCCTGCATTTCACTTGCCTCAGACGGGTTTCACTCCTAGAAAAACGACTAGGTACTGCGTTAGTCGCACGGAGGACAATGGCGCTGCATGTCATAAAATACAAGGCTCCTACATGGTCGTAAAAAATTGAACTATGAACTTTAACAAAATATCAACAGCTACCATTTTGGATCTGCTAATAAGTTGGCGTAGAGGAGCCAGTTGAAGGTTAGAATTTCTGAAGTTAAAACGTTTATAGACGTGTACGTATACAAGATACAAGTATGTATAAGAACCACATACAACTTGTACATACTTCGCGCTACAATCACGAGGCTGAGTGTCTAGAGAAGTTCAAAGCAAACCTTCAAAGAGGGAGCGCAGGCATAGGTATAACACGAGCAAACAATATTGTGTTTGTTGATGTCTTAATGTTTCACACGCGAGGTTTAGTAGGTAGGTAGGTAACGATAGAATGATAAGAAAACATTATGCTACGCAATGGGTCAGCAATCGGATGTATCCGGATATACCGGTATATATAGCACAGTTTCGTGCAGTACATTACATTTTCACAAGTGTTTTTTTAATTACGAACAAAAGCGTAGTCCATGTAGGTATAGATTTATACAATACAAGCACTTTCTTTTGTATTACATAGTAAAACATTAACTTTGTCTTCTCAAGTGAGCCAAGTGTCAGTGTTTTTGCAACTGGTGCAGTGGCGGCGTGGGTGTCGGTAGTAATACCGGGCCGCCGCGCGGTAAGGGCGGCCCGCCGAAGGCCGCCTGCCTGCCCGCGGTCATTTTCCGGCACATGGTCGCCAACTCGCCGACATGTGGCCACGACCCACGCCGGAAACTATCCCAGCACGTCTTTACACTTCACATCCTGCATCTTTGTACAGGCGAAAAAATTCAATACCTGAATCCCTAGTAAGGTTTGTAAGTTGCGTTGTCAGACCATGAATTTGTAAATAAATGTAGCTTTGATCGTTGCACATAGAACTCAAAGTTATACACTCCCTTGTAAGAGTTCTAGCAAAGCAATAAACTTCGTAACTGTTTTTCAAGATCCAATTTGAAATATTGCAACATAAACTTTATATAAAATTTCCCGAGAAATTCATGACGGGAATATTTACGTTGAATTTAATTAAAAAACATGTCTAGGGTTTCTCTTCTTAACAATAACATCGCAAAAGTTATTGAAAACAAAGCACATTTTAGTGGATTCACTTCCATGTTTTGCAGTTTCAACATCACTTTTTTAAGCACAGCTAAGGAGTTTTATATAAAGTACTAGCTGGCCCGCCGCTGCTTGGTTGCGTCACTGCACAGAGTATACACAGTCATTTGTGGTTGTGTGTCTTACGTACCTTCCTCTTGAATCACTCTATATATTGTGGAATCTATCTACCTACTCCTTATTGACAATTGAAAGAAATATTTAATGTCCCAATCAATAAAGGAGTTTTAAATTTGAGTGAGTTTGTAAAACCGCATTCGAATCCGTTGTGTAGATTAAAAGATCTAAGAGTACATACATTCATACAGAGGGACAGACGGCGGGGAGCGACTTTGTTTCAAACTTGTATAGGTTGGTAGAAATTAAAAAATGTATATACACATAATTTAACAGCATTAACGACTCGACTTCCCTGCCCTAATTGTATTCACACTTAACCTAATAGCACCAACGGCTCGACTTTCTTGCCCTGCGGGCATTAATTCGAGAGCTGTAGACGAGTTGTTCAGTATAAGAACTTAATTATCAGGAATTTAACCATTTTCTGGAACCTGAGAAGGTTCTGGTAAACTAAGGAGAAACTAGTCGAAGATTTTCTTCCCTTTCTACACAAGAAATAACTCTTATCTCACAGTTCGAAGGTGTAAATACCTAAACCTAAGTATGGATGCTCGAGTGAGTGCGTGTAGTAGATACATAATGTAGTCGTTATGGTTATGCAATTTACTGCAACGAAATAAATAGCATAATATGCGTTGTATTACGTGCCATTTACGACCACGTAAGTACAGATAGGATTTTTTTAACGAACACATTGTAGATAGGCATTTAGTACTTACCTACATATAAGCTTTCAGACTTCGCGAGGCTTTATTTAACAACTGGGCAAATCAAGAGACCTAGATATCGATCAATGCTGCGAGTCATAGTTATAATAATAACCCTGCTAGCCAGGTCAACACTTAAATCAGAGAACAGGTTTCATATAAGCATCCATATTCATCCGCGACTGGCTATATCTACTGTGGAACAACCTTCACTTATCCACCATTCTCAGTGCGAGTGCCTGCAACGCTTGCACTACCTACCTATCTGTTGAGACGTGAATGGACAATGTACCTAATAATAATGCACCAAATGAAAGGACGCAGGTTAAAAACTAAAAATTACTATCTGCACCTGAATACGTCATAGATACCTATTACGGGCGACTGTTACCGCTCATCCTCCGTCGAGCTGTCCGCTATATAAGATTATACATATAATTTAAATTTAAAAGGGTTTCGATTGTCATCACCCCAAATAATAGCTATACAACACAAAAACTACTTTTCCTATAAACTATGAGTTAAGGCCGTCGGCTACGCACGCCCGGCAGATCTCGGACGTGTTGCAAGCCGGTGTCGCAACAATGGACTTTATCAAATTAATCGCGATTTGTAAACTTTTTTGTTGAGGTGAAACGAAATGTTAAGGTTGTCGCTGACACGAAACTGGTACAAGACACTGTTTAGGTTTTTTTGCTTCTAGACGGTATCTTAGTATTCTGAGTTTTATTTTTCAAACAAGCATCTTAAATGACGATTCTGTTGAATGACATCATACATCATACTTAAAGCACACTGAAAGTTTTGAGCTCCTGGCTGCTTATAAATGTTTGAATTTCGAATGTTTTGTTTTTTTAAATGTAAGAATTTTTTTTTCTTTTCATTTTTTTTTTTTTAAATTGGCTCACGCCGCGAGTCAATTGCTTTTATCACAATTTGAAGTTCGTCGTCAGTGGCAAAAATAGAATTAACGCGAAAAGATTTTAGAGCGATGATTTTTTATGATTTTAAAAGTTCACTGTGTTCGCAAGACTGTAATGCTCGTATTCAAATGCATTTAAGAGGGAAGCACCTCATTTGAACACGTTCGTCGTAAGGCGTTGGTATGCAGAATTTGATCGTGGCCTTGTTTCTCTCCATGACGAAATTCGTGAAGGTCGGCCCAAAACTGCGATCACTAAGGAAAATGTGGCGACTTTGAAGCAACTAATTGAAGAAAACCGGCGTATCAAATATAAGGAGATTCGAAAAGATTTGGGGATTGGTATGAGCCAAATTCACAAAATCTTACATCAACATTTAAAAGTTATTTTGTTTAAAATCATATCACTATGTAGATGTGGCTTACACAAAAAGGTATAATTTTAAATTTTTTATTGTTATTTTGAACACACGTGTAACCTAGTATTTAAGTACGTCGATTTCTGTCTATTCACGAACTCTATTTCCTGCGAGCACGGTTTTTCGTTTAGGAACACTGGAATTCTTTTAAACTTTCTGCGGAGCTACCTTGTTTTCTGAACTGGAATGAAATATTGAATTTCTGTATCCTTTCAGTTCGAAAACTGTTCTCGATACAGTGAAGTTACATTTGCTGTGCGAGAAGTAGTTTCATGACGTAGTTACTTTGCTGTTAAGGTCATATCGTGGCGAATAATCTTAATGGCATTCCCACATGTCCTACCCATAGCAGACTGACCTCACAGTCCGTAGTCTTAGTTTGCGCGAAAAGGTCTTCCCGACTGGATAGCCGCCGCATTCAAAAAACTTAAAACGCCATGCGACCTAATTTCCTCAATTCGCAAGCTGCTACGTATAGGGCACTCAGTGTAATTGCATATACAAACGTATAAGACTATTCCCACGGATTTCATAAGAAAGAGGAATGGAGGAACGCTTACAAACCATGTTTTGCATACCTGCCTCAACCAATTTAAATTGGGTCACTGAATTTGAAAGCAGAAGCTGAGGACGGAGAATGACTAGCTACTAGAATATTCGTGTGCCATTTTATCACGAGTTGGAAACGAGGTAGTGTGATGGTATTTTTTTACTGGTGGCTACTATTTGCACCTACACAAATGGCCTTAGACCATTTTGCGTTGAGTGTACTAAAGCGTGACGGAACGCGCGGTGAACGCAATTTGTCAAAGAGCAACATGTGCCAGATATTGTCGAGTAGAGCCGCCACTACCGCCTTTTTTGTGCACTGTCAATGATCACGCATCATAATCATAAGCTGCCCACGCGCAGGCTTTATGCCGCCAATTCTAAGTAGTGGAAACACTAAAATGACGCTTTAATGAAATACCTTGATTGGTTATTATTAGTTTTGCTGTACTTTTTTTATAATAGCCGTTATGATGGCTATAAATTAATCGTTGGTCGTTAGTGTCCATATAGTAATATGTCCGGTCTAAAGAGTGTTACGCCGCCAAATAACAATACTCTCGTTATTGCGGTTACCTTAGAGTCAGTTGCTTAATAAAAAAAACCCTGTACCGCCATCTACCAATGACTCTTTTCTGAGTTACGTGCATAACTTGAACACTATTAGTACGGTTGCCCGTTATTGAAGCGATAACCTAAAAAAATATAATGGTCAAATTGGGTGATTTTCAACTTATCATTTTACTGTCTTACGGCGAGTTACGGTCTTCAAGTCTCCGGTTTTAGTATGTAAAACTGTAAAAATGTGAGACTGCACTATAACCGATGCTTTTACGGTAAGGGAAAATATAACAGTCTCCTGCCACAAAAAGCAGAATCCTTAATGTTTATGCATTATAGTCTGCCTTTTGTAAATTTTAAGTACCTAGTAGGTACTGAAATACTAAATAGTCGATCAGTCTTGGAAGTCGATTGGCACCCTGTAATGGGAAGAAAGCAATCCATTTATCACCCCGGCTTCGGCAAAGCTCTAATGGAGAAGTTGTGTGTTTGGCCTGTGGTATATGTGGTATTTATCTTCGTCCTAGTTGTTTTATTATTTTAGCCAAATTAGTTAAGTATTTAAATGTGTGCTGGTACCGAATGTTCGGTATTTTGAACAGAATTTCGACCGAATACCGTAGTTCGGTTCAAGCCGCCGAAATTCGGTTACACCGAATCCGAATATAAAACGAACTTCAGCCCATCCCTAGTTATTTTATATCTAAGATGCAAAGGTTCCGTACAAGCACATAAAAGGAGTTCATCTAAAACGACGTAATTCTGTTGTAGTTATGACATTGTGTGCATTACATTTTAGCGCTACCCGCAAGTATGGGGAACTCGCATGCCTAGCGCGTAGGCGAGCAAGCACGAGCATTGCACTCGCTTCTCCTTGACTTTTCAGGCACTGATACTTAAAATTATTACATTCTAAACTTATTTCACACATTAGACATTATTACATCGTTGACTCACACGGTATTTCAAATTTGTTTTTCTGTAATAGTGATTTGTGATAATGAAAAAAATACGATTCGCTTCGATTTCATATTTATTCTACTTTGCATGCATGGTACTTGCTCCTTCCCTCTATCAGCGTCCCGATGACCAGTCTTGTAATTTTAGTACTTATTGAAACAAATTGGAATCATATATTAAAACTGCAAAGATTTAAATTGCGAACCACATGCGGCTGTGCCTATTGATGCCGATACGGAACTGTTGAAGAAGATGGATGCGCCTGCGTCTATGAGGAAGGATCTTTTACGCTTTATAAGTGGCGCCATTAGTGTAATAATTACCCACTGGTGTATGCGAATGTCGGTCGGTTAATACTTCCTTAATATGGGTAATTGAAGCCGTGTCGATTAACTTGCAATGTGTGAAGTTAAAAAAATTAAGTACTCCCATTATAATGTTCATAACAATACACCTAGTCAAGCAAGTGGGGAGAACCCCATTGTTCCAAAATAAGCTCCTAGACTTGTTATAGGTAAGATGTAATATCTCTCTGCATCCCATAGTACCTACTACCCATCACAAAGCAGTACCTTACAACGAAGATTAAGTTGAACTAAATGCTAATCTTCTTACCCGTGATCCTCTCTCGTGATACCTACGTAATCCTCACTACGGTTAACTTTTTTCCATGACCATCTATTACTCTAGGTAATGAGCAGAGACGAGACGAAGTGATTTGCTTAATCGCGGATTTAATACAATTGGATGGGATTTATGGTGGCATTAAGTATCAGGAACCAATTTCTATATTAAAAAGCTCTGCAGACGGTAATCCCTACTTATTCAAAGGCCAACGTATTGTAGCCGTAAATGGTAATGTAGAACTTGAAATAATGGGTACAACGGTTAGAATGGTCTATCATACTTTGTAAGCGCTGACAGTACCTAATAATGACTTTTTGCGAAATGCCTACAATATACACTGGAGGACTAAAAATCTACTTTCGGTTTGTTCCCGACTATTGGGAAAATAACTCATTCTAGGTAGCAAAATTTATATAAACTATGTTAAACGTCATTCCTAAATGTGTTTAAGAATTAGGTGCAAGCCGGGCGTGTGTGACTGACTTGGAATACTCGAGTAACAAACGCAAAAGACAAGTAACGCATATGCATGCCATAAATTGCATAGCATTGTTTCTCTTCAAAATGACCGATCCATCAAAAAATTGGACAAAAGCAGGTACCTACTGGCGGCCACCATCCATGTCGAAACATCTGTTCGCAACATTTCTAATGACAATGTACCGGCGACAAAAACAGCTCAAACGTTAAAACATACAAATTCGCTACGGACCCTACACGCACATGTGGCCGCACAAAGCAGTTTGTCACGTCTTGGCCACTATTGTCTCACGAGCCGAATTCCTTGAACTACATTGGCTAGGTGAACTGGAAAAAGGACAAAATGTCGCTAGTACGAATAGAATATTTGCAAGTAACAACTGCAGTATTCGTTTAAAAAGACAGAAAATATTTTTTTAGATACATTAATCCCGTCTGTGGAACACCACAACCCTATTTTTGAATCGCTTGCCTCGATTCGAACGGTTTTAAAATGTAATATTTTCTTACATGAGTCTGATTTTTCCAATTTTAAACCGTACTCTATCGATGTTCAAAATGTGATTAAAAATATCGAATTCTTCATGTCGAAAATAAAAATTGAAAACCGATCGAAACGAAGCAAGCGATTAAAAAAAAAGAGCCCCAGGTTGAATATTTCGCACATTGCCAACAATCTCACAGTCTATTGTGCGCAAAGCATTTTAAATGGCGTACCTAATTATCATTTACAGATTATTAGAAATAATTAGCCCCTACCTACATACAGTACGAGTAGCTAGAGTATGAAACAATCGTTTGGTTGCCTGTTTCAATAGTCGGTTTCTCGTTCTCAGCTAAATGTTGATATATTTCTCAGCGGCAGAATTAATTACTTTGTGATGTATGAATGTGTCTTACTAAAATATTGTTACTTGTTTCCCAGAATTGTTGCGGGAGCCCTTCCTTTAGCTCTGTACGAATTTTACTGCCGTAAATAAAAACAATTAATTTTGCCTCAGTACTCGGCTAGAACAATACACAAACACAGCAGGCAAATCATACAATAGAATTAAATAGGCCGCTTTATATACGTTCATATCAACGTTTGCTACTCGTCTGTGTGTTTGGTTATCCAGCCTTTGTTATTACCTACCTACATAATTCATGAACCACAATGCAGCTTGTGAGAGACTGCACAAAATCAATAGACACGTTCTAGACAAGACAGTTCCTTGCTGAGACAGAAATAAATTGGAGTAAGTCAAAGATACGAGTATGTAATTGAAACCGGGAAAATGGAAACGCCGGGTTCTTTCTCAGATTGTTTGCGACAAAGCCTACTGACCATCTGGCCCAATTTAAAAATAAAATTGGCCTTCTCTACAATATGGCTTCGTTTTAAATTCAATCTTTGTAAGTACTTACACACAATTTTCGCCGACCTTTTCACAATACGAGAACTGTACGAGTACTATATACGAATAATTGACAACTATATAAACGAAGAGTTGTTGCATAAGTAGGTACTTTTATTACATATACATAGTATAAAACAATGTCACTCCCCGCCGTCGATCCCTATGTATGTATCTATGTACGCTTAGGTCTTTTAAACTACGCAACGGATTTTATGAGGTTTTCAACAATATATAGTGATTCAAGAGAAAGTTATATAAGCAGGAAAAAAGGGTACGTAGGGGTTAAGTAGGCGTAAGTAGGGGTAGGTCGCCTCGCGAACGAAGTCGCGTCGGTTCTACTAGTAACAGATAAAAGTAATTTTAGAGTGCTCCATGAGGTCATATGCGAAGCTGGTCCAGATCGTTAGGCATGCCTATATTTAGCATCATTGTCGATAATATCATCATCGTATGGCTTCTCCGCTTCCGCTCTCCTGCTCTTTCCCCGCTCTTCGCCTGGTTATCAGCATCCTCACTTCGTAAATCGTTGGCGCTCACCTCCGACTTAGGTCGCTTCTTTAGGTCTACCTGCTGGGTCATAATATATCTAGCTGAATTTTTTTTCCACAATAATAACAACTTTATTCTAGTAAAGTATTACATTTAAATTAATGGCCAAAACTATGTAAAAAAAACCAACTATCTAATGAAAAATATAATAAAAAATTCATAAAAACAGTGTTACAAATAGAAAATGAAATCCTAAATCCTGTCTAGACTTAAAGCTTTGCTCGAGGTACGCGCCAGCCCGTACCTGTATTACCTAACAACTAAAGTTATATAATCGAATCTTATTGAATATTTATTTTCCGTTTCACCGTAAACGAACCCTGTTATTGAGTATTGGACCACACGAAAAGACAATTTAACGACTAAACTTGAACTTCCACGTTGGTAAACATAAACTATCTAAAAGAGCGCTACAGGGCACGAGTGGCTGTAAATCTTTCTTCAAGTGATGTTCTGACGACATCTGTAAAACAGAGACCCCTGTGCATGCGTTTAGGGTGACTATACTTTCCTGATTACTTTGTCTTTTAGATTATTTTGGTAGTAACTTCCACCTCCGTTTTCAATTAATTTGGTTGCCTACTGTATTAGCAGACTAAATACTGTTAATCAGTTTGAGCTGGATTACTGAATTGGATTTTGGATTGTGAGCCGAAAATAATAATTAACAAACGGATAAATACGATGTTAAATCAATTACTGTACACTATTGTGGATCTATTGAGATGTCTGCCAACATGAAGTACCGCCACAAATTTGGTGAGTACATACCATACATACCTACTGTTTTTGGGTGGTCATATTTAATGGTCTTTTTAGGCGTGTGGTATGGTGTCCCTAACGAGCGGCGCGTGAGTTCCAAAATTGGTATATGTCTTACTTCATTTAAGCCGACGTGACGTCACTCTCGCCAATGACAAATTGTTCTGCCAGCACAGTTCGAGGTGCTAAATGGGTTTGTTTAGCAGTTTGCGTGACCTAGTTCTATTTAATTATTACTATTAAGACGTTGCTTTTTGCATATGGGAACGAAAACCGCGAAGAGGCATCGAGTTTCGTACAACACGTGCTAGTGGTCCTAATAAAACGTAAAACAGTGGCCGAGTGATTAAGGCATCCAACTCGTAATTGAGAGGTACCGGATTCGAATCCCACAGGGGCCATGTACCAATGACTTTTTTCTGAGTTATATACATTAGTAGACTACTAATCGTTACGGAGGGCAGTCGCTCCACTGTAATTACCAGATCTGCCAAATTCTGGATCATGGTCACGTTGGACCCCGGGCCCTCGTGCGCGAGAGCACTACCGGAACATTAACGCTATGATAGAATCCATTGACAAGATGTCTGCTATTCTCAATACAATAACATGCTCAGTCCGTACTGGTCCGTACTAACAAAGACCGGCTGTTGATAGCTGACACGTCACAGCTTTTAGTTTTAGTAGTCAAACGCCATTATTTTTTAACACTGTACCAAAAGAGAGAGCGTTATAAGTTAAAAGTTGATGTTAAAAAATATATTCTTAGGGTCTGTGTGTGTTTCATCGTAGCTCCCGAACGGATTGACCGATCTCGATGAAGTAATTCGAGATCGAGCGATTCGATTCGAGAGCCACATTAATTGAGATATTTCGTTAAAATCGTTTCACTAGGTTAGGAAATATACCTACTTGGTTTTCCGACATTTTTCTGTCGTGTTTGTGTCTACAATGAGTACTCATTACACCAACCTATACAAATACTTAGTAGGTCCTAGTCCAAAATTCGTTAAGTACGCCTCTGAATTGTAATAAAATACGTGTTGTTGCCCGCAAAGTGAGCGAGATTGCCAGTTTTTTGCTTCGTTGACTATGTTAAGGTGGTTTTTGCTACAATCGCAGCTTTGGCGTCAGGCGGCGCGAGACGGCGGACAGAGGACGCGTTGCCAAGGGCAACCGGCAGCCATGGCGTAACACGCCATTGTGAGATTCTCCCACAGTTAAGATAATTGCCATAGTTTTTGTTTTTACGGATAAGTGAAAAATAATTATGTAATTGAATACATCATAATTCGTAAGCCGCGACTCAAGCGCCCGTGTCATCGATCGATTAGGAAGTACCAATTCTAGGCTTGGCTTTTAACTTATGCACTGCATTTACTAAGAATTACACATATTGGAAAGTGCATATTATAAGTAAATTGTGGTCTGTCAAGAACTTAAGCAGGAACCATCCCATGTTATGTTAGTTTATTTAATCTTCAAATCAGGAATCTCTATGATCTTAACGAGTTCTTGACCAAAAGATAAAGTGATTGACCAAATAGCCCGTAAATCAAAGTAATCCAACTCACCCATTACTATTAACTATGTGAATTTACATCCTATTATTTCGCAGATAAGTATGTATGTGAAAAGTGGAGCATTCACAAAGTTAGCGAGGTCGTCTTGAGCGAGTCCTATCTATTTCCTTGCTGGCCTCTAGCATAGCAAGCTAATCCAAGGTCCATAGCTAATTCGAAGAATATTACATATTATTGGAAACGGAGAAATGACATTTAGACTCCGTAGTTGCCCTCGCCTACGTATTTATCTGGAATTCTACAGCAACTAGGGTTGCCAACTTTTATTAGACCAAATATGGTATTTTCGGATTCAGTAGCTATAAAAATATAGTAGATAGAGAATTTATAATAAAATATACAGTATTTTCAATAAAATATATTTCTTTGGTGATGAGTAATTCTAAGGACCGCTTTATAATTATTAATACAATCTAATTCTAAATTATACACCACCATTAACTCAGCTTCTATGAAAAGTATAAGTAAATACTCGTAGTTAGCTGGTCAAAGATGGTGTTTAATTGAGTTATTTCTGAATTGTTTAAATTAAAATTAAATGTGATACTTTTCTGATAAAATATAGTAGTTTACTATATTATATAGTAGTGTTGGCAACCCTAACAGTAACCCATGTGCTCGAGATGTATTGTGGAAGTCGCGACACAGATCCGACGAATGAAGTTACAATAGCCTTTGTGACTAAAATACTTAACAAAAGTGATGAGGTGACCGACCGGTTCTTACTGCTCAAAACTGCACGCGAAGATCCAAGGTTAACCCGAGAGAGGCAAGAAATATGACCAGGCTGTGTTACAAGGAAAAGTTATAGTTCGAAATCTCTTACTGCTACAAGAATAACTTCAAGCAGTATGATTTTATTTTTTAGCAAAACTTTTTTCAACCCAAGTTTAAACCTAAGTTTTTTATTTATAAAGAAACGAAAAATATAAATATTTACCTTTGTGTTGTGTCGTCACAATGGAACTCCATTATTATGATCTAAATCACCCTTTTGAACACTAGTTCCACTTTATTATACGAATTTAATAAAACTGCCACCGGTTTCGAATTTCTCATCTTCAGGCAAGGAAAATATAAATATGACTCTCAATTTCGCGAGACGAGTTTCACATATCGAACATCGTTAACTGAGATTTTTCCAATAGCTTTCCAATAGGTTTTTCAAAAACTTCATTCCCGTTCTCGGAATTGCAATCTAGTGACGTGGCACCCCCTAACAGTGATTGGACTGGACGCCCAGAGTTATTGCAAGATTTGCTATTTCCGCTACAATTTCCTCTGTTAAGACGATCACGGAGGTCAGATAGCAGTCGCTTCACTGCAATTACCTGAAATACCAAGTCCTGGATTATGGTCAAGGCGAACCCCGGACCCTCGCACGCAAGACCATTTTACCGCCTAATATAATGTGGCAGTAATATTCGTCACTTTGTCACTCACGGCGAACTTCATGACGATTAAAAAGGGACACTCTACGCCATAACATTAGAGTGCAGCCTGTGGCCTATAATGACACCAAGAAATAACAACAGAAACTATTTCTGGTAAAAGTTACCGCCTGGACAACCCACCGTGTTGAAGCCACATATTACAGCTTAAAAATATTGCCCGTAAAGAACCTCCTTAAAAACCATATTTAATTTTTCTCTTTCTAAAAGGTCCCCTCCACATCTGTCCGCGGCCCTTACCCACCAAGTGGGTCGCGTGCGCAGGCGCACGTCTCCGCGTATGGGTTTTTGTATGTTAGAACAATAGGTCACCGTTAGGCGGCCGCGAGCCGCGCCGCATACGGACGCCGGCAGTGGGTCACTGGTCTCTCTGGCCGTCTGTCTGTAGTCGAATGCCGAATTAATCGACATCGAATCGAATGTATGGCCATAGACATCATACACAGCTATCTACTCGATTTGAGAGGAAAAGCTGACCGCGATTTTGTTCTAAAGACGGAGCTTTGGTTCGATGTAGGATTTTATTCTTGTGAGTTTCGGTGGAGGCATTAATTGTATTTTACGGATCCGCAGTTTTTTACGAATACCTACACTAATTATTGTAATGATAGTATAATTTTACAAACATTAGGTACAAGACAGGAAGCAATAAAATGTAAGTGTAACAATATGTATCATACATTCCTAAATAAATAAAAGTAATTTAAACTACATCGGAGGAAATCGCTCTTTCACGTCAAATCTAATACTTCCATTTGAAAGCGTTAACCGATGCCAATCCAATAAATCGGTACAAATATAATTAAAAAAGGAAACCGAGATGATCGAATGTCATCATCTTCACGAACCGGCGGCCGGCCCCAAATAATACTTGACTAGCCGGTATTCGGTTAGTCGTGACCATGAAAGTCGTGGAAGTAAATGTGTGAAGAGCATTCGGGGTCGACTCTAGGCTGCCTTCTGAGCTCAGCTGGTTCTACAAAGAAAAGTCATTAATAAACTCGTTCTTAACATTTAATTACGACATAGTTAAAAACGATTACCGCTCACTTGTAGGTCACACGCGCCACGATCCTTCAATTGGCACTGGATTCGAAGCAAATCCGTGATCCACATACGAGTACCATCTTTAAAGACCGAATGTGACAATTTATACCTGATAAAGTCTATTGTAACCGCTTTATCGTTTCCGATATGCGTTAAATTAACTTCACCGGAGTTAAATTATATTTAAGATATATGGAGAAATTAAAAAATCTTGAATAAACAGTTAAATAACATGAAGTTCCATAAAAAATGGTATAAGTCCCCTCTAAAGTACAACGATATCGAACACTATAAAACAGAACGTTAATCAAGGTAAGTACATTTATCAATCCTGCAACTTGTCTAAAGCTACCGGACTTCATCAACCATGATCCTTCTCTATTAGGGATTCGGTTCCTTTGAGAACTCATTTTATCGCTTCAAAGGTCCCGACCTTGAACTCCCAGCGTATTACCCCACATGCAGTTAGCGAGAGCTATTTCTTGACGGAAGACTATCCTCACACCGCACGCGCGCAGTCGGCGCCGCTATTCATATACTGTTTTAAAGCCCTCATCCACGACGTGGGTATACGCCACAGAGAAAAAAAATATTACGTAATAACCGTACTTTTATGCAATTGAAAGGGTAGGTAGGAGACGAGGTACCTACAGCAGACCTAACGCGATTATCATGTAGCAATTTCGCTTCGGTATCTAATAATTTTGCACCGCGTATGGTATGTGGGGCTCACGAGGATTCATTTTCACATTAAAGCTTAGTAGTGTGAGTTTCTTATTAGAAACTTTTTCTTTTATTACCGGTCAAGCGCAACTCTATTAAATTACTTTTCTATGTAGGTCGTAAGATTTAGTAAGACTACGATGTACATCGATAGAATCATCATCACAGCCCACTGCAGGACTTAGGCCTCTCCCACGAAAGTTGAGGTTATTTTGTAGGTTATATAGGGGAGGTTCCATTAATGGCAATAGCCATTATCTCGCCTAGCAGGCGGGTTGGAGATTGCAGTGTTGTAAATGTAACAATGGCAAACGCTGCTGCCCATTTTCACAGAGACGGAGACTCTAGATCCTGTGTCTCGAAAACATTAGTTGCCTTAGTACGACACCCGCGAATGTAAGGGGTTGGTGCTATTCTACTCTGCCGGACACCACACGACCAATCGATGATCGATAGAATATTTTTTATATAATCTTGTTGATATAAATATAAATAAATGATGATGTTCTTATGTGCAATGAATAGTTAACAAATAAATAATAATAAAGAAATAATATGGCAATTATTTATTAAGGTTTACATAAAATATTTACAGCTATAATAACACTATACTAAAATAACTACATCTAAAATACCAAAAATATACACTAGAACATATAAAATATATACCAAAAACTAAAAAAAGTCGTCCACACCGCTGCCCCCGGAATGGTGTACAAAAAGCTGGCTGCGTTACCTGGTTGAATAACGATGCTAATCCGTTGCCCGAGGAACGAGTCAGCTCTCCGGTCGCCAGTGGTGTCCTTTAATTATATTATTATGCAACACGTAACTGGAATCTATGGTATTAATTCGCTGGTTGCGGCCTATATTTCGTGCGTGTGCGTAAATTAATTATTTGGTCGCTCCGGCGCGAGTTGCGAGCAAGCCGGATCGTGTGAAGTTGTTTGGAAATCAATATATTTCCTGCAAATGAAATGCATATACACCTCTACCAGGAATTTCCGTTTAATAAACTTTCTAGCTATTTGAATTTTGCAGAGTAATTAAATACAAGTCTGTAAACGTGTTTCACTTTACCAAAGGTTAAAATTTCTTCGTTTCATTTTACATTTCCAAATTTTATTTGTTTAGAACGAATTGCATACGGAAATGTAAATAAGTTTATGGTTTACAGCAAAATAGGTTTCTGTTTTCCGTACTCGCATAGAACTTAATAAAACGGAGTAATATTTATTTCACATTAGTATGACATTAAAGGCAGTCCATTGTATCGTTATTATAAAAGTCTTTTAGTTGTATTGATCGAGGTACAACACAAACGGTACACTTAATTGAAACGTGCCATCGACTTGCTCATGTTGTCGCCTCTCGCTTTATTTTTTTCTATTCCGCCTCCATATAAAGTATATCCGGAGCAACTATATATCAGGGGCCGATGCCGAAACCAAACCTGATGCAAATCGTTTAGATATTTGAACCGAACCGTACCTACATGCGTAGGTAAGAGCGTTTGTGGAATTCCTGTCAAAGCGCGGATGTGTGAGCTGCTAGCTATTATGTGACATTCCAGGAGTTGAGCGCGGCGGCGCAGCGAAGCACTGCGGCCGCTATGCCTTTGTTCATTAAAAGTTGCCGCCCCACCGTGCCACGGCACCGAACGCTGCTCTACTGTAATACCGTCACAGGCACTATTACTAATATGCACCAAACAGCGCCGGACCAAGGGTGGAGCGATGCAGCAGAAAAAATACGCCACTATCTGAAATTAAAAATTGGATTTCTTTGTGTGTGGATTTCACCTCTCAACTAGTACTTGCTTTGTACATACCAGCTGCGCTTGTCACCTCTTTTACCCCGTCGGTTGAGCCCTGAGTCCTTTCCTCTTTGACGTATATCGACAATGTTCAATGTTCGCTGCTTACCAGTTTCCAGTTACTTTGTCTAGTCTGCAGGTACTTTATCGTTCGCTTTGGAGGTTCAATAATCCTTTCACTCTACAGAGTTTACCGAGCAAACGTTTGGTAGTTGGGCAATAAGCTATTTCAAACAGTTTTTGGTCCGCTACGATATCCACTCACCGCCGAACCATGAAATGCATTGCAAAGACGTAAGTTATTGAGTTAAAAAAACAGCGCACCTGCGAGGGATACATAACGTTTCAATCTTATTGAAACATAGCTGTTGATTTTAAAAATGGGTGAACGATATCACGCTGATTTGACTCTTTTATCCGCGAACAGTTACGGTTTACGGTGTTTTCGCATCCATAAGCGCCATGCAATTAATTTTCTGATTTTGCCGTAGGTCAATTTACGTAGCCTTAGGTAGGTCAAAACTGCAATGTATGTGTATGGCAGAAGAAGCATAAAATGCGGTAGTATTGCGTTAAGAATGCTGGAGTGAAAGAAAACTAGGATAGAGAAAGGATTGCTGTGTTGGTTTATATTGAGAGTATATGAGAGGTGATTAGCTAATACGACAGGAGTGAAGGGACAGGCCGAGAACTACATACTACTACATATCATGATCAAATCGAAGTCTAAAGTCATACTTTAACGAATTTTAAAGAAAGGTCAGATCAAGAGTACCCTAAACGAGTATGTACGAAAAGATTGATGAATGTGATTTGAAGAATTGCGAGAACTTTTTTAGGAATGAGTAAGTGAAACAATGTAGTCTCTGCCTCCTCCTACGGAAGAAAGGCGTGCCGTTATATACTTTAGGAAATATTGAGCGGTCAATTCCGACTTCTGCCAAGGCCCGACTTCGATTGACATTTTTTTTTTAATTAGTCAAGGATAGGTTTAACTAGCACGTAATTTCCTTTACGGACGTAATGAGTAAACAAATTCGATATAACGAATACGAGTTTCACGTATCACACTCCGGGAATGGAGATAAATCGATTACGTTCTCACTGCAAATTCCGTGAATGCGCGGAACTCTGTTAAACTTAATTATAAAAGCGGGCGGGCCGCGCGATGCTGCATTCATGCAACTCTGACGTTACGAGCTCGTTAGCGAGAGGGTCTTTACAGGAGCAAACTTACGTCAGAGGTGCAGGTCTCATCTATTTTCCCTAACTTACCCTACCCTACCCCACTCCACCCCTTCCGTTATAATTTTTGTTAGGTTCTGAATAGATTAAAATTCAGTTTTTACAATTTCTTGCCTAAATATTATTTCTATCAATGTATTCTTTTTAATTCATGTGCATCATGACGTCCATATATTACAAGTACGAGTACCTACAATATTTGTATATTAACATGTCTGGTTTTATTATGTCCGGGTAAAATATAGATCCGTTAGCCGGCCATACGATACAGCTTGGCCAACTTGGTTCATTGCGTTACAGGCGTGTACTCGGTGCGGCCGACATTTGCTCTCACAAGGCCGACCTGACATTTTCCTAATCTCACATTACGAAATTCTAAGCATAATACGTTACCCTTACGCAATTTTGATAACATTATCTAAAACTGTTACGATTAGCCACAAAAATGCAAGTGAAAGTTGCATGGGAACTATTTCTTTGCTTGATTACGTCTTGGGGGGGTCGTTGGCCTAGTGGGTCAATTAGTCTTTGCCGTTTGTTTGCGGCCTTACTTTTCTCGCTGTTATATCTGTTGGGTTGCCGTACGTTCCAAGCCGTACAAAGCTTTGTCGACTCGTCTATTGAAGGTGATATAGAGTCTTGACACGTTTTGCTTATGGCTAGGTGTTACGCAATTTGGCGTGCATAACGTCGCACCTAATACAGGGGCGTTGCACAAAAGACACGGTTTACAACAATGACATCGGAAGAGGAATAATAATTAGAGGCTCCTCCTCTTTATGGCATGGTTTATGTTTTACAACTTTATAAATTTGCATAAAATGTATTGATAGGCGAGTATCATTTCGGTGCCATTGCCGAATGTAATCAGTATTGCAACCTTCTGCCATAAGCGGTGGGTAAATAGGTAATTTATTGAATATTAATTAATCGAACAATTAACAGGCCTTTTAAAAAACGTACTGTCCTTAAAGAGCTATTATATTACAGCAGTACATTACCGGGTACATTAGCAGTACCGGGCATCTTGATGTACCAAACGAGAGACACCGAGCATACATTACGCTGTGTACCATTGTCAACTGACTCACTGAAAATTCAACAATGAAATGTTACAATCGAAACTCTGATTCAGTCAGAAAAGTAGTTAAAACCGAAAAATCCTGCAAATGTAGTTTTGACTGAATAAGTAGGTCAAAAACAGTTTTGCCTGAAAATCATTGGTTAATAGATATTTTAATTGGAAAGGCATTTTGATTGAAGCTCTCAGTCAATACTACTTTTAACCACTTTAAAGACAAAAATACCTATTAATCGGTTAGAATGTAAACAGTAAAAGTAAATATTTACATATTGGGGATTGGTTTATTACAAAGATTAATATTATAAATTATTATGAATATATGAGATCAAACTATTTTGACATTAATTGTTTTATTGCTTTACTTTAATTGAAGTAAAAAAGCTAAACATTCCTTGAAATTGTACAATGAGATCTACTTGGCAGTGGCCGTTCATTTCTAGTCTGATACCAGACCCAGACTTAGCACACATACATTTGTTAATTATCTTTTTTGTACCATTAGCGTACTTACTTTCGTTTCGTTTTATTATTAAGTCTATGGCGGCCACAACGCCCAATTTAATTAATTTATTATGTCGTAGATTTGCTTAGACGATAAAAACCACTTGATAGGTTCTGTGTTTGTAACTAACTTTATTATACCACATACTTCAGCATTTCAGACAGTTTAAGCTAAGGTGCTGTACCTACTGCAACGGCAGAGTTTTCTTTTCTGCAAATTCTTTTGTACGCCCATTGCGAATATGAATATGTGGATAAAAATCTATCCCATCGTCTGAGGGTGCAGTGGCGGAAAAGTGACGGTGGCACCAAGTTCTTTGGAACATTTCCCCTTGTACAGACGGTAGAGGACATACAGAGAACCATCGTCTCTCCGGAGGCTTAAGGGCTGTGAACCATGTCTTTGCGGAAACCGTAATATACCCTTCATGACTTAGGTGGTGACAGCGATAGGCCGTACTTCGACGGATCTGTGCGGTTACCCTTTTTAGGGACTGGGTCATCCCAGAGACGACCTTCCATGAGCTCTGAGCATCCCCAACACAGTAGGAGAGCTAGAATAGGCATTTAAAAAGCGGAACCAGCTCTGGAGCTCGCGTAACACCATTGGTGGAATACCGTCGAGCCCGCTGGATCTCCCGACGTCGATGGAAAACAATGCAAGTCACACCGCAGACTGTGTGAAACGTACATCAGGCATGCTGTTTTGTTCTTTTGTTGAAATGACTATCTTACATATTTGCTAACACTCGCGGTCTTTACACTTCAACACTATAAATGTATTTGCAGGTTTTTAATGATATTTAGGGCCGCTTGCACCCAATTCTTAGACTAACTACTAAAAAACTTCATACAAAAAAAGTTAAACGTCATTCTTAAGCGTGTTTAAGAATTTTGTGCTAACCTTAATTTAACCTTAGTTTAAACAACTTTTTATATGCATTTATTTGTTACTTTATCAACCTCCACCTTTTATGAGATTTTACTGATAAAACCAGTCAAAACTACTTTTGACGGCATTAGTTAGTCAAAACTTCTTTTAGCAGCTCCATTGGCAAAACTGATTTTGACTGTAATTTCAGTCAAAAGCACTATTATCGAGAGTCTGCGGTCAAAAGTACTTATGATTGGTTAAGAGTATTGACTGTAACATATACAAATATCTGAAAATATTATTTTTAATTCAACGGTGTTGCGCCATTGAATACTAGTGTCCTAGTGAGATATAGGCATGACAGAACATAAATTCATTTTTCTTTTTTATTAGCATTACTACTTGCCAACTTTAATTTCATACGAGTTACATGTTTGAGCGTCAGTGGCCGAGTGGTTACGGTATCTGACTCGTAAGCGAGAGGTACCGGGTTTGAATCCCATTGCGGCCATGTACCAATGACTGAATGTGTAGCCGTGATCCAATCTGTACAAGTCCTTAAAGTCCTTTAGACGCACAAGTAAGTCTGAAAGGGACTTTTTCAATCTTCTGTGTGCAGGAATTGACTTAAGGCCTTTAGTATAGCCGTGTGATGTGTGAAAGTACTGCCACTTGCCACAGCAAAAATCTTATTATTTTTATTGTTTCCGCAAACAACGTCTAAGCATAGTGTCAATGTGTATCGTATATGTATAAATAAACGTACACTAACATTAAAGTTTTAGCTCGTCGAAGACGTAGACGCCTTTCCTGTAGCATGTTATACTGTAAAATCTCAGAAAATGTGCGTCTCAGAAAACCTTTTAGTTGCAACCGCTTACTGCGGTATCAGACAGACCCGCCCGGCTGGGTGCAGATTAAGGGGGTACGTTGTTCATACTTATTTAAGGTCACCTGTTACGTACATTCTTGCATTTCTACAAAAAGAGAAATAATAAAATAGCGGAATATAGTTTTATCGATTTAACAGCTTTATTTTATCATTTATATAATTTCATTTCGCGTTTTATTTTAATACATTTACTAAGAGTATAAATAATAATACCATTATTAAACACTCCAACGAATGAAAGAATGGTATGTGAAATTTAGTATGGATGACGAATCGCCTTAAGGGGAAAGCCCCCACTGACGTGGAGGGGGCTCAAATCCTGCGGGAGACTGTTGTGGGCTCTTTTCTAACAATTTCAGGTATAACGGGCCATTAGCGTACAGTTCGTACCCTCACAGAGCAAAAATTCAAATTTGCCAGTCTAGTCTCAGCCGTAACTTTCCAATCTTTTTGGTTTCCTCCCCCAGCAATACCAGTACAAGTAGGTACCTATACCCTGCGGCTACTAACGATAATTGCGTATTCTTTGGCAACGCGGCGTTGGGCGATACACATCGCCATTGTTTGCGCAATCCGCGTATACGCGAACTATCGAAATCTTCCGCGTTTCATTTTTGCATATTAGCTTAGATAAGAATATTATACAGGATATTGGATAACCCTATGCAAGACGACCACTCAGGTGGTCATCTATTATATACTTAGATTAAAGGTTGTCTGTTAGATGGCTTACTAAATATTTTATCAGGGGTACGGTTGTCGCGCTGTGACATCGCAAATTCGACATTTCGTCTAGCCAAAAATGGAGATGTCAAAGCGTGAGGATTAGGCCGCAGAAAGAGGTCCCGCGAGAGGCCCAAGAAGCAATGGGTTGACATCCCGAATATGCTCAACACCGGCCGAAGTGGAGGAGAAAGAGCGGCTCGGAGAAGCCGGGATTTGTTTTTAATACCACTGAAGTGGCAAACAAGCTTACGGCCCGCCTGATGGTAAGCAACCACCGCAGCCTATGGACGTTAGCTATACCAGGGGCATCACCCACCTTTTGACCCCTTTCTTGAAGAAATCCATGTTGTACCCACCAGGGAAAACCTCTCCATAGTCACTCCAGAATCACTAGTTCATTCCACAACCTTAGTGTGCTATTGATTTTGGTAATCCATAAATTACGCAACATCCTGTTGAATATTCTTTCTTATCTATGCCAATATGCAAAAAAGAAACGCGGAATCTTTTCGCGTGTAGTTAACAAGATCATAAAGTGACCATGTCCGAAGTGATTGCTCAATAGTGCAGTAAAATTTTAGTGTTCCTGGTGTCTTTGCTTTTTTTATGTTGAAGCGTAAATCAACTTCGAAGTTTCCTTCTCTCGTTCAAGTAATGTTTATGATGAGAATGAAGGAATTACTATGTAGATATCTTATGTACATAGGTATTTACTTAATTATTTATTAGGTAACGATGTGACTTGAAATTAGTGATTTGATTTTAATATTTGATAGCAAGCAGCGCGAACGCAGCAGGTTTTCGGACGCAGCATATTTATATTCAATGAGGCAACGCACCAGCTTTCTGGGCACCATTCCGGGGAGCAACGGCGTGGGCCACCTTTTTAATGTTTGATGCTTAAGTAAATATCATAGTAATGTGATTTAAAGCCATAGCCATAAAATCCCGATAAATTAAAAAAAATGTGGCTATAAATCCTTTGTTCAATTTTTATTAATTTTCTAAATTAAAATGGCGGATTTCCCACGTTATAAGATTCATGTAGTTATTGCGTATAACTTTTAGCGTGGATTGACTAATCAACAATATTTTAAGGAAATAAGTAGTGCACTGAGACAATCGTGTCCGTCACTGAGGACACATAAGGAACGGATATATTAAATTCAGTCGTGGCCAATTTGACTTGGAGGATGATGCCAGGTCCGGCAAGCCAATAGAATTGACTACCGGTAATAACATTAATAACGGAACGTATCTAGAATATACTCAAGCTAGTATTTTATATTATTTGTTTTGTCCCCAGGCGAACGCCACTGCGGCCACCCGGCAGTACCGCCCAACGCCCGCGTGTCGCTCTCCAACAGTAGCCTGACCCCGGGCACGGTTGCAGCCTACGAGTGTGACCAGGGGTACGAGCTATTCGGCGCGAAGCAGCGGGAGTGCACGCCGCGAGGGGACTGGACGGCTGACCCACCGTTCTGTGGTATGTACAGATTTTATGGCCACGGGGGGAAAATACTGTCAGATTGCCAGGGTGTCATCCATAACCGGTAAGGTGGGGTAACCAACCCTGTGTGCTCATTTTCGCGAGGGGACTGGACGGCTGACCCACCGTTCTGTGGTGTGTACAAGTTTTAAGGCTCCGGGGGGACAATACCATACGATCGTACTGTCAAATTGTCCAATATGTCATACGTAACCGGTTAGGAGTTTCTTTCATTACCGGTCATACCTAGGGTGCTCAACCCAGTGTTCTCATTTTCACAAGGAGACTGGACGGCTGTCCCACCGTTGTGTGATATGTGTTACTACGGGGTGTTTCTACCATTTGCCCGTATATGTCATGTCGACAGCTAACAAGATTCGCTTAGGATAAATGTTCGGATAAACCACGATAAACTCAAAAATGACATATTTTTTCTTTTCTATAATTAATTGCATTTCCTCCATTCATTGAATCCATATAAAAATTTAAATAATAGTTAACCCAAAATTCGCCTATAAAAGTACGAAACTACTGAAGCGATTTCTAAAATTAATTTAATGCTTATTGTCAATCCTTTTATACGTGCAGCCTGTGGGTCTCATATTCACGGAGGGCATACGACACTCTCCGCGTACAGTATAATAACATGTTTAGGATGCTGTTGGGGCTTCGGAAGCACTGTATGTGTGCATCGGGCGTGTTTGCGGCAGCAAGGACGGATGATTTTCACGCTATCATGCGAAAACGGGTTGCGTCAATCCTGCAGCGTGTCCGGGGGAGCCATAACAGCCTCCCTAATATGTGGGCAAATAGACTGGACTGTTCCATGATGCAACACTGGCTTAAACTCCATGTTGCATCTGGAACTTAATTTTTATTAATAATATATTTGCTGATTGAACAATTTGACATTTTATTTGAATTTAGAATTTATTTTTGATATGACATTGTGGTGATTTTATGAATGGAATGTTTAATTATGTACCCATTTAATTGTTTTTAACATATATTTTAAGTAATTTTACTAACATCATACAATATGGACTGTTAGAATATGGAAATTTTTTATTTAAATTGGTATGAAATAAATGATTAATAATAATAATAGGAGTAATCCCATGAACTCCACTTATATTACCGGTCACACTACGTGATAGAGATAATATAAAATAAACAAAAAATAATAATAATAAAATCCTTACACTAATTGGAAGCTACATTCTTGTTAAGTATCAGGCACTGTCTTAATTTGCAACGGTCGTACGATAATGGTCGTACGACGGCGGTTTTGAAGCCTCCTATTGGTCGGGCGATGTCCAAATAGAGAAGTGACTTTAATGTGTCAGAAAAGCGAAACTGCCAAGAGGATGTAAGGCAGACAACTTTTTTTTACTTCTAGAACCCACACAAAAGGATATGTAGGTAAGTACTATCGTTACGAAAAGTCGAAGTTTGGGTCACTAGAATTTTTTGTGCCAGTTTATGCAGGGGCAGACCAACGTTTTATGGGTCTCCTAAACCTCTACTATCGCTACAAAGTGGATTTTTTCTTATACTCAATACAACGACGCCCTCACAGTCTATATAGAATATTAGGTGACCAAGGTCACAAAATTTGACAACAGTAGTTATGGAGGGGTAGGTATTGCCAACTTAAAGATGTCCATTTTGGAGATGTTATATGCACCACTAAAAAAGGAAACAAACTATAAATTGTGACTGCAGTTGAGGCTCCACGGCTTTGTGGTTAAATTTTTTTGGCGCGAGTGCACGTCTCTTTCACGTTCTATCAATTGTTCCGTTGTACGTTGAAACGGTTGAAATAAATTGAAATACCAAACGCGGTTGGGGCGCTGTTGCGGCCACAGCCTCGGGGCACTTTAATAAACCCTAGTAATAAATAACCACCTAAACAAAACCGATGTCTGTCGCGCATAAACGTTAACCTTTGTTATTCGTACCTACCTATATATTTTTCCGATAATGTAAATTAACATTGGAGATGAAGTATTACACACGAGTGGAGTGTAAACGTTCTCGTTCTGACCTTGTACATTTTGACTGCTTGATAAAATACGCTGTTACAGATTTGATTAATCTGTCACAGATTTGAATATGTGTAGGTAGGTTAGAACATACTAGGTACACTTGGTACCCCTAGGTACCTTTGTTTTTCGTTAGATTTTTGACTTTTGAAATGAGATTAATTAACGTAATCCTAATTCAATCAATACTTTTTCATTTTCATTTTCATACATTGCGAAAACTGCACTTGGGGGCGACGTTCACGAAATAATATTAACAATGGGTGGACGTACAGAAACGTTGCTAAATCCGCCTCACTCAATGGAATGGGAGTAAAATTTTTGTGAAATATGTGGTGAAATGGAAAAAGGTATATTTTCAGGTACAACATCGAAAATCTGTTGATTCGGGATTTCCGAAACAAACCGTGGAAATAAATATTTATGTGAAACAAATATTGGTGATAAATGTTGTCTGTTGCCTCTTTAAATAAACTTGATTTTATGTTCAATTTTCAATAATGCCCACAAAATCCACAGTTGCTTCTGGCTGGGCTCGTAAGCGAGAGGTACCGGGTTCGAACCCCAGTGCCGCCCTGTACCTACATACATGTATATGTATATGTTTTTCTGAATTATTAGTAGAACACTAACCGGTGAAGGTAACATCGTGAGGAAATCTGCATATTCAAGTATCTGAATGTGTAACCATTATCCAATGCCGTCAGGCTCCCTGTTGACAGGGTCGTGGAGGTCAGATGGCTTTATTGTACTTACCTACCATATCTGCCAAATCCTGGATCACGTTGGTCAAAGGCTGACCCCAAAGAGCACAATCAGCCAACATAATTATCCAATATTGACGCCAAGATAATTATTTTTATTAACATTCACGACTCATTAGTAATTTATCACAGTTATATAACAAGAACATAGGACTTCTCTAACTTGCCACTTGCCGTTTGTTTACACTAGCTGAACAGATAGGGACACTACAACACAGCACTATTGTTTGGCGTCTCAAATAGATAAGCCCGTGGTACCTTGACCGCTTGGTCTTCCGTTCTAAGTTGAACAGTAATTTCTCACGCGCCTTACTATCTGCACAAAATCGGGATGTTTTTTTTACTTTGTGTTATTGGCTCCTTGGCTCACTGGCTACTGTTTGTACAGGTACCAACGTGGCATTCCGGAAGCCAGCCAACCAGTCGACGACGGTGCGGGGTGGCACTGCCGCCAACGGTAACGATGGAGAGAAGACTACGGAACACGATGGAAAACGGTGCACGGAGACGCAGCGAGAGGCCTCACCCTGGTGGCAGGTGGACCTGCTGAGACACTACGCCGTCAAGGTCGTCAGGGTCACCACTAGAGGATGCTGCGGTGAGTCATCGATGATATACTATTTTATTTCTTTGACCAAACTACACTAAGAGCAAACTCCAGTAAAGTACACCGGAGCGAAGTCAGGAAGCCATTCATGGCGTATTTCCCCTGGATACGTAATCGGTGATCACACGAGCGTTAAAGCGCTTCTTTCACTGCTGCAGATGTCTATGGGCTGAACCTATATCACCCCTTTTCTCCCTTTTCTGGCAGGTACCTATGCTCTATCGTATCAAAACCAGCAATCATAACAAAAAATACGCGTCATTTGCAACTTGTTATTTATGTCCACTCATACAACGGCTGCATTATATTTGTTTTAAGACAATTATGAGGAAAATTACATAAGTACCCGCCAGGGTTTTACGTAGGGTAAGGTTTTAAAAGACGTCGGACAATTTGGTTATAAGTGCCTTTCACTATATTTATGCTAATTTACCCATCTTCCCTATATGTCTGGATCAAATATTTTGAATTGCAGTCAACAAAGAGTGCATTAAAACACCCCTTCGATGCCATAATCAAAGGGGAATTTTACAGCGACATAGCTACGAACATTCCCCAGCGTCTTCAGTTATAACTGACACGGATTGTCATTAAAGATTTTATGCAACTATTTTGTGCGTGTTGGAATCTCACAAAACTAAGTTTTATGAATTAATGGCCTAATTATCATCAACGTATCGGAGGCCTTTGTAAATGATGACTTTCTAGAGATTAGTAGATATCATTTCGTTATTAGTTTCGCTTCGTTACATCCATGACTGACATAAATAGTGTCCATTTTATTATGATCGATTAGCTTTGAAATCGGCAAATAATCTTTTAATTAACTTATAATAGTGTTAGCGATTCGAAAAAAGAGATTACAGAATCGTAACAATCAATCAATTAGATATTTCCGTTACACTTGACAGAAAACAGGTACATATAAAGTTTCACCTCGTCCATGTGGGGCAAGAGGCGTTTACAATCTGAGTTAGTCCCGAGAGAATATGCAGACATGAAAACACACTAACCTATAATTAGTAGTTTTTCCTATGGAGCAAAGGCGTGACGTTATGTAGTGGGTATACGTATGTATATGTATGTATCAGTCACAGTCACAGTTATTGAGATTGATCTCAAGTACGTAGAGTCAACGTTGTTATCATTGTGTTGGAAATCCGTGGCCGGTTGGTGTCCGGCAGAGTAGAAAGTACCAACTCCTCCTCCAATGATTACAATATAAAATAGCCAATTACAGGTTTCCACCGATAGAAATTGTATAAACTAATATATACTTAACTAAAAGTTAAGCGAGGGACTTGATTCTAAACTATTTGTCAATTCGCCATACCACAGAATGGCGGCAGACATTCATTTTCCGTATCAAGTCACCGAATTCCAATTTTAAACTTGAGCAATCAAAAACTGCGAAGAGCAATCAAAAGCTTTCGTGAAAAAAGTCGCACGGAAAACAAATTGAAGCGGCCGCAAATACACGATATCGGTTAAATTTCCCGTTGCTATCTGATAGAACTGAACGAATACAGTTTGAATATTTTGAGTATGTCATTTCAATCGACATTGTTTATCATCCATTTTCACTGCACCTTTTGTATTCCGGGAATACATGAATGCAGCGCAGCTGTGATCACGTTAATTTGAGGAGTTAGTTAGTAATTTTCTTATTTAAGCCATGAAAAGGGCATTAAAACGAGTTGAAGTTATTTTTACGCTCGATTGCCACACTAATAATTATAAATACACCGCGTTAGATAGTTATAAGATAACAATTACTATGGATAGTTGTACTAGGTCTTTTCAATAAAGAGTATAAATATATGTTAAATCCAAACCACCGAATAGTAGTTTTCTTAAACAAGATCCGGGAATCGACAACATCGCTTTGCGCCGCTTTTCTTAACCTTAAAATATAACAAGTCTCCCATAATCCGACGAAGAGAACGGAACACGTTTGGGCCTAGCCGCATACGTGTAGGAAATTGCTAATGCTGAGAACGGTGTCAGCGTTGGCGATCAACAAAAAGGGTAGCATTATGTAACGTTCACCGTCACCACTCAGAATGCGGGCCGCCGGCGTTCACGGCTGAGCAGGCCGGCTGTCGCAAGTCCCTCGGTGCACCTCACACGCGCCTGTGCTCCTCTGCACACTGCCACCGACTATATTATACTTACTTCTGTGTAATACTCTACCTAATGTGGAATTAAAAATGCTAATTACCTTCCTTATTCGATGTAAAAGACATAAAGGCATGATAGATCAATTCATATTGCATCAAACTTGAAAATACGTTAGGTACAATTTATCAGCACATTATGAACACATTTCTGATTTCATGCCGTGCACTTAAAGATAAATTGATGACACTTATTGTTGCTTAAGTTGGTACACCGATGTGGCATTTCGCAAATCTTACTCTGCGGTCCTTTTCGCAGGTCACCAACCGCTGCAAGATCTGGAAATCCGCGTGGGGAACAGCAGCTCGGACCTTCAGCGGAACCCGCTATGCGCCTGGTTCCCAGGCACTATTGGTAAGTGCATCCATCATCCCCTTTCAACCATCATCGCGGCATCACTGATACCGTAACCGTCCTACTTACTATATTATGTTACTCAAATACAAGGAAATGGCGAAATGTGCAGTTTACGTTACGGTAATGTAAGGCCTATGTTAAAGCCAATAATATTACATGGACCAGTTCAACCGTGAGCGTATAGGTACAATACCCAATGCTCACTGGACCGATAACTATTTATTTAGAATAAGAATTAAAATCTTTTTACGTTTTAGGTAAGTACGTAACCTCGTGTTATTTTGTTCAGAAGGTTTCGAAAAAATACTGATTTATTGAGAAAAAATACTTATGAGGAAAACTGGAAATAACGTGTTTACGTCAACTTTTAAGACTTTCTAAGACTTCCACCTCCTTTGAAAAAATTTTTCCTTTAGCTGCCTTCAAGTAAAGGAAAAGTTGCATTATTACGGCTTGAAACTGCGACTTTATACTTTCTGTAAAATAAATTGTAGCAATATTTGTACCTTACCACAGATGACTTTATGTCAAGCTTTTAAGCTTACCTACTTGAACCAGGTGTTCCCCACAAATAGAAAATTTCTCTCTATTGATATCCGACGTCGCCGCCGCACTCGAACGACGACTACTTGACATTTATATTTCGCTGAACAATTTGTATTTGATACAAATTGTATGCAAACGATGTTTTAAAATGCAGCAGCAGCGCGGTGCTGTAGCAGTGGCTTGGAGAGTTAACCCTTTTCACTTTCTTAACACCGAGGTCCGTAAGTGCGCGCCCATACGCACAGGTGCGCGTGAAACACTAAAAACGTGTAAATATTAAAGTATAGTGGTTGTCTTTCAACGCTCGCGCTCTTGCATAGGATTGTCTATTTTTATGGGCTCGAAAGGAGGCCGGGTGACGCAATGCGTTCATACCCTTTACAGTAACCTCATTTTTTATTTTATAAACCGATGTGATTTATTGGCAACAAAATTGGATTTAGCTACGTGTGTTTATAACGTACGCCATTAACACTCCGTTTTAGGGGGGCCGGGGTAAACACGGCTGAAAGTGAACAGCGGTGAGTCAGGTTAAAGGTTGGGCTAGGACGTGAGGTAAAAACGATCGGGGCTCGACAGATTCTCTCCGCAAACAGTTTCACCCCAGTAGTTAATGTGCGAAGTGTAAGCGGTGAGAATTTGCTTGTGATTGCAAAGTAATGAGCGTGCGTCGGTGGTTTCCACCTTTGCATCAAGCGGCAGAAGAAAGCCGCCGTTCACGGCACTCTCGCTGCGCATGGGAATGCAAACATGCGCCCGCGCTCGTGTTGAGAACTACATCTCAGCTCATTTGAACTCAGCTTACACAACGTGCAACAATGTTATAAATATTCAATAAATTCAACATAATTCCAAATAATTAAAAAGTAACGATACGATTCCATTTTAGTCGCATAATAACCTATCAATCATTAAGTCATAACATATAAATGTTTTATCCGAGAATTGAAAAGTCAGCCTTCGTTATGGGTTAAGGGGATCTGGTAGCGGAGTTATTTATCAGTTGTATTCGGGACGGACGTCGCCCGATCAATAGGAGATCTCAAAACCGCCCGTCGCACGACAAATGCCAATTATGACAGCGCCTGGGATTCGTAATTGCATTTAGCTTGAACACTTAGCCATAAAAAATATTACCAAGCTCTAAGTTGACAGCATTAAAATGTAAGTTCTTACATAATTGCTACACAAAGAATATTTTTACATAAGTCAAGTGGTTGCCGTTACAGACAGTTGGATAATTAGTCCAAGAACTCGGAGGCAACAAATTATAATTCAGGTAAATTAAGTTAGTTTTAGAATCCATTTCTCGGGCCGGTGGGTTTAAAGAGGAAATTTTTGTTTGCACCGGCCTTGAGACTATGGAGAAGCCCCAAAATATAATCTGAAGACGTGGGGCGCCGGGGCGCTCTCTTTGTACAGAACTTGAGAAGAAATTGGTCGACACCACAGGTGTCCAAAGAGCTGGCAGCTACCTCGCACAAAGAATAAGCGTTGCTATTCAGAGAAGTAATGCTGCCAGCATCTTAGGTACTCCCAAATTTTTTACATATTTTAAGTTTGTTATTTTTTTTATTGTACATATTTATTTTTATGGTAGTTGACATAATATTAAAGAATTAATCTGAAGACACAATTTAAATTAAGGGACAAAAGGTGTCAACACATTGTATTAATGTCGACATCAATTTATTTGGATCTGACTCATCTGACACTTTCATTGTGCCTGTGCCGGCTAAATTCAAAATCGAACGCCCTTTTCATTTAAAAATACTAGCATTTAATTAATTGAATGCTGTGATAGAGAATGTTAATAGTTCGAACTGGATATTTTTAACACAAGGTTAGGTAGGTACTTGATACAAATAAGGCCTACCAAATAAATGCTTAAATTTTTAATATTAATATAAATATAAATATTAAGCCTTATAAATAAAAACATGGTAAGATGCATCTATTATTGTTTAATTATAGGAATCTCAGAAAAGTAATACAGTTTTTAATTCAATTTCAGCAAAGTGTCGAAAACATAGTTTTTAGCCATAATAAATCGAGTACCTACACGTAGATATGTCTACACAAGATATATTTTTAAATTGAGGTTACATAATACATATTTTGCATAATAAACAACTTGTTTACTTTGCGTTATGAAAATACAAATCTCTTTTAAATCTTGAGCCCTACCTTTTCTCTTATTTTTTTCCAATTAGTGTGAATACTGGGTCTAAGCCCTAGAGTGATGCCGAAGACTTGGCTGGAATTGGCCTTGAGCGCTTATGCACTGCGTCCGATCCGAACCCGAGAAAGATCATGATTCCATTCTGCTGATTTAATTCGTCTGAATACGAAATTTTAATAGACCAAATTAATTCTTTTTTTTGGCAGATCATTCTCGTTTTGGGACAACTTCGAGGGACGTCATGTTCTGGGTTAGGCATTTTCCCATTAGGCCTAGCACAAGTTGCTCTCGCGCGCGATAAGAGAGATAAAGCGCGACATAGGTATTGCGCGAAAAGGGAGAAAAAGCGCGACATAGGTATATCTCTTTCGTCTTATTATTGAGAGAAAGAGACAAACGCTCTCTCGCGGCGCGAGCTTAGTCGCGGACACACTTGTGCTAGGACCACAGGTCATAAAATAACTTAAAATGCAGTCCGTAATATTAAATTAAGTGTGTTTCCATGCCTCGCGATCCTATAATAGACGGATTTATGGAGTACTCACGTATATAAATAAATAAACTAAGCAAAGCTTGCACTGTGGGTGCTAGAAAACTGATATAAAGCGTAAGCATCTATAAGCGTAGGCAGTCATAAAAATAGTATTTTGTGGTTACATTGCGCCCTAGGATGGTGAACATTTATTTATTTATATATTTCACAGTTAAACAGGAATTTTAACCGTTAAATGTTTAAATTAGATTAATTATGAAGTAGTAGTGCCAATAACTAAACTGTAATATATAAATTAAAAATTAAGTTAATGCTCAACTCAACTCCTTAATTACGCCAACCAAAATTGATCTATGTATAATATTACAATAAATACCATCATTAGGACCCGTTTCAGTCTAGGCCTAGAGCTACCTGTTCACAAGGAAAGTTCGCATCTTCTCGTTAGACTTGACGACTCGTCCACCTCCATTGGAAAGTAATAACGACTAGGCCCACCAAGGCAATTCCAGTATCGATTTGACGCACATCCGTGGGAATCGATAATAAAATCACTCAACACTCCAGCCGTATAATAAAACGAATCTTTTAATTGGCTCGCCTGCAGCGGATTAAGTGGCTATACAATTAATACTTATAGTTATCTACTAGGAAAGTATCTAATACGAAGAGAAATCACATGTTGAAGCAAATCTTATCTAAGTATCTATTTCCTTTATTAGGTACGTACGAACATTTGGCAAAGTAGTTACACAAGTCATGTGAAACACGCCGAGTAATTAACGGCAACAATGACCATCGTTAGCGCAAACAAAAGTTGATTTCATGTTAACGTTGAGAGATATAATCTGACGCGTAACGTTTGAAGAGCGATCCGGAATAAATTGGAGTAGATTCAAAAGGGCAAATGCCATTGAGAATCGCAGAGAAAGTCGAGATACGATGCCCACTTGCGCTTTCTAAACAGCAAAGCTCCCAGAGCGGCGCCGGCGTCGCGACAATAGAGATGTTCCCACAGCTAATAAACTGCTGCTCGCGATAATGAATCGGAATGGAGTAGGCCGACCGTCACGCCGACACGTAACGTGACTAGCGTATCGTTAAGAGCGATGCTCCGCTAACTAAAATAAATAATCATCTTGGCGTTAATATACCTGTTGTATTCCCGCGCACGAGAACCTTGGGTCCACCTTGACCATGATCCAAGATTTGGCAGATCAGATAGTTATAGTGGAGCGACTGCCATCTGACCTCCGTGACCCTGCTACCAGGGGAACCTGACCAGATTGGATCATGGTTAAACATTCAGTCGCCTGAATGCTCTGCTATGCGAGTGTATTTACAGAAGTCTAATCCATTATCCAGAGCACTCGTATCTACACATCGGAATTTGTCCCCATTAAAATACGTTTTTCAGTTATTAGATAGATAATAACATAACTACAGACATTTCAATTAGATTAAAAGTCCGACCTCTCACCCGTGCCACTGGTAATGCGTCTCGTTCCACGAAAAAACATTGCAATTCTGAACTCTTTCGCTTTACATTTGAAATGCTAAAGTTTGCAAAGAGTAATGTTGCAACTGACATTTACTGGTTGTTTGGAAACTTAATTGCCTCTTAAATACATCAACCTTTGAAGTCACTACTTATATTGCTGTTTGGCCGTCTAATAGTTAGTTGGTTTTAGTCTTAACATCTTAGCTCGGGAATGATGAGGCCAACGATGGCCCGTTTCTCAATTTCGCGCATGTATGCGTACGCATATATTAGGTGTATGTAAGGTTCTATCGAGGTCGGAGTGTCGGAATTCGTTCGAACCACTTTTGTACGGCAGCCAAAGCCACTGGCGAGAAGTCCGTAGTCTGTTCACGTTCGGTCCGGTGTGAGGGCGGCCGGCGTGCGTGCCAGTGAGAGCGTCCCGCGCACGCACCGCGACTATGCCAGACATTCGCAGCGGCAACGGCCCCCAGCCACGCCACGAGGAAATCCACCGGCCATTGTTCTAATAGCCTTGTCACCCGACAGCCGACAAGCGATTTATCGACGGACATATCTCATTTTGAATATTATATATGGCACGCCTTTGTGGCGGGACAAAAAGTTTCGTCTTGATCTCTATGGGAGGACCTTCAAGTTTTTTTAAGTTAGTTGGCAATGCCTCTGGTTGAGTATAATAATGTAGGTACTAATGTTGTTTATAACTTATAAGATATAAACAACTCTATATACGAAAAACTATATACCTATGTACGAAATAATTGCGCTCACACTTTAAGATTCGGCGAATAGTTTAAAAGTGATTTGTAATTATAGGTACACATGTTTCCGAAGAAATTGCCCGCTCTAGTAGTTGTGAGAAAACCGAATTGAAGTTCTACCTATCACGGCTGCTGTTAGCGAGCACGCTCCGAAGACGGCCATTAACCTATTTCATTGGACGTTAAATCTCAACATTTTCATCGCAACTTCACTGTTTGAACTATTCAGGAGTTCGGTGTGAAGTAGGTTAATCCATTTTCGAAGCAATTATTTTGGCCAGTTATGGCCCAATTACGTGTCGGGCGAGTGTTCGCACAGGTGGCAGGCGGGCAGCCGTGTCGGGGTTTGATTCCCCGCCGTCTGCCGCCCGCCCCGACGGATGACGGTATGAACAGGAAATTGAGCCTGCAGCCGTGTACCGTACACCCCAACGCATCCGGCACACTTCGAAACAACTGTCAATATTGAACCGAATAATTTAATAAGTAGGTGCCTAAGCTCTATTGATTTCCAACAGAGAGTGGCTACCAGCAATTGGGTAAAATCTGATATTGAATCCGGACGGTTTAAATTCGATAAGAGCACTTTAAGTATAGTTGAGTGCTGGTGTCCTTTTATCCTAACTTTTAACTCAAAGAGCTTTATTTTATTTAAAACCTTTCAGTTTTACCATTTCAGAGCCGCAGGACTTTCATTGCTAATAAGATAGAGCGATTCTAGATAGAGGTTGAAAGATTGTAGAAGTTGATTGTAGATAGTAGGAAATGAATTACTCACGGAAATTTTCATACCATCCTCCACCAAACTCAAAATGGGGACAGTTGGGAATAAGAATTCCATTTGCCCCTGAAATATTGCTTTGTCTTGTAGGTTATTTGTTCCGAAAACTGCCGTGCCGTGCCGTAATATTAAGATACGTAAAGCTGTAGCAAAGAACCGTGCCATTACCAAAACTACGTTGTCCACAGATGAGGGAGTTACGAGGACATTTACGTGCGCGCGGCCTCTGGTCGGGCAGCACGTGTTTCTGCAACTGGTGGGGGTGGAGGGGTCCCTCTCTCTCTGCGAGGTGGAGGTCTTCACCACGGAAGGTGCGTATGGGGGTAGTCGTCCCCGAGTGTTGCTGGTGTCTATGAGCGACGTTATCATAATCCATCAGGTGATCTACTGGCTCGTTTGTCTCCCGGTTTTATAAAAAGGGTACAACTTATGTTTTTATTTAGTAGTTTTAGTAGATGGAGAAGGCTAGGTAATTAAAAATTACGCGAATTGAGCATGCTTGCCGTGGACATTAGCTATTTAAAGTATGCACCTATCCTATTTTTATTTTCTCTTTTAGGGATTTTCAGGCATCGGCCTACATGCTGTCATGTTTTGCCGCCACCTAGTATGATAAGGGTAGGAGGCTGAATGATGATGATGATAAAGTCGTGGAATCATAAATGGAATTTTAGATCGATGTTTTTATTAGTAAAGTCGGGTTAATACAGTCGAGGGAGGCAAACCACAAGTCACAGTTTATTAATTTACCAAATAATTGTTCCCTTGCACAGAGTTTTCGAACGACCGATGCGCGCCGGTCGCGGCCCCCGCCGACATAGAGCTGGCGGCGTTCTCGAGGAACTGCTACGAGTTCAACGTGAACAAGGGCGGCTCCTTTGAGCAAGCAAGGAAGCAGTGCCAGTCGCATGGCGGAGACCTCATACACGGCTTTCAGGTAGGTACTCACATCATCAGCCTTACTAGTCCGCTGATTGACATATGCCTCCGCAAATGTCTTCTGTTTGTCGTATCTGGATACGACATCTAGGACATCTAGGACGATATCTAGGACATCCATCTGCAGCCTTTCACAAATCTTCGCCTCATCTAGCCAGAGCCTAGCATCTAGCATCTACGCTTGCCGTATCGAGGTAGGGACGCCAATGGGAAACATTATTCTGACCATCTGGGGGATTCTATGATCACAGATGATAATGATGCTGGTCAATAATATTCCATAGCACATTTTACGAATACCGCGACGAATAAAGGGTACCTACAGTAAGTACCTACACTACACTACAACTCGCTAATTGTGTGCTCGAATATACTAACCACCGCCACTGAAGTGCCACTGCTCGTGGTGGTTGGCTCTGTAATAAAATATTACTGCAAGGGGCACTAGATTTGCCTATAGAATGTATGATATGAAGATTTTATATTCCACAGGGTGCCACGTCAAGCTTTCTAATTCAAGAGTTAGAACGAAGGAAGGCGCAGCTGAAAACGCAGCTAGTGTGGATCGGCGCCCAGAAAGAACCGGGGCTGACGTCTAGGACCTGGAAATGGGTTGACGGTAACTACAATACCTACCTACCTACAGTACAAGCCGGTAAATAATGCTCATCGGCTAGTTGAGGCTTCGTAATAACTCACACGTGTGCGACAAAGAGACGCTTGGCCGAACTCCGCATTAAGCATTATTTACCGCCGACATATCTGTCCTATTATAAAATTAAGTATCGCTCTTGATTTCTTCCACGCTTTCTCATTCCAATCTCTAAAGAATAACCACCTAATTACATTCACGTGTTTAACCCGATCGCGCTCTATGCAAATATTCAAAACACGATCCCTGCAACCAAGAGCGTCCCGTTCCCGTCTCATTAATACTTGATTATTGTGGGAAAGGCGGCGTGCTAGCTAATTAAAACTACGTATTAACGTCGGGGTGAATTCAAGTCTAAGTTATAATTTCGACTTTCAGGCGAAATGGTGTCCCGCCCCACATGGGGCAAGGACCAGCCGAACAACTACAACGGCGAACAGAACTGCGTGATGCTGGACGGCGGCCGCTCCTGGCTGTGGAACGACGTCGGCTGCAACCTGGATTACTTGCACTGGATCTGCCAGTACCGTGAGTGTCACCTGCATAGGTACATATCTACTTTATTCCCAAGGCAACGCGACGGCACTATGCAATGCTGGGTGTGCGATTGTATTGTTATGCATATTACGATTCGATTTCGCATCGACTGATACAACAGAGGACGAGATCAGGGAGCGCGGGTGATGCATTGCAAATGAACGGAGTTGCCTTACCCGTCCCGGGCGTGCGGCGCCAGGGACGATCATTTGCATTGTTTTTCTCTTTTTGGGTAGGACAAACATTTTAGGCCGATGACCTCGACCAACTCCTATGCATTGTTTCAAGTGATTTAACTACCGTAGACCTGCATCGTTTAAGCATCATTAACTGGCCCAGAACGATAATTAAAGGTGGTTTTCACCGTATATTAATTCAAGACAGCCAATGCGAAATGTACATTTTAAGTCGTCACATCTGTTCATTCACACGATATGTAACTGTAATGAAATGGACTCCCCTGAAAAGCGAATTTGTAATAATGATTTGCGTCAAGTAATTAAAACGAACTGGGCGATTGCATCCCGTAGATATAATATTTACCAGTTTCGTTGGTGAAATACTAAATTCAGATGAAAATGTATGTTAATTGCAATTGCGTAGGGTATGAACTAACTGAAGCGTGTTGTTTTACTGGAATGAGCTATGCGAATATTGGAAATTATTTTTAATCTACTTTTATTCGTTTCCAAATAAAAAAATATACTCGTCGATTACCTACTTATCAAAAGTGAGTAGATTTCATAGCCGCCTAAACCCTAGCGCTGTTACATCTCGAATTAAACATTATTTTTAGGCCACAATCTCTTTATCCAATCCAATCCTAATATCGAAGATCGTTTTCGGTGAGATTTTTAATACAGATTCGTGGCTACTAGTGTAAATATCGAATTCGAGATGCAAGCGGCAAGGCTAGGGTGCAGAGACTTCAATTTCTTGTTGTAATTCATCAAAAGTTCTCACTCGAAAGTTCTGTTTCATCAGATTTTACTCCCGCCTACCGCTTTTTAAGATGCAGTACCTCTCCCATAAGGCACGAAGTTTAGTACATCCATGTACTTACTAACACAAATAATAATGGCCTCCAATTCAAGGTTCCAACAAAGGAAACAGTCTATATAGTGTAGTGTCGCAGGAAGATAAAGATGAGGACTTTGCCCATCATAAACATCTTCTTGCTTCTAATGATAAATGACATGCTTACTACCAGAGCAGTTTCAATAGTAAAACTAACAATAAAAAGAAAGTAACAGGCCGCCTATGAGGAATTTACTAAAGAAAAGAGCACCCCTCATTTGTTTTGTCTTTTTACATTGACACAAATGTGGTGGGGATTTGAGAACATGCACCCTCAACACATTTCCCAAATCCCCACCCTGTTTGTACACCACAGCCACAACCTTTTTGATACCAAAGCAACGTGTCTCACAAATTTAGAGGTGGAGAACGCATGGGCTACCCCTAGTGTTGATAACTAGGCAGCGGTGATCACTTATCATCAGGTGGCCCGCTTGCTTATATGCCTTTAAGCAAATATACAGCCCTATTCCAATCACATGTATAGAATTTTGTGTTAGTTTAGTTCGATGGTTATAGTTAACTGCAGTGTCTGCATGCGTCGTACAGCTTTCTATTTATCCTCGATAGTCAAGTCACAGGCCGTTGGTACTATGTTGTCCTCATTATCAACCAAGCTCAACTTTCCAAGCTCGAATAGCTTCAATCCGAATGTCACTGATTAGTTTTCAATGCCATTGTTTCGAAATGGCTCACTGGCTATATGGATGCAGTAGGTGGTATATTTTTGCATGTTTAGTAGGATTCGACTGCGTATGCGAACGATTAATTGATACAGGGTGATTTCAAATTGATGATGATATCAAGGGCATCAAGGGATTTTTGCGATTTCAGTGTTGTTGCTATAGTAAAAGTTATATGTTATCACGAGCAAGCATACGGCACCCGTTGGTATCATCAATTTGAAATCATCTGTGTTTTATGTTTCTATTTGCTAAAATATTTTTGTTTTTTACGTGTATAAGGAACGTTTTGGTAGAGATTTATAGTTTCAACAATTCCGTACAGTGCCTCACTCGTGCGGGAGCCCGGACAAGATGCTGAATACAACTATAGTTGGCGATAGCTACAAGGTGGGAGCCAGCATACAGTACAACTGTCCCGAGGGTCATATGCTTCTCGGAGACCACAGCAGGGAATGCAAGAACGACGGATTCTGGTCCGGCACCGCGCCTACTTGTAAATGTAAGTTCTGATGCGCATATTTTTATTGTGAAACCGATAACAAAAGTTAAGCAACGCATGCCGTTGCCGGTAACTGGATGGGTGTCCGTTTGGAACTTTTAGGCTATTCGAACTTCCGCAAAGAGCTCGCCACTCGTTAGGTGTGCTTTCTGGCGAAGCGAGATTGTTCAAGGACTTCCTAAGGGGCTCTAAGTCAGGTTGAGCAGTTTCGGAAGCCGGTTGGCACCGGGGCACCTCGTGTTAATAATTTTCATAAAACATGCAAGAGGTATCACAATATCTGTTAGACAGATAGCAAACTATGACTAAGTAGAGATCTCGTAGTCAACGATATCATTGCTCGCCTACTTATATTAAAAATCATTAAATACTTTTACCAAATATACCAATAAGAATTTTACAATACATACCTACGATTGATAAAATTAGTAGCGTATATAATGTAAGTATAGTGGTCACCATGTCAGTCTGCCAGTGTGCTGAGAGCCCCGGATTCTGTTCCAAGACGGACAGAAATTGAATAAAGAATTTCAATTTGTGTTTATGTTATTTGATACCTAACATACAGAATCCCTATGCAAGACTACAAGTATGACGTGCCATTTACTGACCAACATATACGTCGTACGCCACTGTATTATAGATAGCCGCTGAAGATCCTGGAGGGTGATTCTCGAGCTGTGACATCTCAAATTCGACGTTTTCTCAAGCCAAAACCCCTATTAAAACGTAACTAAAATAGATCTTCGCCAAAATACGACTGCCGAGGATAGTTGACAAAATATTTTTTGGCTGCTATAGACATTTCAAAATCATAATTATGAGATGTATGGCCGTGTGGTGTCCGGCAGAGAAGAATAGCACCAACCCCTTACACTCATGGGTGTCGTACAAGGCGACTAATGTTTTCGAGGCACAAGAGTCTCCGTAGTCTGGAAAATGGGCAGCAGCATTTTCCATTATTATATTTAAACACTGCGATCTCCAACACGCCTGCCAAGCGTGGAGATTATGGCAATAACCTCCCCTTTTGTGGGAGAGGCCCTAAGTCCTGCAGTGGACTGTTACGGGCTGTGATGGTGATGATGATGGTTGGAATTAGACCTATAAAAAAGTCACGATGATCACGATTCATCCCCCCTTCAGACGTGAACTGCGGCGGCCTGCCCCCCGTCGCGGAAGGCGAAGTAACCCTCGCCGACGGACGGACCACCCACGGCGCGCGTGCGCTGTACTCTTGCCGCGAGAACTACACTCTAGTCGGTACCGCCGAGCGACAGTGTGGGGACGAGGGCCTCTGGACCGGGGAGCCCCCCAAGTGCCTCTTCGACTGGTGCCCGGAGCCCCCGCCGGTGGCCGGGGCCACAGTTGCCGTCGGCGGCCACAAGGCGGGCTCACTGGCCACCTACACCTGCCAGAATGGATTCATACTCTTCGGGGCGCCGGTGAGTACAAGAAAACTGGTACTGATGTAAATTGAATTGTCAATTATTCAGATTCGTTTACTTCATTTCTTTGAATTCGCTGTAACTGTAACATACATAGTTCAGTATAGTCGAGTATAAATTGAGACTAATTGAGTTTTGGAACTACTTACCTAACCAGGACACACAAACCCATTATCATCATAACAGATTTGAGTTTCGTCCACATCAGTTAAAGTTAAAGAATTTGTTTGACAGTCAAAGGGAATAAATTATTGTAAAGCGGAAGAACTACTTAAAATGGCATTTGAAACAAAAGTATTGATTTTCAGTGGTTTGACACACAAGACACTTATCTATTGAATAAGTAAAGCCGTGCAAACTGTACCTTCTACTATAGTCCTTTCGCGTTAATAAAATAGCGAGTAAAGGTGTTTTCACAGTGGAGTAGAAATACAAACGATTTATTAAGTTTATTAATCAACCTAATAGTCTCAAGTTAAAAATAATAAAAAGGATATATTTTTGCTTAGCAGGCAGTCTAGTATTATCTGTTAATTCGTTTTTATAATTTTCTGCCGTCAACTGGTTAGTGTGTACTTACCTTTCTAAATTGTTGCGACCTGATTGACGGAGAGGCGTTGCTAGGCCGGCGAATGATGACTCGCTATTTTCTTATCGCGAATGAACTATACCTACATTATTTCCCTTGCAAGACTTTTGTGGATATTAACTACACTCTTTCTTAACAATACTATCCCAGATAACAAACACTAAATAGTAATAGTGAAAATTATTTCCCTCCATCGTACCCTATCAGAGCGTGAGTTGCGCCCTGCAAGGCTATCACAAGTTTGTCCGCGACACGGCTCGAGCCGCGAGAGAGCGTTTGTTTCCTTCTCTCAATACTAAGATGAAAGAGAGAGCGCGCGAGAGCAACTTGTGCTAGCTGTCCTGGGCGGCGCGTGGTCCGGGACCACCTACATTATTCCCCTCGATTGTACCCCATCAGAGCGTGACCTGCACCCTGGGCGGCGCGTGGTCCGGGGCCCCTCCCTCCTGCAAGTACGTGGACTGCGGCACTCCCGCGCAGCTGCACAAGGGTTCCTTCCGACTGCTGAACGGCACCACCACCTACGGCTCGGTGGCGCGCTTCGGCTGCGAACCCGACCACTGGCTGGCCGGCGCCGAGGAGCTGGTCTGCAACCGCGACGGGAAGTGGTCGCACGACGTGCCGTCTTGCGAGTGTGAGTGGTTTGACTTGGCTAAATTTGGGCTAGGAAAGAATGCGAGATTTGTAAAGCTTTCATGGTGCAAGATTCACAACTTTAGACACCTTCACAGTTACTGGTACTATTAAGGTGGTTTCTACAACCTTTAGGGAACCCTAAACGGGGATGAATAATGATAAACCGTTGCGTTAGTAAACTCGCAAAAATACTTCGGCGATTCTTTCTCTAATTATACTGACAAATATACTTTTTTTTCACTTTAAACATTAAATATAATAATCATCATCTTGACGTTAATGTCTCGCGCATGAGGGCCCGGGTCCGCCTTAACCATGATCCAGGATTTGGCAGATCGGATAATTACAGTGGAGCGACTGCCATCTGACCTCCGTGACCCTGCTACCAGGGAATCTGACTGGGTTGGATCATGGTTACACATTCAAAGGGCAAGTTTCATGATGATGTTTTCTCTCACCGTAAGAGCATCGGTTAGCATTCAACTAATGTACATAACTCAGAAAAGAGTCATTGGTACATGGCCGCAGTGAGATTCGCACCCGGTACCTCTCGCTTACGAGTCGGATACCTTAACCACCTGACCACAGACGCTCCTTTCACTTTAGACAATCATCATCATCATCATCGTATCGGCCAAAAGACGCCCACTACTGCGCACATGCCTCCCCCAGAGATCTCCATAAAGGGCGGTCCTGTGCCTTCCGCACGCAGCTCGTCCACGTCGTCGGTCTTATTTGAACCCTATCCACGCTTTAGACAATGTTTACTCAAAATCAAGAAGAGAACCACCTAGATCTAGACCACCGTACCCACTACCAACTCACGGCCGCCATCTTGCAGTGATCACGTGCGCGGACCCCGAGGTGCCGGCCGGCGGCTACATGGAGGCGTACGATTACAACGTGCACTCGACCATCGACTTCCACTGCGAACGCGGCCACCGGCTGATCGGCGAGAACAGTCTCACGTGCCAACAGGACGGCGAGTGGTCCGGCGAGTCGCCCAAATGCGAATGTGAGTATGAATACGAGTGTCAGAAAACCCTCGATCAAATATACACATAATCGAATTTTTCCTAAACTAATGAACAGATTTTACAGAATCAAATCTAGCTTCAAATAAAGAAAGCCGCATTAAAATCGGTGCATTTGGTCGGAAACCGATGTCCACAGATCACAGCCACAGATACACACGTCGAACTTAACACACTTCTCTTTTTTCGGCGGGGATTAAAAACGGGGGAGTTTGAAGTATGTGTGTATGTGGATTCATAGCTCCCGAACGGACGGGTCGATTTTAATGCGGTATTCTTTATTTACTTATAGACTGAGGGCGCCGGTTATCCTACGTGATCGAGTATAAGAAAAATTAAACTTTTTAGCGATAGTGAGATTAGGAGACAGTGGCGTAGCGTGGCCTTCGGGGGCCTCGTATCAATAGTTGTGTAGGGGCCCCCTGGCAGATACCCTCAACTACGGGGGGGTACTAATGAGTAACTTAAATCCAAGTCTTAGCTTAAGTCAATAAATGGACTAGCATAGCCAGCTCTACATTTGTGTGACAATAGACTCTTAACAGTCAGGTTCGCGAGGCTAGGTAGGGCTAGGAATTTTTGATATTGATTGCCTTTGGCTTGGCTATATTAATACCTTACGCGATTATAACTTATATCATTGAATAAGCGAGCGCAGCGAGCTCGAAATTTTTGTAATTTATCCATTAAAACCTTGCGCGATTTTAATAAAAAATACAGTAAAATCAGCAATATGACGATAGCGCCGGGATATCTCGAAATTTTAGATGAGATTGTATAATAAAATCAACTTCGCGAACAGTTAATGAGCGAGCGTAAAAACTCGAAATTTCTTGATATTTTGGCTATTAAAACGTTCCATTATTAACTTGAAAACAGACAAATTCAAAGATTGATTGCGTGTTGGCCCACACGGCCAAAATTATTATGAACCATGTTCATGTGACCCGTTTAGGAAAGAACGGAGTAAGGAGTTTCTTAAGCCTTTGGTGCTACCGATAGTGCTGAAAATATGAAAATCAAAATTGTTGTCATTTTTGCCATCTGATAGGCGCACATTTTACACAAAGTTCAATGAAGTAATAAATGAGTGCGCGTGAAGGGCACTACGTTGTCGTGTTTTTTTTTCAATAAAAATAATAAATATCTCTTTAACGAAAGGTCAATGAAAACGGATTGTATCACTTGATTTCAATTGCCTTTTTTGCGGAGGGGGCCCCCAACCCTGGTCTGAAATTCTCTATAAAATTATTATTTTTTTCGGGAAATAGGGAAAGTTTAACTGAAATAATGGAAAACGAATTTTTGTTTACACACGTTCGGGGGCCTCTATGGCCCGGGGGCCCCGTATAATTGATACGGCAGATACGGCGGTAGCTACGCCCCTGTTAGGAGACCCACAAAACGATGGTCCGCCCGTGCATAATTTGGCACAAAAGAAATATTTTCTTCTTATCCAAGCTTTGTTTTTTGTAGCGATAGTCGGTAAGTTAATAAACTGGGCTGCCTCACATCTTGACAGTTTCGCTTTTCAGCCAAATTATAGTCACCAAAAAAAAAGTGACTTTCATCTAAACGTCTAACTACCGCTACAAAGTGGACGTTTTGTTGTATTCGATAACGTAGGATGACCTACGAAGCCCTCACAGTCTATTACGCTATAGCTTTTGCAGGAACGTTCAGCTTTCGATCTCCATACGAGATACAACAAAAAATTAAACCGTACCTCATACCCAACAGACGTGGACTGCGGCAAACTGCCGTCTTTGCCGTACGGCACCGCGGAGCTGCTCAACGGCACCACCCACCTCGGCAGCGTCATCCAGTACTCCTGCACCACCAACTTCCGGCTCGTGGGCCCCGTCAGGAGGGTCTGCACCGAGGAGTATACTTGGAGCGACGCCTCGCCGCGGTGTGAAGGTGAGTACTGGGAGACTAGGATTTATTGGATTAGGATTGAATTGGGTCGGGGTAGAGTTGTGGTTTTGATGCGAATAATCTTCGGCGGTAGTTGCAAGAGTGTTTTGTGACTACCCCCAAATGGAAGCGCACTTACCACCACAGTATTCCGGTGCCCCTAGCATTTTTTATATCACTCGGATAGTGGTAGAGAAAAGTGTTCCATGACCAGAAACGACTGTATTCGAACCCAAGGGTTCCATGACCAGAAATGACAGTATTTGAGCACTTTTTTTTTGCTCCCATCGCATACGAAATGGGCGCCCTCCGGTAGCGGTTCGGAGAGAGGAGGTGAACTCTCATGAGTACCAGCCGGCCGGCCGGACTGGTTATGCACGACTCGCCAAAAAAAGAGACCTAAGGTGATGGAATTAAAGATAAAAATGTAAACACACAACTGTCAATGTCAAAGAGACTATCCAGGGGTTTAAAACTTTTTTTACCAAAAGTATTTATTTACCAAATGGTTATGCATCACGCACAATTTTCAGTGTACTTTACAATGACTGGTAAATTTCCGATAAAGAAACAAATTTATCAAAAACTAGTCAAACAATTTATTAGTCCTAGAACACTAGTTAAAAAACTCCAATATAGGAAAAAAGTGGCCGCCATTTTGAATCTTGTATAATTTTATGTATTATTATTTGAGAAAATCAGTATATATTTCTCGGTGTCGGTCAATCCCTCACTTTTCGGGCCTTAGCAAAGTACTGTAACAACGAGCCAAATGTTTAGAATTTCACACTATTACCAGTGGTATAAATAAAAACTACACATATTTTATTGAAACAGCACAAATACGTAACAAAAAAAAACATTGTTCCCTATTTAATTCAGTAAAGTATTTTATGAAGTAGATATTCATGCGATTTTAAACCGCATTTGAATGTAATAATTTTAATCACTATTTCAATGATTTTAAATAATCTACCATTTGGGTTATTTTTTGTGTAGTTGCAACCCATTTGTTTACATTTTTTATCATTAATTCGATCTCACGCCTACATGCTAAACACCCACTGGGACCTGTAGCCGGGAAGGCTTTTCAGGTTTCCTCGGAAGCGACACCCCGTTGGGGCGGGGTGCGCACGTGTTTAATTATACTTAAGTACAGTAGACCTTCACTATAACGTCACAACACCCGCGTTACAGCGTTATAACAAGTGGCACGTGGGCGACCCTACCAATTCATCATAACAGCCCGTAACAGTCCACTGCTGGATTTAGGGCCTCTCCCACAAAAGGGGAGGTTATTGCCATAATCTCCACGCTTGGCAGGCGGGTTGGAGATCGCAGTGTTTAAATATAACAATGGAAAATGCTGCTGCCCATTTTCCAGACTACGGAGACTATTGATCTTTTGCCTCGAAAACATTAGTCGCCTTGTACGACACCCACGTGTGTAAGGGGTTGGTGCTATTCTACTCTGCCGGACACCACACGGCCACCCTACCAATTACACACTACCAATTACAATAAAGAACTCGAATTTTGTATATCTACGTCTAACATATTTCATATACTTTTAATACTTGTACGCATGAAAATAATAATAAAGAACACATGTATATAACATGTCTAATCGGAAAGGCGGGCGGGCGGTCGTAGTCACCCACGTCAGAAGAATTCACATTATAACGAGCCGCCTTATAACGAGGGTCCACTGTACTTTGTAACCCCGAAAAACCTTACTCTGACCACCCACCTCTCCCCAGAAATCCGCTGCCCCGAGCCCATAGTCGCCGAGAACAGCATAGTGTCCGTCACCGGCAACGACCGCATGCACGGACGCACGCTCATCCGCACGAACGCGCGCTCGCACGCAGGTGGCACGTATCGCATCGGGGCGCTCGTCAAGTACCGCTGCGAGAGAGGTTACAAGGTGCAGGGAGAGAGCCTGTCAACGTGCGAAGACAGCGGCCAGTGGAGCGGAGTCACGCCGAAGTGTATCTGTGAGTTGGGCTTTGGTTTTTAATACAACGACCGTATGCACGGACGCACGCTCGTTCGCACGATCGCGGGCGGCACGTACCGCATCGGGGCGCTCGTCAAGTACCGCTGCGAGAGAGGTTACAAAGTGCAGGGAGAGAGCTTCTCCAGAGGGCCTCTCTCGTCTGTCGACTTGTGAAGACAGCGGCCAGTAGAGCGGGGTCCGCCGAAGTGTATCTGTGAGTTGGGTTTGGGTTTCCGGTGAAGGTGAGTAGTGTAGCTGGTGTTTAGTAAAGAGTGCAGCTGGTGGAAACCGGGGACTTTCTGTATAATGTCATACTAAAGTACGTTTTAATGTTATACAAAAAGTTTGTAAAGACAGTGCAATGAGCGGTCCCGGTTATACAACAAACATTTACGCATACAAACTCCACTTTAGAAAATTAATTATTTCCATGCTATTATGTCGAAATTAAAATTTTTCTTATTACAATTTAAATGAATACGCATTTGCACACCCAAACTTCACTTCACAAAATAATTATTTTTGTGCTCTAATAATGGAAAGTATTTTGTTTTAATAATTTTTAAATAGGTATAGTTTAATCACACCCACAAGTTAATGTTGTCTAACTAACAATCGACTGCTTTAGTCCATTTAACAGAATTCATTACAAAAGCCTTTGATAAAACCCCTACGATAACATAACTATGTTATTGGAGACTTCTTCGTTATATTCGGAAACAAGTAGCGACCGGCACAACATAGGAAAGCGGACAAAATCGTGATGAAAGGACGAGAAACATCTGTAACACCGCGCGTAATTCTTGTGTATTTTCAGCCCTCGACAAAAAAAATAAGGTGTTATGTTTTTATTATTATTATTATGTTATTATGTAACTCTAAAGAGTTTCGTCCCTCCCCCAGACGTGGACTGCGGCAACCCCGGCCGGCTGGAGAACGGCAAAGTGACCCTGGCCACCAACGCGACCTACTACGGCGCGGCGGCGCTGTACGAGTGCGACCGCCACTGGGAGCTGGACGGCGTCTCGCGGCGGCTCTGCCAGGACAACGGCACCTGGAGCTCGGAGCCGCCGCTTTGCAAAGGTATGGGTGGAGGGTACTCTATGCTACTCAGTGGCAGAACAAACAGACCGCCTGTTGTAGAGGTTACTATCGGTTTTAAGACTTTCGTGGTTATTCACTACACATATCGGGTTTGCTACCACGGTTAGTACTGTTGCATGCAACTGCGTCGAAATATCGAGGTAAAAATAATACAGACCGTGGCAATAATATATGTAGTAAAAATGAGGTTACTATCGCCTATCGTATGTATCTTCGCAAGCCATGGACCACCTCGTCTCATGCTCGGCGTGTCCTAAAACTTGCACAATGGAGGCCTTGTTAGAGGCCAGTCCAAATGTTGCATGCGTCGCCGAATACTGGGCGAATAAAGTGTAAGGGGGAGTTGAGTCCATCGACTCGATAAGAAGAAAAAGATCGGCCATAACATATACGATTCATGCACTTAGGTTACATAGTAACAAAATGCAGAACTGATATTGTGTTGTCGCTGGGAGGACCAAGTTATTATCCTTCAAACCGTACAACAATGAACGCATTGTAGCTCAGCGGAATAAGTAGATAAGGTACCACCCGTACTCAGGTATTTTTAGATTGTCCATAAAATTATGGCCACCGTAGTGTGAAATGTGTGACCAATTGAAAATGCTAGAATTCTGTAAAAATTTAGATAATTTAATTAAAAATTTCGGTATATCGAAAATAAATTATAAATATTAATAAAAAATTATTATTGTTCGATGTAGCCATGACGCAGATAACAGCATTGAGTCTGTTCCGAAGAAATTCGTAAACAAAATCGAAACGATCTCTTGAAAAACCTGAACACCTGCTTTCCGTCCACAGAAATCACATGCCCAGACCCCTCAATCCAGGCGAAGGGCAGCACCGGGCTGGTGGTGGCCACCTCCTCGGTGAGCATCGGCGGCGAGGCGCACTACCGCTGCGAGCGCGGGTACACCATCAAAGGGAACCAGACGCGGCACTGCCTGCCGCGCGGCGCCTGGGGCGGATCGCCGCCCGTCTGTTTCCGTGAGTCACCTTGCTACCAGCAGTTCTTATTCCAGTTATCGAGAATATGTGTAGTTAGTGAGGAGCGGTGCCCCCTAACACATGCTACGCCTATAAGGAGACAACAATCACTGATCTGTCTGTGTAAATTTTTGAAAGCAATAAATATCAATTAAAAATAAAATTAAAAAGTCCAGCGAAAATGATAGCTGAAGAAATGGAACTCTACGATGGATGGATAAACTATCGCTGCTTTACGTGCGAGATGAAGTGACGCTTTGTATTTTGATGTGATCAACCCGGTGGAAAAGTTTTGTTCGTACTATATTTTTTTGACTTACAGGCCGACAAAATACGACCGTAATTTTGTAACTCGAATCTGACAGAGTTTCGGTCGCGCTGCATTTGGTCACAAAATATACTCGTGTGGCGCCAGCCTCAATGTCTTCCCTAAAATTCGTAGCATACGTCACTTGAATTACGTATAGTACTTACTTGAGCATGTAGTCCGGTATCGAGTTATACGTGTACTTGTTAAACTCCATCAACATCTCTGCCGTATTTGTGGCGCCTGCAACCTTCTCTGCCGTCTAACTTACAACTAGTAACAGACATTCCGTTTTGGCCGGAGCCAACCAATTGTCAGTTGCAGTTGATACTAATCTTTACGTAGTATACAATAAAGTCGCTTTTGGGTGCGGGTGACGTGGTCGGACGTCCAACCAAGGTCGGCTCGCCCGCGCATTCGAGTTAATCCAAAAGCAACTTTATTTCGTACACCATACGGATTAGTATTGACTACAACTGACGGTTGGTCGGCTCCAGCCAAATCAGAGCGTCTATTCCTAGTTAACGACCTTCACTATACTGCCGCCGGTCTCGTAGGAGACCCATCCTATTGCATCGAGCACACACAAACCCCTGACACAAATCGTGTTCCTAACAACTGTATCTTCCACAGCCATCGACTGCAAATCACCAAGCACGATCGAGAACGGGCGAATCATCGTGTCCAACGGCTCTACGCTCTTCGGCAGCTCCGTGGAGTACCACTGCCTTCCGCAGTTCCAGCGAGTGGGGCCGTTCCTTCGCAAGTGCATGGACGACGGCCATTGGTCCGGGGAAGAGCCCAGTTGCGAGGTGGCCACCAATGAGGCAGCGGATGGGGGAGCGTTGCCGCTCAGCGTCGGCGTCGGCTGCGGAGTAGTGCTCTTCCTGCTGATGCTGCTCGGGGTCATCTATTTGAGACTGTGAGTTGGACTGTTGCTATTTGTTTTTTTTTGTAGTAGTAGCCTAGCGTAAGATTTGCGGGTTTTACTTTGACGTAAAAACCGTAAATCTTTATACCTTTTGAAAAAACGTAAAAGCTACATCCAAACGAATAATTGAAGGTGAGGAATATTTGATACGTGCCTGTGCAATAGAACCTCTACATGAGGACAAGAAAAAACCAAACTCTCGAGTTTTATAATATCAGTTTTGTAATTAATACTCACCTCTCAACAGCCGCAAAGCAACACCAGTCAAGAACACCGAGAACGTAGAGGGCGCTGAGCGCAAAGAAGACCAGAACGCGGCGGTGATGAGCTACGCGACACTGCACGACGCCAACGGGCGGAATCAGTACGACAACGTGACTGACAACTTGTACGATTCGCCGTACAGCGAACAGGTGGCCGACAATGCGGCGTACGGACGAAGAGGAGATTCGGACTCGGCGTACGAGCCCGAGCCGACCGGCCCTAGCGCGGTGGTCACCATCAACGGAGTCGCAGTGCGCTGAGCTTCCTAGCTGAAGCCAACCGGCGCCAAGGACCACCCACATTAGATAACCAAAAATGTAAAGGTTTTTGTTCCGACTCATACGCCCATGTGTCATATGACGTAGTCGTAATTACCTACTATGTAAAATTCATGTTTTAATCTACCCCCAAAACAGCGCACCAATAGCGCGACCACAATCGTTGAGAAAATTCAGCCCCAGGCTGGTTGCCCAGGCTGTCATCGCCGATGTAGTAACAGATCAAAACTTACCATATGTTACGTTGAGGTGACCAACCCTTACTAGGTATAAAACCAAAGATGTAAATGTGTTGGAATTGTATAAAAATATTATTATTTATATAATTTTTAAGATGGCCACTATGGCCGCTATAGTAGTTCTCGAAATTTAAATTCGTCTTAGAGTAATGCAAATATTTTCAGGATACAAAATGAAAGCATTAGTTAATGAAATGAAATATATTTAATACTGTATGCCGCCGTATTATTTAGATTAAATACGATTTTGATGCCAAAATAATACCGCTACTGCTTGGAATTACAGTAATTATTCAATAAGATTTTTAAGCATAGATGTTAAATATTTCGTTCCTTCGGACATGAAAATCGTTCATTGAATATATGTGTATGTATTTCTCTTGTCAAGTCCCTTTATATTGTAAATATTAGCATAATATTATTTGTAAGCTAAAAATTAATAAAAACATTGTGTAATGTTGGTTCTCATAATTATGTTCTTTTACTTCATTTCTTCAGTATTCGAATCTCACTTAGGATTCGTAGTTTAAATTGTCATTTACGAATTTTATTTGTGCTTGATTGTGATTATACCTAAGTTATAAGTGTTCATTTTGTATGTCAATTCTTACCTACAATTATTTTTGTTACTATTTTTAATACTAGTTTATTACAACGTATTATATGAATTCTCGGAAAGGTTTGTTTCATTCTAATCCTAATTGTATAGGTAAGTATAAAAATAAAGGTAAATATTATCAACTCACTTTATTCGTATAAAATTGACAAGACACCAAGACAACGATAGCTTTGTAACACAAAATAATAATTTTTTATCTTTGCAGTATTGAAGAATATTCCATACATTTTAATATTATATAATATAGTTACGTAATAGAATCCCATAATGTCATGATAGTTTTATAATGGGTTATAACTTTATTGACTATTTTTATGTCTTCCTTCGTATTTGTTGACATGATTATTTAAAAATACCGTGATTTGGCGTTAAAAAGGTGTATCCCAAAGTATTGAACACATTTATAACAAAAAAACATTAATAGTTGATTTTACTCAATTTAGTAGGAGGGTTCAACTAAGGCTTCAACTTATTTCATGCTAGAGTAAAGATATTACCTATATTATATAAAATTTGGGGACTATTCAATATTATAAAACGTCAGTACATACAACATTCTAATATAGATGAATTAAAAGATCATCGAGAATATTTTATCTAAAGATACTAATAAATTTATCATAAATATGATACACTATACAATTTGATATGCTATATAAACCACTACATGTAAGTAGGCCATTTGTGTACACATTATCCTATACTTGACATCATATATGGCCTATGAGGATTGTAATATATGTAGGCAAAGACATACATACAAATAATGTCTTGAACTTGACGAGCTCATTTATTGTCTATCAAATAGAATGGACACGACAGAGTCAGTGACACTTTTCTAACAAGCGACACACAGTCGCTTGTTATGAAAATCTATCTTAACTCGTTATGTAAATAAATTATTCCTCATTTATCTAAAAAAAGAAAAAAATTCAACAACATTATCAGACTATTATTCATCTCTTGTCAACAACAAATAAGGTAGTTAATAATTCAAAAATAATAATTTTGCATTTGGTCATAAATTATCCAATTTTATTTCGCGAAACTTTGGTTATGGCTTGATGTCTGATTGACATGAAGCCGTGCCAACGTGGGCGTGGCACTTTATGAATCAGATCAAGAAAAGGTGACGTCCTGATTGCTCTCAATGCTTAGGACGTACACGCACCGAATTGGTCCATACACGCTTATTATAATGAAGAATATTTTATTTAACTGTCTAACGCTAGGTTATAAAAAACCTAAGTTATGATATAACGTACAGACTACAGTAAACGCGGGTAAAATGTTGATATAAATTAATATTTTACGACATCTAATATAATTTAGACTATAAAGCAACGGTCATCTGGAAGCCCAACCGCAATTCTTGAACTAAAATCCACAACAAATAATTCGCTAAAGGCACACAACAGTCATTGCTATTGGTGTAATGAATGCCACGTTTTAATATGTATAAAGGCACCATGGGAAACGTCATTGGTAACGAAAAACAAATAAACAAAAAAAAACAAAAGTAAATTAATGCAGAGATTTACTTTATTTATAACTCGTACTTTTCGAAATAAATAAAAACTTTAATAAACAATTTTAAAGACTGCTAAGTAAAATGCTACAAACAAAAAAGTATCTGAAGCCTATCTTAAAATTTAACACATGAAATTTGACAAATGTACAGAGCTCTAGTTCAATACATAATATTCAACTTTGCAATTAATTGTAACGTATAAATGACGCCAATAAATTAAATAATACTATAATATCGCATGTCTACAGATTGACACATAATAACTTCATACTTTCAAAGTCAATTACTCATAACAGGATCGTATTATTAATACATTAACAACGACGATCGCAGTGAACTATTGTGTATACTATTCATAATATGTATTTTGGGCGCAGAATATGAACATTTCGATGATAGGTTCCTCATTATGAAATCTAACAAAGTTTTAAAACAAACCAATTAGGAAATACAGTATACATTGAAAAATGGCCGCATTAAATGTCATTATCACATTCACATAATATAATTGTTGTCACAATGCACATTTTCGTGTAAAGTTAATCACTCAGCTTGTAAGGCCGAATAGGCCGCGCATGCCATCTCGACGAAAGTTCATCACTTAGGTCATGAATACGTATTATTTACGGATTCACTATACAGGTGTCTCACTGCCGTCGGACACGAAGGGAAGTACTGAGCCCAGCATTTTCGAAGACGACAGTCTGTGAGCACTTCATTAAAGATACAAGACAACCCCACAAATGCGGACTCTTTAAGTGTCGAGCCGCGTCTCTGTTTGTTGCGATTCATTACTTAAAAAATAAACGATCGCACCAAACAATACAGGACGATTTCATAATGAAAATTCAAACATACTTTTATTTAAAAAATATACTTTACATAGAGTACTTTCCCTCGAAGTGCCATTGGCTTTAAGACGCCAAGTATAGGATCCGAAAGTTATGCGACTAGAGAGGCATCTCTGTGAAGAATTTTATCCTGGAGAAAAATGTTGCGTAGCCAATGTGGGCCCCTTTCCAAGAAACCACTCTGCAGCACTGAATTTCATGAGCATTTTTTGCAAAGTGCTTGTCAAATCTACATTTACTATGATCCATTTTTAAAAACATCTACACTCACATATAGATAACATACAGTTTGTACGTAAGTTTAAAAATTGAATAATCTCAAAGTCAATTAAATTCTTTACATATCCATATTAAACACCGTAAGTAAAATTATATATATAATTATATTAAAACTAATAAGGCTGAATAATGTCAAGATTTGCGTTAATAATAAAATATACAAGAATTATAATCTACAAGTACTAATGCGAGATACTCAATTATTGAGTACTATCAACGGGTTATCCACTAATATTATATGGAAATATAAGAATATGGAAGGGATAAATATTTTTGAAGAACGCAGTGAAGAGTGCTTCGTGGAATAGGGCCCTAGTTTATAATAATAAAAGTCTTGGAAAAGATAAAATGCTGTAAATAGTAACATAAAACATTACATTGTATAAAAGTCAAGACGAAAAGTCGAGCAAAGTTGGGTAACAAGAAAGGAGGTGACGCGTACGCAGCTCCAATTCCCGAAGAATATAGGAGAATATTTTGAGAAACGAGAATGAATAGATAAACATGGTAATCAATACCCGGTGCCCACATTTTTAACATTAGTAATTCGAGATACAAATACACAACTAATGAAGTAGACACAGCATGGGCGCAGCATCACGCGATTCCGTTTCGCTAGAGGTTCAATAAAACCTAATTTTCTTTATACAACTTTCGTTAAAAATATATAAAATATAAACACAAATGACACCCCTATTGGACTGTTCACAGACATAAGGAAAGAACATTTTCCTGGTACGCATTTAAAAATTGGCCAAAACACTGATTAACATTAAAGTTTACGCAAGTATTGTTACCGGCCTAGTAACTATCAAAAGCAACAATTATTTATCCAACGCATTGTTTGGTATAAAATAAATAATAATAATAATTATAATTGTATTGTAAAATTCTTCTTATCGTTCACCGTCACAATGGTTGCCGATTCGTGGCGTCGTTGCTGTGCAGAGTCCTTTCCGTATTAACATGTTTTTCCGTCACATTTTGTTATCACCCTAAGTACATCAGGGCAAAGAAATAAGTACAAGTCAAACCGAATACTTCTTTAATATATAAAATGTTAATAGCTACGTGGTTTTTGAGGATCGTTCGGCCGTTCGGAGCCACACTAAACTAAATACGAATAATACACTTATCTTCTCATTCTGTATCGCGACCTAAATGAAGTACTCTTCAATAAAATCGATCCAGCGACCAACTAAAAGCGTGGATATCGATAAATATGTAACACTTTATAAATTAAAATACAGGAAGCGATGGCAAGAGCCAGAGCTCTTCACTTGAGACTTATATGGCTTCTGGGTAGCAGACACTCGCGTCTATCAAAATAGTATTTTAACAAGAAAACGGCTCTATACAACTATGTCGTAATATTATATAGGAAATATACATAAATGTGTGTTACTACGGTAGGTCTAATGTCTCAGGATTCACTTGGACAGTTTACTTATCACTCTGATTAGCGCCCCATTCTCGTCCTTCAACCGCTGGTTCTCGGCCTGCAGCGCTTGCTGGTACTGCAACGGAAACCGAACATCTCAATGTCAACTCCTCATGGAACACCAACACGAAAATGTGACAATAATTGTATTATGACTTCCATTATAGTGTAAATAATTTTAGGGCAACGGTATGTACAGATTGCAAGAGCACTAGCAATCACGAGGTTTTTCATTAAATTACCTTATGTCAATAAGATAGTCACAAAAATAAGCGGGTACGGTTAGACTGTGCTCAGAGAAGCAATTTCTAAGTTTTCATTCATTTTATTGAACATATCTTTACTTAATATCTAATTACAAGACCGTCAATTTAAAAAAGTTTTTGACAACTTCAAAAAAATTAAATTTTGCAATGCCAATTTCAGCCTTATGGAGCGAATAAAGTTGGTATTCGATCGCTTTCATCCTCAATGAATTATGAAGACCACACGCCAACACTGATTACTCACGAGAGGATTTTTGTTGCCCCACAATTAATTTCACTATTTCAGGATGTTGTTTTATTCTTATGAATAGTTGCTTTGAGGCAAATGTGTTTGTTTCCCAAGCTTTGCACACTAGATCCCAGTATACAATTAAATTACGCACCATCGGGAGTGCGTTTAAGAAATTGAAAATAATGGCATATAAACTACCGTCGCTTGGTTACTACAACTACGATTTTTTTAACAAAAGGCTTTTAATACTAAATATGTACAGGATACTAATTTCGAATGTGTTAATACTAACCTAAAGGCGTTTAGTAAATAACTGAAGTGTGTAGTTAGAGGAATATCATAAAAACAATTGGAAAATTAACACCATTGTTGCAATACTATAAATTGACGGAACGTATATGCTTATTTACACATTATGTCTTAACATAAACGATTGCTTTGCACTTCGCCCAAACATTGCGTTACGGACATTAACATGGCATGCAGCACACTCTAGCCAATACATAATTCACAGCATTGTGTTTCAGCCAGATCTAAGATGGCATATCAAAGGGGATAAACGTCTAAAACGTACACAGAGGGTCTCAATCACAAACACTCTCAAGTAAAAAGTTCAAATTGTATTTTATGTGCGTAACGTCCAACCCAAAATAACCAATCTTTTTAAAAAAAAAAAGCAGACGATTCTTTTTGACTCCTGCGTGGCGAGATGGGGGGATGTGTCAAAGGAAAATAGTACGAGAAGTATAACTTTATCTCTGTGATCATGGTCATCACTCAAGGAAATGTCATTCTTTAGGGTCAATTCAGTACATGCGGAAAAATGCTCGCGATGTTCAAGCATATTCTTGGCCGCCATTCACACCTAGCGCAAATCGCTCGCGGATACTTGAACACTTTCCGTAAGCACTAAGTTTCTTGTATACGCTCGCTTCCGAATGCCTGTCTCTTCTATCTCTAGCAACTTACCACGAGTGTGAAAGAGATAGGTAGCGAACGCGCGCGTTCGTTTATCTTCGAACACGCTTGAGCAATCGCGCGAACGCTTGTACAAGTTCGCGCGGTCGCGAAGAGGATATTCTAGAAGACTGCTGTCCGCTGGATCAAATTTTACTGTTGTATACTATCTGCACCTCTTGAACCTAATAAGGCTGATATTTAATTACCAAATAAAAAATGCTCGAGCATTTTTCATCCTGATCTGAATTGACCCTTACTGGTGCCGCTGTCACTTTTGTGCGGCTGTTGTAATATAAAAGAAAATCTATACTTTATGACAGGTGCCACAGAGATTAAGCTACATTTTCTGAACCATATAGTACGCTTAAATGTTGCAAATTCGCGCGGCAAGTGACGGCGCGGTGACATTCAACACCTGGGTGGCTATAGTGCTCTATAAAATCTGGTAAAACACAATCCGTTATCGGCCCGTATACGCTCAGTGCGCGTGGTGTGCGTAGACGCGCCGGTCGCAAGTTAGAGACGGTTCAAAGCATGCTGGCCATCATAGCACACGGTTAATGTTATTATTCATTGTGGGGCGACGCGACAAATGACAAGGCGGCGCGCGGCGCGGGGCGGCAAGTATTGCCAGGACTTGGCAGTTGGCGGGCCTCGACATTCGTTACACTCTATCGCAAATTCTTCTCCAATATGGAGACTTACTATTTCCAAGTCAAACATCTGTCCCGTAGGGAAGATTTTTGATATAATTACGATGTTCGTCTCACCTTGGTTACTAGTCGGCTATGCCATAGACGTACACCGTTCAAAATTTAGCTAAATGTAGCTTCAATTTGATTAGAACTACATTTTGTTTTACCATGAATTAGAACAACATAAAATTAAGGCAGCGGTGGGTTGTATGTGCCATCGGAAGACTTGAATATTGAGCAACCTTTACACATAGGAAAATGTACCCACGGATATATATCTGTTGGACATAAATCCTTGGGTAAAACAGCTTCCTACGTATAACACCGCAACATTACATGCAGGTTGCTCAACATTAAAATCTGCTGACTGCATATCAGACATTGAAGAGTTGGTCGAGGTGTGTCCAAGCAATACTATGGGGCCAGCGAGGCCCGCCGCCGCCGCGCGCGCTCGTCCACAACACGGTTACCTATTTGGCGGCAGAGTTGGTCAATTTGCTCACGACTCTGGTAAGGGCTCGATTCTCGGCCCTCAATCTTTCGTTCTCCGCTTTTAGCTTTTGCAATTGCTACAAAACGAACAATTACAACTCGTCAATATAAAGGCGAACTCGCTACCCTGACGGCGTAAACTCTGACCTATTCTTTTAACATTCGAACTAAAACAGAAACGCAAATCAAATTCACATACTGTGTTGTGTTTTACAGTGTTCGGTCGCGCGCGAAAGCGAATAAATGGGGTGTTACCTTCAGTTCCTCTTCCATTTCTGATAACTTCCTTTCCATGGCGCGCTTTTCCCGCTTCTCAATTTCAGATAACGAATTCTGATTCTGGAAAGAACAAAGAAACGTTCGTTAAGAGGTATATATACTGTGTTTATGAAAGGTAGAGGCGGTCGCCACTGAAGTAGAGCCAAGTCTAATTACTTCGCATTTTGGGTAATTTAAAATCGCATTTGCATGAATGAACAACATATAAAGGACGACACTGAGCCAATTTTCAAAGTCCAAAAGTAATTTAATTATAGTACAACGCGTGGGTGGCAATTACTCAAAGAAAAAATCACACTGAAAGTACGTCGAGGAAACTGAATATTTGACAAGTTGATAAAGACTGAAATATGTAATTAGGCGGTGTTCCTCGTAATAAAACGGACAAATGAAAAAATTATAGTATAATAGCGACCTGTCCCGGCTTCGCAATGTTTTTCTCCGGGTTACTATATTATACATATAAATCTTCCGGAAGAAACTCTCTAATATAGTGAAAACCGCATTAAAATCCTTTGCCTAGTTTAAAAGATCTAAGCGTACATATTTATTTATTTATTTCCATACAGTTTTACAGCAATAAAATTTAGTTAAATAGCGGGACAGACGGCGGGGAGCCACTTTGTTGTATACTACGTATAGATTACATCAGATAGCTACTATGATATTGTTTTTATTGCATACTTAACACAACTAAAATATAAGAAACAACTCAAAGAAAAACTGCTTGTCTTTGGCCACATCCAGAGTATAACTTACAGATTTAACAAAATTAATTTTTCAAATGGTAATGAAGACGAAGAAAATTTCTTAATAAATTTAGACTCTGTCTAAACAAGTCAAAAAATAAATTAGAAGGTTGATTGAAATCAACAAGTAAGCAACCTGATTTTGAATAATGAAGACGTATTTTAGCTATTATCTTGTTGTATACAGACGGACGCCTTCATTATTCAATCGACCAATCTTATAATTTCTTAAGTCGCTTGACTTTTTACACAGAGTCAGCAATGCAGCTGGAAGACTCCAAGACATGTTAACACTGTGACAAGAAAAAAAAGTAAAAGCAAATCATTGTTGATTGTCCGTAGCATTCGCACAGATTTCGCACAGCTTTCTCGCATAATAGTACGCTTTTTAGAGGCGAATGTCGCAACGCAAGGGCGCGGGGCCGGCGTTAATCTCCAGTCACCGAGCGAGATTTACGACGCACGACGAGAATAGCTCATTCACCCGCCCGCCGTCTAATCTTGGGAAATTAAAAAGGACCGCATACGTACAGTCTCTCGCGCACACGTGGCATTCGGAAATCGGGGCTATTTCGCTATAATATACGACTCGATAATATGGGTCAGTGACTCGATTTAGGATTGGGATTTTGTTGGAATCCATGCATGTGATATGTGACATCCATAGGCAGCGGTGACTGCTTACCATCAGGCAGGCCGTAAGCTTGTTTGCCACATTAGTTCCATAAAAAAATGAATGGGCATAGGTTGAGAGGATATATCCGACAAAACGTAAATACATATTCGCAGTCAAGGCTAATATTAATTTGGATTTACAGTTATACATACATAATTAGCTCTACGCCTTTTTATCGTGGGATTAGGCAGAAAACACATTGTTCATTATTACAGTTATTGTTATGCGTATAAATTACTTTTTCACATTTATGTGGTAATTAAAAGTAGATTGTCTAATTTTGTGACTCAATCTCTGTAATAAGTAGGCTCCTTAAGGCCAGGACCGTTCAAAGTATTTGTATTTTTTATTTTATTAAAAATCTATCCCTTAAATAAAAGTTATATTCGGTGATACTTTTATTTTAGTTATGGATCTACATATTTGTATTAAATAAATTGTAATCGAAAGTGTAAATTCTGAGATCTAAGCAATTAAATCTAATATATATAGGGTGGCGTTTAAAATTTAATTTTTGCAATACGATAAATATTTCCAAAATCTATTCGGTGTTACTTTTAGTGTAGTTCTTTAGCTATGCTTTATATATTTTAGGTTGAAATTACGGCATGTCACACCAAATCGGGACGTTTAAATATCATTCGTCTCGATGAAATGTAAGCGATGCCCGTCTTAATACTAATTCCAACAACTGTTCATAATGAACTTGCGCGCGCGCATACATAACATAATTACTCGCGCAACCTCGGTCCGTAGCAACCGCGTATACTAGTCGCTGACGGCCGAGCGTCGTTTACAAATACGCCCGCAAGTTCGTACACAGGAATACAAAGTGTAAGCACCAGGGAGGAAAGGGAACCATTAACACGTTCACAGTCCTAGCTCGCGCCAAAACTGGATGTTAGGTCACGCGGTGCACACTACTTCCGGCTGTTGTTTTTAAGTTGAACTTTCAAGGTAGTTTAAGGTATTTGTATGATGGGACTATCACAGGTCATAACAGGCCAATGTAGGACTTAGGGCCTCTCCCACGAAAGAGACTGTAGATATTTTGCATCTAAAACATAAGTCGCCTTGTATCACACCCACGAGTGTAAGGGGTTGGTGCTATTCTCGGACACCACACGGCTGATGATGACGATTGATGACGATGACAGGACTATGGAACTAGTGATAGAGTTAAAAGGAATCCATAATAGCGTTTAAATGATAGATGTTAAAGGCTAATCATCAGTACCCTGCACACAGTAAGATAACAATAAAGAAGTGTAAATGCGCAGATGCATAGTTCAGTGCCACCGGTTCATTGGAACAAGATGTGTCACTGCGTCATAAGCCTGAACGTTCGCAGTGCTATTTCTCGGAATCAAAAGCCATCCATCGAATACCGACGCTGTGCTCGGATTGTATGCTTATTATCCTCAAATGTGGCTAGTAAGTCGAGCTTGTAACAAATAAAACTAAAATACTCGTGGTAAAAAGCCCGGGTAGGTATCATCATGTTGTATCTGTCGATGTCCCTTTTAAGATTTGAAGGTCCAAGGCGCAGTACAATTAAAGGCCAAAAACATATCCACAAAATAAACATTTATACAACTTGAATACACCTTTCATAGCGAGAAATACGATATAAAATCTTATTACAGAATACTGGGTCGTGCCTACAATACACAGTTCGTTCTAAACTAGTTTCCGCTTTTCACCCGAATCAGATCCACCTACTTATGAGCATTCATGTAATATTAATTTTGAAACACATTCTGCCTCTTTACGTCAATCAACGGATCTTGGGTCAGTTTGGCTATGTGTAACCGAGGCAATTATACGATTTAAAAAAATCAAATTTCAACAATTTTGGCTCATGTGTGTATGTTTTCTTCACACTGACATAATGTGACAGCTCTTGTCTCATTGAAACAGATAATTTTTCATCGCTCACCGCCTACATACGCAACTCTTACTAAACTTTCTCGGTGGAATATATCCCTAAAGACCTACCATTAGCGTAGCAAGGTTGAGTGTAGGAGTACACGTGGACCTGCCACTTTCGTAGCTCGGTCGGGTACAGGGGTATAGTACGCATGGATGAACCAGCGACGTAGCTCGGTGGGGACATACCGATTGCGTGGCTCACTTGGACCTGCTTAGCTAGCCAATTTGCGTAGCTCGGTGGAGTGTAGGGGTACATACACATGGACCAACCACTAGCGTCTCTCGGTCGAGTGTAAGTAGACGAACCATTTGCGTGGTGCGTTGGAGTTGGAGTGTGTAGTAGTGCTGGTGTGTGGTGTAGGGGTACACACATGGACAACCGCTCGCACGCCTCTGTCGATTGAGGGGGTACATCAGACGTAGACTTACCACTTGCGTGAGTTTGGCGATGGTGGCCCTCGCGTCCCGCAGCTGCTGCTCGGAAGTGGAGAGTAAGGCTCGCAGGCGACGGACCTCGCCCTGCGACGCCTCGTACAGCGCTTTGTAGTCGCGCTCCTCGCCGTCCTCCGTGCGCTCGCTGCCCGACTGCAATACAACAAACACGATGGTGTCAACAAATTATACATGGTAATGGTAGTCTGGCCATCGCGTAAGGTTGAAAATACTACTAGTGTAAAACAGGGAATGAACACGGGTAAAGGTAACATGGGTGATGCCACTCGTACTGCAAAAGTCCATAGGCTGCGGTGACTGCTTACCATCAGGCAGGTCGTAAGCTTGTTTGCCATATTTGTGGTATAAAAAAAATTATCATGACATTGTCTGGCTATTGTGTAAGGTTGAGAATATTACTAGAATGTAAAACATAATGAATGAACACGGGTAAAGGTAGCACGCGCTGAGCGAAGCAATGCTTAAAAATATTGTTTATTATTGTTTAACGCTCGATTTCAATATTCAACGAACCGTCATCGGTAAAAATATCGAGCCGCCGCTCGTTTTGTAACTAGTTAGTAGACAGTAGAATATCAGTCGATCTAGTTATGGACCTATGATTGGCTCGTAGTCTTTACCAAAAACGGTTCGTTAAACGACCTGAGAGGTTTACGCCCGGTTCCAATACGGAACGAACTGTCGTCGGTAAAAATGTTGACCCGACATCGAATCAAGAAAATTATAGCTAACCAATGATTTACAGCTTTAGTTACTAGCCCGTTTCTAAAGCTGTTAACTTGATTGATTAATTTTTACAGTTAGCATTATCGTTGATATAGAAATTGGGAGTTAGTGTAACGCAGTCCCGGGTTCAATTCCCGGCCTTTATTTTTTATTTAAGTACCGGGCCTGGGTATTACTGTGTAATACATTATGTACAAGTAGTATAACAGTTATTTAGCACCAATAATATAAGTTTTGCTTAGTTTGAGTTTTATAAAATTTAGAACCAGTGTTAAGCTTGGAGTATTAAGTGAAATATGACTCATACAGCTTAACGTGGCAGAGCGGAACTACATAGCTGCATTTGATTTACAAATCTTATAATATGGCGCGATATGCTACGATGAGTAATGCAGCTGTGGCTTTAAAGCTTTATGTCCACCAGAGGTTTGGATTTACAAAGCATTAGATCCAACCCTCCAATTATTAATGCCCAATTGAATTATAATGGGACTCGATACACAAAACTCTCTATGATTATAAAGAGTGTAATCCACGAAAAAATTCGACACAAGACGTTAAGTTAGTTATCATACGATGTGAATTTGCCCCCAAGGAGCGGCGGTGGCCTAATTGTTAAGGGTTCCGTACCCCGAGGTACTGGGCTCGAACCCCAGCACCGCCACGTACCAACGACTCTTTTCTGAGTTATGTATAAAAATTAGTTGAACACTAACCGAAGCTCTTACGGTGAAGAAAAACATCGTGATAAAACCTTCACATTCAGACGACTGAATATGTAACCATGTTCCAATTTGGTCAGGTTCACGGACACGGTCACGGAGATCAGATAGTAGTCGCTCTAATGTAATTATATGAACTGCCAAATCCTGGATCATGGTCAAGGCGGACATCCAGGCCCTCGCGCGCGTGAGCACCACCGAGACATTACCCACCACAAATTTGCCCCCAAACTACTCATCAACGTGTGACGTCTACTATTGGCGTAGTCAGAATTAATTGCGAACGATAAACAGGACCTATGTAACAGTTTGATTCCGAGGTAGAAACATCCTAATACCATCCTTAGCTAATTCCAAGAGTAACATGAAAGGCTATTAGCGAACTTCGATATAAACTTTACGACTGCATTCTTACTTCCGATATACTCACAAAATAAAACATAACTTTGCAAAAACCATCGTGACGTGACCATGACGCATGCAACTGCGTCGAAATATTGAGGTAAAAACAATACTAACCGTGGTAACAAAACTAAAAATGTGTAGTGAGAGTTTAGTGAAAAACTACGAAAGTCCTAAAACCTATACTTTGCGAAATGTTAGGGCTAAACCGCACAAAGCGGAACTGCGCTGCTACAGCGAAGCGGGTCGCCAAACTATTACTTACAGGAAATCGTATAACACCTGACACATAACATGTATGCGGAACTTTGCAACAAACTAATTTTACATACTTCCTACATGATATGCCGTGCAGTCGTGATCACCAGTTGTCTAAGTGAAAACCGGGAAAAATATGAGTCATACATTTTCCCGGCAGATGTATTCCATAAGTCATACAGTATGCATAAAGTACATCTGCATTAGCTCTGTTGAAATATAAGAGGCTTTGCCATCTTTTTTTTGTGATACGAGTAACCTCAACTCTGAAAGTAATGTAACCCATCGCTTGACATTGAATTAAAAGTAATATATATTAAGCAAAATACTCAAACGTTATTTTTACTCTTCACTTAAAACAATCTATCCCAAAACTTGAGTACTACTCATCAGATATCAATATCAAATAAATTCGACAAGATTAGATAAACAATTGAGAAACTTCAGATAAACACGATGTCAGCTCAGCTAAATAAAACGGTCACTCTCTCAACTCCGCAAACAAAGAACGTCAATAAATAACCCATTTTTGCCATCAATGATGTAGATATCATAACATATTATCTTTGTCAGTTGATGCATCGAAGTGTAAATGAGTATTCTAAGTTTTAGAGCAACAAATACGTCTCGCCACAGGCACGCAAGGCAATCGTGAACATACACAGTATCCGTCGGAGGCGAGCGAGTTGAGGCTGAGGGAGCGCGAGGAGAGCGCACCGACGTCGTCGAGCGCCGTGAGCGAACGCGACTTTTCTTTGTTGAGCTGCTTCTTCCGGCGCTCGGGCCGCACCGGCGGCGCCGCGGACGCGTCCACTGGCGCTTCCGCCGCCCGCACCGCCGGCGCCGGCGGCACCGGTGCAGGAAAGTTCTTTTGACTCGCCAACAGTCTTTTATCCAACTTTTTCAACACTGGCGTCATCAAGTTCAACGAGCCCAACGTCGCACCGCTCAAGTACACACCTCCGTACCCTGAACTCGTCCCGCCGTAGATCCCCAAGTTCGACCTACCGAAACCGGCACTGTAAGGGTTGTAGTTCCTGTACGAACTGGGACTCGAGTAGCTCCCGTTCGAGTAATTGTTCGAGTAGGGGCTACTGTAGGAACCGCCGAACATGGAACCGAGCATGCTCGGCGAGGAGCCATAGTGCGTGGTGAGGCTGCGCGGCCGCGACGGCGTGTATCTATCCGGCTTCCGACTCATTCTCGGTCACATCACTCCGCGAGCGCGGCCGGACTGTGCGCAACATGAAAACACACTGACTGTTTCCCAAGTTTTAAATCTACTCAGAGAAAATATTGTAGCCGCCCACACCGACACCGCGGGACCGCGGTGACGCGGGGCTCCGCAGCGCGACGCACACGGCCGCGGGAGCATCACTGTAAATATATTGATCTCCGCGTACTATCATAACAATAAATAATGTTCGTCTAAACGAGTATCCCACGTGCAGATACATTATAATTACACACTATTATAGGATTAGATTCGGAATTAATGTATTTCTTGACACTAAAAATGTGCTGTTATTATGGTAGGCGACACGCCTCATCGATCAGTTGACGCTTCCTTCGGTATTGGCAAGTGGTGCGAAGGCCATCGGTAACCGCGCGACTCCGCCCTCACGACCAGGTACGCACACGCCACTCTAAAAATATCCGGTACCTCTCACTACAAGCGCAATACGTTATATCTAACGTAAATAAAGTGTCATGAAAACTCACCGAAGCACGGACTACAAGTAAATCTACCACATAACGGTCTCGCACAAAGATGCATTTAATTCATTGTGCAACAGCAATCTGGCGTACACGATTGCAAACAGGCGTTCAATAAATTATCGTCACTATATTAATAGTAAAGTGTATATTCTATGGTGACATAGTCCTTCGTTGGGTATAACCTGCGTTGGCGCATACGCAAAATTAACACAAATAACAAAGTACACACCTACAGTCCGTGTCCAGAGTGAGATATCCCAGACGTAAACATTATATCCACAGTTAAATCAGAGACTACCATACATTCAGTTTTTGTCTTCAGGATGCTATAAATACAATCTATTTTCAAGTTTATGCGCGATGGGTTCAGTTGCCGGTGACCCAAATACTGGTAGGGCGCTCAAATGGACTCCGTTAGAATCTCGGAATTCACGACGCCGAGTAGTTCCGTGTACAAATCCCAAAAACTAAAATACCTCTAGTTTAAAATTTGTCAAAACAATATAGGCCTGATACGAGTAAATGGCTATAACAGCGATTCTGATGAAATTTTGTAACAAGATACACTTTAACTTTGTTAAGTAGCCTTTCAACGAATTCTGCAATTCTGTAGTGGCTACTATAAGTGCGTCAATAAACATTTAATTTATACATCATCGCTGAGTTGAATAAATAAAAAACTAAAACGATTGCAACGAAAGTTTTATTCATACAGCGACAACTAAACAGTCATCATGAGTCCGCCGTGCGTCCGTGGATTAATTTCGGTATACATCAGGGCCGTTGACATCGATTGGCGAAACGCGAAAGGATCCATAAAAAATTCTATATATAGCTTAATTTGTCTTATAACTTCAGTTACAGAATTACTACCCTCAAGGCAACGTTAGTCCGATGCATCTATAAAATTCTTAAACTTAAAGAATTAATATTCAGGTAGATTCGACTAATATTTTGCGGAACTATTGGCAGTTTCAACGTGTACCTACGACGTTTGACGTCATCGGCCATGTGTATCGTCAACCACGGCTGTCATCAACGGATATACTAAAAATATTATGTTCCTACAAGAATCAATAAAGCGTCGATCGAATGGGCGCTAACGCTAATCGGGATTATATACTAGGTGGCGCACGGAAATCAAAATAAGATAAGTAAATGGAAATGCCAAGTGGGGCGCCTACTAACTATCCAGAACCTCGGCCACAACTGTGCAATAATTCTCAGGTGTCAGATACTATGGGCACCATATGTAATATCGGGTCATTCGCATGGCGCCAAAGTGACGCGCGCATAGGATTTCAATTCACTGATGCTAATTTTTAAACCGACGTCTGCTATAGGTCAGAATAAAACACACAAAGTTGACAATCCTTGCAGTTGATCTTAGCCAATAGCCAAGACACGGTTTTTTTGGCAGTAACAAGACCAAAAATAGTTCTTTAGCCCCCATTATGGTCTACCTATCATTAATGATAATTTTTCCTCACCATTTCGAAAAGAAACCGATATTTACGATTAAAAGGAATACAGTAGGTCTTTTAAGCACTAACGACTCTAAGGTAAGTGTTTTTAATTTAGAAATTAACCACCTATATTGTTCAAATAAAGTGGCAGACCGGACCACGCGGTTAATTGTGCCAATTAAATTAAAACAAAATTTAAACACCCGCGACTTCGTTGCAAACTTTAAACACCCGCGACTTTGTTGTCAGTTTACGTAAGTATAATTGAGAGATCCAAAGATCATTTCACAGTGCGAGCTTTATCCACCAAATGCGTACTTTTCACAGAGGTGAAAATAAAACTCCCAGATTCTACAACATAACATTGCAACCGAGGCGGGACGCAGCGATCGCATGCACAAGGCGAGTGGAAAGTGGCCCGCCGTTGCGTCAGTGTTCCATTATCGAAATACGCGATGAAATGGTAAACACTCGAGAGTTATATTTAAATCCGACCCTTTCGTGCCACTCGCGGTGATTGTTTGTTTATCCGGAGGGGCGCTTGGGCTCGCCGCAGCCGGTTCCTCGAAGCGATCCGACTCCGGCTTTGATGAGCCGGCCAAGTTAGCCGAGACGAGTTCGCAGTCCACCCGGAAGGAACGAACGTCAATAGACCGTGATGCAGTTCGGCGAATACTGATTGAAATTTAAAACTCCTGAACTGCCCTCTTTTATTATTGTCTTACCACTGCGCTCTCTCGCTCTCTTTCGCTCTTTTTGCGTAAATACTTTTTATAGTGTGATAGTTTTTGCCCGCGACTTCGTCCGCGTAGAATTCAGTATTACATTACGGACCCGTTCCCGAAGGAAAAACATTAAATTACGGGATATATGTTGTATGTGCCGCCTATGTGTTATTTATTATTATTGTATTATTATTCTGGGTTATTAGTTATATTACTGCCAAATTTCATCAAAATCCGTAGTATTTACGAGAATGAGTAACAAACATCCAAACACCCATCCTTTAAAAACCTTTCGCATTTGTAACATTAGTAGGTACGATTAGTCGGATAAGAGCTTGATAGACCCCTCCCGGCGCACTTATATAATACTCCATAATACTCCAGTCAATAAAGCTGTTGTAGAGTGCGGGAGCGAGTAACCAAACACTTCCTATAGAAATATGTTTAGGGTGCTTACGAAGAAATATCCTGAAAGTCCTCTCCTCTAGGAGGTGAGTCGGAGTGGACGGAGAGGTTTAAAGTTCTCACTTTTGGGTTTTTCGTCAATATCTCCAACGCATCACTGTGCGTCGCAGTGTTCTTCTACGCTTACAAAATTCTCTACAACTTTCGCCTTACACACATTTTTAAATATTGCCAACCGTTTACGACCAGTACTCTCGATTATGGCGGCAGGTAAAATACTCGTTAAAAATGTAGCATAAAGGGTACCTACAATCATAAAATTTGGCAACAAAGTTATATAGCACAAGGGGAAACGACTTAAACTATTAATTTGTTCATATTTATCATAAAAATACTATGCTAAAATAATAGGATAAAAAACTTTTCTCTACGACGCGGACGAACCGTTATGCAGATATTAGCGAAACCCCCGAAGGCGAGAACTTTAAACCTGCCCTCACCACACTCCGGCTCCAATTTCCAATTAAACGGACTTTCAAATAAAGTCGTAGTTGGTGCAACCGGGAGCTACGATGTCACAGCCAGACAAACTCTTCCAACTTATAATACCCCTCTTTGTGTTTTACCCCTCTTAGTCTACTAACTCTGAACTAACATGGATTACTGCAGAGCGGTCTAAGTAGCGTGCGTTGGCAGATATCTATATTCCGCAGTAAACTCCTATTAGATGAAGATGATGATGTATTATATTAATCATGGTGCACCGAATGGCCGACAATATGTAATATAAACCAACCCCTTGAATCACTTATATATTGTTGAAAATCATATGCGCAGTTTAAAATATGTAAGCGTACATACATACATAGACATAGATGTACCGTAACAATAGTGCATGCATCGGGCTACTCGCACAACTGTAAGAAACCCGGAAAATACCTATAAAATCCAAGATTATCATGACATCGGACATCCAATTATCGTAACATCGACATTGTCCGCCCAAAATAACAACACCAACGACTGCTTTATGTTCACAACAAAAAATAAAGTTTCCTTGAACACAAATTTTCTGTGCGAATTTAAAGCGGAAATGAAATGTTGCCAAAAATAGCCACAAGTATAGACTAATTTATGTTCGTCGAGCTTCATTTCTAGTGTGTGTAATTTTGTATTTACTATTAGCGAGTTATGAGTGGCATAAGTTTGTTATTTATGTGTCCGAACGCAAGGTCGGTGCGATACACGACGCCGCAGACGATATGTTTCTGGCAACCGCATCAACGTCCAGTCCAGGCCCTGCCACTTTCTACAGAGTGTCAGCACAGGAATGACTCTTAAAATATACGTATACTGTATCAGGAATATCGATTGTTCGAAGCTTCTGACGGTCAAAGGGTTTCGTACCGTATCGTGTGTCAATTTATCTCTATTATCGTTATTAGCCCAAGGGTAATAGAGAAAGCCATGCAATTGTTTAAAGTCGCTGATTAATGTCGGTTTGACATATTGGCTTCAATCCAGTTCTTATAAAGCGTTGTGACCGACACATTATAAATTGTGTAGCCCACTGTACAATATTTTAGAGAGTTTTCAAGGAATGCAATTTAATTATATGACCGTGATAATTAATAATCACTCACTACATGTCATTTCTGAAACCCGTTAAACAAGAACAATGTGATCTCTGTGGTTTGTTACGACGCAACGCGGTCTGTCGTACAATGTTTAATACTAAAACCGCTGAAACCATGGCATCATAGCTAATTTGAGAATAATATTTTGGGCAACGTTGTCAATTACGTACGCATAGTGTACTCAATACTGTCTAGTTGATGGGTAGTATTGGCACACAGAAAAGCGGCGAACCAATAATGTAAACTATTTGATGCATCGATCCTATCCATATTTGTGTAAGCATGAACCACGCGCGTTGTACGTCGGTCCATCAGAGCGCGTGACACCGCCCCCTTGCAAATGCACCTGCCACCGCAGTCTTTCATCGTCATCGAATAATTATCTTTCCTTACAAGTTCTTACAACTTGAAAACAAAAAAAGTTAGTTACTTCTACCAACAGTAGCCTGTCGCCTTAGTTAAAAGAGAACAACTAGAATGTTCAGTAATACAGGCCCACGAGGGATCACGACACCCATGCCAAACGCTTCGGATATGACCTCGTGCACTTACTAAAACAAGTCGAGATCAAAAATTAGTATTTAAAAAGCAGCCAGATAGATAAAGCTTTCAGCATTGACGTGGGCAAACAATGGCGGGTGTATTTTTGGCGGGCTACCCGCAGCTGTCGGGAAGGTGCGTTTGACAGATGACCGCTCAAACTGAAATATGGGTGCGCGCACGCACGTACGAACGAGCAAGCCGCCTTCGACAAGGCGACTTTATTAAAAGCGAATGTTTTATGCCAAGGGTGCAATGAACTTTATCACTTTGCATCACCTTTATTTTGATTTATGATTCGAGTCGGTAAAATGACACAAGTAGTAATAGTACAAGTCCAGGCGTTTTCTACGGCGTTTTTTGTTGTTATATCTAGTGGCAAATATTACTTGGTTTCTCAGCACGCTCCAACATAATACCTTGACGTGCTGTAGATCGAAGTGTAACTTATTTGAATGTAAGTAGTACGATGCACCTATTAATCAAAACTAATACTATAAAAGCGAAAGTCTGTATGTTACGTATTTACGACTAAATCTCTGAACAGATTTAGATGAAATTTAGCAAGGATATAAATGGAAATCTGGGACAAGATATAGGAAACTAAAACACGAATTTTACGCGATAGAGATTTGCCCATAAAACTAAAAAGTTTTCGTGGTAAAAATTTATTTAATCGCGCAACTGTCTTCATATTTATTCAGCTAAAATTAATTGAAAACTGCTTAATAGTGTGCGTTAGTTTGCAATTCATTTAAACAGTAACAGAACAAAGAAACAAGGTGAGTTTTCACAGGCTATCGATGTCTATGCCGACACAGTCGTTGGCAAAACGTTGTAAAATGTAAACGTATACCAGTCAAAAGAAGAATTTAGATTTACGAGGCAGTTTTATTTTAGCTGGTAGCGATACACGCGGAAGAGTTGGCGCAAACTATAGTCTTTTTTAGGATATCGAATAATATGCACGTGTGGCGCGGTCGTTGACCAACTTTTGGATATACTCATGAATTAGGAGGGAACCACAAAATAAACATTAATGCGAATCGGATTCCCATGGTCTGGAATCCACGCGCAATCGTGACCGTGTGATTTGAACAGTCAATTCAAACTAAATTATAATTTATTCAGTTGTGGTTGCAATGAAATGATTGATAGGACCTGTTGCATAACTCATACAGACGAAAATCTCTACATTCCGAGCGTAACTTTTAACAGGGAAACAAAAATAAATCAGTACGGACTACGTCTGGTTGATATGACAGTGATCCAGTAATTTAATCTTGGAGTAATCGCGCCCTTCCGTGGAACGAGAGTGCTCGCGTAGGAAGCACTTGTTTTTCTTGATTTAATAAGTGACGCTTAGATGTTTTTTTTACACATATGGATTATTTGCTGTGTATTTAAACTAGCGTCATTTAATAACAACTTTGGGATATGATCTTGGGTGGTGGCAATTTTTTGGCCCGCACCTTCATCGTCACCCAAACTGGCATAAGTACATTTAAACTTAGACACCCAAAATGTTACTGTAGTAAATGATGGTGCAGAAGTCCCATAAGCAGCATACAAATCGTCGTAGACTAATTACTTTCCAAAAACAAATAACATAATGACGGCTTGATACCCAATTTTCCTCATATTCAAAAATACTACTGCAACTACTAATACTTCGACTTTGACTGACTAAAAAGTGTTCTAAATAAAAATGACAAGATCAAAATAGCTAATATATTTTATGATAGCCATCAAAGCATGTGCACATACATCCTAAAACTTTTATTGATGAGGACAGCCATCTTCGTGCTGAGGCCAGGTACTAGATACATTAAAGTTGGTCTGTCAACCTGCAAACTAAACTAAACTATATCCGTGCCAAAAATATCGGGCTAATAGGAAACACGCGTTCTGATGTGAATGGACGACAAACAAACAAACAGACTCTCACTTTGACGATATTAGTTACACTTTCACGTCCGACCGTACAGGCAGACGCAAGAAAACACATTTCAAAGCGCCAGCGGATGGACAATGGAGCAATCAATGCGTCTAAGAACGGGGGGGGGGGGAGCAGCTATATTTGCATTATTGAATCACCGCTGGGAGTTTGACATGCGTCACCGCTAGCCGCTCTAATTCCGGCGTGGGTGCGCTACATGGCGTTATTGTCCACCAATATGACCCATTAACCCCAGATTCCGTCACTAGTATACCGTAATACGTTCAGACATGAAACTTGCAGCGTATTACGTCGGGAAACAATACATAGTTTTGGTTTTAGTGGAACTCGGTCGTTTACCTTAGTATTGCACTTGAATAGTGGTAGATGGAAGTATTATTTTCACCGTAAAATATGATATATTTACCCGCCGGAACATAAACGTCCTGTCACGGAGGTCGGATAGCAGTCGTTCCACTGTGATGATCTGATCTGCCAAATCCTAGATCTTGGTCAAGGCGGACCCCGAGCCCTCGTGTGCGAGAGCCCAACCGGGACATTAACGCTAAGATGATGCTGCCGGTGAAAAAGCTCTCCCAGTACTTCATGGGGAACTAAGGCTTTGGCACTGCCAAAAGGGTTTAGCATTTGCTCGTCTTCCGGGGTTTACCGACACGGAGTTGCGCTTGTGAATAAGTCCCATCAGATAGCGGGCTATCTGTTACCTACTACTACCCTGTTTGTCGATATAAAAAAAATCAAGCTTACGGTGGTTACGCCATTTCCTGGTCGAGGTTACACATTTTCATATAGGAAATACATATTTTCGCAATACACGTGCAATGACTCACCTGTGCGTTCTCAGTCTCGACGTCGCCCTCGCCGCCCCCGCCGCGGTCGTTCACGATGTCCTGCCGCCAAACGGTGCCATTAGCAATGTGAAATTGGACACCGCGGACTTATAAGGGAGTCGCTAATAAGGCAATAGAGGACGTGTGATCGTTCAGATTGGCTGTGGGAAGCGGCTGGGTGGCCATCGTAGCTCTATACGGGTTTGAGTGGTTTGTTGAGAAGTGGATGTACCCCCGCGATGTTTATCCGCGCGCAATTCGGATTACGGTACACATTTAACTGTGCCGCGGGAGCCTTCTATTTTTCCGGGATCAAAGGAGACGAACTTGCAAACGTCAAAACTTTTAATCTTCATAATATAGTTACAGAGCCAGACCATGTATCGGTAGATATTGTCGTCATCATCATCATATCGGCGTTAAATCCCGGTTGCGCCCCCGCGCTACACGCGAGTGCTCGGGGTTTGCCATCGGTAGTTATTGTATGGTAGTAATAAAAGAATCAATTCAACCGATTACTAAGCTACACTATTCCATACGGTCGCATATTAATTGAGTTCGTAAACTTGAAGGATCCCCACCGGAGAATTGAATATTTTCCATCGAAAATTGCACGATATTGGAGAAAGTTTAAAATATGAAGAAACCGGTAGAATTATTAATAGATTGACGACGTGTTGCAAAATTGAAAATAACTATAACATATTTATGAAACAAATTTTATGTTATTAATACGATAATAGTAGCGTCATACACGTTTATAGTTTCTCAGAACAATCTGGCATTTGGTCTATAACATTTAGCATGCAACACGAGTAGACCTAGTTTTGTTTGACATTTAGCACGGCCAGAAGCCAGCAGTGTCTGTACATTTCAGATCATGCATATTCAAATAATAGACTTCAATGCAGAATTCGTAATTGTGTCCACGGTTAAAATAAAATCAGATTTTATGTACCAGTAATTCAAATCTAATTATCTAATGCAGAGTTGGTGGTACGACGACATCAAGCCGTAAGTGCATTAACACTTGTGAAAATATTCCTTTGTCGTTACGGCAACATACACGATATTTGGTGCATCTTATGCCAAAACCAGTATGCGAAAAAAGGCAGCATTAGCTGTCCCATATGTCCAAAAAGGACTCGTCCTTTACCCACAGGGTATATTTTTATAATAAAAAAAAATTGTTCTTGTATGCTATAAAAACAGTTTAAAAACTGTACAGTTGTGCATAGGAATAATTCTTAAACTGGTCATGCTCTTATGCACTTGTATTGTACCACTGTCTTAAGAAGTAAGTAGTATTGCTTAATCCACAGTGATCAGTCCAGCAATTTTGTTACACGTAATGGCAAATAAATAAATGTACGAATCTTACGGCTGGTTTAGATTGGTCAAGAGTTTAGCATAATTGGCTCTCGACTAGACCGGTGTAAACCGATTGGACAGTAGCGAGTTCGTACAGCCTACAAGTGCCACAAACTTATCTGACCCGGTGGCGGGTATCGCTGTTGTTGGCATTGACATGTCATGTCTTATATATTTCAAAATGGAGTGCTGTTAACTGTTTCTCCATAGTTCCATTTTTGGCCACCGGGTCAGATAAGTTTGACGCAACTGTCAGTCACATGCCACTGTTCTTGACTAATGCAAACCAGCCATTAGATCTCTCTGCTACATTGTCAACATTTTTTTAAACAGCGGGGTCATTCGAACGTTGCGCCATCTATCGGCATATAGTTTGGCGATGTTAATCATGGGAAACTGCTTTACTCGTTATGTTCTACAGATATAAATACTTAACCCATACAATATTACCCTAACTACTGAACTGAAATAAACGTTACTTATCACACCCGTCACGCGAGAATATATCAGCACAGCTAGCACAAGTGCGAGATGAGGCGTGACATGGATCCTATATCTTTCATCTTAGCATTTAGATGAGGAAATAGAGGAAATGATCTTTCACGGCGCGAGCAATGTCGCTGCGCGTTTTCCACATATCGGCGGCCTCGCGCCTGTTTTGCGTTGGGTTGGCAACAGTACCTAGATACACAACTGTTTCTGCCACGTAACGCCTCCAGGGAATACAATAGCCTCATTGGACCTTATGGGCCAAATGAGACCTCCTTTAATGGATACCGCCAATGAATAAATAGTGTTGGTGAAACATTTAAGTTGAAAAGTTTAAGGAACACAACTGTTCCTGCCACCCAGACCCCACTAAGAAATGCAATAGCCCGTGTCGGACATAAAACATTCAAATAAGCAAAAGGGAACCCCCACTCCCATTAATATCAGCGTGCCCGACGCCGGTGGAGCGCCACCCAAACCCCACTACGAAATGCAATAGCCCACGTCGGGTATATAAAAATATCAGTCGTAAAAGGAGAAGGCAAAGGGAATTGCACTCACATCCATGTCAACGTGCCCGACGCCGGTGGAGCGCCGCTTGGGCCGGCGCCGGCGCTGGATCACGTTCAGCGCGGCCTGCGTGCTCGCCGGCGACGAGCTCGCGGATTTGCCCTCGCTGCCTTCGCGCTCCTTGTCTTCATCACCTAGATGGGGGAAGGTTGGTCAGAATGGGTGGAGTGTGGGTCGGTCTGGGTAATATATGTCGTGTGTACATTTCCGGGGCTGGCTGTCGGTATTTTCGCGAGGTCCTCGTAAATCACGCAACGGATTTTGATGCGGTTTTTTTTATACCACTAAGGTGGCAAACTTACGGCCTGCCTGATGGTAAGCAGTCACCGCAGCCTATGGACGTTTGCAACAGGGTGATCGCGCACGCGTTGCCCGTAAAAACCTTTATCTACTTTCATAGCGTAATGTTTCAATTACATATTTGAAAACAGTCGTTTAATTAATGAGAGACTACACAACTGAAGCTGACAAAGATAAGTTGTGCCATTGGGAACGCAAATGTCTTCGGGAGGCTACATTTACGAACTGACGACTCTGTTGTTGAACAGCTCGCCTCAAGTCGAACAGTTTTAATTTTTTGTTTCCGACATGAAAAATGAAATATTTTTTCAGTTACATTCATAACATCGAAAGCGTACGGAGCAAATATAAGGAGCTCAGTGTTATCTATCATAATATTTAGTTATTCTTCCCGAAAATCAAGGTGCAAAAATGGGACTCCACATCTCACAACTAGCCTCCATACACACTAGCGCCACCAGTCGGCAGTAATGGCGAATACGCCTACCACTCTAGACATCAGGGAACTATAATTACAGTACAAGCTAACGTTACTATTGATTTACTTGTAAAAACATTAAGCCTAGACTTTATTCTGTAATAGGCCTAATCAGCAACACAATACATACATGTTGACCTATCAGCGCCGACTCTGAGCGTAACACGTAAACCCGCCTTTCTGAAATACACCGCACCCACCATAGCGCCAACCAGCCGAAAATTGAACCGAAAGAGTCATAATTACGCACGTTCTGATAAAAAAATTCACAGCAAAAGCAACGGGCTTGCGTGACGGAATATTTCATGATGTACAGGTTAACGGAACGTGGCTAGCCTTTGGTAACGGAACCGGCGGCCATGCCCTGGCCATTGCTTCGTGAGGTTAGAGTACAATTAACGACTGGCAATGTTAATCGAATTTGCGATTGTGCGTTTCGATTGTGAGTTTCTGATTATTCCGAAAAGGAGTACGCTGGTATAATCCGTTTTTATACTTCGGTGTTCAAAACAAAATATCACTTTACAACATATGCCACGAATTAATTATTGTTGTTACAATTCATTCAGGCGACCGAATGTGCATGGGGCCCAAGGCCTATGGCTATGTATGGTATACAATACCTAAAACCTCACCTTAAACTAGAAGTTAGCTCTTGGAGGAAGCTAATCCTAACGGTGACGACCTTCAGAGTGCGCTTTCCTACCCATTCTTCTCCATTTCGCTAGGTCTTCAGCATCCAGCACCCGTAGCATGAAGCGCGATAAAAAGTTATATGTCGCGCGACAAAGGTCGTCATGCTACGCAGGCTGACGTCATAAGCCGTCGGACGACGCTAAGGTCGCCGGTTAATACTGACCACTGTATACGATACCTGTGCGACTGTCGTCTTTGGCTGGCGAGGCGTTGACGGCATTCGCGGGCGGGGCCGGCGCTCCAGCCGGCGGGCGCCGCAGCGGGATCGTCACGGTGGCCTCGGCCGCGGGCTGAGGCTGAGGCTGCCTCGGCGACGCCGCCGCGTCCTCCAACTCAAACTGCGTGGACCACACACGTCACCACCACATCGAGACATCGGCACAACTCGTTCCACGCAAGAGGTCCCGCCGAGAGGCGCTATAGTTCGTTCGCGATTAGGAAACAGTGTGTCATAGTTGTCTGTCGGCCTGGCCCCCTCGGCCCAATGGGTCGCAACAAATTGGAAAGCTAAGTTTAAAGTGACCGGTTGAGGGCAGAAAATAATAAAAATTAATAAATCGCCGGTTACTTTAACCAGCAAATACTCGACTGGCTGCTTAGCAAAGGGATATCCATCGGATATCCTTGACTTAATTTTTAATTTGTGACAATTAAGTTGATTTGTATCCATTCATAAACTTAACTAAAAATTGATTGAATATTTACTCCACTGTAAATACAACATACTCACTATTTTCTTCACGCGAATGGACCATATTGTATTTAGGAAGATTCTACGTCTACTGTTGCTAATAAAACCGGTTGTAATTCTACTGACTGCCACGGGACTTCTTACGCGGAGCGAAACCTAGACGAACGTGCAACGCAAACAGTGCAACGCCCAAAACTGTGCCACTAGAACCACCCCACTCTGAGCCACAACCCTCCCTCACAAATTGAGAGACATATTGCAGTACCACATATAGATATCGGCGGTAAATAATTCACATTGTATGTACAAAATAGATTGGCAATAGCGGATGTTGACCTCTCTGTTGGAACTAATTTGTAATAAATGGTCACAGCAGTTGCTATAACGAGAGACTGCAGTAACTCACTAAAACGGTTCTTTTACAAATAAGTCCTACATAAAATTATGACAAATACCGACCCTTTGAAGTATTACAACAATCGCTCTGACCACATACGAATTAGTTCAACCGAGAGGCCAACGCCCGCCATTGCCAATCTATTTGGTACGTATTAGTTCGGCTTATTATTTACCGCAGACGAGTGTACCTACACGTATTATACTCTGTGTAATAGACCAAGCTAAAATACAGTGCTCAGGCTCGATTAGCGACTCCTACGTGCGAGTGCGAATAATGAAGGACATACAAACAACAACACATAAAACGGTGACCTGTTAGTAGGGGTTTGGTTAAATATACACAGACGGCATTAACATTATCTCTATGTGAGCCAAAGACAGACACGACTGTTGTTATTTCATGTGAATTTGTGATATTTGGCATACAACTGTTTTTTTTTTACTAATACAGTTAGAAATATCTTAAACATGGGTTGGGTGTAAAACATTTGTAAACCAATGCACAAAAATTATCAATGAAATACACATAGCACACATAAATGAAACACATAATGGGTGGAAATTTAGTGTCCTAAAAGATAAGCAATAGACTGCATGCCGATCACTAAATACCGCCTACGATTAACAACAAAGTCACTGACTGCAGACAATTTACAATTTTCGAACAACAATTTTCAGTTTTAATGACAATTTCAATGTTTAGAGACAATAAAATCAAGTGGCGGCTACTTACATTCAGATGATTTTGATAACAAAAAAAATATTAATGATCTTAACCAATAAATACTGTATTTATGCCACTTACAACTGAAAATTGTAATTAGCTCGTACGGCCACACCATGCCCGCCGTGCCCAAATAGATGAGAAAGTATGGACGGCGATTGTCAGACGTTGTGACTTGGATTTATTTTATTGATTGATGTCCTCGTGTAATTTTCATGTCATTCATCAAATGCATCTTCAATAATTGAATTTTTTTATGGCTAAGGTAACTCAATCATTTAAGATTCTTTTTAAAACGGATAAAGAGTCTAATATATATCTAATCATAGGTAATCTACAAGATTATGTGTTGGAATTCGCAAAAACCAGTGCTCAGATTAACACATTGCCAAAAAGCAACCGAAAGTGCCGAATACACGTACGACCCGGAAACCATGAGTTTGTGCCTCGCTATGATGCAGCGTCCCTCCCCTTTACCCTCCTCGATAATTAGATCCCCACAAAAAAATGATGTGAAAAAGCTTTATAGAATATGGGCAGGGCTTAATTAAGGATACGTACGTACAAGGTGATCGTTGATCGGTTCGTGAAACAAATTAATTGATGCCATACTACCCGCTTTCACTAACCTATCTTTTACATAATGATCTACGTTCCCATTTACATTCCAACGCAAATTCATAGTAGCCGAGTCGACGTCTATAGACAGGACAACTCGTCACCGAGCTACAAATGCGAGCAGCTCGTTAGTGATGCTAAAGTAGCTATCAACTATTACGAGGCAATAAATTGAGTATTGTAAGCTGCTACAGGTGGGTAGGTCGCAACGCGTGACAATCGGTCTGGACCTTGTTGGCGGGGTCGAGCCGCAGCCGCCACGAGGGTCGGCGCTCGGAGCCGGCGGCGATGGTCGCGGTGGCGGTCGCGGTCGCGCACGCCAGGGCCAGCGTCACGGCCACGTCGCCCACGCCAGCCTACGCACACACCGCGTCAGACATCGACAGAGAGCCAGTGACGCCGGGCGCATCGATAGACAGTGAGCTACCGTGTGAGGCCCATCGCTAGACAGTGAGCCACCGCGTCAGGCAAATCTATAGATAGTGCGCCATCGCGTCAGGCAAATCTATATATAGTGAGCCACCGCGTCAGGCACATCGGACGATTGCGAGCCATCGCGTCAGGCACATCGAACGACAGCGGGCCACCGCGTTAGGCACATCGAACGACAGTGAGCCAGTGACGTCACGTCAGTGCCAGTATGATACGGCGGAATACTGTGGTAAAACGCGTCAGCGCCACCTAAGCGAGCCGACGACAGAGATGCTCTCACAAATACGCTAGAAACCATTTATTCTTAGCGGATTTTCGCGGAACTTATCCGCTCCGGTACTCTACATCTAAAGAAAGCGTACACGCTCTTGTCAAACTCAGGACTTTGACAGATACGTTTTTTGTCGATGCTATTAGTTTTCATCGAATATAATATTTTAACATTTGAACGAAATTAAACACGAGCGACACACTGTAATGAGAGTTTTCCTGATTCCAAAATAAACCAGATGGCGCGACTGAGGCCTAAGGTCCATCAGACAGACAGACGACAGACATATGACAGCTGTAAAATGACGTAGTCATTTAGTCACAGACAGACAGGGCTGTATGTCGACAAGAGACCTTACACCTCAGCAGCGTCATCTGGTGGATTTTCCAAATCGGAAATCCCTCAGTATTATGCATTATTACAGTACAGTTAATAATAATTAATACAAACATATTGAGGGGTCGGTGAATGATGACCACACTGTTGTGAACACTTTGGCAAACTCAACGTATGTACAAATCGTAATGATGACTGCGGCACACATTTCCCATTTCCCTTAATATAATGAAAAAACAAAAATTCGGCCACCACCTAAGTTATTACAATTAGTATCTCCGAATCGAGTTTCACAATATCCACGGCTCAAATGAACCATTATGTCGATTTTAAAATAGCTTGTATCGTCTAAATTCAAAACCAAATCGGCAACTGTCGTTCACCGACAACGTCTCCCATCATCGTCTCTGTTTTACTGGCAGCGGCAAAGCCGATCTCCAATCGCACGATACCACCATCTGGAATGTCGTCATTCCATGTGGGGTGGTATCATTCAATTGGAGATCGGCGGTGCCGCTGCAGGACCTCACAACCTAAACCGGGAGTAAGATTTCATACCGTCGTGGTTTCCGCGTTGGCATCCTCCTGTTTCTTGTTCGCAGTCGTGGTCGTGGGAGCCACGACTGGCGCCGGCGCTTCTACACCATTCCCAGCCTTCTTCTTCACCAGCTGTTCGGCAGATTTGATCTCGTCGAGTGTAACGCCTTGCGTGGAGCGCCTCGTCTCGCGCACTCGTTTCGCGTGCGCCTTCCGCTGGGTCTCGCTCTCTTCGTCTCGCACCGGCGGCACGAAGGACCTATAGAAGGGAATGGTTAAAGCTGGCAGTGTACGGTGTCTAGTAAGATAACCAGTGGGGGAAGGTAGCGGGGGCGACCGTGTTAACCGAATATGTGCTTAATCCGATTGTTCGCCAATCGGAGTCATCCATTATAGGAAAGTAGAATACATAAAAAGAAAATAAACGTAAATCATTTTCGATTGCTAGCATGAATCAAAATTCCAGTAGGTGGCGCTACTGGAGCGTGAGGTCCTGTTGTCAAAACACATCGTGCTATTGGTCAGAATCAAACGCTTGAAGTTGGCAGCTGGATTGTAGCCAATAGGACGGCGTTATTGTGACACAGACATGACCTTACTCGCCGGTGGCGCCAACTAGTGAGCAAATTACGTCGCCCCCCGCAAAATCAGCAACAAGAATTTAAAATAAAAATGTGCTGATTTGCCCACCACTGGTTACCGTACTCCACGCCGGCGTGATATGGGATGTTAGCCCTGATTTACATTGGTCAAGTGTTTAGACCAGTTGACAAGTGAGCAACTACACCGGTGTAAACCGATCGGACAGTAGCGAGACCGTACAGCCTCTTGTCACTGTTACACGCCACTGTCCTTGACCAATGGAAATTGGCAATTTAATATGTGGGCAGTAAAAATATTGCACCTCGGTTAGTTCAACCTCGTAAAACGTTCTCTGTCGTCTGAGTAAATGTGAAGCCCAAACTAGCCAATGTGCATTATTTGCCGCCAGCTACTACGTACGTGTGTCTAGCATGCAGACGTTACTGTAGGTGTAGCGCGAAAATGTGGAAGTTCCTTCTATAGTAGAGCGGTGAAAGAGAGAGTGCGATAACGCCAATTCGCGGGTTGACTAAATGTCAAATCAGCATCTCTTTATGAGCTGTCAAATAGGGTCACTTTTAAGAAATTTGTATCAGATATTGAACCATGTCATGTGCATAAGTGTGTCCTTATCAATGACATTTTACTTGATCTAACTTTTATGAAATCGTAACATTACAAATATTACGATTTCTTCTACTATTAGAAGCTCTTTATTACAATCTAGTTTCATAATTAATATTGAAACTAGTCAACTCCCCAGTTCGATGACACGTCAGAAGTCTCACACGACTTTGAAGGCCCCAATAAATCTTACATAAGTGCTCAATTCCTTCTTAAACTGCTGAACCGATTTTAATGAAACAAGCTTAAGAACTATCTCATTATCAAGTCGGTTCAAAAATCCATGTGCCTGTTATTTCACCGGTAAAAATCAAGCCCTCTGTCGCTCGCTCTCGTAAAAAATAAAGTAAAAAAATAGCACAACGATCGTAGAGGCACTAAATTATAAAGGTTCAGCCTTATTATTGTTAAACATACATCCAAAATGTAATACTACTTAAGAAAAAAAACCCAATCATAACAACCTTCATATTAATAAAATAACCGACATCGTTTTTACAGTAAATATAAAAAGAGAAAAAACTACAGTAAAAAATAAAAACACAATGTTATTTTCACACTTCACTACATGCAAAATGCAAAATCAGTCGCAAAAAAATAGTCAGAGCCAACGAATTAAGCTAAAATAAAACACTTTCACAACAAGGGCTTGCCACTGTGCTTCATTATATACTTAAATTACAATTCAGTTAGGATACTTGACAAAATATTTATTAATCTTTTGATAACATCAACAATTTACAACATCTTGTAGAAGTTTTCACATTGCCAGTTACGTCTAAATTGGTGCATTCTATTATTCTAAATGTTTTCTTCAAATAAAATCAAATATCCTATTCTAAACGGCGCGTATGAAGGTCTAAAAGCATGTACGCTACAAAAGTTGATAAAAGTTAATAGCATATTTGAGTCGGACATTTGTCAGGCGCAGCAGAGTTTTGCAAACGGCATCCAGTTTGCTTTTAGACCTTCACGCATAACCTAAATATAAAACACAGTGGCATAAGGTGAAGATGTGAAATATAGTACTTGAAGAAGTTCTTGAATATGTTCCCCGGCGATAGTTTTGTTGGCGTCGTCGCAGTCGGCGTAGAGTTGCTACTGTTAGAGTTGGACTCTACGCTCTCCGAGCTGTGCAACCACACGGAATGGTAAGACAGAGGCCCGTGACAATGCGATGAGAGCCCTACGAAACCAACGCTACGTAACCAGTTACGTACGATGAATTATTCATCTTGCTACGAAAGTAGTTACGTACAGAGAAGACTTTTTCTTCTTACCAGAGTGCGATCGGTTACTTTACAACTTTGTGACGGCCACATTAATAACACTCAAGTGGTAGTAATAGCTCAGTAGACTGCTTTCGTAATTTTAGGCATCCATTAACAGAAAAGCTTGGTTTAAACATATATACATATTATTTAGAATGAAAGATAACTGGCCAACATCGTCTGTGGTCTAAATAATTGGAATATTAAAATACTGTTATAATATTGGAGAATGGAATTTGTGAATGGTAATTTGAACTAGGTGACTTTTTGCAGTCAAGATATAAATACGCTGTACTTCAGCAATTATTTAATACTTGTTACTAGTCACATTAATAAACTGTATCACATCCATTGTAGAATGGTTCAATCGACTCCGAACAATTTAACAAAGAATTTACTTGACATTCGTTAGATGGATAGTGACTATAGCGGTGTTGATTCTCCACATCTATGATGATATGCGTGATGTTCAAAATTAACGAAGTAAGCCTTCGGTTATCCTTTATGTATCTGTATCCTTTATAGGTCTGTTATACAAGCGACCTATAAAATTTTTCTGTTATTTTAAATTCTAGTTCGAAACCTATGTCGCGTAAACTCGACTAGGAAAGTTCTTTATCACCCTAATGTTTATTTAAAGCACCGCTCTACATCATAAAGCAAGGTCGATTTTCCCTCGCAATGATATTCTGACAGTTAACAGCCTCAACCTTAGTGACATTTTGGTTACACGGGAAGTTGGTACAAGCAATTTTACCTTCTGACTGTGGTCGGAGCGTTGGCACTGGTGGGGCTGGCGTTAGCGTTGGTGGTTCCGGGAGCCCATGTGCTCGCGTCACGCTCCCTCCGCTCCGACGGACTTATCCTAATAATGTATTGGATAACTGTTAATATTTGTACACAATAACATTCTCACACTTGTACACAATAGCAACTTGTTTATTTTTCCATTTGTATCGGGCATATTTTTCTATATGTACAATTTCTAATGTGTTTATAAATAAATAAGGGTTCGCAATTTATACGTTACATAGTTTGTGTCGATGATAATTTTGCAGCAAATAAAAATTTCAGCAAAGTCGAGGAATATCCATAATTATGATATACTTCTTTTCTCGTTTGCAGTGGTGATGCATCAACCCAAATCACTGCAAAGTGAAGGGTGATCACCACTTGTCCTTAGATGGAACGAGGTCAAACCCAAACACCACATCAATAAAAACTATCCCCTGACTCGTTAAATACAGGTCACAATAACGTGGATAAAATTCAAACATAGGTGAGGTGACGGCTACTAATCATCAATCAGTAATGTTAATCACAATTCATAAGAACACCCTTCCATGACCACCAAATACTTTGTTATTCGCAGTAATAACATCATCCACACAAACTTAGGGGAGGTAATAATGTAAAAAATGGCTTACAGCCTTAGATAATATATTACACAATAAAATAAGTATATTTACCTGCTAATAAATTGGAAATAAAATACATTGAACAACAATTCTGGACATACATATACGTACTTGCTGACGCGAAACAAAAAGGGCAAAAGGTACATTGAGCGAAGAACAATATAAATAACAAATATACAGATAAGAAAACAAATAGTCAATGAGTGAATATTAGAACATAATGTATGTTAGAAATGTCAGATTTGTGAGAATGAGTTGTTTATTTTGAAGAGCAGCCGGTTTCGGTTTTATGCGCAGTTCTTTACATGATTTCATATAAAATATAAAATAATTATTTGCAAGGGCTGTTCCAAATTACACTGTCGTAATGTTTCTGTCAATTTTTCATAAAAACGAAAACACTTTTACAGTTAAGTAACTTATTTTCGTCAGATAAATATATTTATCTGTAACTTCGTTTTCTTCAGATAAACATATGTATTACATGGCACAATTCTTTTTCACATAAACATCAATGTGACAACTGCAAAATGTGACGATTGACACCCAATCCAAGTCGTCAACCGTCATATTTACATTGAAGCACGACAGGTTCACTTGCAACAACCCATCCCACCCCCCGGGCCCGCTCGCAAGCGCCGCGCTCGCGTCCGCGCCCGTCGCAAAGCACCGAAACCGACCGCCTGCCGTTAAGCACCTTGTGTGAACCTCCTCGTTAATGTCTGTCGCATTGTTAGTCTCCTTTTTCCTGTCGCTAGCGGGCACGGAGTGCGGGAGCGGCGGTATCGACGGGCAGGAGGAGGCCTTGATACGCGCGGTCACGTCGCGGTAACGCTGGTAGAAACTGTCACAACACACAAGCACGCCCATATTTACACCGGGCCCGAGCGCCGGCCAGTGTTAGCCACAGTGACCAACACGAGCAAAACACGCATCTGTACACAGAGTAACGTTCTATCGTACCATGAAAGTTTATTAACACATGTCAGATATATATATGTATATGATTTCTCATATTATGTGCACAACTATTGGAAAGGTGACATTAACAGTACACATTTACGTGATATAATCGTGAAGAGTGTTGCTCTAAACTAATTGATGTACAAGTACGCAAGTATTAAGAGTCAGCCCGTAAGCAATGCACGCCCGCACCCTGCACCTTAGACGAACAAAACGATCTATACTAGTGCTAAGACGAGACACAAAGAAAAGATAAACGTATTTCTAAAATGACTAACTCAACGAATGCACTTATTTCTTCGGCGGCGGCCTTGCTCGAATGTTTATCGAATCTGCTAACCAACAAACTGACTACGTTCCTTTTCAGTTTATTTCTGAAAATAACATTTACAACTTGCGTAAATCATGTAAAATGAAGTTAGCACATAATAAATAGAAATCTGACCGTTAATTGGAAAATTAGGCAGTTGACTCTAAATGTCGAAATTATGTCCATTGGCACATTTGTGTAATCAATTCAACACAGTGTGCCACTATTAGTTTTGAATAGTTAAAATTATGTATGATTATCTGATGACATTTTAGTACTATTTTTAAAATCACATGCCAAGAAAGATACCGCGGAGACTCGATTTAGTACAGAGAAATTAATCATTGGAAATGTTCCACAAAACACGATCACTCACGTCTTGTCGTTTTCGAAGCTGTGTGTCCTCCTCAGTATGGTGTCGTTGTCCACGGTGTTGTTGGCGGGTTTGGTCTCTCCTGGAAGGGTGTGGGAGCGTCGCCGTTAGAACTCGAGCGCATTTTTAAACGATATAATTACGTTTTTCACAAACAATAATTTTAAAGAAGTCTTCTGTCATGAATAGAAGCGAGTACCTATCTTCTGTTAAGCTTGTCCCTATTGACATACAAGAAGTATCGCTAGTCGACACTCTAGCTAGCTAGAGGAAGGGTGGACGATACCTGGCAGTAAATAATATGGAGCTTTGAAAGTTGTTCCGCTAGTTTCTGATTCTTAGAGCATCGGCATGTCGCCCTAGCTATGTAACACTTATCAGTCACAATTGAGGCCATGATATAACTTAATATAATCCGCTGAGTTAGCTGCAGAGACGATGCTCTTCAAAACAGAACCTAGAGTGACGATGACGTCTCTATCCAAACTTCGACGCGACTTTTTTACTACCGGCAATTGTAACTGTCGTCACGAACTCAACGTTAAATAGAAAAAGACAAAAGAGCGCGAGAACATTAATGTGGTGTAAAAGGGAATTAACACTGGAAACTACTGAAAAAAGGGCCCGTCGAAACACCATACAGCTCATATATTAAAATTTTTGGTAAAATGAAGCTGTATTTATTTATATGTGTGTGCATGGAGCACCAAATGAATGCTATTCAATTCTATTCCGTTGTCGCGCTTTTGACGTCTCCTACTGAACTAACACAACGATTCTTTTTACATAAAACTGGCCAAGCATTCGACCGCCTGCCGACCCTACCGTATTCCGCAATACGCGACATCCCCTACACCCAATCCGACTCACGTGCTGGGTCCGGCTGTCTGGTGCGCAAGGAGGCCGTCCGCCGCCAAGAGGGCGCGTCGTCGCCGCCGCCGTCCGCCGGCGCCGCGCTCTCCGGAGACGGCGCCCGCCCCTTCGGCGGCTTGCCCTCCCCCACCTTGGTTATAATCTCCGGCGCCGCGGGCGGCTTGTCTGCGTTACGTGGACGATGATACGTACAATGCGTGGTGGAGTATGGTAGACAGGTGGAGGGTGGTGCGATGGTTTGAGAGAGCAAGTGGGTGGGGCGGCTGGGTGCATTGGAGGCAGCTGGGTGCATTGGGGGCGGCCTACGCCCAGCAGTGGACTGGTAGAGGAGTGGGTGGTGAATGCGGCAGGATGCATTGGGGTGGCCTACGTCAAGCAGTGGACTGGTGTAGGCTGATGATGACAATGAAAGGTGCGCGGTAGCACCACACAGTGGGTACAATGACTGTCTTACGCCAGTGACAATAGTGGTAGTTGAACAGGCTTGTTTTCAGACACGGGATGAGGGACTCGGCGAATCAAGTGCCGTCAGTAATCTTACACGTTTATGAAAAGAGAATGAATGAGAAAAATACGAAGTTTCTATCTCCTACACTGTCTGTGCGACTACATTGTGGATGATGATACATTCAATGCAAGCCTATACACAATTAGCACACAGTGGGTGCAATGATGGTGACGAGAGTTGCAGTCAAGTGCCTGCGCCGAGTGTCATCGAGAGATCTATAAGACCTTGGTTGGGGAAGGGTTCAGTGGGTGCAATGATGGCATCAGTCTCGTATCGTACACCAGTGCCAATAGTGGAGTGATACTTGACCAGGCTCGGCGAATCAAGTGCCGTTAGTGAATGAGAGGTTCGTTTTGAGAGAACACGAATTTTAGCGAACGAATATAGCTTCTATATAAGTACAAACCGTTGACTGTGTCCTGACCGGTGATCTGTAGTTCGACGCGTTTCACCTCGCGCCGTGGCGGGCTCAGCTTCCGTTTGTTGTTGTTGTTGTTGTTGTTCACGCGACGCGGGTTGGCCTTCATCTTGGCCTCGTTGAGCCACGCCAGTAAGTTGGGGTCCACGAGATCGACGCATGTTTGACCCTAAAACGATAGGATGGACGTCATTTGTATTTTTTTTGTATTTATTTATTTAATAAAGTACATTGGGCTGTTCCAGAGTGTGCTGGTGAACTTGAGAGTCCTCCGATTTTGTGTGGGTTGTAATCTCCATGCTTAACAGATTGGTTGGAAATAATTATCACCGGGTAGGATTCCGTCAAGTTTGAAGGATATGGTATATTTACAGGCATGTGTGAAGCGAGAGTGTCATCTTGGTGGTAGAACACATTCTTGGCCGCTTGTATCTATTACTCTGTATCTACATCTCCTGCCAAGCAACATTGATTGCATTATTGTGTTCCGTTTCGGAGGTAGCACAATTATAGGCATGAGTGTGGCGACGTGTCAACTTTATCCTCACAGTGACAACGCATCTGCGGTTCTGCATTTCTGTTATTTGAAAACTAAGCACATCAAATCATCAGCAAATCTTGAGGGGGACATACGGATCAGATAAATGATCTGCTCTAAAAAGGGCAGGTCATAAATGATCTGCTCTAAAAAGGGCAGGTCATGGGTACCCTCACCTAGCTGAAAAGTATGAAAAGACGTATGAAGTGTCAGGATTGTGCGATTGTCAGTGGTACTCGATAGTGTCCGCCTACCCCTATGGGATATGGGCGTGAATGTTTTAGTGTATGTATGTATGAATCGCGTATGGGCTACAGTCGCTTTCAAGTCGACTGTCTATCCATTTATCACTGAGAATGAGCACCACAAAATATACTCACAGAGTAATTTTTGACGTCGGGATCTGCCCCATATTTCAAGAGTAGCTCCACCGCCTCCTTCTGTCCCCAGAGCGCGGCCGCGTGCAACGGCGTCCAGCCCTCGTAGTCGACGCAATCTGCGTCTATGTTACACTCCTCCAGAAGAGTCTTGGCAACCTGTAGATAATGAAAGTACGTTAAATAGGAAAAAAGAACGCAAAACAATGCGTGGCGTTAAAAGGAGCTCGTAATAAACCTATAGAAGAAAAACAATACTGAAGAAAATACAACTGACGCCGCCCCTCGCCGTCATTTTTATCTTTATTTCGCTCAATTGTTTTTCTTTTTCTATTGAAACACAAATAGCTTGAGATAGGTAGAACATAAATAAACCTATAAAATCACAACTTAGACACAACTCTGTGCGGATATAAAATGTAGACAGTGTCAGTCTGTTACGTAGACAATATTTTATGATACATTTTAGTCATTTTGTGGACCGCGTTTGAGAACCCATCCTTATGCGTAAGAGTCATGGGAAGCATATATAAACGATGCCCAAACCATCCTCATCTCCATTGAATCACTATCTCCATTGGTGAAAAATATAATGTAAATCCGTCATGCTGTTGTGAAGAAATAAGTGATCAATCCAATAGATCATGGTGTATGAATGTTTGTCATTAGGGGATTTTGGCGGGCAGTTACACAGAATGTCGTTGCAGACTATCACCAGATTATATAGATCCCTATCTTAAAGTACATGTGCACCAGCTGGCGCTTGATCATCACAAACATTCTTTAAAGTATATTTTATTAAAAGACCGCCACCGCCACCTGGAGGTAAGACGCGGCCGGAAATCGATCGGGCCTATTCAGGAAAAACCTATCCACTAGGCTTATCCTTTAAAGTAAACGAAAATCCATGTTCGTGCCAAGGTTACGTTAGGCGTCGTATATCGTATTTGCGAACGAGTATCTTTTGTAGCATTTTACGACACCCGACTTCCTTATTGATCTTAAACTATCTAGAGCCAAATCTTACTCACATCAATGTAACCCTTAGCGGCGGCCACGTGCAGCGGCGTGCCCCCAGTCTTCGGGTCGCGCACCTCCACGTACCCGTTGGCGGCCCAGTGCTTCGCGTCCGACAGCAGCGTGTCCACTTCAGCGTTGCGCGACTTGGCGCAGTCCACGCCTGGAATGCGAGAGCGAGGTTATCAGCCATTTTTTTTTTATGCGATTCGGCAGACAAACAGGCAAGCGGTAAGTGGCCACCACCGCCTATAGACATCAGCAACACCAGGGGAGTCACCAATGCGTTGCCCGCCTCTAAAGAGACCTCTAATATACCAATTGAACGATCCCATGTCATAGTCCAAAGGAAACACTGTGGCTGGGAGCTCATTCCACAACCGAACTGAGAAACGTTCTTTCGAACCTTCACGTGGTGACCAACAGAGGGTCTACATAGTGGGGATGACGTGGGGTATTCAACATATTGACACATGACAATGGCAGAATAACAGCGGCAGTTGGTGTCACTGGCAGCCATAGCTGAGCCATGGACCATTTCGTTTTGTATGGCTAGTTTATTTTTATGGTCGACAATAGTCGAAACAAATAAACATTTTCATATTATGAGATGACAGGTGTATGCTTCAAGAGGGGTATAGTGCATGCCAAACAAGTTGACCTAAGATTATCGGCTATTGACCTCGTAAATAAATAAAATGAAATAAATAAATATTCGTGGACAAATTCACACAGCGCCATCTAGCCCCAAACTAAGCAAAGCTTGTGCTATGGGTGCTAGATAACTGATAAACTACTTAAATACTTTTAAATACATACTTCTTATACATAGAACACCCAGAACCCCGTAACAGAAATTGAAATTCATCATTTAAATTTCTGCCTCCTATTCTCTCTATTGGGACCTCTTGCGTGGCAGACTAGCATATTGACCATTGAACCACTCAGGTCGTCAGGTTTGTAAAGGTCGTAGGAAACCGATGGGTGAAAGAGGTAGAGAGACTATCTAACATAGAGATCTATGTTCAGCCAGCAGTGATGATGATAAGGGCTGGAGCAGTTTAATAGCATTCATAAAAGTATCGGGTACGATATTGTACAAATTAATTTCTTATGTGCGGACAACATGATAAGTGTATCCTATATTAGCACATCGATCGTCGTCATTCGCCTTGACTTGTAGTTTTATGCACCAAAGAAATATTAGTCACTCCCAGTTAGATATCCCAGTAGCAAACTGACAAAGCGGCGTTGTTCTCATTAAATTGTGGCTGACTAATGCTGTGGTTTGTGACAGCAATACTACTTACGCATATGTCGTTCGTTTTCCGTAGCCCCACTACCTATTTGCCCTTCTATGACGATCAACGGTATTTACTATTACACTAGATTTTATTTAATAGAAAAATTATTTATTAAAGAGGAAAGGCTGCGCAATTTATTAGCACGCTAAATCACGGTAATTAGTCCCCATTTTCCTCCTTGGGTTCTAGCACTAGAGTCATGAAATTCATACACAGATTAGATTTTGGCTAATCTGTACGCTTGTTGTGTAGCTTGTCTGTACGTTTAGTTTTTTTGGATAAGTTATTTCCAATAGAAGTTATGATCCTTCAAATACTGAAAAAGGTTTTCTTTGAAAAAGTTTAGTTATAAACGTGTTTAATTTTACTTTATTCCAAAAAACGTATGTCAAGATAATTATCTTATCTTGACATAGATACGTATAAAATCGATTGCGATTTGATGAAGGAAGGAATTCTACGAAACCTCGATTTTCTCGATTTCACATAGTTATAATGCATTCGAGGCATAGTTGTCCCTTTCGCTTAGTATTCGGGGGGTGGAAACCAGCGCGATGACGATAGCCTTTCGAACGCAACAGGTTTTCGGACGCAGCCTTTCTTCTTAACTTTCACAAATAATCAAAAATACACACTACATTGCATGGAATACTGCATTAGCTACTCGAAACTGGCTAGTTTGAATATCATTTACAGAAACTGAACATATCTCACTGACGTAACCCCTAAACAGGAATTGTAACTAAAAAGTTAACTAGAACAGATCTAATAAATAAATGAAAGATAAATGTAACAGTTTAACTTTTGACACACAAGCACACAGGCAGCCTAAGACCAAAGGTCCACGAGCACGTTAGATACCCGCAACAAATGGAAAAACGTAACACAAGGAGCAGAAAACTTAGTTTCATACACAATTTGTCACCGGCCAGTGTTTGTATAGGAAACAAAGTGACATGACTAAGAACCAATGGACATACTCGTAATACCTTTCTCATCGATGGCCTTTTGCAACAAGTCCTCCATTGCGTCGCTCTCAGCGATGTCGAGCGGCAGCTCCCCGTCGTAGTTCACAGCCGCGACATCCGCGCCATTCTCCAGCAAATACCTGCGTAGGCACATGCGTTAGTTTCCGCGCGCAATCACCGCAAAATCGCACGTGACGTCACGTTCCGACGTTAAACGGAACGGTCGGTATGGCGGGATTCCGATATGGTACGGGCGTAAACAAAATACAATACAGATGCTGCAACACATGTCGTGAGCGACGTGTGACGACACGCGCGACGCGCACAGGTGAACAGTACTGCAGTTTCAGTAAAACAATAATACAAGTAAAGTCAATTATTAATATAAATAATCTCGGCGTCTCAATGTCCTTTTGTTGTTGTTCTCTAGCGCGCGAGAGTCCGGGTGTGTTATGACCACGATCCAAGATTTGGCAGATCAAGTAATTATCATTAGAGCGACTGTTATCTGATCTCCGTGACCCTCACGGTCACCTACACATTCAGTTGCCTGAATGTGCAAGCTTGCTCACGATGTTTTCTCTCACCGTTACAGTATCGGTAATATATAACTTATGTACAGTAATACAAGGAATTATATTACATAGACATTGATACTAAGGATTGATATCGATACCTCTCCACGCTCAAACCAATTACAAATGCTCAAACTAATTACTAATATTCTTACAAAAGAATAAGAGTTCTGAGAGTGGTACACTTTTTGAATGCCTATGGCGGCTCACGGACAGACTGTCCACCTGTCCACCTGAGAGAAAATGGTCACTATCGTCCAGGACATCTGCAACCTAAGGTTAAGTAACTCTTACCTAATCTGCAAACAAACTTTCAATAACAGTGAAACTCTACAGCAGTCATTCCTTAACGTCCGCAGTTTCAAATGTTAAATCTCATTTAAGCCTATTCATAATTTGAATTTCACAGATTTTATGACATCGGATGGATTTATCGTAATAAATAATAAGTGTTGAGAGTAGAGCCCTAAGCAGTAAAACTATGATTAACTACGAGACTTCCTCACAGATTGTACTCAAATAATAGACCTTTTTATTTAGTAAAGACTTGGTAAAAATGACGAAATCATTAATTTGTAATGCCTACACCCCTTATTGCGTATTTAGGCATCGTACTGGTAATTTCATCAACCGCTATGACAAACAACATGTACTAATGTAATTTTAAGGAGGTCACAGACAGTCATACAGACAATAGGTTGATATCAAACTATGAACAATCCATTATTGTACAATTAAATTTATTAATGGCTTAAGTGATTTCTTTCTGTTTAAACATACGACATACTGCATTTGTAATAACATGTTCCCTAATTTGAGATATCATAATTTCATAATCATGGGACGGATCTCTTAATTTTTTACCCCTTATCTAACTATAATAGTCATATTAAAGTAACCTATGTATTTACATATGTAGTTTGAAATTAGTTAGTATACCCCCTTTTGGAAAGTACCTCAATCAGAACCACATCCGTCCATAATAATTATCCTTTTCGGTATTGACTACGACGACACAGACGACGGGTCTGTGTGAATCACTCTTGTTTATAATAACAAATTATAGACATTTCGCACTATCGGACGGGTCAATGATGCGTACATGGAATTATTCATTTCGTATTAGTAATCTATTCAGAATTCGCTAGCGTTTATTGTATAATATCGACGCCTACCGAAGTATATTAGCGCATTTGAGACTGAGGACAAATTCGCATTTTATGTAAAGTATATGTTACTATGAATGTGTGAAATCTAGGAATTAAATTAATATGTATTAAATGTATGTTGAGATTAGAGAATCGTGTTAACAATAACAGGGGAAGCTGCAAGCGTCATCTAAAAACGCGCGCCAGTTTTAAAATGAAAATCTGTAAATTTGGTTCGCGGTGGTTCTAAACAACTAACATGCTTGTTTGTCTCCTCGCAACCCTATGTGACACAACGACGTTTGTGATGGATTCGGTGCTTTTGACAAATTTTCAGTGAAATTTCTTGCAAATAAAACGCATTTCCGATTCCTTGAATTTCGAAAGGAAATGTGTTTATTAAAAAAATTATCAAACATTTTCGGCCGATTTTAGGCATTGTATACATTTCCTAGGAATACTAAATAATTACGGATTACATAAATTTGCGGTGACATATACAACATATCAACCTGCAGGCTAATCCATATTCTCTTCAGTCAATTGAATTTTTCTTTTATACGCGATGATTTTCAAATTACATGTATAAAGTTCAGGTTTCCACTCTTAGGTAGTAAACTCCATTTATGTTTTTCTAGCACGTACTACCCAGAGACAAAATTCGCTACGCCAAGCGTCATCACATCAGATCATCCTGCGTGTGGGGCACATACAAGATGTGCGTCATTAGTCCTACGCCAGTCACACTTTACGTCATCTGAATCATTCGTAAATTACATAATACCTAGTACGCTGACAATACCAATACCGCGTTTGGCCATATTGTCCTTACCTTGACTGATCTGAGAACCCCTTTTAAACACGTCTAGCCCGTTAAAAGGGGGAGGTTATCGAAGAGCGGGGCCTAGGCACTCGATAAGGACACATCATGCACCTGGGGCCCGACCATCTAACTCGAATGCTATCGCTTATGCCTTGCCATCTCCTCGCGAAAGACGCCGCGAATAGAGAAAGTGAAATGTAGTCATAAACTATCGCAAAGAGTTAGGTGGTAGGATCCCTGGTAGGCAGGTTATCTCACCTGGCGATGCTGAAAAAGCCGCAGGAAGCAGTTGCGTGCAGCGGCGTCCATCCCTCGTTGTCGCCACGATTCACGTCCGCTCCGTGCGTCACCAGGAACTCCACCATGTCCAGGTTGTCATCGATGCAAGCCTGGAGGCAACACAGTGCGCACAGATTAGATCGACGCCAGGTCTGTATGGTTATGTTCTTCGGAAGAGCCTAGTCGTTAAGCGGCTAGAGGGACAGGAGAATGTCTCAATCATACCAGAATCGGTAGATTGTCGAAAGTAGGTAATAAGTGGAACTTTTGACCATCACTACCCGAAACGATTCAGTTGGTACTTGTACTCTACATTAGCAGAGAGGCTAGCAGTGAGCAAATAGTCTCATGTTGGAAAGCGGTAAGTATCACCTATAAAATCTACGATTCATCATGGTTGCCAGCACGCATGGTTTAACATTTACTTTTCATAATAAAGAATATTGTTTAATATTACATGTAATGTCCAATATTAAACAAACAACCATTTTTATAAGAATCAGTATTTTATAAGCTATGTTGGTATGGCTAATAAGAAAGCATTCGCAATATGCTGAAAACATTCAACTCTTCTATACATATAATTGCAAGAAGCAGTAAACGCAACAATAAGGGTACAATTCGCCGCAAAGCAATATCATTTTACAGTATTTAAAAAATCGCAAGGCACTACCTTAATAGCAACAACTACATCTCAATTCAATTAACTCTCGCAATTAGAAACAAATCGAAAAATAATGGAACTTCATTTCCTACTTTCCACAAAATATTTAACCCAATTATGATTATATGTAAAACCATTGATATAACCTCAATAAAACTTAATAGAAGAAACAACAGAGAAGTACTAAAACAGACATTACATTATTGTATAACTGTAATTTTCAAAGTGGCTATTTTAAAATAACCATATCCAATGTTCCTGTACCAAATGTTGTCCAGAATTCTACATCAACTCCTTCCACTGCAGATCCGCAGATCAGAAATGAGCCAGTATTATTTGTCGAGCCAAGCGGACATTATTTCAAAATCTGTGATGATGATGACGTAGAGATAACACTAGATTAGGCTAGAGATTGCTGCGAATAAATCAACCATCTTCCCCCTCCCACTCTCCACTCTCGAACAGTCCAACAAAAAATCAATCAAAATCTCGATAACCAACAGTTAGAAACTTGCATGCAAAGTCAGCACGGCAAATTACGTGTGCATCTAATTAAATATCAACCGCTCGCAGTTAGAAACATTCGCATTTGTATAAGGAGTGAGTAATATGAGTATCGTATACAGTTACAAGCCACAATAGTGCAGTAAATGCATTGTGCAGCAGTACGGAACCCTGAGGGTCAGTGCCACGGGCGCTCGCGCGTATCGCCATCGCAATAGCGCATAACTAAAACATTCGCAATGAAACAGTGGCTCGGTGACTCCTTACGCGAGACTTATGCCTTCTTGCACTTAGGCGACGCTTAAGTCGACGCCTAAATTATTTAGGATGATTGCCGATTTTAAGATTGGCAGATGGGCAGGAAAGTTCTCGAGTGGCGACCACGTAAAGGAAGACGCAGCGTGGGTAGGTCTCTCACTAGGTGGACCGACGATCTGGTAAAGATCGCAGGTACCAGCTGGAAGGCACAAGACCGGGCTTTGTGGAGATCTCTGGGGGATTCCTATGCCCAGCAGTGGGCGTCTTCCGGCTGATATGATGATGATGATAATGAATTCTAATTGCATCTTAAGTTTTCTGATGGCTAAATTCTTAATTGTAGCTTAAGGCGCCAACTTAACCGTCGCCTAACTTAGTGCAATCGGGGAATACTGTTTCCGCTCAATATATTCCTATCTTATTCTGCCTAGATGATAAAATACTTCAGATTCATTCTTATCGCCTATTTTAAATTTTAGGTATTTCTCAGATACCGATTACATTATAAGGAAATCCTCGAACATTACTTTTATTTTGTTGTGTAAGGAGGCAGACATGCTTACGGCAACCTTATATTATAATTAAATTTAAAAATACTGGATTTTGATCCAAATATGGAGCTCCGATGGCCTAATGGCTAGCGGGTAAGGATTTCGATCCCCAGTACCGTCATGTACCAATGACTTTTTCACTCACAAATGCTCTTACGATGAGAGAGATTCCACTCGTGTGGAAATCTGCACATTCGGCTCATATAATACAAATCACCATGCAATTTACCGACGGTTAGAAGAACATTAGGTTGCGCGCCCAATATGAAATGTTACGTATTAAAAAAATAAAACAATCATACCTATTTTATAGCCAAACAAACTTCAAAATTCACTGAAGAAATAGAAATAGAGCATTAAAGTATACTCTGTGATAAAGGTCCACAGCTCAATCCCCCACTGTAGCTCTTGTTTAGGTAAGATCTGCAGCGGCACCCCAGATACTCTATGGAAGCCCTTGTACAAGTTAATAACTTCTTGGGTCTTGCAAGTAGTAGGTACCTAATAGAACAAGCAGGAGAAAAAGGCAATCAAACTTTCTAGAATAAATAAAGGTTCGTTTGTGCTTGTAAATAATAATAGTGAAGGTGAAAGAATTTTATTCATCTACCAATACGACGGCGACTATTATTATCTCTAGGTCGTAGTGTAATCAAATGAAGTACCTAAAGTACAAAAGTAAGTACGTATACTTTGTAATTAAATACCAACACGCCTACAAAAATAACAGACCTAGTTTTTAAAATAACATTACACAGTACAAGTCATTCAATTAAATGTTATTGTGTATAATATCTGCCCATCATAACTTCAACAGATGTTATTTTATAACAATTATCATTTTGTGCATCCGGATGTAGCGACGTACGCGCGGTGCGGACGGCAGTGTGTGATGTGTTCACACAATTATGTCATTGCATAGCCACTGCCGTGGACAGATGAGGGCATTATTGGCGTTGTGCGATTCCTTATTGTCTCGTTAGGTATATTTGGGAAGCAATCAATGGCAATGACCCCTAATCGTTATTCGCCAGCAATGACAGAACATTATACAATAAGATCAACAACGAAATGTGAACTGTAATTTTATTATCGATAGCTTTCCCCGCTACTTCGTCTGCGTAGAAATCGTTTTTATGACAGTTTAGCTTTTGCCCGCACGACCTCTTTAAATGACCTCTTCCATGTATGGATGTTAGTACTGCGGAGAGGTCAAGCTGTATCTCTGGTTCAACCCATCCAAATTAGAATTTAAGTTGAATGCCATGCTATCAAACAGTGAAACCCCAATCAAAATCAGTTCAGTGATTTTTGCGTGACATTGTGTGAAAAAAAATTCATATCGATACCCTAGCCGACTTTCTTTTTTCTGGAATATTTTCAATGTACAGACGACCTGAGTGGTTCAATGGTCAACATGCCGTCTGCCACGCAAGAGGTCCCGGGTTCGATAACCCGGCCGGGCAGGAATTGAAATGATGAATTTTAATTACTGTTACGGGTCTGGGTGTTCTATGTATAATAAGTATGTATTTAAAAAGTATTTAAGTAGTATATCAGTTATCTAGCACCCATAGCACAAGCATTGTTTAGTTTGGGGCTAGATGGCGCTGTGTGAATTTGTCCACGAATATTTAATTTAATTTAATGGCTAATTTACAATTTTACAACAGAATAGATTGTGTTACTGCGTCACAAGCATAACAATTAACGCTTAAATAAAGAAACGGGGTGCGCGCCGCATGACGTAACTAATGTTTCTCATCTGGGTGTGACCTCGAAAAAATTCTCGACGAAATCTAAAATTACTCAGCATTCGACGATACATCATGCCTTGGAGTAAGTGGGTCGGTCAATGACAGGGGCGATCTAGAATCTAGGCTGATTATTTAGGCATTACGGTAATGGATTAGGGAATGCACACACATTCCATAGCATCCTCTTGTCACGTATGGTCTCGCCCACAATATTGATCTGACCCGTGAAATGATACGAAACCTTTGTAAAAGCAATGCAGTTAAAACTCTAACTACAAAAGTCATCGACCCAACGTCCCAGAGCTACCAACGAGCAACGAGTGGTACGCGACTATAAATACTATGATAAAACAACTCGAGACGTATAGCGTAGACAAAACGCATCCGTGATCAGATGCTGCCAAAATAATAATTCAAACCCTGAAATATTACGTAGCCGGTTTGAAATGGATACTAGTCGTACTAACGACTGCGTTCCCTACGATGCTTCACCCACTTTATTCGTTCACTTGCTCAATATTATAATTTGTTATTTATAGCACCTTAACAATAATTTCCTACATAAATTAAATCTTGTCAATTTTCGCGTTCGTAAACTTATAGGTATAATATGTAGTTCTATAAATAAAAGCACAACCTTGCTTTGAGAACGAATAGTGCCAAATGTATTGTCATATTACTTTACAAAAACTACCGTCAGTTTAAAGCACATCTGTGCCAAATCGCTCCAGACTAGCGCCAGACGCGCCCATTTGTCTCTCTCTAATCTGAATCTGCTCAGATGCCGACTTTATAACACTGTTGAGCAATAATATTAATTAAAAAAGCTAATTAACAAACGTAGAATTTGCACTGCAAAGGTACAGTAATACCTAGTATAATACTCTGGACGGAACATTTTAACCGTATTGTTAATTAATCACAGAAAAAGTATGCCATCGAAAGAAAAATGATTAGCGCCGGCCCGAGTGTCCTATTCTATACGATCCCAGCCACGTTAAGGTAATCAAACGCACTTTATAAATAGGGCGTACCCGCTGATCCAGATGCGGTGCGCAAACGGCACAAGCCATAACTATAAAAATGTATAGCAATCGATAAAATGACCAGCTCGGCCCCGATGGGTGCGCGATGATGCAAACAGGCGCGTGCGCACGGCCGCCGCGTAATCCAGACGACTTTTGTAGGGCGCAAGCGGGCGCGGGCTGTTAACGTAATACGGACAGTTGCCACCGTGCCACTAGCGGCTGTCTAGTAGAGTATCGTACCAAACAAATGTCACTCAGTCCAATATAAACAGACTGGGCGTGTCGGGCGTCAAAGTCAGCAAACGTGACCGAGTTTTTTGAGTGTTCCTCAAAACCTTAGATGAAAGGTTTTAAGATATTCATTCGTAGACATCTACTATGACCATTTTGTAATAAGCGGCCTATTCTAAACATTATTTCTAAACGTGTCTAATGAAGAATATTGTGAAGGTCAATGTCACTAAGGAATTATTTCAAATATTATGAATACGCAACTATATTCTACATTTAGCCTTACTTGTTAATGTTGGTCACACATTTTTAATAATACTTATTTTTATAATCGATAACATTGAATATCAAACACATCGCGTGAGATCCAAGAAGTATAGTAACGCCAGTAGGCCGTCCACACGTAACAAGACGCCATTATTTACGTCCTCGACTCTCCTGAGTGACGTTCCCGTTTTCGAGTTTCCGTTTTTCCGCAATTCGGCCCCCGCAATGTAGGTATAACAGCACTCTTTATTTATAAATACAAGGCTGTTTATATTTGAAACGGCGTTTTGGGTGGAGTCCTACATACGGTGGTCAGTAATCATTCGTTTAACTGGAACACGTTCGAGTCGCAGACTTAAGAATTATTTCTTAATTTTACTTATTATTATTTTTGCTAATACTCAACTACGAGTATTTGAGGTCGATAACTAAAAATTCATTTCAACGTGTACTTAGAGTGACCCATATGATTATCGAATACAACTAATTAAACAAGGTAACTGTGCAAATAGCAGTCACTAAATAAAATTCATTTCAACGTATACTTAGAGTGACCCATATGATTATCGAATACAACAAAATAAACAAGGTAACTGTGATATAATATGACAGATCCCTAACATCCACAGTCATGGAGCGTTGGTGGCGCTCGCTGCAGCAGCCAGTAAAGGGTACCCAGTGCGGGTGCCAAGACGGCAACGTGGATATGATAAATCTTCGGTGGACGCCAGCGGCGCCGACCTGCCAACATGTTCGAACCGAGTGACGCCGCCACGCCACACGTCCAGCGATGATGCCGCGGCCACTATTACGCACGCGCTCGGTTCCGTGTGCACGTAATATTTGATTGCTTGTTTATTTGTAATGGATACTTAACAGATTTTAAAAGGATTTCTTCCAAAGAAACTACATTATCCAAAAGTAACAAGGCTATTAAGGCTACGGCTTTATATCCCGAAATCCCCACGGGACCACACGAGATCGGGGACTCCACAGACTCTATAGTGCGAAGCTGGGGCAGGTCGCTAGTGCGATTATTAAATTGTTGAATTGTACTGTATAAGCGTGACAAGTTACAGTATAAATAAAGATTCTCTCTATCATTATGTGGTAGTTTTCCAAGACAAATGCAATGGAAGAAGCCTGTGGTGACGTGACTTAACTTTCTGGTCTTACTGCCGACATTTCCCCAAAAGTAAATTTAAAAGGGCAGGTATTCGGTAAAGCATATGCGGACAAAGTTGCAGAATGATTAACACAACACGATATATACAGATAAGAGTAATAACGTAGGACTAATCTTTTGTTCAGACTACGAAAACCTGACTAGGTTTTTACCAATCAGACCTTGCAAAAAAAATGTAATTGGGTAAGTTTTTGTTTCATAGCATAGTGAGTAACGTAGAACGGAAGCTTCCATTAGCACTTGGGCCATTGTTTTGGCACGAATTTCTTTCAGAAAAAATTTTGAATGTCATTAGAAACGCACCAACCTATAGGTAGCTCTAGCTACAGGTTACACACCTGCGTATCTAAGTGATAACGGTGGAAGTGACACACTTATAAACCCACCTATTATACAGAAAAGCGAGACGAGGATTTTCACCACCGTCATCACTACGTAAAAATAAATATAGCATGAGTCAGGAAATTATTAAAACACCACATACTTTCAACATGACTACAGGAACCGCTTAGGGCAGATCAAAATCTGGCCAACGATTGGTAAAATCTCACCACATGTGATAAAATTAAGATCATTAAAATAGATTTGACAGTAAAGTTAACAAATTAATTAGGTATCTACTTAATATTATAAAGAGGAAACCTGCAACCAAGCCACTGAAAGTAACCACCAGGAGACCACTAAGGCGACCAGGGTCACAAAGGTCAGATTACCGTCGCTCTACTGTACTTACCTGACCTGGCAAATCCTGGATCATGGTCAAAGTGGACCCCAGATGGCGAGCACAACCATCCCGCCAAGACCATTAGAGGAAAAGTTTGTACGTGTTTGTAAGTTTGTATGGTGGGCTAATGAACCGATTTTGAATATTCTTTCTCTAATAGAGTTGAATGTTCACAGGGATCCGAACTGCATGCCGGGCGAAACCCGCGGGGGACAGCTAGTCGCAAATACATGACACCTACGTCGAACTTCCTCGAGTATCACAACAAACGACATAGAAACGATTTACATACTAAGAAGCAATTGTCGCTAATTTGCCATTGATACCGGTAAAAACAACACTCGTGTTTAAAGAAGCGACAAGATCCAGATGTCAATATTTTCTTTGGAGCCCACAGTTCCTGAGCGCGTCGCTTTCAAGGCGACCACGTACTCTTTGTACATTTATTTTACCACTTATTTGATCAGATTTAAATGTAGTACATTCGAGAAATGCAACTAAACTATGTTATAAAAAATGATCGTACGATTCGGATGTGAAATGAGCTCCTAGCTACAAGGAAACCCTTTGGACTATGACATGGGATCGTTCAAGAGATATATTAGAGGTATCTTCAGAGGCGGGCAACGCAATGGTAACTCCCCCGGTGTTGCTGATGACCATAGGCGGCTGTGACCACTTTCCGTCAGGTTGCCTCATAAAACAAAATACATAAGTTTAACGCCGCGCTTCTTTGAATGCACTCCCTTCAACGGTGTGTGAGTCTCGAAGTGCCAATTATCTCAACCTACAAGACTATCAACCTAAAAGAGTGTAGGTAGAGAAGTAAGACTGGGGCTAGGGGTGCGTGCAATGATTCCCTTACAATCCTTGAACTTGTCCAGTTTTCTGATAAAAATGTTACTATTACGTACGTATCTATACATATTTTATTTAATTACAGCAAGTAGACAAAACTATCTACTAGATATTGTATACTAGATATAAGTATTGTATTGTAGAGATTGAATAACTAATGTGCGTGACCATGACCATGGATTTATACTTAACTATATTGACCCTGTAATTTGATACATAGCAATCATACAGTCAATACAATCGCAACGCATGACAAAAATCCAAGAGAGTGAATCCGGATCAGGTCCACTTTAATTGCACCTATTAAGCATCGTTAGCATTGTTAGTTCTTTCCTGAGGGCATTGACTCGTCTAGTGTCGTATTTAAGGCCACTTTTCTAACCTTTTCCGATCAAAATAAACAATTCCATTTATTCAAACAAGAACTTTTAAACGTTTAAAACATAAAAATAGAAATAAGTTATTCCACTGGCACAAATTAACATAAATGCAGAGCGCAAGCGGAGAAAACTAAACGTCGGCTCATCCGTCGCTACTCGACATTGAAATTTTAATTTATAAACAGTTCTAAAGCCGCAATGGAAGTTGAACCGGCGAGATGAAAACAGATTGTCGGGTTCTAATTTGGTCCGTGACGTTTGTCGGTAGGAACAATCACAAGTTATTCCGAGTGCTAATCTCGTCGCACGTGACACGGCGAACGCGTTTAAACTGCTCCCCGGAAGTCAATTTGTTTAATTACCCAGCCCTCTACCGACAGATGAGTAGGCGTCGAATTCGGGAACCTACCATTAATATTATTTCACTACTTTCAACAATTAAAATAGTATCGAAATATTTTCATCTTGTTCAATAAATTAATATGCATTTTTTTGGGTATTTAGGGCAAGCTTGTGTTATTGAGCTTTCTTTTTCCGCACTTGAACTGATATTTGGTATTTTGTACGTAGTTAAGGCGTGTTAATTTAGTCAAGACCAGCTCCCTCTTAAAGTGTAGCACTCTCTTTGGACGTTCGCAGATCTCTTGGAGGGATCCCGTCCCTAATGCGACTCTTGGACTGTGATCCTTCAATCCCTCACACTCTAAGATTACGTAGGCCGCTATTTCTTCGGCTACTAGGCTTCCCCTGCACAAAGGGCTCCACTATAGCTCCTATTGCGAATAATAGTTTGTTCAGGGGTTGCTCTATAGTTCCTTTCGTTTGAGATCTAGCAGCAAATTAGTCAGTTTTGGGGATCGTTCAGTCACCACCAACTTACTGTCTACATCCAGATGTGCTTTGCCAACGCATGTTATGCTAGTCGTTTGTGAATTTAATCGCCCATGAGCGCAGTGTGTTAAAGGAGGGGTAGGAATGGAGTAGGACCAGTAGCTTCCAACCCTGATCCATTCTTTGCTAGCTGGTCGGCAGCATCGTATCCCATCGAATTGCTGTGACCTTTGATCCATTGTATCGTGACACTGTTAGTCAGAGAGATAACCTCCAGTGCCTGGTGCCAGTCCAAAAACAAGGTAGGGTTTATGCTGTTGTTTTCCAATGCTTTGAGTACCATCATTTGATTGGGGGATACCAGTCAGGGCAGGCAATATAAATATTAATAACTCTTATTTGTCCGCCAGTGGTGCCACCCAACCCAGATAGTGCAGGCAGCTTGCCATGTATCATTTTCAACCTCCAACCTGCCCGCACATCGTGGAGATAATGGCAATACAATGCACTACTATTGAGGAAGTACATGCCCAGAAATGGTCTGGTAAGGACCTGTTGGTATTGTAATATAAATCCAATAGATCAAAATCAAGCAGAACTGTTAAGCAACGCTTTTCCTAGAGTCTAGTTAAAAGAGATAAAATTGAGAATAGCACAAGGAGTTCATAAAGTCTGTCCTGAAAAAATATGTAAATGATATTTTTTAGGCCTGTTAACAATAAATAAATAAATAAATAATCGTGGACAAATTCACACAGCACCATCTAACCCCAAAGTAAGCAAAGCTTGTGTTATGGGTCCTAGATAACTGATAAACTACTTATATACTTTTTTTTTATACGTACTTATTATACATAGAACACCCAGACCCGTAACAGAAATTAAAATTCATCATTTCAATTTCTGCCCGGCCGAGAATCGAACTCTTGCATTTTTTTCCTTCTTTTATTGTCCAACTGAGCTGTCCTAGGTGCATAATGTATTATCTTTATATTAAGTATTATAATCACTAACATTACCTACTCATAAAATATTAACGTTTTGTCATATTCCAATTAATTATGATAAGTCACATAATAATGTCATGCTGGGTTATGAGCATATACAAATCAAAGTGCATGTTAGAGCTAGTGGTGTAAATTATTGCTGATGATTTTTATTTAGATTGGATGAAAAATTGTTTTGACAATTGACTGAATTAGATCGGGAACGTACCTTTACCACAGGTAATGTCAAACGAAAATAGGCATCAAATTGGTTTTATTTCAAAACAGTGCCAATCTTGACATTATTATGTATGTATTAGTATGTGTCAGTGACATACTCGTGGGTAGCATTGTTTTGTTTACATTTAAAGCACTATGCTTGATTGATTACCTCTGTTTTGGTGCTTTGAAATCAGGTAAAAACAGATTTGTTTAACTAATATTACTACTATAAATTGTGTGTAAGTAAATGCATTTTCCACATACACTGCCTAGGCAAGCCAATACACTTATGTCAAATTTAAAAGTATGTTACCAAACAATCCTCATCATCATAATCAGGTAAATCCCAGATACTGACTGCCTGGGTTTACTTTCCTACTTTTCCTTCCTTACTTTGCTAGTCTTCAGCATCATCACGTCATAAGTTTTTGGCTCTCACAAATCAATCCTTTGGGTCTCATGCAGGCCCAGTGTTTCCCGATGCTGGCAAATTTTGGCATCTATTTCGGAAGCATCACTGGCTCTTACGCAACACATGATCAAACCAGTGCAGAAGAGCCTCTTCAATATTCTCTGTGATGTCTCACACCAAGGCTGCACATCACACTGCATTTCATTAGCGGATGTGCTTCATCAGCGCCGGCCAAGACTCGCCAGCCATAGAGCATTACAAGCCTAATTATGTTCTTTATTCCCTATATAGATGGAATCATGACTTTGTTCGGCAATTAATTCTGGCAACGTTCAGCTTCAAATCAGTGTTCACATATTTGAATTACCTACTGGTAAGACTATTTTTAAAATGAAGTAATTCATTATCTTAGTGCAGAGCCTGCAGATAATTCTACTGTAATTGTAATTTTTGTGGAAATAAAATTATAAATATTATTTTTAAAGGTTGAAAATTTTATTTAATAATAAAAAATCTCGTTATGCTATTTTTGCCAAATCCTACACATAAATTTCTTGTTTCCTGCATATCCATCAGTAAAGCCTCACATCCCTAGTTGAACTTAACCTTTCTTTCTCGTCCTGACCCAGAAGGCCAAAACCTTCTTTGCCGAGAGATAGTATTTTAACACCCAGACCCATAACAGTAGTGGTCACGTTGGTGTTAATGTTTCAGATGTGCTAACACGCGCAAGGGCCCAGGTTCCACTTTATCCATGATCAATGATGTGGCATATCAGTTTATTACAGTGGACAGACTGCCATCTGACCTCCGTGGCCCTGTTAACAGGATAACCTGACAAGATTGAACCATGGTTACTAAATGTGCAGGTTCATCACTTTAAGAGCATTGGATAGTGTTCAACTAATATTAATATCTCAGAAATTAGTAGCACTGGGGTTCCGGCATTGGGGTTCAAACCTATTACCTTGGTGTATGAGTAGAACCCTTTAACCAGTAGGCCACTTATGCTCTTACCAGTAGTCCTACATTTAATATTATTTATATATTTTCCTAAAATGTATTGTTCAAAGAAAATTTTCTCTTTAACAATTACTCATGTCGGTAACTCAATAGGTACATAGGAACATAATGTGAGTATGTTATGTATCATACAAAAAATAATCAAAAACCAATAGTAACATTTGTCTGTAAATAATGGCACAATTATGGTTAAGAGATTCTTAAAAGATTCTGATACACCTACCTAACATTGATAGTTACTATGCAATTTCAATTACTATAACATAACATAATTATACGCAATGATATTAAAAATAAACACAGCATTTTGTTATAGCTTGGGTCATCATTTTTACTCTTCAAGTTTAGTGGTCTATCTGATTCAAACAAAAAATTATTATTTATTGAAAAACATTTGCTGGAACTCCTCTGCCTTCCACCTAGACTAGTCAAAAATATAATAAACACAAATCTCCTAGAAAAAGGGTAATAAAGAACATGATAGGCATGTCATGAAATTATAGTGTGTGACCAGTCATATATTGTAGGCCTACAAAATAATAAAAGATTGTTATACCTAGGAAATACTGATCTTCATTTTATTTAATTGTACATTATAGTAAAACAGATATTACCACTATTGTTTACACAAACACATAGTATGAAATGAAACAAATCAGCTAAGACAGATGCACAAGTTCTTATTCTATAAGATAAAGAAGATACTCTTAGGAAAAGACCTCATCCTTAGAATATAAGGTAGACTGGACACGGGTCACATGATCATATCATAAATTCAAACATTGTAGAATAGTGGCTCAATCAAAGTCTACCACACAGCAGATGTGGGATAACAGAGTGATTGGTGTAGTGTGTTGGTGGCGATCCGCCAATGGCACTGACCTGGTGCAAGGCGGTGAGGCCGTCGACGTTGGCGGTGTTGATGTCGGCGCCCATCTTCAGCAGCCGCTGCACCTCGTCCTTGTCGCCCGCCGTGCAGGCCGCAAGGAACACGATTCCCGACGAGAACTGGATCCTCGACGCGCTCTTCGGCAGCGCTGACTGCTTGTTTGTGTCCGACTCCTCCCATCGCTTCAGCTGCTCCGCTCGCTTGAATAGCGCCGACGAACGCGTGTCCGTCATTTTTACTTTTTGACAATCCAATAGGCACTCAATACAACCCCGAACCGCACTTTTCACGTCGCATAGATTATGTTTTTATTACATAAAGTACACAAACGCCGAGTCCATAACTTAATTGCCATAAAAGGAAACATGAAAGAAGAAACGTTCCAGGGAGATTGATACTAAACGGTTTTCATACAATCATTGTTCCGAACACATGTTGAATTACTCGGATTCCACACATGCACACCGAACTAACATACATGACATAACCAATATGCTACACATTTAGCGTGGCAGCCATTACAAGAATAAATTTTACCATTTTACAGCCAACAAATCTAGCAACGAACGTAAAAAGAAAACTAGACGACGACTGAGAAATGACGGGAAAAACGAAAGTAGTGCCCCCTGTCGGAAACTCATCTTTAGTTTGTCATCACATTTTTTTATTCAGGAAGGTTAGGCAGTGAACCCAATAATATACAGCCACACAATCTGTTTAAAAATAAATATGATGATTTCAGTAAACACGCTCATGATGATTGATTCTGTGAAGATTCAGTATGAAAATTAAAATTGTCATCACATCGGCAGTAGTCGCCTCAGCAGTGCGGCCCTATAGGTTTTTTGACATTGGAATATTATAAAACAACCATGGGCAAATCTGTATGGGGTTTGTAGCTTAGACGTCATTCTATAGATATGACGGCGCATCGAGTTATTGGTCGTGATAAGATATCTATCGGTTAGATACTCTTTAGCTGGTCCTTCTTTGTTTAGTTGTCTGTGGTTAGTTGACAATGGCAGCGCGCGCACGCATTATTGCGTGCTGCGATGTTTTTGTTTTGATTAACACCAGAAACAAAGCACCCACGAGGAATTGCTATATAAGTCACGAATACCAATACCTAGCCTAGCCTAGTCTTTAAACTAACGTCGTTGTGAGTTTGTGTCGTGGTAGACCGCGGGCCCTCATGCGCCGCGCTGGAAAAGTCAGGCCTGATGTTAAAATGATGATGATAGATCCAGTTATAATGATGTCAGCTATTTAGACTATAGGGCGCCGATAAATATTTAATAAAGATGGAGACCTTTCATTCAAGTTAGGCGATTGCCCTCCTGTAATTAAAAATGAAATCATTAGAAGAAAAATATGTTAATTAGTTAAAATTAACACAAAAATAAAGTTATGTTGCATCCTTTTAATTAGTCGTCAGTTTATGTCATCGTTATTGAATAGGTAAATACACTCTATGAGGGTTATCTGGTCCTATTCGTTGGTCAGGTCCAAAGACCGCTAGAAGAGGCTAGTGTCAGGGCCAAGACCAGAACCTTGATTAAGACTCGGACCAGGGCTATGACAAGGACCTGATCTTGGTCGTAAACCTGAACCCATAGGCGTAGCGAGGTTCAGGGGGTTCAAACCTCCCCCGAAATTTGCAGCTAAAATTCCAAAATTTCAAGCTCGCTACGCTCGCTCTTTCATAGTTCTCTTTAATAAGTTCACCTCAGCTTTTTTAGACCTAATTCAAAAATTTCAAGCTCTTTTTTAAATTATACACACCAAGCGCGCCGCATGCTTAATTCGGATTTTAAGAGTCAATATAGGTGTATAAAATGTATAGTAGGTGTATGAAAAAGACCGAGTCGAGCTCGCTGCGCAGTCATTGGTTAATGTTATATTTAGGTATCTAATTCGCCCCGGGTCTTTTGAGACTAAAATCGAAAAATGTCGAGCTCGCTGCGCTCGCTCATTTTTCATGAGTTACTTCTATTCAGGAGGGGGGAGTTGGGTACAAATCGAAATTTAAGCACTTTAATTTATAACCCCGCAAACCAAAACCTGGCTACGCCCGTGTCTGAACCTAAGTCTTTACCGAATCAACGGCCTGGACCAAGGATGGGCATGGATTAAATCTAGAACCTAGTTTTGGTGCTGGACCTATTTTTGTACCTAGAACTGGATATGGTCCAAGAGTCAGAACACGACATGAACATTGAGCTAGACCTGGACTTGGGTTGTATCTAGAGCTGAAACTGAAGATGGATCTGGGCTTGTTCGCAGAACTGGACCTAAGCCTTTACGAAATCAACAACTTTGATTTTTTAAAGTTATTGTGTGCAAAATTTCCTGTAGTTGTAATTACTATAAGGTAACTAGCGGACCCGACAGACGTTGTCCTGTCTACACGTCTTTAATTTGAAAATTTCAAACTTTTTTTACAAAATTGTGAATCTAAACCATTTCCAGATCCCCTTGAACACACACAAATAATTTCATCAAAATCGGTCCAGTCGTTTGAGAGAAGTTCAGTGACATACACACTCACAGAAGAATTATATATATAAAGATTTTCGTAAATTAAAAGTTATGCGCTCACGCGCGAGGGCCTGAGGTCTGTGTTGATCGTGATCCAGGATTTTGCAGAGCAGGTAATAACAGTGGTGCGACTGCCATCTGACCTCCGTTACCCTATGATATGATACATTTATAACACAACGAAAAACCACAGAATCCTTGGCTTTAATTAACTAACAAATTATAATAAAATATCAATACCAAATTGACATTGAGGTTATCGACGTGGGAGTTTCTCAGGGATCGTTACTGCCCGCGACATTATTCCTGCTGCATATTAACAATCTGCTTATACCAGGTACCTTTAAGTACGCAGACGACAGCACAGTAACGGATACATATCTGTCAGAGGCAAAAGCCAACAGGGACGATATTCAGTCTTTTGGAGAAACCATGGTAGATCGTATGGACAAAGCTCTCAAGGCTGTCTCTGATTGGGGCGAAGCCAATCTGGTGGCGTTCAACGCAACCGAAACTCAGGCGTGTTTGTTTTCCACCAAAAAACGTCCATTCCATCTAAACCCAACTTTTCGGGATGTTCGTGGGGAAATTACCGACAATCTACAGCTTCTTGATGTTGAGCTATCTATAAATTACAACTTCGATCAGTACATCGAATCCATGTCAAAGACTGCAGCAAAAAAACTTAATGTCCTCTCGAAGGTTAGGGCTATACTTCACTTCAAATCAGTTGATTCAGTTATATCAAGCACAAGTTCGATCCTGTATGGAGTACAGCCACCACCTCTGGGATGGATCAGCCAAATATTAACTGACGTCTTTAAATTCAGTGGAATGAAAGAAGATAATTTCTGACCCGCAGTTGATTTAAGCTAGGCTGCAGAGCCTCGAGCATCGGCGTAAGGATGCGTGTCTGTCGGTCTTGTACAGGTTACATTTCGGAGAGTGTGCGAAGCAGCTGCACGACCTCAATCCGCTGGCCCCTTTCCGCCATTGGGAGACGCATCCGGGCGAGCGCCTCATCCTTATGTCGTGGGTCTTCCAGCTATCCGCACGAGCCGCTTTAGCTCGACTTAATAATGCGTATATAAAACAAAAACATTACATTTAATCATAGAGTAGTACACATCACCCTGTTAACAGGTGATCCTGCAGTGGTACCGCCTATCTCTGATTGTACGCCGCCATTTTGATGCCTGTGGAACGACGTTGAAACATGCATTTTGGATAGGCTCTTAAATAACAAAATACGAATAGAATTTGAAAATATTCTATTAAAAAGTAATTTTTCTAACATTTTATTCAATTTAAAATTACGATGTTTCAAAGTCATTTCGTTCATTCTCACCGATACTGAGTTCAGAGGGAAGAATTCTGTGACGTCATTCCAGAGGCCCACCCTCTGGAATGACAATGACGGCGTGCTATCGGAGATCGTCGGTACGGCTGCAGATCAGATTTGTTCATGGTTATACATTCAGTTGCCTGAATTGCAGTAGCAGCTAAAGAGTGGCGACGGTGTGGCGGTCAGGATAATAGCAAGATCTCGTCAACAATAATGTCACGAAAAAATATTGCATCCTTATTTGGAAATTTTACCCACCATCGCTTCAATTATTGCATCTATTGCTGCAATTACGATATGTTCCATAATAAACATGCTGAAACCTAGCAGTTGTAACAGTAGCTTTTTAATTTCCGATCCCCAATCTCCATTCATCACAGCCCATAAAAGTCCACTGCAGGACGTAGGGCCTCTTCCACGAAAGGGAAGGTTATTGCCTTAATCTCCAGGCTTTCGTCTAGATAACATTAGGGTTGGTGCTATTCTACTCTGCCGGACACCACACGGCCATTCTCCTTTAGATATGTTAAACTGGTAGTTAATAATGAAGATATGTCTGTATGAGCATAATACCTTTCGCCTCCCTTTCCATAAAAAACAATAAGTAAACAACGCCCTCTAGTGACAATCTGGCTCGACGACTCAGCTAGATGACGGGCGGCGGCCGACGGCGTACTGAACCATCCGTTCCGTTCCGAGGTTCCGTAGGTACGACGTGCGTGTGTTGTGTGCCGTTTGTAGCACCCGTACACAGGCGGACGGCCGACGGAGTGAGAATCCGCAGAAATTATTCGAAATTCAAGATGGCTATGTGTCACGATGTTGTCTTGGAGAGTTGTCGTTAATTTATTTGTTTAGTGTGGAAAATTGTGTTATTTTCACCATGGCTGACTTAAGTGTTGATGTATCAAAGTTGCCGGACGAGATAAGAGACAAATTAGCGGAGTTGGACTTGGAATTATCCGAAGGTAAGTGACTTTAACTAGCTTTGCTAGTCAATCGATATTTTTATAATTCTGATTATTTTGTAATAATTAGTTTCTAATTTGTAATATCTAGTTCCTGTATGTGAAAATAAGAATATATTTAGATTAGTAATGTATAGTTAAAACAGGTTTTCTTTGTATTGACGCAAGTATCTAATCATTGACAGCTGATGTTCGGTAAATAGTGTTTGCTGGAGACGCTGTGAAGTTGTTAGATTAGCGGTTCTGAGCCAGGCTTAAGGTGTCTACGCTCCACCAGGCCCGCTGCCGTACATCGTCTGCTTATGAATGCAATGCTCTGCAACATGCACGTAGGAATATGTGTGTAACTTTGACTCTTCTTTGTCAAACTTCGTGATACCTACTTGGTGCAATTCTTAGCTAGATCTTACTAAATTAGGGCGTTAAATGATGAAAACCTTTTAATTTGCAAGATTTCTCTCATTAAATATTGATAAGATGTTGCTTTCCTATAAGAAATTTTGTTATTGAGAGACCTGATTATGAATCAAAAATTGGTAATTAACATGCAATTAATAGGTAGTTAATTAAACTTTGCATTGGAAGGTACTTTACTATAATCATTTACCTCACCAGACTATAAAGCCTGGAGGAACCTCTCATAAATTATTTATTGACAAGAAATATTGAAGTGAGTAAGCAATGATTATTTGGTCATCCTATTCTATTTGTAGAAAAATGTGAGTCAAAAGTTTAAAACTGACGTAGGTACAATCGACTGCAGAGAGAACTGACCATACATATAGGACTGTAGAAGAAACTAAAGGCAATTTTATTTTTTATGTTTTATTATTGAAATGTATAGCAAAGCGAATGTTTATTTATTTATATCTGTAATATTAGCTCTTGTGACTATTGTAATGCCTCTGCGAATTCCTTATCATAATATATTGAAGGGCTTAAGCTACGATGAGTTAAAAGTACCAGGGTTGTTAAGACTTGCCTCTTGGTTAGGGTTGACCCTCCCGAAAGGCCTGGGATACTCCAGTAATAATGGTTAACCAGCCTAGCTCCTGGGATGCAATAATTTCGCTAGTTTTTCCCAAAATGAAATGAAATTTCATAATTAGCAAAATCGATCGCGTCCCTGCGCCTTGCGCTCCCGCATCCGTCGTTTACATCAAATTATTACAAAAATCCAAAGAAAATAAATGTTATCTCTAAAAGCACCAATCAAGTGGACAGACTACAAGAAATTTTAAATATTGAGTTTGGTCTTAGATAATGAATAGGATAGGAATTTTGTACGAGGTGCAACCACTTCACATTGATACCCCCTTTTTTTCTTAAAATTCTTCTGGGTTGGTTCTTTCGCGAGTTGGCAACCATTTTCTAGAGGCTCTAGAAACTAGGTATTTATTTATAAATATTTTACTGTGAAAAATTAATTAAAACAAGAAGTCAAAGTTACACATATTCTTGATAAAATATACATTATATTAGTTGAACTGAATCATCAATAATAAATAAACCTTATCCAATAATAATTAATAGATAGCTTATATTTGCAGATTATCAAGTCCAACCAAAATGAATTTAAAATGGCTAAACTTATTTTGACAAGCAAGTCGTTCTGAAGAACATTATGTAGCTTACCATGTTTAGAAAATTATGTAAATCATGTAATATTTTACATATTATCCAATGCAAGGTTGTATTTTACGTAAATAAAAGGCCAGTAAAAAGATCTCCTTCAAATTAATTTTTACTGAATAGTAAAAGATGGGTTATTATTTATACATCTATGGAACCTTAGATTTTTGTAACCCAGAAGTTTTGTTTCCTGGTTCAACAGAGTCAGTATTGAATTGAATGCAATGTTGAAAATAAGCAACAACACAGCAGGCATAACAGCGTCACTACGTTATTGTTATATCTAATATTGAAAACTTCAAAGGGCAACTTGCAATACGTATATTAATATTCATTTTACGAATTAAATACAGAATTAATATTCTACCTATTATAATAGATACCTACTGAAGCCGCATAAAGATGTGTTGTAAGTTACTAGGACAGTTTGTGGGGCATTGTGCCTGATTCACGGGCCGAGTGCGGCTTGCGGAGTGCGCGCGCGCACTTAGGCCGTTCTGTCGGGAAAGCATGACGCATCAGCGCAGCGCAAACCCGTTTGTGTGACGCGCTGGCTCGGTGGTTGACTGGTTGACTAAGCCGATGGGTTGCGGCCCCATTTTGTTTTAATGTCGCGTAGGAAACTTGTGTCGTTGCTGTGGTTTGGTGTCTAATGTAGGTAGGTAATAAGATATCGGTAGGTATAGGGACGGGTCTTGGTTTGAGTCTGGTCCAGGCTAGTGATACAACTCGGATGTTTATGGAGGGGAATCAGGCTACCTAGATTTTTCCGCGAATTCGTCCACATACTTTGCAATATTTCAAAATGTAGCCTATCAATGGTCTGTCCCAAGGATTAAATTATCTCCAATTGCATTGTAAAGCGGTTAAAATCTGATAAACAAAGGTAATGGGAAGTAAATGACAAAAACGTAAACATATATTACGAATGTAATTAGAGTCAATTCTGCTAACAATGTACAATGTGCTGTGACAATGTATACTAATGAATTAAGTAACCATAGTCATATAACCCCCGACCAAGTTTACAAATGCTCAAATATTTTCTAAACTACCGATTTTAATGAAACAAAGCTAAGAACCACCTCGATTAAACTGACTTTTAAATAGAGAAACGGCATACAAATCGGTCCATACTACGTTGAGCTACGATGCCACAGAGAGACACGCATAGATACACACGTCAAACTTAGATCATCCCTCTCTTTCATGATCCCTCTGCCCTTTTCCCCACTATACACACATTCATACGGCACAAAATGACACTCGTCGTTTTGGCTTCATATGCTATGACCGGCCGCGGCACCCGTCGGCAGCGGAGGCAATTCCTACTTTCAATATGTCAGGTTGACTGTCATCCCATTGCATTAAAATGAAAACTGAGTAGCTATACAAAGCCTTTCTTAACTTACCAGTTACTTTTCAATTGTAAAAGTATTTCTCGTCGTCGTTTTCTTTACAAAAGTCTGTGATCAGTTAAACGATTGCCTGCTGAAAAAGAAAACGATGGTTTTCTTGGACTTTACTGCGAGCCAAAGCTGTTGAGATTCTTCGTAAATTGTTTGTATATACTTTGATAAAGTAAGAAACTTTTAATGAACGCTCGTAACGAAGTTAGAACGTCAATGCCAAAAACAAAATCAAAGCGGCGCCCATCTGTCATTATTTTTGGATTATGGAAAACCGATCTGTCAACGTCTAGGCTAAAAATATCCGTACTTTCATTCATGTAGCGAACATCTATGTGAATATCGTAAAAGGTAAAAGTGCTGCATAAAAAGCGCTGTGGTAAAAGTGTGTGTCGAAAAACACTCGCTTGTTCTCTTGTCAGACAACGTAATATTTACTTGAATCATTTAAAGCGACTGTGCTAATAAATATTACACTTGGACAATGTTTGATGTTTTCGAAACCTGCTTTCGAATGCAGTCAGTAAATAAAGGGTAGAGGATGATTAAACGGTGTTTTAGACCAAATACAAAAAAATAAAGTAAAGGCTTTGTGTTAGAACATCTCAAAATAAATTTATAGTATCTTTAGTCTTATATTTTTCTTTGTAAACGTGGTATTCGATGCTGATCTCGCTGATCTTTATTTTTTCAAATAGTTAAAATGCAGTAATGAAATTCTACAATTTTTTACGTTTTAGCATTACAGCATAATTGACGTCAGGTGGTTCAGAATGTGGTGGTACGAAATCATCTCATAGTACTTAGTTCTAAATTACGTACGTTACGTACTTGCGTACGTACTTATTGCATAGTCCTGTAGAACCGTAAAGTTATGGGAATTTTTCTCTCTGAACCCTTCATAGACAAATAGGTGTAAATTAATTCAATTAATATCTTTAATTATAACAAAGATGGAAAATAATCGTTAAAGAATCCGTTAAAGTAAAAGTAATTGTAAATTATTGAAGTCATAAAAATTCACTAAGAAATTATTTTATGATTCTACAATTAGTTACTTTTCCAAAATCTATGGACATGCAATTTTTTGTAGTGTGTTTTCCGACAGAATCGAATAGCCACGGCTAGGGCCACAATACTTGTTACTTATACTATTATCATAGATGGTCCTGACCATCAAGAGCTCACACTCCGTTTATCAATCTTGTTAAATCAATTTTTGTATTTAATGTAGTTATATTTGCGGCTCGGCGAATCGAGTTAGTATAACTACATTATTGTGAAAACCTAGTTACCCACGGGACCAACTACGGACTAATGCTATTTCCTTTACGCTGTCTGCTCGGAAGCGTAGGCGGGGGCCTATAAGCTCTGATAAAACTCGAACGGAGCGCACTTACAGTGGATTTTATTGCTGCATTTCCCTCTTGGATCTACATATCCCTATGACCCAATCGTTATTAAGTTTCTGCTGTGATGTATTTTAGGTGGAATATACTGCTTAGAAGAGTACACAGACCATTGTCATACAAAGTGTTTAAAACACAATATTTCTTCCGATTCTACGTTTAAGTGCATCATAACCTCAGACGGATCAACGATACACGAGACGGAGCGTACGTCCACAAACGTTTCGGAAGCCGTTTTCGGCACATTAAATTCTTATCAATCTTTATATTATACCTTCGAGGCTATATGTTACAGCCGTGATTGTAGATTCAAACGATCTCGGGGCAATCCACTCGTCTCGGTCGCAATTTGTGGCTTCCTTTGGCTCCGTTATTGTGAGCGTCGGCGCACAGCTTCAGACGGCTCTGCCACCTGATTTAACAATCTTGGTCTCGCATTCGTGCTACTCGGACAATCATACACTCAATGATCAAACTTAACCGTCATCCGCTGCAATTGGACCTCCTCTAAGAGGTTATATAAATAAATAAATCGTTTGTTACGCCAAAAACAAAGAAAATTAATTTCTACTGCTCCCACCAAACTGCATAGCAGTTTGTTGGCGGAGGAAACACAAGCTCTGATAACGCAGTGGTATTATTTCTGGGAACCCAAAATCTGTTGTTGTTTACTGCTGTAATGGTTTTAGAAGAATTAATATGATCTTTAAACTGATTCTATCCCAATCCCTCGAGGGCTATAAGTAACTTTACTTTCACATGTACTGGAAGACTCTTACCTGTGGAGAAAAGTAGTGCACAGTCTGTTAATTAAATTTCATACTAGACATGTTAGCTGCAGTTTTGACCCGACCTGTTAATAAAAAATGCGTTTTAATACTGCTCATGTAGATAATCATTGGGTGTGTTTATTTTATTCGGACCTTGAGGTCCCCCTTCTGTGTTATTGGGTTAATGCTCAATTAGGAGTGATGCGGCGATGCGGTTCGCTGTTGTCGTCCCGCGGTCGCAGCCTCGGCGATGATACATATTTTTTTAATATGATCATTATCACACTATTCGTGGCGTAAATGGAATATTTACCTCGTCGAGATGATTACAATCAACGAGCTTCTCGCTGAACGAAGAAATAGATAGAAAGAAGCGATTTTTAACCTCAAATAATGATCACGAGAGACTCTTAGCAGCCACATTTAGGCAATGTGTGGTTTTCATAGTGTGCCTAATGTGTTAACAGAAATATGGAAGAGGTCTATGGAGATTCATTTATAAATAATATTAAATTTTTGCAACAAAAGAGATATTTATAAGAATAGAGGCCGGTTTAGGTTATGCCGCGAATGAGAAATTGGCGTATTTTATTCGCTCAGTTTATTTAGGACAGCAGATATTATAATCCAATTAGCAATTATGACGTATTTTAGGAGAAATGTTGTACTGTATTGTACTTTGTTTGTCAAAAACAAAAGCCTCTGAGTGAGATATTACTAAGCTTCTGAATTGAAAACACCTGTTTCCCAGTCCATACGTCTCAGAACGTCCAGAGTAGAGTTTACCGTACTGTTGTTACTATGGAGTGCTATAGGGTGGGGTTTTATTGATCTCAGTAACAACTGTATCGTTATAACCGTGTGTCGGTTGTCCGACAGAGTGGTATGAATGTGGGCCTTGTTATTGAGTACTGTCACTTAATTTATGCTATTGAATTCATCCTCGGTGGCATTCGCCTGCAATTGCCACTATTAGGTCCACTTGATGTTTGCTCTGCGCAAAGCGGTGCGACGTGCGGCCCACTGTCACCCAATTCGGTATTGGTGATTCAGACCTTTTAAACGGTAAAGGAAGTTGTATATGATAAGATAAATATTTATTATTTGCTGCATTGATAGCGCAAAGATACGAAAGATTCGAATCGACACGCCACTTTGCAACATGGACAGTGTTGGTGTTGTTACTTTTTTAAATAGAGTGACCTCACATCACAGAAATGTGTCCGAGTGATATAGATAAGGAGTGAGTGACATCACGTTCGCACCGTGTCGCGGTCGATGGGGAGTGCGGTCCCCTGTAAAGTTAAAAAATAATGAGTTCAGGTCAATGGTCCGTTTGACGAACCCGCCTGACGGGCACTGATTGAATTATTAATTGCTTGCATGGCTATTTCACAGGGCTCTTCCGGGTTCTGTTACGAGAGTTTTCCAATCATTCACTAAGTGCATTGTAATAGCTATGTATTTTACGATGCGTGCGATCTTTAAAATATGGTATGATGGTACCTACATTGCCGGCACTATCCATAAATGGGGTTTGAATTATCATATACATATATATATTCAGGTAGACTGTCGTCCATTTTGTCCGGGCGGGTAAATTTTTAGTGATTATTGGAGCTTTTTTAAATAGGTCCGTTATTCTTCAGATTTACAAACATACCTACAATATGTCAACAAACATCTTTACATAATTCGTAATATCTTGAATCTATTTATAAGCATTTTTTATCGGTTTCGATTAAAAATCGACAATATAGCAGGCCATAGTAAGTAATACTTTTTGTAGACCTGCTGAAATATGTTTTTCTGTTATTATCAAGCACAATTTTTATATTTTATGTACCTACAAGAAACTCCTAATTCTAAACTGGCTGAAATCTCGATTCGAGATAAATCACGAAAAGCTGTCATGAATGAGTCTGTCTGTATGTGGATATGGTACGGTAGCTTACTCGTGAGCGTACACTCTTACAGCTGCATTTGAAAGATAAACCGGTATTGATATACGTCTATACAAAGAAAGCAACTCTCAAACGCAAGCATTTGTAGAACTTCCAGGCAGGATTACGGTCTGCAAGAACTAAATTATATTTATGATCGACCACGAGGGGTGGGTGGGAGGGTGAAGTTTCGGAAATGAACGCTGGGTGAGGAACAGGGAATATTTTGTTCTGCGATCGTCAACGTCGCTTGAGCTTCCTGCCAGTCGCCCCCGCCTTCAGCCCCGTAACAACCCAGACGCGTCCCCCTCTCACCCCTGACACCTTGCCGCGGTTGATATACCTATCGTTTGTGTGGTCGAACTTATAGTAGATACCTGCGAGCTGTAGAGTGTCACAAAATATTTATGTCGGCTAGACATCCAAAATTTCACAGCACCCAGTCAAACGAGTAGTTCAACAAACAATGCGTGTTCTACTCCGTAATTATTCTGTAACTACAGATGCAAATGAGCAATGGACTGTTTATGAACACCGCCGTAAGTGCTGTCCCTTATCAGCTGGCCAGCGAGATGTAATGTGACACCATGCGATAACACCACCCATCCTTTGTTACTTGTTTACACGTGTCTATTTTCAGACGCCAGCATTCATGATACTGCGTCTCAATTAGCACAATGGTGACGAGTTGAAAGTATTGCGGACAAAGGGAATTTGTTTTTCTCACATAATGGATGTAACCTTTAGGTAACACCTACAAAGGTGTTCGTACCTAGGTGCTTCTCTCGACTGAAATCGTCTTGTGTGTGTGAAAAAGTGTCTTATCGGAAGCACAATATAAAATATATATTTGATTAATTTATTAGTCTTATAAAGTTTACATAGTATAAAATGAGGACTCTTCCCGCCGTCTGTACCTAATACGCTTAGACCTTTTAAACTACGCAACGGATTTTAATGCGGTTTTCAACTATTGCGGTTTTTAACAAAAATAAAATTGATTGTAATGTATATACTTATAACAATACAATTAATAATGCATAACCACATTGAATGTTAATGTTAAAGTAGATCTGTCGGCCAGTCAGTAGGTCGTTTTGTTCAAAGTGCTTCATTAAATTCGTGAATATAATCGATTCAGTAATTTTTGATAGGTTCGGGATATTGTTGGGAGATACAAGCTATCGACTTTATCTTCATTACCTTTGCCTTTATATAAGTACAGGGCAAACACGCGTACCTAGACTTTAGAACATCCGAATATACGCCCTAACTACAGTAATAATAATAATAAATAATAATGATAGAGAAGACTATCAGTACTAATAAATCTAGAACAATGGGCCATTTCGACAACAAAATATTAGTGGATATGTCGTACAGATCCAAAGTATCATCCTGCTTCATCATGGTTTTAATAACTTTATCCAGAGTTTCACGCGTAACAGGCGGTAGTACTTCGGTACGGTAGAAATCTATGCGCGAAATTCGTTGCTATTTTACTATCAGTTTTATTTGAAAATTTTGAAGTAATATTTGTAAAGTGGTCTTTAAATGCGCTGGGTATTTTGTCTCCAGTTACAGTAATCCCGTCTTTATTGATCTGATCATCTCTTCTTTTATTATCTGCCAAATTAAGTCCTCGACATGCGTCTCACAATCTTACAATGCAATGCGTCGAGTACTAACTCGACGCATTGCCGTATTTTTTCACATGATTGGGATTCACGACTCACGAGAAAAGGCGCGACATTGATACTGCTATCTCTTTTATCTTAGTATTGAGAGCAGGAAATAAACGCTCTCTCTAGGCGCGAGATGTGTCGCACGCACACTTGCGCTGGCCTATTTTTCAAGTTAATGTACAATGTATAAGCTGTAACGAAGTTGACGTGTAATAAAGAGCTATAATTTATTTGTATACGCTCTGGAATTACCGGCCCAGCTCTCAAAATTCTTTCACAAATAGAAAGCTGTATTTTCACGGACTAAATGGCTATTTTTATCGAATACCGCGCGAACGGAGTCGTTGGCAAAAGCTGATCTTTATTATTAAGGGGAAAGTATGACCGTTTTATGTTAATTAGTCTTTCAATCACGCAGTGATGGCTGGACAGCGTATCGATAGCAGAAAGATCACCTATCACGTAAGAATAACATCAATGTAAAGGATACCTTTTAATAAAACCCAATAGCCCATTTAAACTCATAGACTACTTCGTACACATTTCTTTTTGTACTAGATTGAGGCAATCTAGCGTAGCGAGCCATGCAATGGATTGAAGATGAATGCTGGATGAAGAAATAAAATGTATAACTTACAAAATGGCACCCAACAACCACCATCTTGAATTTCTTAAATATTAATGCACACGGTGAGGCTAGCGTCACCAAGATGAATCAAACGTGTCAAAATCGGTTCATCCGTTTATCGTTACGAGGGAAAAAAGAAACAGACAAACATACATAGTGGCAGCTATATAATTAAAAACGGTTACACCAGAACAACAATTATTCAAGTGTCCTAAAACTTTAATTATGTGTTTACTATTATTATTCACTAGCGACCAGCCCCGGCTTCGCACGGGTTTTCTTGGTGCATATGCATGTATTATACACATAAACCTTTCCCTTTAATCACTCTGTCTATTGCTGAAAACGGCATGAAAATCCGTTCCGTAGTGTTTGGGTTTATCGCGAACAGACAGACGCGGAATAAAACAAACTATGAATGAAATAGCCGCCACTGTACAAACACACTGCACATACATACGGGCCAAAGGCATAATGCTTCGCCACAGTCGGGAAAATGCAAACATTGTGCCTATTTTCTAATCTACGTAGGGAGGTCCTACACTGTTTGCCGCCCCTACGAGTGCGGTCGTGTTGCACACATAATTTCATCGTCGTTCTTCCTTTGCTGCTTTACTATTCTATGCTATCCAATAGGCCTGAACACACATGCCTGACGAACGCAAGCTTCGGTTGATCACACTTCAAATTCACGTCGCGTTTACGGCAATAGTTTATCAAAAGCTCGCGACAACGACTCTAGTGAAACATAAATGCCATAAAATTAACTTTCCAATAAGGCTAGTTTCATTTATACTAAATACTTCTAACATTGTTTTATTTAACTTTAAAAAACACCCTTTACTATCTTCATTTTCTGTTCTATTATTACCAATGCGGTAATAATAGAATAGACAATGAAGTCTACACGGCAATAATGAAATTGCATACAAAATTACATTACTTGTGCGGTACCTCATACGGTCGGTAATGTTAGTGGCATGTAATTTTGCGACCCGCATAGTATTTTCTGCCGGCAAACTTCTTCAGTATTACGAAGGAGCGAAGTCGCTACTGCGCAGGCACGTGCATTATTCAAAAAGTTTTTGGGATTTATAGGAGAACTCGCGGAACATACGTAAGTATGTACTGCCACTGCTTACATATGTTTTTAATCTCAGCAAAAAGTTGTTACGTCTAAGAGTAATGCACAATGTTAGCGAATAGAGTTTCATGCATACATCCATTCTTTAATTTGTTAAAGATGTTTGTGAAATACAAGCAGACAGCCCACTGGATGAGAAGCTTTAACTATTTACGCAGAAGAGGGATACAGCAAAAAGCACCCGGTCGTATCCTCTGGGAACGTACCCACCATTGACTAGCGCTAAGGTAACTCCAAGGATAGAGCTAGACAACGAGTCGTGTAATAATATACCGACGGCTCCCAAAACTGTTCAACCAGTCTCAGGATCGGCCTCGCTTCGCCAACGTTATTAAGAAGTACACCTAGGGCCAAACTCGTTGCGGTGCTGAAGTTCAAGTAGCCTTAAGCACGAAGCGGTCACTCATCCAGCTTCCGAACTCGCAAACACCCTGCCACTAGACCAACCAGGTACCGCGTCAGCAAACAAGTTTTCCTAAGAGCCCGTTCGTACTAATGACAAACCACATCCCATGTGTTATTACTTTAAACATAGTTATGGCATATTTTTGTACAATAAAGAATAAAGAAAGAAAGAATAGTCAATGTGAATCAGGTTTTTAATGGGTTTTTGCAAATGTCAGGTTAGAGCCTAACTATTCAGGTAAAAGTACCTTTGCCACGCCGTTTACAAAAGTACAAAATAAAGAAGTAGAGTACAATATTAGGAATTAACGTGGTGCCGCAATCATCACATATTGTATTCATAAACACAGAAAACTCAAACCAGCCATATATTCGGTGCATAATGTATGTTATCAAGTCAATTTGCAAGCGTTTGGAAAGTCTATCTGTGGACGTATTGACCATTTTATCTTGTTTGCTGATGCACACTACTTACCTACTTCTGAGATAACGATTTTCAATAGTCAAGAGTGACGTGAGTACTTAGTCAGTAAACATACTCTACCAGTATATAAGGAACCGGTGAGTTTAGTGCCAACTTATTTCTTTCTTCTGACGGTACAGACCGGAGTTGACCCCTTCAGCATAATCAATAGTTTGTAATTGTGAAAAGTCACACTATTCTCTCCTTTAAAACTCGTGCACCTACGCTTATGGCGTATTATAGTAAAATAGATTAATTAATGCCACTATAATAGTGTCTAAATAGACGCAAAGTCCTTACAATGCAACTCAAGTGAAAACCAACAGAGAACAGAATAGAAACACTATTAGAATACATAATTAAAGGTATATGGAAGTTTTGTACCCACCCTTGTAACACTTTGAACATTCAATATTTATATGGGCGCGAACTCGAAAGTTTTTAATTATTGTATTGTAACTCTTAAAAGTTTCGTCCCTAACCTTGTAACATTTTGTGAGTCCATATCATTTGATAAGTTAAAAAAAGATGTGCTATCTCGTATCTCATGCAGACAAAAAAAGTTATGGGCTTGGAAAGGTTTCGTTTCCTCAGTTATAACTTTTTGTGACTTGTGTGTACAACATTTAGAAGGTTATTAAAAGAGATTTCTATGTTTGCATACGCGCGTATCTCTTATATGGAAGAAGTTATGGCCACTTTTGTACCTATAGCTGTAAACGGTATGACTTTTCCTTGGCACTGAGTAGCAACAAATGAATCATTTACTGATAATTAAATAGTCATAGAACTACTCTTCCGAATAGGTGTCAATTCTTCTTTAGTGTTTATTTTATATACCTACCTTACATATTGGTTTCCTCACTTCTATTTACGAAAAAGCTGCAGTAAGTCACGGTTCACTGGTCAACAACATTGCAAGCACTGTTACAAGGGCTGGAACCATCCAAACGGAATACTCCTATAGACATCCTACCCATAAAGTAAGTATACCTGGTATAGTAACTTTATGGCCCCACCACCAAGAGGCCATAAATTGGCCCAAAAGCAAGATTCGTGATAGGAAATATTTTTGTATTCGAAACTACAGAAATATAATCAATAAGCGTTGGCGGTAACACAGTAGTCACTATCGTTGCATGATCCCTGCATTCAACTTCAGTCAGGCCAAAATTTCAGCTACGACGTAATGTAAGCTACATTTTAAATGTATGTTCCGGGTTTCCTACCGCGTACCTTTGTTGACGGCTACCCCGATATTTCGACGCAGTTGCATGCATCATGGTCACGGGACAATGAAATATCGGGCTACAAATGAACAAAAATATGCGGTAGGAAACCCGAAAAATACTCTTAAAATATGTGATAATAACCGCGATAGCTTAAAACATGATGTTACGTTGTATTGTTTTTAAAAGTTGAATATATTTTATACATATTTATTCATATTTGTTGTAATTAAAATGGTGTCGTCGTGAGTGCCGCGCACGTGTGTCGTACGTAACAGCTGCTGTCACATCACACGCATCGCTGGCTCTCTAATGCACCACTGAAATGGTAAACTTCTCTGTACTACTAGTACAAGTTCTTTTTTTTTGCACTAACCCCGAATATTTTCTGTCCACGCGTTGCCGTCCCCGTAAAACCCTTTTCATCCCTTTCTTGAAAAGAACTCCATGTTGAACTCTCTAGGGAAATCCTCAAGGTAGTTTCATTCCACAACCTTTGTGTAGGAGATAGTTTCTTTAGAACCGCATCGTTCGCGGCTCCAAGATGTGAGGATGAACTCCCATGTCGGTGGCGAGCAGTGCGATGATAGAATGTTGCTGTAGGCATTATGTCAAACAGTTGTGGATAGAGAAGTACATTCACTTTCTTGTCATAGCCGTCATGGCCTGAGGATAACTTTGCTGTTCCTATATGTATGAGAACTATAAATTGGTATTTAGCATCTCTTATGAACGATACAAAACCTCTGCAGTCCGCACCTTAAAAGGGTCGGGTTTTTGTTTACTATTACTGGGCCTTGTTCTCTATAAATAGCGAGGTAATTTTGATAAGAGTCTATAGACACGGTCAGTATTGAAGATTAATCAAAAGGTACCTATTATACTACCATTGCGTGTAAAATATAATTAGATTTTTTGTTTGCAGTATTGTGTTATATCACGACGGATATCAAAGGTGTTTAAACTACACCAAACTACACTTTGCTACCCATGTGACCTTTATTTATGTACTTATTAGCTTTTGCCCGCTGCACTGTTACCCAAGACGGCGTTACAATGTTTATGAATAGACACGGTCTAATATAATTTATGTTCATTGCCAAAAACTACTATAAACTATGAAGAACTTACATGTACATAACTTAAAAGACTTTACCTACTGGAGCTACCGACAAATTTTATTCGAAATATCAAAGGAAAAGGATACTTATTTTACGGGCTTGGAACTTTCATATATAGCAATAACGGTAGGCGAGCAAATAATAAAGAACTCCATGGGCTTTATAGATTTCCTAGAAATAAGAAATTTCAATATTTGTGCAAAAACATAATCAGCCTTACATTACCAAATTATGTATAGTCGTTATGACTCTAACAAAACTAATATTGATGCTTCAGAGCATATTATGCCACAGTCAATAGCAAAGTTGAGTTGTGCCTTCATCCTGTCTTACTCTACAGTCCACTTGCCCTTTAGTCATGTCACATTATATTTTGATATCAAATGTGTCATCAAAATATAATAAAAACGAAAAGAAAGATAGCAAATTCATATCAACATTGAAAAAGCTTCTTATCAACCCATCCTACTATAACATACAAAAGTATATAGATGATAAAGAAGTATTTAAACTACGAGTTACATAAGATAGGATTAAAAATTTGTGCAAGAAGAGGTAATAACTATAATGTTATTATATTCACTACTATTTGTCACAAAATTGCCTACATTTAAATGAGTAGTTAAATATGTCGTCCTCTCTACCAAATTCCAGTGCCCGACAGACATGTCGTTGTTATAATATACCTATAGTACGAACATGTTAATACCTTGTAAGACATGTACATGCACGCAAATAAATTTGATTGATTGATATATTATTGCTTAAAAAACAATTTTTCTACCCAAGGCCTTAGTGGCTTCGCAGTTAAGGTCCCCGCGTAAAGTGCATCGCAATCTTGTAGCATCGTGGCAGCATTCGTCGATGTTTTGTTATACTTTATCGAGATTACTTATTATAGCCGGCCGCCCGGGATGATGATTGTGATCTGTCTCTCTGGCACGATCTTATTGTCGTTTTTACTGTCTGTTAACACCAGATTGGGTAGTTTATTTTATTTATATTTTAACATAAGAAAAGCGCTCGCTTGTCCATTATTTTGCGGTAATTGAGCTTAACTAACGCATTTTTAAGTAAAACTGCGTAATTTTCCACTTAATGTGTATCATTAAACTTGTATGCGGCTCTATAGCCAACCGCAATAAAAATTATTTTTATTAATTGTTTCCTTTATCCTGTAGAAATCGGCTGTGAGTTGTACTTGCATCCGTTTCAATATTCCTATACAACACTTGTCCAAGCGGAGTGCAAACGTGTCTGCCTCTAATATTGAGCGAAGACATTTTTTGTTACATAATAATAGGTAGGTACCACCTAATCATTTTGTTAATTTGTGAATAGCAATATGTGGCCAAGGTTAACCGTTCTGAAGGTGTGAATAAAATATTTGGACGATTAAATTTTTTTTGTATCTTTTATTTCCAATAGTGATAAGTATTGGAAACGACTGTTTGGTATACGTGCAACTTTGCGTAGTTATGTATTTTGAAATATTTTAGAACAACAAAGTGAATGTTTTATTATATTCGTGTACAGTGAAGTACCTTAGGTACTACGACGAACAGGTTCTTGGTAAAGTGTTTATTTTCCTTGCAAAGGTATTGTAATGAACAAACAACTCGAGAGTTTCTCAGTTGAAAGCCTCGACGTCTAATAGTTGGTCTTCACTTCACTTCGCGATATTATCGTTCCTATTTCACAATGGGAGTTATTTATGCTCGCCTGAGAACTCGTTCAAATATTGTATTTCAAATATCCAGTCTTGACTTGAGTAGTCTCAGTCTCGGAAGTTCTATTGGAAAATGGAAGGATTCATTTTGTTCCGTTGTTGTTTACAATTTTATTCAAATTGTATTATTGCGCCGTACGTTGTTTTGTATCCGATTGAATGGTTTCAAGTTTCAAGTTTCAAGCTGTTTTCATTTCTAAGGACTATGCATCGAGGATATACCAAGGGTTCTTTCTGGGTCGGTGCATCTGGCCACCGCCGCGCTAATTAGTTATGCTTGCTAAGCAAGTTATTATTAGTAAATTTGAAATATAAGCATTTTACTTAATTTCATGATTCAGTCCAACAGGAGGTAACACTCCAAGGAGTGGAGCCTCCACCCATAATTGCCATAATTCCCCTTTTCTTTACCGTTTCTTTCATACTTTAACCAAATTACGTTTTTTGTGCAGGTGACATCACACAAAAGGGCTATGAGAAGAAGAGGACTCGTCTCCTCACCCCCTACATTCCAAAACAACAGCCACAAGGTAATTTCTAACTGTTAATTGTAGCAGATCGTAGTAAATGAGGCATATGAGCTAAGTACACTCCAACGAGATTCCCGGGTACTGGCGCCTCTGTAGCGATGTTCTCACCTCTAATCAGGGTCGTGCGAAGGGACTCTTTAAGGTCAATAACGCGTTCAATGCCCGAACCGTCGCGCCACTGACATTTGGACTTGTCCCTTCATCGAGTAACGAGGGTATATCAATATCTTGTAATATAACTTAGACGTCTCTTGAGAGCCAGACAAAAGATAATTTTAACAATGCTTTTCTCTAGCTCTGCCTTTCGCACGTCTCTCTTTAGCACCTAAATTCACGAGTCCAAGGTCGCGACAATAGCGTCGCCTGGGTCAAATGTCAATTGAACGTCGTCTATGGACGCTGGACATCGCAAAACGATCGACGTGTAGCCGTCCCGATTCCGCAACGAGGGTCAAACGGAGAGGCCATCTTGAATCTGGACCCCGATTGTTTGAATTTAGGACGCGGGTGCGTTGAACTTGCACTGTAGTGTTGATTTCCTATACGCGGACTTGGTCTCTTTTCCCCCATTAACTTTGATAAAATAAAATGTGATGTGTAATAACTCACAAAGGTTACAAAAGCATTACATTATGCCAAACCCAACATAGTAACCATAACGACTAAAATGACCCGAGTTGGAATTAAAATAATGAGGCCGACCTTCGTTTGGCGACAACAAAACCAATCTCACCGACAAATCTAAACGACTGAAATAACAAATGAAGTCCAGCGCCCATCGGCTTGTTAATGTTGTTTTTGTATTGTTTTAATTTTCCTCCCAAATTTTCTTTATTTGATTTTCCTTATAATTAATTATAGTTGTTATGATTTATTATAATTGGTGAAACACACGCACGTCAACCACACTGTCACCGCGATCATTGCAATGGCACATCATTGAGTTATAGCCCATGTGACGTTTACGAAGCATTGTAAATCGAACTATTGTAACTTTTACTGATAGTTTAAAAAATGTTGCCCTATAAAGAAATTTATATTAAATTTCCGGGTTTGGATAACCTTATTTTTATCATCAGAGAATGGTTTATTTACAGATTTCGTAACAAGTAACAAAGTAACGAGGGAAAAGAGTATCGAAAAATTTACGACCTTTCTTTTCGGTACTCATGCATGCGTATCATATAAATAACGAATAAATGTACTCTACTAATAATAAGTGTTATGGATATTTTGGTTCGCTAGTTGTAATGAATCAGAAGTTCAAAGCTGTTTTCGTAATAATATATTCGGTATAAGTAGCTACTGAGGTCAATTAATATTTGATCACCCGGAAGTAGAGACTGGTCTAAAATCGCGGCCTAGCAATAATAACTTTACTGCCGTGCGAGAGGACGGTTTTGAATTGATTACAGCCAACGATATTACAACTATATATCATACATTAAGAGAACTTTAACTTCAATGTTGAAAGAGCCGTATTGCTGCTTCGGACATTAGTCCCTGATAGTGTTTCTGTCATCGGCTTGTTTATCGCAGTCGTCCACACTTGTGCGACAGTCACTTGCTCCCCGAAGTCGGTTTCTATTTTGCTGTAGCCAAGCAGTTCAATGTTAAAATGTTTCGGTAGCGAAGCGCCGCGAGTGGTACGCTCCGCATTTCTGACTTCTTAGACGACAGGGGTGCAATCGCATATAATTCCGAAAAACAAACGAGGCCTGTTCGAAATTCAATGAATTAGAATCGAGTTGCATAATCGAGTATTCAATTTTCGTTTGTTACAACACTTGCAACTAAACTAGCGAGCACCACGGCAGCTATTTCCTTGTACGTATTTATTGGAGCTAATTAACCATGGTGTTTAACAAGTATCACTGCGCTACTTGAGACGGGCGCGTGCGCGCGCGCTCTCTCGGAACCACATGCGCGTTTGACGCAGCTCTCTTACATGTCGATCGATCGATATTATGCATCACTTGCCAACGGCGTAACAAGTTCATTGCTACTTTCGGCCCTGAATCTATGCGATGACGCGGTGCAACTTTACACTCGATTGGTTTAGTTTCGAAAGTATTTATATTTAATTTTTTCATATTAATAGGTAAATGATTTTAAATAGGAAGATATAGAAACGCTCTTTGTAGCAATGTTTAATATTTTGAAAGGAAAAATCAACATAACTACAATAATAAGTGAAGCATCACGGAGTGTTTATAAATTGTTTACCCGCCATTCTGCCGACTGCGAAACACTTGAGATATTTTTCCCCGGCTGCCTCGAGAAATTGAAGGTAATTAGAGCATAGTTTAGCACATTTTTACAGCAAACAAGCGTGGTATCAAAACATAAATATGAGATTGTAAAACATTGCCTATTAACTATAGGTACTGTTAATCAACTTTATTGTAGACGTATGTAGGGCGTAACTTCGGCCATCGGAACTGCTACACTCAAACCTGTCATCCACGAGTTGTGAAATTGTAATAATACAACGTTAATTAGTAAAACAAGTCTCTTAAAGCGATTCCTAGGTAATTTCTATCGATAGTCTCAAACCGCAAATGGAAATAAAGTTTGTAATTCGTATCATCAATTTCAAATACTCCGTAACAGAAAATAGTTTTGCTGGACAGTTTTATGGGTCTGATGCGGCAACTTTCTACAGGCCTTCCATGGCAGAAATCCAATAAATTATTGCTAGATATAAAAGAAAGCTTCAAACTTTAGTCTTTCATATACAGGGTTTGTGATTGGAAAATGAGGCTCATGGAGGGATCATGTCGGCACGGCTCGCATCGAGCCATTGTTTTATTTGCAACGCTATTTACAGTAGTTGAGTAAACAATGGCAGCCCGTAATCGGCGGAGTGCTTCGCTTTTAATAACAAACTAACAACATATTGCGGCTTCTTAATACATTATTCAAATAGTACATTTAACAGTATGTAAGTCGGATTAATCCCGGACTGAGCAACTCCATTAGAAATCAAATTTTTTCGTTCGTACGAGTATTTATCGGTTTATTAGCGTGAAAGTGAATGTATATTCGCATTCTGTTAATCTCTAACGGGTTTACAAGGAAATTATTACACGATAGACGCTGATAGAAAACGTTACGTCGAAATCGAACTGCGCGTATTGAAGACACATTTCTGTAGTAAAATAAAGCATCCTATTAGCTTGCCAGATGCAAACATGCTATCAATGTTACGTTTGCGTTGAACGTCCAGTCCGTGTGATATGAATAATGGCTTTGGCTAGCTATATCGATGGCTATAGGCGGGCTTAGTTGGTGTATAGTTAAATTGATTGGGAGGGTGGTGTTTCGTTGATATCAGCATATTGTGGAGGGCTCGGGCGAGCTGAGCCGTATCGATCGCGTCCTATCCAGCGTTTCGGTGGTTTCGGCCTGCATTGCGCCACTGATAGCGCCTTATCTGGCGGCCGGCGGCCGGTGATAACCTCCTCGGCGAACGAGCGCAGGTGGTGCCACAATAAATGAGTTCCGCAGCCGTTTAACGCACCGCGCAGTGTTGGTACGCATGCAATACGGACAACGACGTTTTTTGCTCCAATGCGGTTTATGTGGGAGGTTTCTCCGGACGTGTGTGTAAAAGTATTTGTTTAGTTTGTTTTCACGTATTTGTTTTATGTTATCGACATCAGACATTTGACCCAATAAAATTTGAACTTTTCATTTGTTTTTATCAGTTCATTTACCAACCTTTAGAGTAGTTTCAGCTGCTGTATTGGTACTTTACAGCGACAGTTCCTTCCCTTACTGTGTTTCCCTAAATCATATAAACATTGGCGTTGGGCACTTTTAAATTAGGCAATTCATTTACATGTACTTGATAAAATTAGTCCTGCGTGTGAAATTCATTACAGACAATCGATTTGATCTCAATGAATTCGGTTAACTTATTTCTTCGAGGATACAAGCTCTAGTCTAGCTAATTTATCTACACGTATTAGATTGTAGTTATGGTATGTGGCAATGAAACACGTTTGTGACCCGCCAGCGTCGTTACGTATTGCCAGAACTCTGAGGTGTATTGTATGCCGTTCTACCCTCACGCAGCAATGTGATCATCAAGGCAGCTGACCGCGCGCGCGCAAGGTAGCCAGTGTATTTACAGGCATAAAACATCTGATTCATCTGCGGTTCTGCATTTTTGTTGATAAATGTATGAATGCTAAACGACTATGTCAAGAAGGGGACAGTCACCGCTTCCCGTCAAGTGGGCTATCTCGTTCGTTTGGGCAAGGCTCGTCAACATGGCGGGTGTTTCAGGCGGGCAGCCGCCGCGCGGGCCCCGCGCCGAGCCCGCGCCGCCGCGCCAGCACACCCGCAACCGGCGCACGCACCGCCGGGTTACCCACAACGAAAAGAGATACCACTCAGGTATCGCGTAGTACCCCGCATGCCGACTTACAGCACACCACACACTACAGCTACATACACACACATATACCTACATCATACGAACAATGCAACCGCTATTTACGTCCGCAATTTTATTCAGCCGCAAGTTAAGTGACTGCTGGCAGCGCTAATGGCATCAGCGATTCAATTTGTCTAGCCGGAATAAAGGCGATGGGCTAAATGTGCATAGCTCAGTTCACAGGCAACTCGAGGACTGAACTAGTTAGCAGTTACTGAAATAGAGTATGGACGAAAATGGCCACTTTGCGGTAGGCAAGGTGTGGCCCTCTATTTTAGTAACGGTCCAAATGTTATGCAGTCGCGGAGGTACATCGGAATCCACTTAAGCAATTTAAAATGTACTGACACTGAATGCAGCTAATAGTTCGATACGTAGCTTTCGCCACACCGCGTTGTGATGTGTGCCAGATAGCTATCTTTTTTTACTATTCCACCCATGACTAATTTCAAGGGCAAGCAAATTATAGTTTATTAAACATACAAGAAGAGAAAGTAGGTAGATTTTTTCTAGTCTTCCTCGCGTATTGCTTTAAAGGCCGAACAGTAAGTAACCGAGATAGGGTTTCGTACGATATAGTTGTAAATTCGTAACATTTATTTTAGATACTCGATCAAACTGTAGAATCAATCATTCACGTACCGAAGTATAAATATACAATTTTGGTTCAGTCGATATTTATAGACTCAATGCAATGTGAAAATATTACAAAGGCGTAGGTAATAAAGTTTTGTAGCCATATGCTATAATAGAGTTATGAATTTTAATAAACCAGGCTTCAATCATATTTATACGCGCATGCTTGTAAAGTTAAATTTATACTTAGCTCTTGTTACGCACCTACCTACTTTACCTAATAATAATATGTGTCGTCATTATCGATCAGAAATTTATTATCGTTCTACACAGATAAAGTATGTTGACCCGAGTTAAGGAGAGGTTGATATACCGCATCATTAATATCGTTAATGATACTGCGTATCGAAGTTGGTAAAAGAGAGTTTGTAACAAGGTTGCGTGTCTGCGTGCGTTTGAAACTAGAGAGCACAATGCGTACGCGCCATTGCCGCCTCTGGCCTGAGGCGAAGACTAGTGACAAAAAATATAGGCAAATGAAAGTTTTCTGTTATGGTTCCGCATGATGCATAAAATTTGTATATGGTATTATGGGGCGGCTCTCTGAACGAATCAAAACTACGGATCGAAAACCTATGAAACTCATAATAGGTCTTCGACCATAATATTTATTAATGTACTTGTATAATACATTTGGAACATTTATATTTGACAAACTGGTACCTCTAAATAGGAAAAACAATAAAGCCTCCGCGATCACAGCGGGCAAGAAGCTAAACTAACAAATCAATAGAAACGAAATTAGTGTTGGTATCGTTTCTGTTGCCAGACGGAACTCTAAACGTGTGCAACGCGGTTACCTACCAAAGTTCTGCCTACATCACGCATCCAGCCGCCCGCCGGCACTTACACCGGGCAAAAATAGGGCATCAGATGCTCCAAAAAAGTCCATCACAGTGCCACAGTGTTTATTGGTAATGGGTCTTGCGCAACCAGCGCCCACGCCGACGCTCTTCGGTGATATTGTAATGGTTTAATGTGTTTAGATGCGGCCGCGAGTCAGACGAAATCGAATATCGGTACTTGAATATTGTTAAGGAAGCAAGTGGAAGTCAGACAAAATTTGATTAAAGGAACCAAGTGGATGAAAGTCAATGTATTTTTGGTGATAATGAAAAAATAATATTAGGCAAGTTCATTTTACGAACCTATATGTAGTTACAATGTAACAGTATAATAATATCTTAGAGGATAAAGGACGATATATAATCTTTATATATATAATTCTTCTGTGAGTGTGTATGTCACTGAACTTCTCTCAAACGACTGGACCGATATTGATGAAATTTTTTGTGTGTGTTCAAGGGGATCTGGGAATGGTTTAGATTCACAATTTTGATTAGATTCAATTAGATTCAAAATGGTCCAGAATGTTTTAGCTTATTAAAAAAAGTTTGAAATTTTCAAATTAAAGACGTGTAGACAGGACAACGTCTGTCGGGTCCGCTAGTATGTTCATAAAGATAAATAAGTGTGGTACAACCGCCATGAGCCCGGTGAAATCTAGAATAGATCCAAGATACAACTGTGTCAATTAACGAACGAGCTGTAAATGGAATCCTATGAATTACTAAACAGTGAACTCGCCGAGTCCTAGATGTAGTGGCGTAGTGCATAGTTTGTTAGCAAAGCATGAAAATGAAACGAGGCATCTAATGCCGCTACTGCGAATCTCCCGAATGCCCGATGGACATATAGGTAGTGCGCTTTGTCATTCCGACGGTGATGAGGTGAGACGCGTCGACAGTAGCGCGAGCAATTTTGTTCTCGGAAGCAATATGAAAAAAGACAAAGGCTGTGTCTGTCCGCTGTTCTCATAATGAGGCAGTGCAGTTGTTTTCATCAGCTTTTCGTGTCAGTGGGACACACCTGCCGCGCAACGGCGTCCCCACGCTGAAATAGTGAACGCAACGTAGTCCCCACTCTTCTGTATAAACAAACTTCAGAATGTTCAGGTTACTATTATGGAATCTTTAGTATCACAAAGTTATTGTTATTCTTTTATTAGACTAGCCAGGCATTTGACATTTGTAAGTGACGATGCGGTCGAAGATTTAACATGTTTGCCTAGGAACAGCCTTGAAGGCGTCCAGATTAAATAATCAGAGAACACATTTGCAGGCAACGTGTCAAATTCCTGAGCCGTAAGCGTTATGAAGATTGAACCAAAGCGGCTCGGCGGATAGCTCGATCCACAACATAAGGATCACCTATTCTACTTCCGCTCGAAGTGTTATGGAATCGAAACAACCGTTCTTCCGAGCCCACATTGTATTTAGTTCGAATAGTTACTCGTAACAACGTGAAACACTTAGCCAGGTATCAGCATATACATAGGGGCCTGTTGTTCTGTTATGGATATAGCCGTCGATTATGTTATCAATTTATTTACCGTTTGCTATCTTAGGGTATAGGTACATATGAATAATGATAGGCGTATGTTTCAGAGATTGTATTACCTAGAACAATCAGTAATCCATACGTGGAGTATATAAGACGGACCAGGCACGGTTGCACGAGGCTCACTAGTACATTCAGATGCCTCCAAGCGGGAGTCGCGCTAACGCAACCAGCGACCCATATCCTAGCTCCCTGCTATACCTATTTATATACTTCCTATATTAGCATAGGGATTCGGTACTTCCATTTCTATGCGTTGTGTTTGTATGTGTTCATCGGAGGTATTCCAGCTTAGGAAACAGTGTGCTTAATTGTTTCGAAACTCGTAATTAGGGTCAGTGTGCGACGGCTTCGCTGATGTGAGGAATATTAATACTCGACTGGCGTTATCTGCTCGCGTATCTCTCAAAGCTGGATCGCGTATATTTATAATTTATTGTTGTGGGCCGGTGAGAGCAAAAAGTGGTTTCTATTGAAGCGTGACTCACTTAGCCACGAGCGACGATGCGTCAGGGCAACAGGCCCAACCGCCAACCTTTCGTTGGATGGAACCGTGCATAACATTCCTTTTCGTGCAAAATAACTCCTAAAATATGCCAATATTGACCATGATTCGGTTTGCTACCTCAAGTCTAATAAGATACACTGAACCTATTACGTTCTGATCAGTTTGTAGATAACGTTTCAGTTGTTGCAATTCTCGGGCACCCTATTATATTGAACAGTCACAATTTATTATCGTCGGTCAAGTTGCTGCGTTGTTATAATATGTTTAATCGGTGTCAAGGTCGGTTTACTGCAATGTCCACAGAAAGTGTCTGAAATTGTCGCAAGGTTTGCCTTCGCTACAGTTCATTCGACCTGACTCACCTCATACACCTTTAGCTCTATGTTACACATTTTGTTGTGCTTAAACATTTTGGGTTCTGAAGTTGTAAAGGTAAAATCGAAACCCTTATAGGATCACTTTGTTCACTTATCAGTCCGACAATCAACGCTTTTTCGCGGAACGGGTAAAAGTATCAGGTTTCCAAATTAATGGGTCGCGATAATATGGCATGTCATAAAAGTATTTTGATCATCGTAAACTCCTTCATCAAAATGATATAGTAATTCCACTAGAGTTAAGGAAAGAATCAGAAATCCATTAATTTGTCACAAAACAAATATATTTTCTAGGGTTCCGTAGTAAAAAAAGGAACCCTTAAAACTACATATACTGGTACTTACTTACTCTTCTGAAAATTTGGACACCTTGACCACGCTGACAAATTATAAATTAAAATCTTTAAAAGTTTCTTTGTATGGGTGGGTGGGTCCTCTACACGTAGAGAGGGGATCATTATTTTTCGCTTCTATTCCATTAATGCGAAAAACATTTAGGGATTTAGCGATCAGTTTTAGAAAACCGTACTTACCGTTTTTTATTATTTCTTGTTGTTAGAACATTTTTCATATAATGTTTTATTAAAAGGGATTAAGATGCAATAATATTCCATATCTGTTATAGGAAACCCTCATGACGCGAGGCCTTCTCATACTTGACCATTTTTCAATTTGAGTTTCAAAGTATAAAGCGATGTTTGCGGTTTACTTTGTTCGATTCAAAATACAACTTTCTAATAACAGTTTAAATTCTTATAACAATTTAACGATCAATCCTTTAAAAAAAGGATGGACCGCAGGTCTGGCAACTTTTTCGCTCTGAGATTGAGTCAGACTTTTCGTTTAAAGGGGAAATATTACCAGCCCCAGTTCCGGGGACCATGCTACGTAGGGAAGCTCTGGAGGAATTGTATTAATTGTAAATATTTTTTAAATGTTTAGGTTTAGGTTTTTCATATTTAATTAGATAGATAGTTATTTATATTGTGAATAAAGGAGCGAGTGACTATAAAAAATCCTTTCAATCTATTCTATCCTCAATATTTTTTGTGCATACTTTGTATTACATATCATATATTGTTGCCTGTTGCTTTTTGCCATATACAAAAACAGTCTATTTTTACAAAATACTAGTAATGGTCGGATGAAGTATAGGTCAATTGACGGAAAACAGTGAGTTGCAGTCATTACCCGTGGCACAATGTAAAAAACTGTCCGCCCCCAGCAGTGACATCTGTTTTGTATTTGTATTTGATACGAGTATTTCGCAGTGTTTACCATTTGACGTTGCTGGCTGCGGTTTGAAGTGAAACAATGAGTAGGTAGCCTGTTTAGTAAAGGCAAAAGCTACGTACAAGGCCGCGTAATTCATGATACATATAATTATGACCGCACGCTGAGTTACATTGTATGGAGTGGTAAATAGCGAAAATCACGACTCACACACCAAATTGCAAAGCAGTTTACATAATACACTTCCACTACAGTAATTCACAATTACGTAGGGAACACTAAAGGGGCCTCTGCCGCTCAACAAGACCCTTTCAACCTTGTGCTTGAGTGATCACGTAGTAGATTTTTTTTACTATTTTTAAGCGTTTTTGTAGTTGGGCGTAGAACATTATTTTTTGCTCGTATTACAGTCGTCTGGCATGACTATTGAATGCATCGATGTGCTAGTTAATACTTTTTTTATCGTTTTTCTTAGACAATGTAACGCGGTGAACCTGTTTTTGGGAAAGACGAATGGTGAAATCGGGTTCAACTATTAGCCCATTTTAGTTTTTATTTCTATACCAACGTATAGTAATAAAAACGTAGCTTTCTTGACGCTAGCGCTATGGCATTTGTTCTAATTTATAATTGTAAATACTGTTTATCCATATGGAGTTGGAATCGTAGAGTTGGATGTCTTGTTGAAGTAGACTAGATTTGTTAGTATTGTAACGTTTAAACATTGTGTATCATTGATGGACGCATTCTGGACTTAAAGGTAAGTGAGGTGGTTTTTCCTTGTCTAGCAGTCACAGTAAACCATTTTACTGTTTGAATTCTCATACGGTATAGCAGAAGACGTGGTGACTACACAGTCACCACACCTGTACAGGTGTGGGGGGGTCGCACCGAAATGAGTGTCGGAGTACAAAGAGTATATTCTGATTATAAATTAGGTACTTAACTACAAAGTGTACGCGAGTTATAGAAGCAGAGCTTCTAGGAGGATACAGGTTACGCAGATCAGGGTTGGACACTGACTGGTTTTTATCACTGTAAAACGTAGTGTTTATATCTTTTTGGAACTGTCCAGCTCTAGGTAAAAAAGACAAACAGTAGGTAATATAAAAATAAAGGATCCTCAAAGGATACCGTATAATAAAAATTACGAAACACGTGCGAGCTCTAAGGTATTTATGCAAAATCCCTAATATATAGTGACTAGTACCTGACTGAGTTTCTCTAAACATTTACAGTCAAAGTCGTTCGTCCTTCCCAACGTCCCTCCGTCCGATGTCGTAGGTAGGTAGGTACCTACTGGGAGGGCTTGCGAGCGCCCATTATTTGGTCACCCCTGAGCTGGTTTTTCGTGTATCATTGTAGCCGTGCTATGCAGATGAGCAAGCTCAAAGCTATTCGTACAAAATCCCTAACTGTCGCAAAGGCATCGATCCCTCTCCGAGGGGAATTAATCCAATACTGCAATGTCCAATGGGATTAATAGGCCAAAGGTTGGAATGTCCAATTTTGCGATCGTCCGTTGGCGAGTTAACTAGGTGACTGGATAGACGAGTGGCGAGCGCTCGCGTCCGGCGAGGCTCGACCCGACGCTCAATTCAATTTAAGCTCCATACGGCTGACAGCTTTATCCGGCTCTAGCTTTGTCACTTTGGATGCGAGTAAATGCGAAACGTTTGGCGTGGACGAGTACCTACTTGTTGATATATTTTATTTTCACAGAGAGGATAAGCATTTTTAAAAGAATAATAGAATTTGTATGGACTTATTGCGATGTATGTTATTGACAATATGTGTCTCACACGTTATTTGTTGTAAACTTCTTAATTATAAGAAATCGACTAATAAAACAGTTTCACCCATATGCAGACAAACATACCCACGGTACTTAGAGCCTTACGTCACCGATAGTTCGCAGTGAAGGGTGGGGACTGCGGTGGCAAAGTTCTAATTGCGTCATTACTCGGTCACGGTGCGTTATCTTATTGAGTTTATTCGAAGGTAAAAAGCTCAAGTCGTATATTTGAACGTGATATTGTATTTCCAAGAACAATCTTAAAGAATAAGGCCTTTGAAGTTTTGTGCCTGTGATATTGTTGTCTCGATTAGTCTCGAATTTGAGACGTATTTTCATAAGCATCTAAGCATATTTTCGTTTAATGATCAGTCTAGATGTGTAGGTGCAGGTAACGCAGATGTAGCGAACGCGGGCGCCAGGTTTTATGCGATACGTGCGCGTGCGCACCGCGCGCCGCTAACACCGATAACTGCAGTTTTATCGCGGCCCTTTACTATTGTTCTGAAGTTCATTCGTTTATTCTACTTGTAAGTTCACGGTTCATTTCGAACTATTTCCATATTGCCTACCTAGTCACCGATAGGCGCGGAGTCCTGTTGAAAAAATATATTAAATTTTTTTTTCAAGTTTTTCATTTTTCAGCAAGCTTTTCTTATTGCGCGGTACTATTACCTACTCATCAAAACCTTATCTTATTGCGTTTGTTAGTTCCTGTGTACCATATTAATGCATTGTCATCCAAGTTACATATGCAAAAGGATGCGGTCTAGCGGTTCATAGAAGGTGTTCACTAAGATCCAGCCGGTACAGAGTGAATGAAAATCGTAAGAATGTAAAATACGGAACTCGTATTTTACAACAGTTTAAACAGCATTAAACGTATTTTAAACAGCTCGAATCGCATACCAACAAACGGTCGGAAAATGGTTTATAAATTTTGACAACATATGAACAGTGCAAGTTAAATAAAAACTCGTAATAATACCTGAGAGTGATAGTTGCACCGAGTTGTAAATTGTTAGTGAGTAAGCATTTAAATGTGAAAGAATTTAGGATTGCTCATCCGCCTCCGTTAGCTCTAGGCGCGCCCGCCCCGCCGCATTGTTGCGGCACTCCGGAAAGTTTCCTGCATTTCCCTGCCGTTGCTTCGTACTTCTGAAATTGCATTCATCCCAACTTGGACCAAGCAATTTCACGTGCCTTCATCCACAAAAAACAGCTCCAACCAAGTTCCAAATTGCTGGGAAGATTTTGCACGTAATACTCGGTGCTATTATTTTGGAGCTAATCATATACGTTACGAGAGATTACAATCGTTCCGTTCGTTTGTAATATAAAATAAGCTTTACAATATACAATGGCGTTTAAGGCACTTGTCGTTATAATAGCCGTACAAGAGTTTGGCTTTTATTATGAATGTTAAAATTGAACGACCTCAACAATCAGTCGCCATGGCCGCAAGCCATTGTTACTGAATCGCGCGTATGGCGAGGCTCGCCGCCGCACATCATCACGTAGGTATTGATTAAAATCTCAACGCCTACAGGTGAGGTGGCCTGCGACCATTGCCATACCGTTTGCCATGTGAAACAACGTAACAGTTTGCAGTATGACGTCATAGGCAAGTCCTATATGACGTTAAGAAATGTGATGAAACCTGCACATTCAGGCGACTGGACGTGTAACCATGATCCAATCTGGTCAGGTTCCCCTGGTAGCAGGGTCATGGAGGTCAGATGTTAGTCGCTCCACTGTAATTACCTGATCTGCCAAATCCTGGATCATGGTCAAGGCGGACACCGGGCCCTCGTGCGCGAGAGCACAACCGTGACATTAACGCCAAGATGACTATTTTATTTTATATGACGTTCAGAAATACCAAAACTACAACAATTAAATTGTAACAACCGATCCGTACTAGTTTATTATCAAGCGGTCTATGCATTAACACGTGACAGCCTGCAAGGCGTATTTCTGAGTGTCGCATATTAATGAACCTTGTTACATTGTACCTAATGTTAGATTGAATGTCTGCTGTCGTACTGAAGAATTTCTAGTCCAGAGCTTTAATAGAACCAGATATAATAGTCGAGAGAGAGCATTAAGTCCCGTGGGGCTACTTTACATTAAATGTAAACATGATCTCGCTCCATTGGTCGATAATCCAATTCCTGTGTATACGAGCAAATCGTTATTGTGTAACCCGGTGATGTCTCATGAGTCCTGGCGCTCGCGCTATACTCTTTGTACGTAGACATAGACATAGGCAGTACGTTATTCAGTTCCCCATTACATCCTTAACTAAGGTGAGTAAAGTAAATTATATAAACAGTAAATTACGTATGACCAGCCACGTAAATCACGTTCCTCCATCATTCGCCTTATGGTCCGTTCCGTGACAATAATACCACTTGCAAGACTCCGCTTGATCTCAACTGCAACCAGGAAGCTCTCAACACTTTCAAAATAACAAATCAGTCATCGCGGATGGACGGCACCTTATTCTTCCACTACTGAACTGACTGCACGTAAAAAAGCTATATAGCTACTGCTGATTCACAAGGAAGTGTGGCTACAAATACAAATAATAGTACAATACAACAACTTATTACATTTTTCGTTTGCAATGTTACAACTTTGTATAACTTGCTCCCTTCGTACCTATCCTATTAGACGGAGGTGGTGGCCAAGCCCCTAACATTGAAGGTCAACGACGCGGCATGCTGTTACTTCAAATAGATTTCTATATATTCTATCCATATTTTCTAGGTAGGTGTATGAAAGTTACTAATTAATTTCTCGTGCGATGTCATGGCGGTAAATAAATACACCATCAATGTCTACAACCCAGCTATTTTAGGCTCTAACATAGTATGTAACCATTACTGTAATGGACGTATGTTTACACGCAGGTCTACGAGAGAAAGGAGGGCCTTTTGTAACGTACGAATAGTAATAGCTTAAGGTATATTTACTTAAGTTATTGAATGGAATACAATTAGAGCGTCGGTGGCCGAGCGGTTAGAGTATCCGACTCGTAAGCCAGAGGTCCTGGGTTCGGATCCTGCTCCGGCTATGTACCACCATACCATGTATCTGGTAGCAGGGTCATGGAGGTCAGATGGCAGTCGCTCCACTGTAATAATCTGACCTGCCAAATCCTGGATCATGGTCAAGGCGGACCTCGGGCCCTCGTGCGCGAGTGCACAACCGGGACATTAACGCCAAGATGATGATGATGATTGAATGGAATAAAATTCTGCAAACCAGCATGATAGAGAAAAAATCATTTGTTTTTGCGTTAAAAATTTAAAAATCGAGAATCTCAACAGTTTGTTTTTTGTTAGAGTAGATACGCTGCGAATAAATGATGGATGTGACAGCTCAGTCTGGTATATGTTTTCAACGAAAATCTAGTGCTAGTTTATTGCACAGTTTGTTTATACATATGTAGTGGAATAATTTATTAGATGTGAAATCTAATAGAAGTTGCAAACAATTTATCGAAGCGTTAAGCTTTGTGAAGTTAAAACAATCACTGTAACGTGCAACGACCTAGAATTCAATCAAAGCAGCCGAGTAAAATGTCTTTAATAGCAAACCTCAAGTTTTCAATCGTTGCAACCATTAATACTATATAAATAAATAAACAGTGACTATTAAAAATCTCATAAACCAGTGGCTGGTTCTGGTTTTAACTAATCGTAATTGGTATATCTTAACTGGCGTCCCCACCGCGTCGCACCGCGCCGCCATGTTCCCATTGGCAACGGAAGTGCGCTCGCTGCGTGTATCGGCCAACCTCGTTTCGTAACTAGCCTAACCCAATACCTGACTGAAATTTAGGCTAATTAATTAAGTCACACCCGCTGCGACACGCGTGGCCGTATCAACTCTATTCCCTTCTCAATAAAAAATTAAAAACATTATTGAATTCAGTAATACGCACAAATATGGAAATATCTCTATTTGAACACGATAAATAAGTTACAAATTTGCAAAACACGCACAGGATGATTCAGAGGTCTGCTTTAACGAGTTATTGGGCGTGCCATAGCGATGGAGCGCGGCTCGTCCGCTTTTTTGTCGTTTGTTTTCTCGGCTTCGTATTCCACTGCGGTTTTGGCGTAGGCCGCCGTGAGGTATCCGCCGTTGGCCACCATGCTGTGGTAGACCAGCGCGGCGATCGTGAAGGCCTGTGCGAACACCCGGAGCCGCATCATCCTCTGGGACAGCGCCCCCCGCGCCCTCACGAAGTCCCATACGCCTCGCGACAGCGCCACCACCGTGGCGGCACACCCTGTCATTGAAGTTCCATTGCGAATTAAATACTTTACGCATCTACCTGACACGAACTAGAAACCAGTTCATACCGGTCAGCTCTGTCAGATATGAGGATTCGGAAAACCGACACTACGTTCCAGTTACAATGAAATATTAAATGTCGAGAAGTTCATCAGCTTAAGCCGGACAGTGACAATGCACCTCATCATCATCAAATTTCTCCAATGTGTCAATGCTTGCAAGGGTCGTTTGGACAAGGACATTGAATCGTAGATGTTATGGACGATTGTTAACATTTTCCATTAGTTCACGGTTGGCACTCATCTTGGCGTCAGTCCCGGTCGGGCCCGGGGTCCTTTTTCCTACATCCCTTTGTCCACCTCTCGGGGTCTTTGGCTATGTCACTACAAATTATAAAACAAAGTCCCACGCTGCACCTGTCTGCCCAGGATAAACTCAAAAATTACGCATTTTCATGCGGTTTTCAACGGTAGGCAGAGTGATTCATGAGGAAGGTTTAGGTGTATAATTTGTTAAGGTGCAAAGGGGGGCGGGTCGCTAGTACTAGATATTTACCCATTGGGAGGAGCATGCTGTCGTTGAACTTTCGCCCCTTCACCTGGGGCTCGTGGTCGGTCCCGAGGCTGCCGGCGGCCAGCATTCGGCGCCGCAGCTGTGCGGCATCCGAACCGTCCTCAGACATTCCGTGGGACATCAATTGACAATTAACGAATTGAAACACTAAAATTTACTCCGACCTTGAGTGTTGATCCATCTATGGTTAACAAATTGAATTTAAAAACGTACAAGTGCACATACACAACATAGAGGATAAATACACAAAAGCATACAGGGGAGACTGAATCTACGACATTATTGTTACGTACACACGTCAAAATTTAAATCGTCAAATATGACAAGAATGTGACACAATCGATCATGGATTAAAGAGTTTATATTTTTTAAGGTTTTGTCTTTTACATAGAACAAAAACTTTATATGCTACTATTTTTAGGAAATACATATGAGAGAAATGAGTTCGATGGTTCCTAATAGAAACGTAAATTTCGTAAATTATAGGCCATACTCACAGACAACTGTAGTGTTAATTTACAGGAGAGCCGTTTCAAAGGGAAAAACTTATATAGAATATCTGAAGTGCTTTAGAAATCGATATTCCACCCTTTTCAAAGCCTCGGGGTAACCTAAACACCTGGAACTAATTACAGACGCCGAGCTCTTTTTAGTTTGTGTTAAGAAGCTGTCTCGGGAGCTTATCGGTACGATACTACTTTACAATTATACGTTACGGCTCTGTTCAATTTGCATTGGAGCTTAGGACGTCGTTAATCCATTATTTGATACTGAAACAATTTAATAAGAAGAAAACAGAGTAGGAAGTGCATTCAACCATCAACTACTTCTACTAACAAAAACAATAAAAATGGGAAATTTTATTATAAATCTCCCAAAATAAGACAAGTGGTAGTTAGCGGGCAGTGGTGAAGTGACCTACAAAATCATTGTCTCATTATACAGCCAAAACTGAAATGAATGAAAGGAACCCGCGGGGAATAAATGCAATTCCATTGTCCTATTAAACCGCAAGATAAAAAACGGGAATAAACTGACAATAGCACACAATAGCAAGGTTTTATAAAATAAAGAGTGCCTACAATAGTTCTTGGTTTGTTAATTTGTTGTATATAATTACCAAAGATATGTATTTCTATGTGATACAAGTACAATCTCTGAAATAGTGAGCGGTTGTTTAATTGTTGGGGCTAAGATGCGGAAAATGGAAGCTTGTGTTCGCGCTAACAAATGTTTTGTAAATATCGACACTTGAACAGGATACTCGGTACTGTTTGCGCGACAGCAAGCATTAAATAAAAGTTCCTGTATAACGAGGAAGAGTTTTGCGTAGGTAGGCAGGTGTGCGAACTTAGCTATAAAATTAAAGTCGCCATACTTACTATCTAACGGACCCTATTACTTACCTAAATAGAAATTTGTCCAACACCAGTTCGCTATAATCATGCATTCACTAATATGTGTTGGTATCTATATAATTATAAGTACATACGAGTTGACAACTAGCACAGGATGCACAGCGCGCATCGTTATACTATTAGGGCGTGGTAAGAGTTTATTGTGTGAGGTTGGCAGTGTGCACTCCCTAGTTAAGACGTGAGCCTCGTACATGGGCTCTTAGGAAAACTGTCGTCTGTCGTTTGCACCTTCTCGTGCTAAATACGAACGTACCTTCTTCGCACTTAGTGCTTTCTAGAATTTTATTTATTCCTATGACATGATACCTATTTAGGATTTTCTTCTTTCAGTTTTGGCGCTGTGAAATGTCGATCACAGTATTTGTTGAAGTGTATTGATAAGATTGTGGCCGGCTATGCTACATGAATAAATATATGGCACAGATACCTACATGCAGTCTACAAAATTTAATTTATTTTTAAACAGACTGTTGGTTTTTTTATGCTACGCAGTGACAGACGAGCAACAACCACCTGATGGTAGTAACAGAGAAAAACACATCTAGTAGGCTACCCCTTTGTTTGTACCTGAGCAACCTGTAGGCCTAGCACAAGTTGCTCTCGCGCGCGATAAGCAAGAAAAAGTGCGACATAGGTATCTATCTATCTCTTTCGTCTAAGTATTGAGAGAAAGAGACAAACGCTCCCTCGCGGCGCGAGCTTTGTCGCGGACACACTTGTGCTAGGGCTACTGGGTATTGTATAGTCGCAGATAAACTGCAAGAGTGCCGTCCGACAAATAGCGTAGGAAACAAATGTCTGGCCGTGACAACTCCGTCAGGCACGGGAGACAGGCTTTACATCACTTTATGGACAAAGAGAAGTAGGAAGACGGACCTTGGGCACAATGTCCTTGGCCAGATGATGATGATGATGGACTTGAGCGTAGTAACTTTTTCTAAACGGCAATCTGACATTGTATAAAAATCAAACTGACGCGCATCAGCGGCTGTGTAAGAGACAATCTTCTTTCAGATATAATGCCCATTTTATTTAAATTCATTCGTACTATGTAAAGCCGCACGCTGTAGTTGAATTAATAACCATATGAGTGCACTATCGGGCGAAGGTTTTCATTACCACATTAATTAGAAAATTAATTACTCTCAATGTAACTACGTTTTCACATAACCGCGAGCCGGGAGTTAAATAAGTTTAGTTTTGCGTTTTCACTTACATATTTCCCTGATGCATTTGAAAGTTGGTGTTGGGGAATTAATTTGTCTGTTCAGGGATTCGTTGATGAATATTTAGTGTTGATTTAAGTTGAGCTAATCGCACCATGATGGGTTTATAAAGGATAAGTCGGGAATGGGTGGTTTTTTATTTTTGGTTCGGGGCGGGGGCGGTGCGGTAACGTGATAACGGGCATCCGGCGCGGGCGCAGGTAAGCTACCTGATCCCGCGATCGCCGCACCTCACACTCTAAAACAGAGCACAAAACACCTTAGAGTAAAATAAGACATTGACTAGGTTATATCTCCTATTTTTTACCAGACTGCCAAGAAGGGTGTTATGTTTTTCGCGTGAATTTTGTATGCTGGACGGATTTCAACACTTGTCGTATTATTGGGCGTCTAAAATATATAATATAACAAGAAGAACGCATCGTTAAATTCGTCTTTAAAATGCAAGTGTTCTTAGACTGCTATTTTAAATATAGAACAAAATTTATAATGTTAAAAAAATTCAATACCCTTTAAGCGGGGCATCAAAATGCGGAATAATGAGCGGTTTTAAAAAAATTAAATAACTTTTATACTTAAAAGAAGTTTGGTAAGACATATGACATCAAAAGTAAAGTTTTTAAAAATACTTGTACAGTTGCACTATTACTTCCATAGTCGAGCGTCGGTGGCCGGGCGGTTAAGCGACTCGTAAGCGAGAGGTACTGGGTTCGAATTTTGCTGTGGTCATGTACCATGACTCTTTTCTTTTTCTGAGTTATGTACATTAGTTGAATTCCAACCGATGCTCTTACGGTGAGGGAAAACATCGTGATGAAACCTGCAAAATCAGGCAACTGAATTTGTAACCATGATCCAATTTGGTCAAGTTTCACTGGTAGCAGGGTCAAGGAGGTCAGATGGTATTCGCTCAACTGTAATTACCTGATCGTCAAATTCTGAATCATGGTAAAGGCGGACCCCGGGCCCTCGTTCGCGAGAGCACAACCGGGACATTAAAGCCAATATTTTTTTTTTACTCTACTTCCAACATTCGGCTTGATTTTTACTTTTCAGTTTTTTATTAGCAGCCGGGATTTTTAGTCTTTGAACTACTTTTCTTATTATTGAGATTATGAGATTATCTTAAGATTGTAGCTTTGTAGTTTATATGGGATAATCTCTCAACTTCATTGTAGTAACGGCTTGTTAGGAAAGGTGTAAGAATCTCGCGACATAATAACAGGTTCGAATACCCTCGTATAAATTTAATTGACAATAACAGGACCGATGTGAATGCAGACATAACGCAGAAAGAGACCGCTACTCCACATTTATGTTATTCCGGAGAGCATAGTACCTGAACGTTTCCATCGAATGCAAGTTAAATTATTTGGCGTTTCAACCGGGCAGGCGCATTCCCTATTAAATTGGAAATTCACAAGCGCATCGGGCGCTACCGCCACGGGTCGATACGAATGCATCCATCTATAGGTACATTAAAATAGTTGCCGCCGGCCCTACTTCGGCGCGTCTGAACGGAAATAGTTCGGACAGATGGAAACTAACATCCGATTGGTTTTCACAGTGTCACATCGGACTACGTGTCGTTTATTAATTACGGGTGCTCGGTCGATCGCGTTACTAGATTCTCAGTTTAATATACATCATTTCCAGTTGCCATGAAACCACAAAGAATGTGGTTATTTGTTACAGTAGCATGTGCCATGACTACAGACGTGATACTTAAACAAATATCTATCTATTACGCGAATTGGAAGCGAAGTCAGAGCTTTAAAAACATCATATTACTCATCTTGTTCAACGAAACAATCTAACTACTTATTTTAAATTCTCGGACTTCTTGATTTGTTTTGCTGAATTATAATATTAATTTGTACATTATAATATTTTTAAGCGTTAAGCCAATCCAATATAGGATACGTCTCGTGAGTTCTTTATTTTATATGCGCCATTGTCTATTTCTAAACAGTATGCAGTTTGTTTATTTATAGACTCAATGTAGTCCGCAATTTCTAATACATCAATTAGAACTGATTGAGTATGAGCACAGGCGTAATGAGCCATCAGAATATTTCACACTATTGAATCGTTTACCCACAAACCATGACCATGTTTTCTGACAAAGATCTTTCTATTTATTCCATATCTCAGCATTCGTGACTGCTAGTTTTTGTCAGCAATATTAACTGTATAGTTTAGAATTCTATTGAGTGGAGATGTTTATAGGTATTTCTGAATAACCATGTGTGCATAGGTCGTGAACGCTGCGCTGGGCGAGCCAGCGATGACGCGGTCACGACGCGACGCTGTGCTCTATTCCGATTTTAATTGACCGCTGTCGGTAATTCTGTCATCATGCGTGTAGTCATACTATAAACAATATGTTTGTTTTCTTTTTCGTTCACGTACAGTTAGTATGAGGAAGTACATACGTCATCTAACAAAACCATCTCAATATGCTATTCCTGCATCCTATATGCGTTGTGTTTATACATTTTTTGCGTAACAGCAGTAATCTTCTTACAATATCTTGCTAACAGTTAAATTGGTTCTTATCACCACGTTGGCCTAGTGAGGGCTGGTGGATATTACATATATTCACTACAGAGTCAGATGGGTCTGAGCCTTCAGATGCACACACCGATAATACTAAGGCAGGAAGACTAACCACTTATATGGTCTGTCTCAAACCAATTTTCCATCAGTATCTACGCACCACGGTTTATACATAGGACAGCAAAGTTGTTGGGAAGAACTTTGGAATAATTTATCCGAGACCCATTCAAGTAACAAAAAAAAACGGAATTTCATAGTAAACTAATTCGTGAGACCCATCCAGAAGATGATATTCTGAATTAGATCATTAAAATAGGCAGTTCAATATTTTTCTCTACTCATAAGCTGATTCTTATACCCTTAATTAGCTAGCCAACTCTGTCCTAAATGTCTACTAGTCAAATAGTCCAAGGCCAAACTCTAGTGAGAGAGAACTTTATTTGGATCATGTAATGGATACTACACTCCACCATCATCCTAGCTGTCAGTCCCCGCCTGCGCCGGGTCTGCCCTCCCACTGTTTTCTCCACTTCGCCAATCATTGGCAGCACTCCCACGCCTTTTCGTTGTAATATTGTGGTGTTTAGGCTTTCCACGTGTGACGAATACCATCAGACCACCACAACCTGTTAAGGCAAAGCTGATTCGCTGGAGCCTGTTCCGTCAGCTCTCTTGGACCCATGAGGTGGTTGGTGGGTAGGGCCCCAAATCGTTACCACACTATTTGACGGAAATAGAAAATCGGCATCCATACGGCAACCGTAAAATTAATTATACACGCGGAAAGCAGGCTTCACAAATAAATAATAGACCATAAGTGATCTGCTAACTGTTTATTAATTTTAAACCACGTACATAACGTACAAAATCTATAGACAAATCGCTTTTAATAAACCGTACCTATACCGTAACCTACTTGATATTGGGTCCACAAAATTTAACCTCATTAGTGAGGCACCTGGTTCACGTGTTCGATGAGCTCGTTTGCGGTGTTGAAGCCCTGCATGCAGGCTCCGCAGAGGTACTGGCTGGGGAGCCGTTGTCGAGAGCGTGCGGGGGGCGAGGCAGCGGCTGCGCGGGCGCCACTGTGAATTGCCACCAGGTGGTTGGCCAACCCGCGCGAGCTTCGGAACGCACGCCGGCACCACTCACACCGCAGAGACGCACTGCTGCTCTGCTCCGGGTGCATGTAGTGCATATGGTTCTGAAGCGCCACCCGCGACCCGTACACCTTGCAGCACACCGAACATGGCGACTCCATCTTTACGCAGTGCATCTTGTGGTCCTCTGCACATCATAAAAAAGTTTTATTGCTGAAGTTCTAGTACATAGAACTCTTTGAATAATAATGGCATCGTAAACTTGTGCCACTGCGCTGTAGGTACGATTGAGCAAGCGGATTGTGTAAACAAAACTTTCGATTGAAACCTAAATAAAAGTAATGAAATATTAAGAGACCTCACCTAACATTTCCGTAGACACAAAACTCTTGTAACACGAGTTGCAGCGGTTCTCGTACATGTGTTTGTATTTTACGTGCTTCTGTAGACTCATGAGCGAGGGGTACAGCTTGCAGCAGTGGTAGCACTTAATCGCGACCGCGTGTGGGGGGTGCTTGAGTGCAATGTGTGCGCGGAGGGTGCCAGGGGTCTTGTAGCTCTTGGTGCAGTGGGGGCACGCCTGCCCGTCTTCGGTGGCCGTCCCGCCGCCAAGTATGTCGTGCAGAACCGCAGTCGACGTCTGCAAGTGATCGTTCACTATCTCGTTCGCATCCGAATCAACAACGTCGACGGTCACGTCCACCTTTATATCCATATCCAACACTTCGTACTCTGTGTCGGCATCGGGGTCCTCCTTAATTTTTGTCACGTCCACGTTTGGCTCTGTGTTCATTATCAGAGAAATTAGGTAGGTAATTTATTATTATACGTAAAATGCGCTTTTTATAGCATAAATCTGAAACTTGCACCTATTGTTGTTGCGAATAATGTCAACACAAGATAAAAAAACATTGAAAAAAAGAATGACGAAAAAAATTGTTTTTTGTGTCAGAAAAAAAATTATGCAAATAAAAATATTGTAAGGAAATCTCTTTCGTATTAAAACTTTTTACATTGCATTACTTTTTGCTCATGCCAAGCTCATAGGGAAAATAATCAATTACTTATTTACCTACTAACACAAAATAGAAAACTGACTTGGGGCGGGCCGTTCTTTATTTTGTGCTAGTAAAGAGAAAAATAAATATTGCTACCTACTCTTATAAAATCCTACTTACTTTTATTGCTAAGATAGTGGTTTACGAGTGTGTGTCTTACCCAATGAAAATTATAATAAATAGGTACAATAGTTTGTAAATAATTGGCTTGTTATTAGAGATGGGCCCACTTCACATTAATTTTTAGTCGGCTTTTAATATTAATTATCGAATTAACTAAAAATAACAACTAACACACAAAAAAAGTATTGCCAAGCCAACCAAACCAGAAGACATTTGCCAAATGTTTTCTTTGGCGCCAAAACTCCAAGAACGATGGCGGCTGTAAAGGGAGTATGGTGTATTCAGCCGGGCTCAGAATTAAAAAATTAGACTGTTTCCAACTTGGTTCATGCAAAGGTTGTAGAGTACCACAAACTTAGCTGACCCGGTGGGCTAAAATTGGAACTAAGTGTTTCCATTTTGAAATGTCACTTCGTTGTCAACAACAGCGACGCCATCACCAGTTCAGGTAAGTTTGTGGCCCTAACTAAATTGTGTATCGTTTCCATAATGTGAAAGCGTTTGCGTTTAAATATTACAATCCTATGCCTGAACTACATTGGTATACTATGGCTGTGTGCGTGTGTGGTGACGTGTCGTGTGGTGTTTGTCGGGTCGCAGCGAGGGCCGGCGTAGCGGCGCGCGCGCCTGTCGGCCGCACCAACCGCCGTCTCACCAGGAACGAGAGTAGATACCATTCGGGTGAGTAGACCACCAGACAAAGCCTGCGTCTGTCGTCGCTGTGGCGGTTCCAGTGCTCACTACACTACTCGGCATGGGACTATTATGGGCATCTTCGCATTGGTGGTCTTCTTTTTGTATTAGTTGTTTTGTGTGTTACTATTATCTACATTATAGTACGTGTGCTCGATAGTCATTTAAATTCTTGAGTGCGCCATCACGGCTCTGCCATGGTTGCTTTTGTCTTGGATTGGACCGGAAAGATGGCAAACGAGGTCTTTATCAGAGGGATTTTGACAATGCTATCGTGCACGCATAGTATAGTGCAATGAAATCTTTCATTAATACCACACTCTTCATTTTTCCTCTGGGTTTACGGTTCTTGTGGTATCTTTCAGTTGTTGCACGATAGATCTAGCTGGCGACGGGTTGATCTATGGTTGTGTGATTATTGTTCGTGCACAGGAGACGGTTTGTTTTTGGGCGTTTGTGTGTGTATACAGGTTGGGGCCTGTAACAGGATATCCTTAGTTACATTGACCTTATCCTACTGCTCCAAAGTGCTCTCAAATAAATAGTAATTTAAAGTTATAATCCACAATCAGTGAATTCATCACCGCGAAATTGTCAGTTATCGGTTGTTAGATGCCTTGGTACCGGGCCTTTCCTTCGTATATAGGTACTGGGGCGACGTAAACGATCGGAATGGCAATATCAAGGATTCCGATTTCCGACTGGACACGACGATCTGCATGCACGTCGCTGGCTCGAATAATTTTGTTTGAAAATTTATTTTTCATCATATTAAAACCATGTGGACTTTCTTCTAGTTAAAGTATATATATTTAAATTTATTGCTCCTGTTAAAGGCCCCACCCATATCTCTTAATTATTTGATAGATACGAGGACAATATTTAATATTATAATATTGATTATTTGTACGGGAACTAAATATGTAATTATATCATAATACAAACTAACTTTCTTCTATAAGAAGGTGATAAAAAAGAATATTGACCAACATTGCGTAGGTATGTGAACAATCAAGATAACATTTGCCAAATGGTAACTTACGAGTATTCGGGCAAAACTTTTTTTATAACAAAAAGTTCAAGATAACTGTCACTAATAATGTTAATTTGGGTTTCGGTAACTGTGTTTCATCTCCTAAATAAAAAAGTCAGCTTTACGTACGTGTGTACATACGAAGATCATCATCATCTCACCCGCAGGAGTCAGAACTCCCACTGTTGGACATAGGCCTCCGCCCAATAGCCTTTTACACTAATCAGTTTTATGCCTCTTGCAATTCTTGCTAATTTTATCAGGCCGTCCATCCATCTCTTGAGAGGAATTCCTCCTGGGGATTTCCTGTACGTGGTCGCCACTCCAGGATCTTTCCGCCTTTCCGATCGGTACAGCGAGCCTGCCCACTGTTACTTCAGTTTTTCGACTCTGACTTTAGTTCTGCTACAAATGTCTTAATTTCTGATCCTATCCAGTAAAGAACCTTCGAGCAAAGCTTTCTCGCTGAGTGACTTTAGCTTCCTAATGAGGCCCTTTAGAGGCACCACTATGGTTCTGTAATATATCCCTACATACGTCATACGTAAGCTCGAGTATAATCCATTATCTCATTGGAGGTTTCACTGCCCGTATAGCTGTTTACGTAGAAGTAAAACTGAATAGCGATATATTGATTGGCTGCACCACGGGCCGTCGGTTTTCAATTAATTGTTGAATAGCTTCACATATTGGACCTCCTGTCGGCGCCAGCTACCGCTGATAGAGCTGTGTAATAAACGGAACGTCCATTGTGCAATATTGGGCTGTTAATCATGATTCACTGTGAAAAGCAACGGGTTAAAACTGAGAATTGAGGGGTTGTCTGTGAACTAATGAACTGGTTAAAGTATGGTCTATTGTACAATGCAAGAGCATAAGAGCGGACCACCTTAAGAATCATATTCCTTTACACTACTGTGCAGTTGTTAAACGGTTTTTATAGCATTCTTGAATAAAATAATTATTTATTAAATAAAAAATACCTTAGGGGCAAAGAACGAGCCCTTTGAGCATAAAGGGACAGCTAATTCTCCCTTCTTTTAGCAAACTGATTTTGGCAAAAGATGCACCAAATGCCGTGTATGTTGCTGTAGCGGCAACGGAATTTTTTGAAGGGGTGATACACTTATGCTCTAGTATTGTACCAACATGTTTTATGTCATCATGAGCCCGTAACAACCCACTTTTGACCTTGTGCCTATTAAAAGGTTATGAGGTTTTAAACAAAGCAACAAATTAAGTGAAAATGGGTCTTGAGAACAATCACGTAACGTTGTTATTGTACTTATAACGTCATTGTTTAGCTCTCGTAACTTTCATTATCTTTTCATTATAGTCTGTCATTAAACAGTGAAATTATCGTATTGAATGGGTTTTTCTTTTTTTTTACGATTATTATTGTTATGCTAGGTTTTACGGATTACTGAATTAAGTTTGATTCATAAGATAAGCCGGAGCACACCACTAGTGTAATAGAACGCAATTCTCTATATGTCGAATATCGGTCCACATCCAAACTAGCTAAATTCCGATAATTATCAAAACATCAAGGTGTTAAGTGAGAGGTGTACAAATGTTGTACGACCGGTTATGGTGCTTAAGACAGTCTAGCCAATGCAATAGGTATTATAGAAGATCTACAGATGTCTTCTACACAAAAAAGTCTATAAATAGAAGTGAAGAGTTCCGACACCATAATTTGGTTTGCCTTACTTGGGATTTACTTAACCTGCTGGTTGATTCAAATTGAATAGTAGGTGGCGAACCCTTGCTTTTACTAGATCCGCGTTGCGCTGCACCGTAGCGACTTCAAACAAGTAATTTGCATATATTATTCAGGAGCAAAGCGGCCCAGCTGCGCTCTTAAATAACCACCTCTCTTATCTCGTTTGTCGCTCAGTTCTTGCGCATTTGCATCGACTACAAATTCCATATTTTCGACGATTGTCAGCTCATAATTTGTCTGTGAGATTGTACAGAATTCAAATCTAACTAATTCTACGTAACAGAGTGCATGGTATTGTCACACCGACTCACACAAAGGCTCAAAGGCTATGTTATGTGTCGTTGGCTAACTGTTGCAACGCTGACTGTATCGCTTGAGGCGATTTGATTGCCTGTTTGCATTGATGACCCGATATTAGATCTAGCTGTTTGAGCTTGCCGGAACCTGCAGCTTGTTATGTTGGTCTGAGACAGACACCGGCTCTAACGTTCAGGAATGCAAAGCCTCGATATTACCGGATGACTGGATTCAGCTCGGCAGCGTTGCCATTGCAAGGTATGCTTGAGCGAATACAAGATTGGATTAGTAGTAGTCGATCAAACATAGTTGTGCTAAGCTGTGCGTAACTGCACATGACAATACGAAACGCACGTATTGACGTACTGTTTACAGTTGATGTACACATCTTGCAAACAGTATTAACTGATAATGTTATTAGTGAATGATTTCTCAAAGCCAAGAATTACGCTTTGCCTGCTAAGAATTACTGATCTTCACATTTTCACGCAACAAAACAGTACCTAAACATATCCGCGAGGATTTAGCTTCTAAAAATATTGTTTTTTCCTTAGACCATACCAATTTCTAATGAACTTACTGCTATTGAATTAAAAAAGTTATACTTCGTTGGAATATTTTACGAAGCTTTTTACCATGTACCGCAACACAAACTTGTTTCATTGCGTTTTATAAAATGATTTGAAAGCATCCTTGGGCTGTAATCCCTTAATCTGAAGGGTGAAATCTAGTTTACCATAATGACCACTGGCGAGTCTCTCTATTTTAATCTTAAAAGAAATGAATTTAGTGTAACACGTGTTGTAAGTTATAAAAAATATAACGCTCAATAAGACGCATTTGTTGAGCGTTTCGAAATATGAAAAGCAATAATAAAAATATATTTTCGTTCGTACAAATGCTGAGCATATGTTGCACTTGTGGGGAGAAGTAATGCCGGGTTCCGGTCACGCGACGAGCCGGGACGAAACGCGACACTCTCGTTCTATCCGCGACGCTGCGGCGTTGCCGAGAAATAGGTATAATTACTCCGTTAACTCCAAGTGATAACCCGCCGTTGGTAACTAGATTCCAGCCTGAATGATGAAACTTTGATATGAGCCGCGCTCGTCTAACTGACAATGAAACTTTGATATGGGGAAACTAGTAAACCATTTTAGCGCCACGGCGGCGATACGGCTACAGAGCTACGCTGCAAGTTGCGATTGAGTTCAAGCTCGAGGTGGATCAGGGATATTATATTCTGTGGCTAAAATTATATTTGCATAGAGACGGCATCGGCGTGGCCGTACTGCCGGGTGCCAATCGCCACATTTGTTCCCACGCCGGGCAATGTCTGCGACTTGGGAGTGGCTTTCGTAAACGATAACATCCATTCAAATTAATAAACAGATGTATTTTTATTGTTGCACGACGTTCATGTTCATTTCTATGTTGTGGCTTGCGAAGCCGTGGAACACCATCAAAGTCGACAAACGAAATCTTATCACTATTGTACAGTAATTAATTATCGCATAACAGACGTAGCAACTGAGTGAAGGAAATTAAACATAATATTAACGGAGGAGACGCGAGCAGCCGGCGTGCACTAATGCGTGGCATAGCGCACTAACGAGGAGCCAAGTTTGTAACTACGTTGCTGGAAAATATTGTCACTTAATATTAGGAAAAGAAAAGTTGTATTTAGGTAAAAGATTTTCCACCTCCAGAGCAATAGAAAAAAAGGCCAACACACACTCGCGGATTGTTTGCATTTCGGCTTGCTGATAACTCATCACTTTGACTCCTGTGCATCAGAGCTTTTCACATGGCGCCATGATAACATCATGCACACGGATGGCTAATTCATCAATGTCACCGAATTAACAGCCTGCACTGGCACATATTACACACAGTGTATGTACGACCTATTGTTTGCATTGTTTATCTATAGGCGCTCTATCCTCTCTGCATTAGAAATAATTGCATTATCTACACCACTATCAGTTTATACATTATCAAGAGATAATTTAATGCAAACTCATGAGAAATAAGTATTTTCAAATGGATGTGCATTGGACAAAAACTGAATAATGTGATGATCGCAGAGGCCTTGAACGCGCGTGATGCGATGCTAGGCGTTAACTGCCGAAGCTAGGAGATGTAGCGATAATAAGAAGTACATTTCCATGAGTTGATTTCTTTTGCGGACAGAAACAAAAAATACTAACAACTTTCTACCTAACTCACAACACGAAAGTTTTGCCTTTGTAGTCCTAGTCAGTGTAATTCTGAAATTCAGAAACCTGTGTAAAAATGGTTTATTGGTTTTGTCGTCCTACTTTGGGATGTAGGACGGACAAAAATCTTATTTTTTAAACGATTTATAATAACTTACCATTTATAGAGTTGATCTTTAATCCGCTCGGTCTGCTTCTTGTACCACCCAAGTAGTTAAGTGTATGCATTGGTTAGTGGAAACCGAGTTATTGCAACCCACAAATTTAAGGCTCACGCTAACCATTCATAACATCGCACACTTTGTTTGCGGTAGATACCTAGATACCTACTGTTATGTTAGCATTGACGGATTAACTTGTATGTCACGATGTCGTGTTTTATTTCGTGTTTTTATTAGTACTATTGTCTTACTTCAAGCTAGATTTGTAGGTTCCTCTTTAAAATGTGTGTGATTAGAATACTGTTCAAGCTGCATAAATAAGTTGCAGGGTAATAAAAGAACACATTCGAAAATGACGTCACTAAACTAGTCAGTTTCGTCATCAACTGCCCATCTCCACTGGCTTGAGCCTTGTATCTCATAAATTTTTACGCTCGACAGTTCGGAAATTCTATTTTTCATATGGCTTTAGTGAAATATTGCAGTTTGTAAACGAGAAAATGTCCGTTCATGTAAAATACATGACGTGGGTATGATACTTATTATTTTCATTTTTATGTTGTTATCCATTTTTATTTTTGCATGCCATTTTGCTCGTTGCTTTCAATGTGTTTGGATTGGATGATTAATGATTTTGCATGTGAGGTAGGTACATTTAAATGTACTTAAGTGTTTTTTTCCGACTGCATTTGGAAATGTGTGTGATATAGGTAGGTATGCTCACTTGATTCCACTCCATATATTTTAGGTATCTGCATATGTAGAATAGAATGGTAGGCGGACGTATGTACGCAAGTGTTTCTTCTAGTATTATTGCATTTGTTTTGTGTATGAGTGTGTGTAGCGTGAACGGGATGATCCCTGACGGGCATTCCTTACATGTGAATACATGGTGACGTTGCATTGCATGTGGTGTTACAGAAGTGAGACAGGAGGCAGTGCAGCAGGCGCTGGCCGAGATGCAGAACCGGCCCAAGCCCTCGCTGCCCATGCCCTCCAAAAGGACCTCCATGATGGCCAAGAGTCCCGACAGGGAGAGACATGAACTATGTAAGACGATTTGTTACTAAATAGTTTATCGGAATCATAGTACAGTCAGCTGCAGAGTGAATTGACCCCCATTCATTATATATATGGTGGGGGGTCAGTACTCTATGCAGATGACTGTACACCGTTCAAGATCGATTCGTAGTATAGGTAGGCGAAGACTCTATTTGTTAACCTTTGTTCAACACATTTTGCATTATAATTAATTTGCTTGACTAAGGATCGATCTGTTGTGTTGTTTGTATGTATAACTTTGAAATCAAATAACAATATTATGAAGAGACTCCACAGCGATGTCCACTCGAATAACAGGCGAGTTCAATGTGCTTCCTTGTTTCGGCAAACCGTTAGCTATTTCGGCTCCTGATCTCATCTTCCCGTGACCTCTCCCGTTCCCGTGGTCTTAGGGCTAACGCTGTGTATATGACCGAGAGGTCGACACGACCATGGGTAGTGGGATAACCGGGACATTGACGCCAAGGTAATTATTTTTACTTTTAGCGTCGAGCTCTGACGAGGACTCTTGCGCCGGCGACTCCGAGCTGCCTCCACCGCCGGAGCTGAGCTCGCCCCCCGCGCGCCGCCCCGCCGCCCCGCACCCCCGCTCACACCCACACCCCCTGCCGCAGCCACCACACCACGTGCGGGAACAGAAGGAGAAGAAACACCCTCCAAAAGAGAGGACAGAGATCGATCTGAGTGACATGACGCATCTTCCTGCTTGTAAGTTGTAGATCCTGTAACTAATCTAAGTGTCAGAAAAAGTTGGAAAGTCCCCGACCAAGTTTACTTATGCTTAAGTAAGTTCTAAATTACAGAACCGATTTTAATCAAACAAAGCTAAGAACAATCTCGATTAAACTGGCTTTCAAATACAGAAATGCATCCTAATCGGATTATCCCTTCTGGAGCTACCATGCCACAGAAAGATACACCACGTCAAAGTTATGGGCCCCCTCTTTTTTCGTCGGATGTTAAGAAAACGCTTAGCGACAGTGGCGGGGGATGTCCCGTTTAGTCGCGTTCAAAGTTTTCTTCAAACTTACCAGAAAGTTGATCTAAGTCAGAAAACCACATATTTGTTGTCTCCATGTCCATATTGTTTGCATGTCCTTGTTGTCTCCTCAGAAAAAAGGAAAGCGTTATTTTTACTTGACCTATTCGAAACTACGAAAGACAGTGTCCGAATTATAAAAAAAGGTATTTCTACAAATAGAAATTTATATTCAGCCAGATAGATATTTGTTATCATTATTAGTATTTCATATGTCGAAAAACGATGTTTCTAAACAGTGTGGATAGATCCACGAGATAGTAAGTAGGGATATACATTTATTTCCTGTATTTCTGTTTAAAAGTTGGACGCTGCAGCGTCGGTAGTCCGACGACTTATTAAAAGTTAGCGCCCGAAAGTTCTATTGCCATTGACCTGTGCACCAACTTAAATTGGCAGCACTAAATTAGTTAGTCGGACGTAGTGCTCTTGTTCAAATTGTGTAGTCATTGTACCTGACTCACGGGGTCATGCTTTACAATTTAGTAGGCAAATTCCCGTTAATTAATTCCTCCTTGTAATTAGTGCCGCGATTGTAACGTAAAACACGTATCTGTAGTTATTGTGTCAATATTGTAATGGTCTTAGCCAATGAATTAGTTTTTGTATTATGATTCACGGGTACCCAGTTAAAGAGTCTACGTAAACAGTAATCAAGCTTAAAGCATAAAAAAATTGATACATAATTGCTAGTCTTGGAGGAGACTCGATTTAAACACCGAGTAATCCCCCGCACCTGCTTTCATCAGAATGTTGTATTCAGACATTTCAGACAACAAAATAAATCCCAGCAACACACGGTGTGCGAACATAGCATTCAGGAGGTTTGAAAAATATACTTTTCTTGTGTGTGGTGCTACCAAACGAACATTAGGAACTGCCCGACCAAAGTTAACATTACTCAATTGAGTATCTAGAAGGGGAGAAGTCAGAAGTATTCAATTCCGCGTAACAAATCCGTTTGTATCTTGGCAGAGGGGAATTACTAAGAATCACTTCGCTAACACTAACTCGTTATTGACGATACGATAAGGGGTCTATGCTCTGTGCCTAGTGTACACAACTCGCCTGGCCGGTCCATACAAAATCAGCGACTTAGTACCGACTGCCAGACTCTTCGATATTGTGGATATTTTAGAACTCATTTCTTACACTGGCAACAGCAAGTATCACAAACAGCTCCCTCGTGATCTATCAATCAGACCTCACTTATTCCTAGGAGTCTAAAAAGGCCACATTAACGTTTCATAATATGATTCATATTAATTTGTTACAATGTTATTTGCGGCGGCGTCAAAATGGCGTCATTCGATTTCCGATTCACCGGATCAGACATGTTTGTGGCACATAAGTATAAATCATAAAGCTACTTTGGCCTTTTTAGACCCTGTGGTCAGACTTTTCATCGGATCCTCAACCCACAAAGTTGGAAGCCCCACCCGCCCCACTACCTTGTCCTCAAAGCAGTGTTCTTGCAGACGTGCAGCCCGACGTCACTCACACGACGTCGGCGGCGCGTCGCGGCGGCGCGGTGGTCGCTGACCGCGTGCAATGCTACGCCTCGGAGGACACCGGAACCGGAACAGGGAGGTGGAAGGTCAGTTGGCTTTTTTTTTTTGTGCCTATCGCAAAATTACCGTTATAATGTCACCCTCCGGACTGTCGAGGGAGCGAGGCAGAGAACACTCGTGTATCAGCGCTGGCGGCCGGCTGGTTATGCTGGACTTGCACTTGACTTAGGCGCCTACCAGCTTAACTCTGCCGTGGGAGTACCTATAGCCGGGTAGGCTTTTAGGTTTCATCGAATGCGACACCTGTATCACCTATATACGGATGTCTATAGGATGTGATAGGCTCTGACTCTAACAGACTTGTTCAAGTCTCGTCGATGGAGTCAAAACGCCGTGGTCGATTTCGTACGCTTTTGTCCTTTGCTCTGTGGGCTTCTCGATTTTCTATGTACTTTCAAAATAATTTCGACCATAGAGCAATAGGATCTTTGGGATTTTTCCGAGTCAACGTCTGGGACTTGTCATTATGAAGTATTTTATTTTGATTGTGAATTAGTTTTTCTTGTTTGTAACGATAATTTTATTTGTAATACGCTTATACATAGTTTTATACGTTATCGTGTTTGAATTTTTGCTTTCTAAGTGGTGTTTACTTTTGATAAGAATAATTTATATCTAAGAAGATGCAGGCGAAAAAGAACGAAACTACTCCCGAGATGCTCAAATTCCTAATCGAAAACTACGAGAAGGAGGCCAAGATACGTACGGTCTGGAACGAGCGGCACCAGGTGGAGTTGTTTTCGCTGGCGGCCGCCGCGGCGGAGGCGAAGGCGCCCTCGGGCCGCTCCGCGATGGACGTGGCGTACGCGACGGTGGCCGGCGGGATGGCGGTGGTGCCGTGGCAGCACGCCGCGTCCGCGAACCGCCGCCTGCACCGCCCCCAGCCCGACGCCACCCACCCGGGCATCCCGCGCATGGCCCACCTGCGCCGCGGATTCGGCATCCAGGACATCGGCCTCGGCAGCGTCGAGGAGGACCCGCGCCTCGACAGACCAGACACCGAATACTCCCCGACACCGGTCATGCGGCCGGTGGAGCCCGAAATGGCGGCAGTTCTCTACAAAACGGCCCCGGAGTTTGGACGCAAGCAATACTTGAGGTTGCGACACAAAAAATTTCCCGAAAAGAAATTTTATTTCCCCGAATGCTCGAGCTGGGACTACGGTTGGCGTTTGCACGACTCCGAGTCGACGACGAACGTGCATTACGCGCGCGTCGCCGCGGCCAGCAAGGGCGCCATGTGCCGCGGCGGCACGCTGCCCGACAACCCGCGGGCGAAGAAGGCCGGACACGGCGACTACTCCAAGTGCTCATGATTGTAGTGAATACCGTGAATATCTCGCTTATGGATCCATTTTTCGGTTAATCGAAATGTTAATCTAATGGTTCGTTATTTATTAAAGTAAACCAAATGTCTGGTCCATCACCAACCAACCAACCAATGGTCTTCTTTAAATAACTAATTTTGTTGTTTTATTAACGAAAACCCGCTTTTCGACGTAAACCTGGAGACTCCGGGACGTATAATTTTGAAACTTATGTCACAAAGGATGGTTAAAGTCCGATTATTATATCTAGTATTCTCGACTTTCAAAAACGTTAAAGAAATTTTCCCATCCGTTCTATTCACCAAGTATTCACTCTATACATTCTATAGTTTTTGATAGAATTTAGCTCGGGATTTCTGTTCAAGTCTTGCGTAAGCGAATATTTTTCCTGAGCTTCAGTGTGATTCACAAAGCAAGAAAAACTGGCCAGTCTCAGCCATGAAGGTAGCTAACTTTCCAATCTTATTGGTGTGATTATTGGTCAGTGGTACAAATACGTGACAACGTCTTTGTCATTTGTGAAGTTTTGGATTCCATGTCCAATTTATTTGGGTTTTCGGTAGTCCTTAGTATTTTACAATATTTTGGACGAAGTATTTTATTCAATTTTTAATACATTTTATTATATTTTTCTTGTGAGATTTATTCATACTTGTTTTACGTTTATTTCGAGAATTTAATTGTATTATTTACATTACTTTCCTTTGTTATATTTTTTTTATGTATATTTTGCTTTGAGTTTACATTTAATTTTTTTCAAACCGCCGAAATACTAATAAATCCATCGAGATGCCGAAATTCGACATGTCCAGTCCCGAGTCCATCAATTTCTTTCTCGAGAGCTACGAGAAGGAGGCGCGTATGCGCATGGCCTGGAACCTTCACCACCAGGAGCAGTTGCAAGAGGCCGCGGTGCTGGGCCGCGAGCCGTCTGACCGAACCGAGATAGACGTCGCTTACGAGGCGGTGGCCGTCAGCATCGCGGTGGTGCCGCCCCAGCACGCCGCCGCCGCGAGATACCGCGTCCAGCGACACCGCCCCGACCACGAAAACCCCGGCATCTTCCGAGCAACCGACGTGCGCAACGTACACACCATCGAGGCCATCGGACTCGGCAGCGCCGAGGACGACCCCCGACTCGACAAAGCCGACGACGACAACACACCCCTACCCGTTATGCGACTAGTCGACCCCGATATAGCAGCTATAGTGCACAAATCGATACCAGAGTTCGGACGCAGACAGTACTTGGGGGTGCGAAGCAAAACTTGGCCCGAGAAGAAGTTCTATTTCCCTGAAGCCGTGAACTGGGAGTACGGTTGGCGTTTGGGCGACAGCATGAAATGCAGGACCACCCGGTACGCCCGCGTGGCGTCCCTCACGGGCGCGGGCAACCGCGGGGGCCCGGCGCCCGACAACCCCGATGCCAAAAAGCCCATGCTTGGCAACTATAACAAGTGCAAACAAGAATAGTGAATATCTGTGACATGCCCATTCTTAAGTCAATATTGTATTAGTTATAGCAATAGACACAATCTAAATCATGTATAAAATGATTTCTTTTTGTATTATTAAACCTCAATATACCTAGTTTGTGTAGTTAGCCTTGTTGCCATTAACCCTCAATTGATCTGTTAGGTCCAAAAGACTCCGCGCGATTTTCAAAGTGTTCAGATAATTCAAATTTTACTCAAACGTTTTTGCAACTGAGGGTTAAAGCCTCGAGGCTGAACAGAGGTAGCTTGAACGAATTCATGTCAAAAATAACAAATAAATAGCCTTAAAAATATAATTAAATCTTCCCTTCTGTTATAACTGTTTATTATTATTCATATGCGTGAAAGTTGGCAGCACGTTAGGGGAATTAAATAGTTCTCGCTAACCACACTAATAACCTTCCTTTTGAGGAAGGACACTAAGTGTCCTACTTTATTATTATTTCCTTTCCTGTGGTAAATTATTAATTGAAGCCGTGTCGTGTCCGGTAGAATGAAACATTGCTCCAACCCCTAAAAATTATCGTACAATTGACTATAATGCTGTCGCCTGCCTGTTAGTCTACAGAATGACATAAAGAAATGTCATAAATGAGCATGGACCCCAGTTACAGTCGAACAAGGCTACATAGAGGCTCTATCAAAGCGCATGGGTTTGCTTACAGCTCCCGTGTAGCCGTATATCTGTTCGACAGTAACACGTTCCCTGGGGGATTTGCGAGAGTTCAGTACCCGTTACTAGAATACCAAGTATGAGATTTTGTGCTTTTGCGGAAAATAATTATTCTAAGAAGCCACTGTCTTAGAAGCTAACCAGCTAGGACCTCCGTAGACCCGGAAATGGGCAATAGATGAACTTCAACCTACCTTCCAAGCGAGCCTTCGAAATGTAAAAATCGGTCTCTCTTCTCGTAGGTGTCCGCAAAGATACAGCAGCTGCTGAACACGTTGAAGAGGCCGAAACGGCGGCCTCTGCCGGAGTTCTACGAAGACGACGACATAGAATTGGAGATAGCTGCTAACCCGAAAGACCCGAACGCGCCGAAACCCGAGGGAGGCACCATGACCCCCGCGGTAGGGGAGCAGCTTGTGGTACCGGCGGGGCTTCCGAGGAACCTTGAGGCGGCTCTGCAGCGCTACGGCACCGCCTCCTTCAAGGCCAGCGTCGCCACAGTCCTCGACTCCAACGGGAAACTCACCAACTCGCTCACATACGGTGAGCTATGACTTACCACTTTTGACTTTGATGCCAGGTTTAGCCCATAATTCAATTGCTATGAGCCTTCAGTCGACTACTAATAATACAGCATGACCTACTAATAACACACATTTGTTTGTAGATGTTATGGGTGGGTCTACCCTACCTACTTCTCATCAGGAATGTCTAAAACAATCTTGGTGCACCTTTCTCCAGGAAAACTCCTGAGCCGCTCCCTGAAGATAGCGTACGCGCTGATGAGCAGGACCTTTACGACCAAGAACAGTAGCGGTGGCCCTTTGACCGGCGACCAGTTGATCAAGCCTGGTGACCGTGTGGCGCTCGTTTATCCCAACAATGACCCGATAAACTTCATGTGCGCACTGTACGGTTGCCTGCAAGCCGGCGTGGTGCCGGTCCCGATCGAAGTGCCGCTTACCAGGCGGGACGCGGGCCTTCAACAGGTCGGCTTCCTGCTCGGCTCCTGCAGCATACAGTACGCCCTGACTTCGGACGCGTGCCTCAAAGGTGAGTCAGTCAATTAGTTTTGCGTCTCTCTCTATAATTTAAGAATCCAGGGAAGCACGAAGCGCGGCTTATTACAGGTTTGAGGACGATGTAGGCAGTTCAGACCAATATCACCTATTTATTTATTACTCGTTATTGCCGAAATATTCCTACTAGCTGTTTAAACTAAAAACCTCGCGACTAAGAGAAACAGAGTTTGAACTTGCCTCCAAAGCCGAGCCTTCTAACCCGGCCTTTCACCCAGGTCTGCCGAAGACGTCATCCGGCGACGTGGTCTCCTTCCGCGGCTGGCCGTCGCTGCAGTGGGTCTCCACTGAGAAGCTGCAGCGGCCGCCGCGCGACTGGATCCCGCCGCCAAGGCCCGCCGATGACACGCCCGCTCATATCGAGCACACATCCGCCGCGGATGGATCCGCCATGGGTGTCATTATCACAAGGTACTAGTCCTTATTACGTAGGTATGATCTGTTTTTTCTGACTTGTCTTATTTGGTGAACAAATAATGCCCAAAATCACGAATTGCCGTACAAATCACGCTACGTATATTGTGTATAAATGTCTTGAATTATACAAGAAATACATAGAATGTGAATTTCAACGAGTACTGCTGCACACTATCAATTTAAATATATGATTTCCTGAACCAAATAGGACAAGTGAGTTTGGACAGATTATAGAGCCTCTGTTGGTGTCCCCGCGACAGTTCGAAATAATGTTTCTCGCTCGTTCGGTTGTCCTAGCGAGTGTTTCCTTTGGATTATGACGACATCTGGGGATCTTTCGAGAGGTATGTGGATGTGATCACTTTCCATCAGGTGGCCCGCTTGCCTGTTTGTTTATCGTAAAAGATAAAAAAGTAACACCGGGTCGCTGTAACTGTGCGCCTGGCGTCGATAACGACATATCGACTATGAAGTCCTCCGGTGACTTAGTGTCACGCCCCTGCTGCTGACTGTTTCTTAGCGTCACAAGATGGCAGGCCTTTGTGGTGGTCGGTGTGGATCAATCAAGCTTACGATTTACGAATTCCACTCCCAATCTAACGACGCCCCAGCTCAGCCGTCACTAATCCATATGAACATATTCAGGTCTGCGATGCTGTCGCACTGCCGTATGCTCTCTATGGCCTGCAACTACACTGAAGGCGAGCACATGGTGTGCGTACTAGACTTCAAGCGGGAGACGGGGCTCTGGCACGCGATGTTGACCAGCGTACTGAACGGCATGCACGTCATATTCATCCCCTACGCCCTCATGAAGATCAGCCCAGCCTCCTGGATGCATATGATCACCAAGTTCAAGTGAGTTTACCTGTTACATACTAAGAGCAGTTTTTGCTTTATTGTTAAGTGTTTCAGACAATTACATAGTACTTGTTTTGTAATCGACAAATCAAAATCGTCTGATAAGCGCACGAGATAGCGTGCTCGTTAAAATTCTTATAAATAATATTTTGTGAGTAACTGATTTTGTGGCGTCGGTGGTGTATGTTCTTATGCTTGCATGTCACCGCCCACGATGCCGCACAGCCTAGACTTGATTATTTGATTTTACCATTATTTTCTTTATTTAAATATTAGAATTTCAAGCAAGAACAAAATTTCGTACGAGACGCTCCCAGCTGGTTATCTAGTCCACATTTTCTCAAGAACAGTAGTTAGGGCCTAACCTCAATATTCTGCTCTTTGAATCAGCGATATGGGTGCATCCCATAGCGCTAGAAAACAGCAATTGTAAATCTCCAGCAATAATAAACTGTTATTCTACTCGCAGGGCCTCCATAGCCATAGTGAAGTCCAGGGACCTGCATTGGGGATTGCTCGCTACGCGTGACCACAAGGACATAGTGCTGTCCTCGCTCAGGATCCTGCTGGTGGCAGACGGTGCCAACCCCTGGTCGCTGTCGTCATGCGATCAGTTCCTGTCAGTCTTTCAGAGTAAAGGTGAGTTGAAATTGAGTAAAAATGGACCCAGTGCACATCCATTTATGAGCATTTAAGGGGCTAAAAAGCAGACAACTTTTTATGTAGTAAAAGGATCTATCGAGAAAATATTATCCTTATTTAACACAATAATTATAATTACCATAAGACAGTTAATACAATTGTTATAACTCGAAATACTTCAACATATCACAGAGCCACGTTAGAATTCGTCAAGGATATTTTTGGGGCAAGCCGGGAATACGCCTCAGGTATTCAAAACGTTCCCCGCTGGACATTCAAAGGCTACGTCAGGTGGACCATGTTTGTTCCTGAAAGGGATTACAGAATAACTTTCGGGCATCTACCACAGACCAACAAACGTCGCACACAAACCGCTACAATAAATGAGATTTGGTTTAAACTACTTCGTATCCCGGCCATTTCTATTTTATTTTACGATCACAGCTAACAGCTGACTTTCGTACACAGGCGTTCGAGGCGACGCTATATGCCCTTGCGCATGTAGCAGCGAGTCCTTGACCGTGTGCCTGCGACGGCCTAACCGCGGGACCAACAATGGCGCCGGTCGCGGAGTGCTCTCCATGGCGGGACTCTCCTTCGGCGTGGTTCGGGTTGACGCGGAGAACTCCCTGACCTCGCTGACCTTGCAGGACTGCGGACAGGTCATGCCGTCTTGTGAGTAGCTGCGGTTGTTATTTTAGTTTTCCCGGCAGGTCTAGCGAAGATGGGAGCGATTCTATTGCGACTGTCGCTCGGTTGTCGGCTATGTTTGGCTAGCGAGCAACGTTTGCGATACTATCGCTCTGGCTATCCGAAGTGTCATTTTGCGATCGGTAGGTATTTTATACGTCAAATCCCATACATTTTTAGCTACTGGTTTTTTATAAATTTATAATATAGAGCAAACAACTTAATGCTTTCATAATGTAATACAGTCCCAAAACCTACACTTCTCAGTTCATGTAAAAACCAACATAAATCTACTCACGATCCATCCATCATCATCATCATCATCATATCAGATACAAAATCCTCGAAGCAAAACAACACAGCTCCATACTAAGCCCAGCATCCGTACCAACAGGTGTGATAGTGGTGGTGAAAATGGAGGGTCCCGCGTTCCTGTGCAAGACCGACGAAGTTGGCGAGATCTGTGTGCTGTCTGGGGCCACAGGGTCCGGCTACTGGGGCCTCCCGGGCCTCACGAACACGGTGTTCCGAGTGAAGCCCCTAGACGCAGACGGGGACCCCATAGGCGAGGAGCATTACGTGCGAAGCGGCCTGCTGGGCTTTTTGGGACCTGGTGGTGAGTGTTATAGATACATTTTTTATCTAATAGATAAGTTTATTTTCAACTTAGTATCATATTACGAATAAATTATTTATCTGGAAAATCGGTTCTTGTAGACTCTTCTCTAGTCCGTTAACACGAAACACTCTGCTTTGTTTCTTTGTCATAAAATCGCTAATGGGTAATAGTAGGGGTGAATAGTACTAATAGTACTTATTCGGGCGACATACTTATGGTTCCGAAATAAATTGACATCACCATCACCGCATCTCCTCGCTTGTCACTAATATTTAATTAACAAGTGCATGTACGTGGCTGGATCGATTTTGGTGAAATGTTCAAACAATCTTCAGAAGAGCCCAAAACGTGAAGTTAATGAAGTTTGAACAGGGGCGGGGTGGCTCGCTATTACAATCTCGAAATAATACAGTGAAATGTACATAAAAAAATTTCAAATACAGTTTAGTTTTTCGGAATCCTTTGTACGACTAATGTTAACAATCAAACATGTCCAACACGAATGAAACATGTTGGACATTTTTCGTTTGTGTCCCAGACAAATGAAAAATGTTCAATATGAATTCTGTCCAATACGACACTGAACTTTGCATCAACGCATACGATATAAGCACACAACCCCCATTTAACACCTCGCCCACCCCCAGGCCTGGTATTCGTATGCGGCTCCCGCGACGGGCTGATGACAGTCACCGGTCGCAAGCACAACATGGACGACATAATCGCGACCGTGCTGGCAGTGGAGCCAATGAAGTTCATATACCGGGGGCGGATCGCCGTGTTCTCGGTGCGGGTGCTGCGTGACGAGAGGATCTGCATCGTGGCTGAGCAGCGGCCTGACTGCGGCGAGGAGGAGGTACGTGGTTCTTTACGTGTGTTGTAAGGTCTAGCGGAAGGCTCTGAATGTAACTTGGAGGTGGAATCACGAGGTCAGGATGAACGCTAGACCGGTTCATTATAGGTAGCATCCGGTAGTTCATTTGTTGTTCAAATTGTAGGCCGACAAAACGTTAAATCTAAACTGTTTGAAAATAAAATGCCCCTTTTAGACCATACATAGTTCTGTCTAAAATAAGTTGTGACTAGAGATGACCAGAAATACAAATTCAGACCTCATTTTGGTATTTGTATTTTACTTTACATTTTGATTTGTAGTATTTGTTTCTGAATGAATTTGCCAATGTGTATTCAATGACTGTATATTAGCTTACAATATACATTTCTACCATAAATACAACAGTAAAATTCCTCCGACAGTCCTTCCAATGGATGTCTCGCGTGCTCCAAGCCGTGGACTCCATCCACCAAGTCGGTATCTATTGCTTGGCGTTGGTGCAGCCCAACTACCTTCCGAAGACGCCCTTAGGTGGGATCCATCTCAGTGAATGCAAGCGCAGGTTCCTTGACGGGACCCTGCATCCGGCCAACGTGCTCATGTGCCCCCACACCTGCGTCACCAATCTCCCGAAGCCAAGGGAGATACATTCAGGTAAAGAAATCAATCATTTTTTGATCATACACCAAATTCTTGTTCGTAAGGAGTAGTCCTCCTTCGTGTATCTGATAGTGAACCTGATTAAAAGAGCGATCTTATTGCAGATGTTGGCCCGGCTTCTGTGATAGTCGGAAACTTAGTACAAGGCAACAGGCTCGCCTCAGCCCAGGGACGTGACATGGGGTACACTGATGATTCCGATGCTGCTAGAAAGGTAATATAGTACTTGAAATCTCACATATAGCATGACTTAACGAAACGTCACTGGTTCTACTAAAACGTGCCGTTTCATTTGCAGTACCAGTTCATATCGCAGATATTGCGATGGAGGGCTCAAAGCACATCCGACCACGTTATATTCACATTGCTCAACGCGAAGGGCGCCGTGGCTAAGGCGCTGACGTGCGCGGAGCTCCACAAGAAGGCGGAGCGAATCGGCAACCTGTTGCTGGAGAAAGGGCGCGTCAACACCGGGGACCACGTGGCGTTGATATTCCCGCCGGGGCTCGATCTCATTTGCGCGTTCTACGGCTGCCTGTACGTGGGCGCGGTGCCGGTCACCATCCGGCCGCCGCACCCGCAGAATCTCCACACTACACTGCCCACGGTGCGGATGATCGTGGACGTCAGCAAAGCCACTCTAGTCCTCTCGAACCAGTCTGTGATAAAACTGCTCCGGTCCAAGGAGGCCAGCAACGTGCTCGACAGCAAGGCGTGGCCGCTCACCCTCGACACCGACGACATGCCCAAGAAGAAGCTGCCCATCCTGTACCGCGCGCCCACCGCCGAGATGCTCGCCTACCTCGACTTCAGCGTGTCCACCACCGGCATGCTGGCCGGCATCAAGTTGTCCCACGCGGCCGTCACCTCGCTCTGCCGCTCCATGAAGATCGCCTGCGAACTCTACCCCTCCCGGCACATAGCGCTCTGCCTCGACCCCTACTGCGGCCTCGGGTTCGCGCTCTGGTGCCTGAGCAGCATCTACTCGGGACACCACTCCATTCTGATCCCGCCGTCGGAAGTCGAAATCAACCCGGGCCTCTGGCTCAGCGCCGTGTCCCAGTACAAGGTCCGCGACACGTTCTGCTCGTACGGCGTCATGGAGCTGTGCACCAAAGGGTTAGGAAGCTCGGTGAACCAGCTCAAATCAAAGGGGATCAACTTGGCTTGCGTGAGAACTTGTGTAGTAGTCGCCGAAGAGAGACCGAGAATCAATTTGACGAATTCATTCTCGAAATTGTTTTCGGCTCTCGGTCTGAGCCCGAGGGCCGTCTCCACGTCGTTCGGGTGCCGTGTAAATATTGCGATTTGCCTCCAAGGCGCCTCCAGCCCGGAGCCGTCGACGGTCTACGTGGATCTGAGAGCGCTGCGCAACGACAGAGTGTCGCTGGTGGAGCGCGGCAGCCCGCACTCGCTGTGCCTCATGGAGTCGGGGAAACTGTTGCCCGGCGTGAAGGTGATAACGGCGAACCCGGAGACGAAGGGCCAATGCGGGGACTCCCATCTGGGGGAGATCTGGGTGCAGTCGCCGCACAACGCGAGCGGGTACTTCACGATATACGGGGACGAGAGCGACTACGCGGATCACTTTAGCGCGCAGCTGGTGACGGGGAATACCGGGGAGGTTTATGCTCGGACGGGGTATTTGGGCTTTTTGAGGCGAACGGAGGTCGCGACCGTGGCTTCGGGAGGGGGGGACGATGTGTCGCTGTCCCGGGATAGTGACACGGAGTCGCTGGCTTCGGCTGGGGGTGGTATGGGACACGGGCCGGGTGATGGCCACGACGCTCATGATGCTGTGTTCGTGGTGGGCGCGCTCGACGAGACTGTGATGCTGCGAGGGATGCGCTACCACCCCATCGACATCGAGAACTCCGTCATGCGCTGCCACAAGAAGATCGCCGAGTGGTGAGTGGATCCAGATTTCTAATTCTGAGCGATTTTACGACAGTTTGTTGTCTTGCCTAGAAAGTTGATAACATTATTTACCAAAAGGATGCCGATGTTCAATAGCTATAGCTATATCAAAAACCCTTTAAATTCAATTGGATATGCGCTGTCTAAGGACACAAGTCTCGAGTTACACTTTGGGCGATTTGATTAGATCACAGCTGGCTAGCTAATGAAAAGGGCCGTCAAAAATATAAAATTGGAAGTGTTAAGACTGGTCCATTAATACTTATAAAGAGCCTGTTAGAGTATCCTTTCTTAGCAACTCATTATGATCTTAATGTTGTAAAGCCCCAGCTCCCCTACATGGCGGTGTTTTTGATAGCCTATTGTTTGATGCTTTAATATCGGACATTACGCGAAGTATTATTGTTGAACATTGTTGGTGCGATTAACATTGTAATATGGACAGGACTATATAGAATAGTATATTTCTAGACAGGCATGTTCCATCCTTGACCGCATAGTCACATACCACCAGGTGTGATCCATTCGGATCGGATTTGGGTCATAATGACCAATTCACAGAGACCGTCTTCACGTTCCGTAATGACCACTATCCCAAAACTAGCACTTTCAAAACTACAATAATATGACCTGTAGATAGATAAGTAAACACTTTATTGCTCATACGAAACGTTATACATCACATACACTAACAAGATACAGACACATGGTGCAGTAAAGGTAGATACGATGACAGTCAAATGCCTTGCTAGTTTCTGTAAAAAAACGTAGCGTTAACCGTAATATGGTACCGTGGGCTACAATACCGCAAATGTACAGTGTCACGATTTGATTTGAATTTTAACAACTGCTATTTCAACAATGGGGTGGTCATTATGGCCATTAGACGGTTACATTTACGTCTCATGAGAGTTCGGTAGTTTAACGTCTCATGAGAGTGATAGAATCGATAATACCTTAGTCATATCTGGCGTTCATCAGCTAAGTATTTGTCTGTCTACAGCGCGGTGTTCACCTGGACCAATCTGCTGGTGGTGGTGGTGGAACTGGACGGCAGCGACAGCGAGGCCTTGAACCTGGTGCCGCTGGTCACCAACGCGGTCCTGGAGGAGCACCACCTTATCGTGGGCGTGGTGGTGGTCGTCGACCCCGGCGTGGTGCCCATCAACTCGCGCGGGGAGAAACAGCGCATGCACCTCCGCGACGGATTCCTCTCCGACCAGATAGACGCCATCTACATCGCCTACAACATGTAGGACGGATGGGCCGTGCGCCGAGCGCCGCACCAACACGATTGACTGCGTCAGGACGCACCGCTCCCCGGGAAGCGTGCGTCAACACGCTTGCGCGGGAGCACATGTCGCTTTCACATCCTGACGTAGTCCTAGATCGTCGCATCAACGTCTACAGACGTCAACGATGTCGACTAGTTAAAGTAATGCACTGTAATGTAATGATGTATCGAGTAATGCACAGCACGCGAGCGCCCGCCGCGGCGCGTCACAATATGGGCGGCTAGTCTGTGGAGACACTTCGCAATCGAGTTACGATTATGAATCAGTCCCATCGTTAACGTTAAGTCTAATAGTATATGTCTTAGGGTCAGTATAATGGTCTTATAAACTCATCGGTAACGCTTCTTAGACGTTTAATTTGCTGTTTATACTTAACCCAAAAGATAACTTGCAAAAATTTTTAATGAGACGCCAAATTTTAGATGTTACTTATTATTGGGAGTAACGAAACGGAAGAGACTGTTAATTTCTAAGCATTTAGTGACTCAACTGAAAAGCACAGGTTTTGGCTCGCCCCGAAATCGAAGCAAGACTGATATAAGTCTGATATTTACAACTGACTTAAAATTACTGTAAATGTACTTGGCATCACTGCTTGGTTTCCGCCTTACTGCCTTTCCAATTGTGGCACATTCTCATCGTCCATCAGTAGTGGCTTCGTGCCGGATGTTGATTCACTAACAAACAATGTATTTTAATTAATTATAGAGTGTCCGACGGTGTCTGCTGTTTGAACAGTTCAACTCTTCAGGGTTAAGTAAATTATATACGTTAACTTGGACCTGTAGAAAGTCTGAAACAGTGATTTACACTTCAGACTTTTTTAATCTTCCGACTGTTTTTTAGTTTAGGCTTGTGTGCTAGGATGACGCTTGTGGCCTGAGTGTTTTTATTTTATATCTTTTGACAAAATCCAGACCGCATCTGCGTTTCCTAGAATACGTCTTAGTCATAAACTACGGACTATTTAAGTTGCAAGGCTATATAATTAATAAAGAAAGATGTTTAAACAATGATCTATCTCTGTTCAAAATCGAGTATGTTTGACGAGCGTTATTCCGAATGCATGATGCCGTCGAAATGAAAACATTTTGGAATTGGAACGGCATAATTTCCATTCTTTATACGTGCAGTTGACAGGAACATCATAAAATGTACCTATAGTTTGGAGTTTCTAAGAGGGTGATAGGATGAGTAGTGGCATTGTAATATGAGCGTGCAGGTTTGCGTAGTGGTGTAGTCGGGTAAGTAAATGTTGGTTTTAGTGAGTTTATAGCGCACTGACCGCGAGGATTGGTTGGTTGGTTGGAAGCGGACTTTCCCGCTCGAATCTAGGCTTGCTGTTCCTGTCAAATTCGTTTCTAACTATTTAAAATGTTATAATGTTGTAATAGTCGAAGAGCGAGCAACTAAATAATTCGTTTTTATTACACACAATTATATTGTTGTGATTATTATAAATCAAGTAATTCTAATGTTAGTGTGTATGTAAATGTATTACCTATAATAAAACTTAGATGTAATTCATATAAATATTGGAAAATGTATTGCATTTAATGTATTAAGTGTTAGTTTCGAGGTTCTGTTTTATGATTGACAATAAAATCGACATGACTTACAAACATGCTCATATCAAGAAAAAATTCAAATTTTGCTATATAACTTTTAAGTTATTATTTTGGTTGTGCACTAGTCTATTTCATATATTGTTTATATTAGTTTTCCATTAATCGAATCGTTTGACTTTCTACTGAAATTTATAATCTTTCTCATATATCTGAATTAACATGTTATCTCGATGTCGATAAGTTGATAAGAATAATTTTAGTGAAATATTTGACGAGGAATCTATGGAGAACTTTGTATGGATCCGATTTCTATCAAAACCGTATATTAATAATTCTTAAATAAATCTGTAAAAGAAATTTATTATTAGCACGCAGGGGGCTTACCACGAGCTTTTATAGCAGGTCCTAAATTGCTCTGCCCTGCTTAGAACAATACAGCGCTATACGTGTCACTTAAGCTTGTCTCTTTCCTAACTGAACTGCGCGGTTTTTTAAGTTCATGGTAAGGCCCTTTTTGAAAGATATACGATGTAAGGTATAAAATCAATTTTTATGGGTAGTTCCCATCGCCATGTTGTAGTCTAGAGTCTTGTCTCGCCTGCTTTAACATCACGCGGCGAAGACAAACTAGTATTAAATTGAATCAAAATCACATATGTTTTATATTTAGTTAATTTTATTTTATTAACGCAATGTAGAAATTTATTATTTTATTTTCCATTCCATAACGTTCTGAACGAAATACCTATATTATCAGATTTATATCCAATTTTTTCGATTTCTTACACTAATTTGTGATTATTTATTGCTAGATTGTAAATATATTTTGTTATTTAATTTTATGTTATAAAAAATGATAATTACTTATATTTGATTGATAACTTTATCGGCAGAACACATTTTGTAACGATTATGAAAGAATCCTTTTCAATTGTATGACGTAAATATTTTTTTTTTTAATTGATTGTAATTTCAAGATGTAGTCACCTTAAGATAAGTTTAAAGTATGTAGTGAACTCAGTTAAATGAACAAACATGTTATTTGTAACCTTTTATTATATAAAGTGTAACTAAGCATAATGTTACGCGGCTCCGAGGTCCGGCCGTGCGCGTCTGGCTGCCTAGTTAGTGTCATATTCGCACATGCAAACTATTACAATCGAATTGTTTCTCAAATTATCTAATCTCCAACTAAAATGCAAATGTTTTTGGATTACGCACAAAAATCCATAATTTGGCAACATTTTGTTAGGAATATTTGTACGTCGGTCGCCAAAGAATAGAATGGTCTTTAGTAGGACTTTGTAACCGCTTACTTATACAATTTTGTGATTTGTTTATGAGACGTCAATAAAGATGCATTCTAAACAGATTGTTATGGTCTTTTGCTCATTAACACCCCAAGCTTACCGACAAACCCAATGCACCAGTGGTGGTCATCACCATTAGAGCGTCGTGACTTACCCATTGTCCTGAAGCCTCTTCGCCCAAGCCGTGTTGCACTATACAGAAGGGGTTGGCCCTTTGACTTTACACCTTATTTCGCCTGTAGGTACGTTCACAAATAAAACACGCCAGTATTTCGACAGGAAGGTGTATTCCTCTACTTGATATCGCACAAGAGCGCCACTCCCCGCAGCGTCCAATGGCGCGGGTTGCTATCCGTTTCGAAGTCTATGGAGCCGACGTACTTCGCATCCGTGCGCTGAGGCTTGCGGTAGATCGGGCACTCGTAGAGACGGGGGTCCTTCCCTGCCGTGGTGTTGATTGCGAAGATGTAGATGACTGGCATCTGCTCGTACAGTACTTTGGGCTTCGACTCTATCAGCTTGCCGGACTTCCTGTCCAGCGACGCGCCTAGGAAGAAGAGCGGAGTGTTGTTTATTTATTAGGATAGAGCAGACTGCCGCGTGACGGAAAGTGAATCGAAAATATTATGGTCACTCAAGCAATTACACTGGTAAGTATTTTTTATGTAATTCGGCAGACAAACAGGCATGCGGGCCATATGATGAAAAGTGGTCACCCCCGCCTATGTACATAAGCAACACCAGGGGTGTAACCAATGCATTGCCCGCCTCTACGGAGACCTCTAATATACCTCTAGAAGGATCCCATGTCATAGTCCAAATGAAACACTGTGGCTAGGAGCTCATTCCACATCCGAATAGAACGAGCTAGAAACGTTATTTCGAATCTTCGCGTGGACACCACTAGAGGGTCCACGTAATGGGGATGAGTGCCCAGCGATGGCGGAATTGTACTGTGGGTACCAAATCTAACCGCCTACGATAATTGTCAATAGACTTTCAACGTTATTGAAATTACTTACTTGTCCACAAAAATACGCCCAATTTGCCACGGATGTTTATTTTTGTCATACTAAGGTGGTAAAACATCAGTTTAACATCATGATCACGTCCCTAGGCTGTGGCAATTGCTTACCTTCAAGGAAGAGTCCGTAAACGTAGACACCTTCGGCGGGCCCCTCGTGTATGTCCTCGCGGTTGAGTTTCGTGATATGGTTCTGCAGCACCACCGAGTCCAGGGCCCAGCCCTTGTGGCTGCGGGTCACCTCCTGCGTGAGAACAATATGTTTTTCGACACAATTGCAGAATTGGTAAGAATACGCGCCTTATGATACGACATGCCGTGTGGGGATCAGCGGAGTAGAATAGCACCAACAGTATCCATTGGCGGCTGACGTAAAATGCGACTAATGTAAGCTCGTTTCATGCTCGGCGTGCCCCAAAACTTGTACAATGGAGGACTTGTTCGAGGCGGTTCGGGTGCGTGTCGCCGAATACTGGGCGAATAAAGTGTAAGTCAGAGTTTAGTCCATCGACAAGAATGTAAGCTAGCCATCTTGGCCACCTGGCCAACTGGGGATCATAGTTACACAGTCAGTCCTCGAATGTGCAGGTATTACGATGTATTCATGTTAATGTTCAACTAATATACATAACCCAGAAAAAGGTATACGGTACATTGCGGCACTTGGTTTCGAACCAGATACCTCTCGGTTACGATTCGCACCCGCGCGCCATTAAGCCACCGACGTTGTAAATAATAATAATCAGCATATCAGCCAAAAGACACCCACTGCTGGACATAGGCCTCCCCCAGAGATCTCCACAAGGACCGGTTCTGAGCCTTCTGCATCCAGCTGGTACCTGCGATCTTTACCAGGTCGTCGGTCCACCTTGACGAGGCTTTATAGCTAAGGAATAATAATAATAAATTAAAATACCGATTGCAGCTTTAGAAAACGAGGTCATAACCTGTCGCATGGCCGTGAGGAAACCTTGAGGGTTGAAGAAGCCAGTCATCCAGAAGCTGAACGGGCGTCCGTTGCGCAGCCACGTCCGGTACTGCTGCTCGCGCTCCAGCAGCTCCGTGTACCAGAAGCCGAGCGTCGCCGACTCCCAGGACACCTGCAGGGGTCAAATTGATTTGGTGAATTTGCTCCTGTGTTCATAGTTATGTGTCGGTTACTTAAGGGGATTATAGTTAGTGATATTTCTCACGTAGCGACATCGGTCGGATCCGCAGTTAGGTATGAAGTGGTACAGCAGTACCTATAGCTACTAAAACCTGCAGATCAGGAGACTATCTTTACATAGTGTATAACAAAGTCGACGTCTGTCTCTATGTACGTCTGTATGTATATACGCTTAGATATTTTAAACTACGCAACGATCTTTTTAACAATAGATGGAGGGATTCAAGAGGAAGGTTTACAAACAAGAAAAAGGGGGGTAGGAAAACACGCGAACGAATTTGCACCAGGCTAACTAATACCTATTTGTAAATTTTATCTTGAACTTTATTACGCTGTAATAGGCCTCAGTACCTCCAAATGGTAGATAAGAATAAACGATATCTTCTTATTTATTCCAATGTACCACGTGTACGTGTTTGCACCACGACACGGCGACTCCAAGTATGATCATAGCATCATAATGTCCATTAAGCTACAGCTAAATGAAATAAGTGCATGATAATTAAATAGATCCATGTAAATAGAGCGACAGAAGGTTGAGCTTCCCCAATTTGCGATTTTACCTTCAACCATTTCTGCGGAATACGTGCATCGTACATCGCGTCCAGGGACTCGCGAAGACCCTGACTCATAACAATTGTACCGTCGATCGCCAGCTTCAAGTCGCACAGCGTCGATTGTACCGTCTTGATCACGCGCTGAATTCTGTCGATCTCCTGTCTGCAAATAAATTTTTACAATGGTCAATACTACGTAAAAGAACTCTACACGGCTGCTTGGTCTTGTGCTGCCGGCAATGAACGGCTACGTATATTTGCAGTACATACAAGGAATAAGACATATATATAATCGTAGTTTTTACCTTACGAAAATATTCATTGGAAGAAAAGCGCCCATCTTCTGCAAAGCTTCTCGAACTTCGAAGCTGACATACTGTTTTGGCAGTTTTTCGAGCATGTCTTCCGCCAGCCGGTACACGATGCTCTCCCTGGTTTCGCCGCCCTGACTGCCACCCTCCTTAGGTTGCACGCTTAGGATCGTATCAAGTATATCTTTAGCGCTGTTGATTTGATATGTGATGTCAGCATTGCTATGGAGGCCAAACACTTCTGGCGTGTCAGTCAACGGCAACTGGTTGATGTAATCGACGTAGCCCTGCAAGTTTCTCGTCTGGGGAACTTTATACCCTCTGTAAAACTCGAAACCTGGTCGCAACAGCACATCACAGAACCACACGTTCGTGAACGTCGTCAGCAGCCGCTTGTCAAAATCGTCCGTCACTCGCCCACCGTACTGGACCTCCCCCAACATGTAACAAATGGTCGGCCACGATATCCCCTTCTTGGGATCGATTTCGTCTAAGTGGTTTTGAACGAATTGGACACTGGCAGCGTAGTCGGCCTGATTGAACTCGTAAGGAACGTTCCAACCAAGGGGACCGAATTTTCTCCTTTCCTGGACAATAGTATGTAGGAACGCAACTGCGTATAAAAGAGGCGGCCACTGTGAAAGCGACGAGTAGTCTAAGGTATCTTGAGTAATATTTTGATAAGTCCTTTTCATGCTCGCGCGTATTCCCTGAGGAGGTTCATTGGTAAATTTAATAGCCATTTGTAGCAGCCCAATGGGGAATTCGGTATGAACTTCGGTAGTCAGCCAAAGACGGAATGACTCCTGGATGTGCTCCGTCTCAATTAGCGCATCCATGGCTTCCACGCAAAATGGCAACGACAAATGTATATTTTGAAGTAAAACCCAGCCTCCCTCGCTCATAGAGTCTGAGATCATCTTGCGTGCAACAATCTCTTGGCCTTGACCCATGGACACTGCCTTTAACACTGAAAATAACGGATTTTACATTATACAGGCAAATATAAATGTAAAAATACCTTGTCCTACTAAATAACAAATATTACATCTTGAAATTACTTACCAATTTCTTGCGATTTTGCCAAAGATGCAATTTGAGTAGAAGGATCTGAACCAATAGATAATATGCAAATAAGCGGTGTGCGTGGTTCGGACTCCGCCCATGTGGTCTCTAGATTCAGAATGCACCCTTCTCCATACTCCGTACCCAGTGAATCTGTGAAAACAAACAATTCATAAATGTATCATAGTTTTATAATTTTATCTCAAAACTTGATAACTATCACGTGATCCACATACCAACAATATATTTCCTGGCTTGTGATAGAGTCCGATCGGGACTCCAAGATCTGATGAGTAGCAACTTTCGGAAAACATCCAGGCTCTCTTGGTATCCACTAGGAATGGTCTCCTCCTCTGGTTTGGCTTTCTCGTACCACACACGCCACTCTTTCTCATTTGATGCTATCTAATTAGTAAATGTTCAATTATTAGTACCTATTTATTGTAGATTATATGAAATGTGAAATTAATCGCGCAAAGGTTGCAACTAGGTATACTTACCCTGCTGAGCACATCAGAAAAAGTTTTCAGTTTACTAATCTCGACGAGATTGAGCCATGTTATATCTAAAATCCATCTGAAAGGCTTCGGCGTTACAGCATTCAAGTCCAGTGAGGCCCCGCCCTTGACGAATGCCACGAACTCATCGTGGGATATCACACCTCTCTGGCAGTCTATTTTCATCGCAAGCATCAACGTGAAAAGTGCCTTGTGCCTCTCATATAAACTGCGCAATGTAAAGCCCCATACTTCATGTGTCAAATGTTTCAATATTATGTTTATTCGCTCCTCAGTGACGTTGCTCTTGGTAGATTTCGTTATAGAATTATCAAAAATGGTCAAAAACTGTTTCAAAGCGTTCTGATACATAATATTGACGTTGCTCATTTCTACTATCAAGAAATACAATATGGATCCTCTGGCTGCAACAGCGCGGAACTCTTCACGAGCCTTGACTATCTTTTTCTCAGTCACTTCGGCTACTTTTAGCTTTTCGTTTACTTCTTCCGCAGTTGTTTTGGTTATTTGTAGAACATGAATAAGAGCTTCGTCGTCCACCAGCGATCCTTCGGAGGAAGTGAGCCGGCAAAGTAAATTGCTTTCCAACTCCTTCATACTTCTCTGATTCTTCATGACAGATTCAAACAAGGCCACTCTCTCTTCTTCCAGGTCTGATTTCTCCATAAGGATAACTCTTCCAAGCAATTGGTCCTCAAGCCCTCGCATAGTGACAGTGAAATCTATAATCGATGTCTTAGCACTTATTTCCGGAGAATACGGGGGATTGGGCAGCTTCGTTGTGATGTATAGCATGAAACCTGGCATAACATCGCATTCCTTGTCACCTACAATTACTTTTTCTATTGAACCGGATTTTATGAAATTTTTCTCTAGTACATTGTCAATAACCGGATCTAAATCCACACCCACATCTTCAATCAGGAGCGGTCTGCCCAGTGATAGGCTGTCCTCCAGATGTGTACGAAAATATTTATGATTCAATGAAGTTATTTGGAGCTCATTTGAGCTTTCCTTGTTTTTAATCCAATTTTTACCCTGACTTTGAGGGTCTACTAATAGTGGATACGAACTGGATTTTGTAACTATCAAAGCATTTTGAACAGACAAATCATCATTGGGAAGACCTTGTAACGTCCACTCCGATATTGTGGAGTTTTCAACCAACATATTGGTTATATTCAAATTATCTGTTACAGGTATCTGTTTACTTTTCAATATTCCCATCCACGTGTTAAAGAGGCTATTTCTGAATTCCTGGTTGTACGGGCCGCAGTAGGACAGGAAACCCGTAGCCAGCACCACATCACCCACAAGCCGCCCGAGTTGCTCCTTAAAGTCTTTGCTTTGCTGAGTCCATCTAATTTTTTCACCGCCTAAGCCGTTAATGAGCGCTGTAGCTGCTGTCATTTTTCTCAAACAAACATTCGCAGCATCGGTCAGTTGCTGCTTTTCTGACACTGCTGACTCATATTGCTCTTTCACTTTTCGCAATGACATTTCTCTCTCATCTAACTGTCTTTCAGCTGATGCCAAATCATCCATAGCGACCTAAAAATATTATGGTTCAAAATTGCATACAATGCTAATAGAAGTTAATGACCCATATTCAGTTTACATACCTTCAATCTCGCTTCCTGAAGCAGCAGATTAGCTTTTAACGGAAGGACTTCTTTGTTGACGCTGTGGAAGAAAGCCATGGCCTTGGTCCACGACAGCAGCCCTGCAACATCACCGCACACCCTCTTCGCTGTGTCCATATTGTAGTCTTCCATCTCAAAGTATGGTACCATGTGCTCCACCATTTCGTTGTTGATAATGTCTTTGGGATAGTTTTGCAATTGGAGGAGAAACGTTGTACTCGCCATCATCTGAAACGTCCAAAAAGCGAGTAATGTACATAAAATGACTAAAACAGTACAATATCATACGATAAATAATACACATCGTCCAGTTTCGGCTTCGACTCACACATTTGCAACAGAGAGGACGGTCTACGAACCCGGATTAGTCGATGTGCGATATTTACCGGCGACAACTGTACCTTGAGTGATTCAGCCCATGAAGGTTTTGGGCACGGTGCAGCTGTGTCTGGAATTATGGGATGTAACCTTCTCTGGAATAACATCAGCACGCAATCCATAATCCTCATAATGAGATGAGGCGGTCGACCCAACTTTCTAACAGTCGCAATGTGTGCCGGTTTAATCGTATTGAGTGCAGCTTCAGCTTCTTCTAGCGCTGGTTTTGCTGCTTCAAGCTTTATTTCCGCTTTCTCTTTCTCCTCAGCAATGTACGCCACCAACGCCTCCGCCTTTTCCTTCACTATCTGCACCTGGTTCTTAACTATTTCAGCTTGCATTGCTCTTTCTGTAACTTCCGTCAGCACTTGTTCAGCTTTTTCCGATGCCAAAGCTAAATCTTGCTCCATTACAGCCAAATCCTTTTTCAATACTTCCACAGATATTGATGCTTCACGAAGTTTTTCTAAACCAGTATCCATTCTTAACGCTCCATCACCTAATTCCTTCTGTTTCATCTGGTATATTGTCTTGTAGCCACCTATGAAATTAAGATACGATTTTGGCGTTACATGGGATGATCTACGGAACCTTTGAAAATATTCCGCCGAAACTTGTGATACGACATCTTGTATGGTTCCCAGCACAGTAACGAGTTCTTTTTTTACTTCTTTAGAACATTCTATTTCAAATTCAGCTAGAAAATGGTCCGCTACAGACACTAAAGCGTCTTTCGGCCACGGCTGGAACCAATCTATAGTGCACCCGGATATAAGAGCAGGGAATCTCATGGCACGATATCTAAAGGCTTCGCTTACCTGTAAAAAATATGATTAAAATAATGTTTTAGTTATAAGGGTAATATGGGTGTACTACACTTATAAATTTTAACTTTCTACTTTTCAATTAACTTACAGGGGAGAAACACAAAACAACATGCAGGTTCTGACATGTTCTGTTAAGAAAGTACTCCATAACCAGTTCATTGGTGAGAGATCGCTTCTGATTTTCACGTTTCATAATGGGCGTAAGTTCTGAAATTATTTCCAGCTGTTCGTCTTTCGTGAAGAGATTCGAGATTACACCGGAAGACAATATGTTATTGAGGTACTCTAAGAAACCTTCCTCCTTTATATCTAGGTCGGTGAAAATAAATGTGGTCCCTTTCCCCTGTACACCGCAGGATCTGTAAAGCAGTTTTAGATCTTCGAGGAAGTTCCCTACATTGTAGGACCTGGTTAGAGCGATCTGAAAAGATCTGTAGCCGGCTATGAAGGTAGATAGCTTCGTGAGGGATTGTTTTCCTGAGCCACCGACTCCTACTAGCATGACATTCCCTCGAGGGTGCCTGATGACCCTGGATATCTTGACGAGGTGCAGCATGGCATCGGGGAAGAAGACCAGGTCCATTCCGGAGCCACGGACCATCTCGTTGAACTGGGCAAGGAACATATCGAGGCGATCACGCAACTCTCCGTATTCGAAGACGGGCTCATATACTTTTGGCAGCTCCATATCGGCGTCCTCGCCTTCTTCACCCGTTGGTTCTGGGGCATCTCTGTTACGGAAAGACGTTTTTCGTTCAGCATTTGAATTAAAATAAATAAAATTTAAAAGGAATTATATGTAATTCTAACACAAACCTCATAAAGTCCACAAAAACTGGCTCCTTCTCCATCATCTTCTTGTAATCAACTCCGAGTATTTCCTCAGTTATATCGTTGAGTGCCTTATTAAACCAATCCTTGTCGACTTGATGAGTAAATCTGTCTAGGAACACCCTCGAACACTCGTGCTTCCATAGCAGCATCAGACATTTTTCAGACTCGATGACTGTGGGCAGCGTGCCCACCATACCTTGCCAAACCCTTGATAAATCTCTTAAAGAAAATACGTAGTGGAACTTGGCTGGAGTAGGTAACAAGTTCAGTCTAGTTTTCATCCAAAGTCCTCTAGTTAGTGGAATAACTTTCTTGATCAGATTCCTCACTTCAATAGCGAAACCTCGTTTTGCATTATAATGCCCTTCACCTATTACCTTGAAAATCTTATCAATGGCGTCATTATTGGGCAGAGGGCAATTGAATATCGCAAATTGACGTTTCAGGCGAGCTGGTACATCGTTTCGCCCACCACCTGAAATTTTATGAAAGTATTTTTATTTTATTCCAATGCATATCAACAAAATATTAATCACAGTGCACCTTACCTGGTTGCCCCATGGCACCTAAAAACTGTATATCTATGATGGTTGTAAAGTCGCCAGGCTTTTCCAGGCTGTAAAATCCACTCATATCCATCGTTTGCCTGACTATTTCATTGGTGACCTGATCTCCCCATTCATTGATCTGAGGTAGGTTTATGTCATCTATAAATATGAGCATTTTCTTTCCTCCTGGAGGTCCAAAAGTCATACCACTTCGTTTCTCAACATAACTTTCAATTGTCTTCTGAAATTGGTAAGGACTTGTTGCCGACGAAAAGTTGAAGGACCGACCCATGAATTGTTCCGGATTGGCGTTCTTCATATACGCCTTCATCATAACCGTTTTCGCTGACCCTTGTTCCCCCAGTAACAGCACCGCTTTACCCTGCTTCGCGATGCAGTGAATGAGATAGTTGATCCTCACATTGTCTACTATAGGGACTAGGATGCTCGAGTAGTCCGGGGACGCCGTATCGGGATACTGGTAATTTGTGACTAAATCATCCCATAGCTCCCACTTTCCTGGATGTTTTACGTAAAAGTCGAATATAATGGACGGTTTATTGTTTGGATGTTTCGGGAACTCGAGCATTTCTCCGAAGTTGGTTTTCATGTAGTTGTCGAATCTGACCCTGTCTGCTGTTTCTAGTAGGGAGCCGAATCCCCAAATTAATGTGAAGACGTACACTTTATGCAAGTGTTCTGGTGTGAAGAGGACTATCTCCTCGACTTTTTCTTTGTCTTCGTCGTCATCCATGTCTCCGTTGACCGACTTGCTGGCTGATGGGTCCTCTGCCTCTTCCACCTGGGGTGGCACCAGTCCTTCCAGGAGACTCAGCATTTGCAGTATAATGTTGCTTTGAAGCACCTTCATGCTGAACGAAAGGTTTTGCGTGCACCACGTGTACACATTGGGGAACGTTTGCTCGAATAATTCGCTGAATATTTCCAGCTCGCGCGGCGAACGAGTCTTCAACCAAGCACGTAGAACTGAAATTAGGTTCTTACATAAACATTTATCACATAGGACATGTGTATTGATATCAATAGACCGAAAAAAGAAAACTTACCCAAAGATAACCAAAACCAGCAAAGTAAAATAAAAACAACAAGATTCACGTGCTTGTACACGAGTAGGTACGTTTGTGCATACTGTCATACATTACGAATCCTAAAAGAAAGCCAAAAAAAATAAATGAAATAATAAAAATTGTTTCAAAGTTCGCCTTTTTAAAGCATATTAAATTGAAACAAACGCGTAATACCTGGATCCCAATCCAAGCCGGAGGAGCTCATGTATACCATCCCGTTGCGAGAGACAGTGGCCGGAGAGGCATTGTCTATGTTCTCTGGCTCGAATATGATCTTGGAAGTCGGCGACATAGTGAGCCGGTCTCCGTTGGCCAGAGTTAGCGTCTTATTGTCATCAAGCACCGAGTTCAAGTTCTCTATCCATATGCTGTCAACCGGTCCGTCGAGTACAAGCCAGATGTACTCCCCAGTCTTGATCTTGAGGGTCTTCCTCCAGAGTGCCGAGAATATGCCGTCAGTCCAGTCGTTAGTGGCCACGTCGAGTCGACCGAACATTTGGGCCGCGGTTATCGCTTTCGGGTTCATACGCATTTCCCTGTCGTTGGCATAGAAAAGTGATGAATATTTCTATGAGCGGTGAACATTTTTGTTTTCAACGTAACAACGCAAGCTTGTTGGCAGGAATCTAAATAGGTCGGTCTGAGGGGGTCTAGATGAGGAAATAATCTGGAAATCCTCAGCGCAGGGCGCCTATTCTCGCCATAAATCTCCATTAATAATGACATTAAAATGTTTATCTACGATAATCGTATTTTCGAAGATCGATTTTAATGACATTCAAATGCAGATTAATGGCTAGAAATTATCTCGAATTTGAGATGTCACAGCGCGAGAATAGCCCCCCTCATGGCGACAATTGCGCAGGACTATGCAGCTGGTAATTACTATGAAGTGACAAAAGTTTATACACAACTGACCCTCAAACATACTAGCGGTATCTCGCAGTTCCAACAGAGGCATACCTGCTACAGGATATACTGCCTACTTACGGTTATATTACATTAGTTAATTAATACGTTGCATGGCTTATCAAAACTCAAATACACCAGATGGCGCTACTGACAAGGTCCCATAAATTTAATATTTAACTTTATGGTAAGGTCTGTTGTCTAAATACTGCCGTCACACTATTGTCTAGACACGACAGGTGTAAAGTGACGGCCAATATAGCTAATGACGAGGTATTATTTTAACTGTAAGGTAAGGTAATTTAAATAATCTCTAGAAGTAGATCTAACGAAGCGGAAACATCGGTCGGAGACTATAGTCACACACCTGTGCGGGTTCTCCGTCTCCGTGAGTGCGTTCATGAGCGTATGTATGCAGGTGGTCTTGCCGGCGCCGGGCGGGCCCAGCGTCATGATGCCGTGGCGCACGCGCTGCGTCTCGTACAGCTGGGTTATAGGATTGTTTATGTCTATCAGGCCACCTGATAGGAAGTGGTCACGGCTGCCTTTGAACTAGGGTTGTAACGGAGGGCTTCTTAGCGGAGGCAGAAGCGGGAGCAGAGGTTAACGGAAACAGAGGCGGAGGAGAAAGTGGAAGTGTAATAAATTAAAAATCATGGTTAATCGACGTAATCATCGTATCAGCCGAAAGACGCCCTCTGCTGGGCATAGCCCCTCCCAGAGATCTCCGCAAAGGCCGGTCCTGTGCCTTCCGCATCCAGCTGGTGCCTGCGATCATTACCAGGTCGTCGGTCCACCTTGTGGGAGGTGTTTCTATCGACGTAATAGAAAGTCAAAAATATTTATCTCAAATAGAAATATTCTTAACAACACTTTCTTAAAAATACAAATATTACCTACTAGTCTAATTCAAAATTATAATTTCAAATTATATTTCAGTTTAGTTCAGCATCGATGCTCGTGTGTTGAATTATGACGTAAATAAATCTCCGTTACAACTCCGCAAAACACTAACACTTACTTACTTACAAAAAACTTTTGCGGCGTTGTAAAAATGCAGAGGCGGAAGTATGATTTCTTGCGGAACTTCCACAGTAACGAAGGCGGAGGTGAAGTACCGTTACAACCCTACTTTGAATAATAACAACACCAAAGGTACCACTAATGCATTGCTTATTTAATAACTTAGTGTGTAGAAGTGTAAGCTTTGAATTCAGGGATAAAATACTTCAACTAGATAAGTTCGTGGTAAATTTTAATGGAATAGGTACCTATTCGTAAACTAGCCTACAACTCTGACACAAAACTTCCATACCTGAATAATCTTCAGTATCCAAGGCGGATGCGAGATGAGGTTGGCCTGTTCCACTTGCTTCCTTATAGCCTCTTCCAGTTCCGGGTAGGTGGTTTTCTCGAGCGCCTGGTTGGGGAACAAGTCCGCCACCAAAGATATGAAGAGGGGCTCGTCTTCATCTATTAGTTTAGAGAGGTTCATGTCGCGGAGGACTCGCATCACGATTGTGCTCTCATTGTCTTTGGAGTTGACGCGCTTGACTGCGCCCAAGGTGCGGAGAACTGACAGGATGTTCCGCAGCCCGAAGTCGTAGTGGACCTACGAGTATAGGTTTTATGACTTTCGTGGTTATTCACAACACTCAGCACACATATTATCGGGTTTGTTACCACGTTTCGTATTGTTTTTACCTCGATATTGCGAAGCAGTTGCATGTGTTATGGTCACTCATGACCGTACTAACCGTGGTAACAAACCCGATGATATGTGTAGTGTAAGTCTACGAGTATAGATTCCATTGAGAGTATTGTGTTTGAGACTTTTCATAGCAAAGAAATTTGCTAGAGAGAGTCGAGATGCAGAGCACATAGACATGATTATATTTTGACATCACAAAATACATAAAAGTTTTATATATTACTAGTGGACCCGCCGCGACTTCGTTCGCGTAGCGTCCTAACCCCACACCACCCTACCCCTAGTTTTACACTACCCTACACCTAGAACACCTATTTTCGAAGAACTTTTCCCATTACTTTATGATGAAGGAATCGTCATAAAGTAATTTATTTATTTATGTATTTTATATAACTATTTATTGCACACAATAAAGAAATACAGAGATATGACATACATAAAACTGACACAACAGGCACTACTTATGCGTCATGCGCCACATTTTACATCTTTAGTAATTGTAAGTAAATAACGTTGCCATTTTATGAGTAAATGTCAATGTATGACCTAAATCATTTGCATCACAGTTTCATAATATTGATAGTAAACCTGCGGCACCTGTTAGGTGACCTGTTCCTCACACAATTTGTACAGGATGTAGATAAAGTCACGTGCAGTAGTAAAGGACAACGTATAAACGACCGAGTAGTTCAGTTGGTTAACAGCCGGTCTGCCATGCAGACCCGGGTTCGCTACCCGGCCGGGCAGAAATTGAAATTATGAGTTTTTATATCTGTGACGGGTCTGGGTTTAGTATGTATAATAACTATGTATTAAAAAAGTATATAAGTAGTAAATCCGTTTTCTGGCACTCACAACACAAGCCTTGCTTACTTTGGGGCTAGATGGCGCTGTGTAAATTGTAAAAACATGTTTGTTTGTATAAACAAAACTATTTACATATAATGAGGATACAGATACACTAACAATAGACGTCAACGGTTTGTAACCATCAGTAGGTACCTACCTGTTTGGTGAGCTGTTCCTCACACAGCTTGTACAGCGTGTAGAACTTCCTAGCCAGGGTTATGTTCTCGAGGAAGCCGCAGGAAGCCAGCTTCACGCGGATGATGATCTGGCGATCGGGCACCATCATGGCCACTGTGCGGAACTGGATCTTCAAATTCTCTGGTAACTCCTTCCGGCCGGCGTAGCCAGGATTCTGATAAAGGGAGTTTATTATTATTATTATTATTTGTTTGTATTGGTATTCGTGTGGCGTCCGGCTGAGTAGAATAGCACCAACCCCTTACACTCGTGGGTGTCGTACAAGACGACTAATGTTTTCGAAGCAAAAGAGCTTGAGTCTCTATAGACTGGAAAATGGGCAGCTGTCCTTTCCATTGTTACACTTATGACACTGCTACTCCAACCCGCCTGCCGAGCGGAGAGATTATGGCAATAACCTCACCTTTCGTGGGAGAGGCCCTATGGCCTGTAGTGCACTTATTACATGTTCTGTATCTCATGTGTAACAGTTGTCACAAAAATTCGATCAGTTTTTTCCTATTTTGTATGAAAAACTTGAACAGCGCGTCAAATAGTATTTGAAACAAAATTTTTACTATTGTTAATAAGTTTCAAACGCGTTCGCTCTCACTCGAAGTCAAGTTTTTTGAGTGTAACTGACAAATGTTACAGATAAAGTAGTTTCAGAACCGAAACGCGTACGTGAAGTAACTCACTTGATGTTTGGCCAGTGAAATTCTACGTTTAAATGGCTAAGTTTATTGTAATTAATTTAATAGCAAAATTAGAAAATACTTTATATAATATTATAGTAAATATTCTAATAATATTATGTTTTTTTATTCTATAATTAATTAATTATTAAAAAGAGTCTGTTATGACCATAGAAATAAGGTCAAGTTGTTGGTTGGAATTACTACTATCTTTTGTCATCGGTAAAACGAGGTTTACCGCCAAATGGATTGTGGTTGTCTTTTTTAACTCCTACAGAATAAAATGAAACAAAACTTATTCATTTATTTAAATGTATTCATTATGTTGGCGTTAATGTCCCGGATGTGCTCTCGCACACTAGGGCACGGGGTCCGCAATAACCATGATCTAGGATTTGACCGATCAGGTAATTACAGTTGAGCGAATGCCATCTGACCTCAGTGACCCTGCTACCAGGGGAACACATTCAGTCGCCTGAATGTGCAAGTTTTATGAACTTTCCCTCACAGTAAGAGCATCGGTTAGTATTCAACTATAGTACATTACTCAGAAAAGAGTAATTGGTACTTGGGCGCAGCGGATTCGAACCCGGTACCTCTCGCTTACGAGTCGGATACCCTGACCGCTCGGCCACTGACGCTCCTTAGTTATTCTTTCAGTCTCACACATTATGAACCCATTTATTATTAACTAACTGGCCCGCCGCTTAATTCGGCTGTTGTCCTACCCTATAAATTTTCCTCTTGAATCCCTACAAGTATCTAGTAATGAAAACCGCATTAAAATACAGACACTAGAGTTTCAGCACCACCTAGCTTTCTAGAAGCTTATCAATTTGTGAAGGCGTTTTGTATTAGGAACTATCTCCCCTGGTAGCTCTCCAAGTGCTGATAGCATTGAAATACGGCGTGAGATGACTCATTCGTTAACAGCTTCAATGTCAGATGGAGCTTACACTATTAATCCATGTACACGTACCTGCATATTCTGCATCAAAAGATTTATTACCTACCTTTTCGTTTAGAGATAATGGCTAATAATTTAATGTAATTTCTGAGTGGCTCGTGTGAATAATCATGTTATAAGGAAGGACGGACTTGCACGCAGAGGGCCGTAACACCTTGGACCAAAGCTCTGTCTTAAATATTAGAGGGAGGGTTTATCAGCCTGGGATGAAGTTTGCCTTGAGTTAAGAGTTATATCAGGTAGTGTTGTAGCTGATAATTTATTCGCATTCATCATCACAGCCCGTAAATATAACAATGGAAAATGCTGCTGCCCATTTTCCAGACTAAGGAGACTCTTGATCTGTTGCCTCGAAAACATTAGTCGCCTTGTACGACACCCATGAGTGTAAGGGGTTGGTGCTACTCTACTCTGCCGGACACCACACGGCCAATTCGCATTGGCACACGCAATTTTTTTTTATTTAGGTATTATTATAGTAGAGAGCGTCGGTAGCCGTCGTCGGTTGAGCATCCAACTCGTAAGCGAGAGGTATCGGGTTCGAATCCCGCTGCGGCCATGTACCAATGACTCTTTTCTGAGTTATGTACATTAGTTGAATACTAATTGATGCTCTTACGGTGAGGGAAAACATCGTGATAAAACCTGCAAATTTAGGCAACTGAATTTGTAACTATGATCCAATCTGGTCAGGTTTTACTGTTAATAAATAGCCTAGTTACGGAAGTCAGATGTCAGTTGCTCCACTACCTACGCGTATAATACAACTACAGAACATTATGTCGCATACATTTTGTCGAAATAAGATTTTAGTATAAAATTTCGTGCATATTTTAGCTATTTTTCATGAATTTGCAAGCATCTTTTTAATATTATTTCATTATTGGAACGTAGACATGCAAGAACATTCATTTTAATCATTCATCATCATTTGCCTGCCCTTATCCCATTCATTGACTCAGTAATTAAAGATAAGAATTTTAACATTATTCTCATAATTTATTATATGATTGTTTTAATTATTTAAAAGTTTTTAAAACAAAATTCCTGTTGCGGCTAACGTGCTGCGGTTGTGCAACATTGTCAATGTCATGGTAAAGGGTATAAGATAATATCAGCCGACCACCATGGAGCAAAAAAATTATATTTCAATTTCAATTTCTTTATTTATATACAGCAGCAGAGAGTACAATCCGAGTTTAAATACGAGACAAAATGTCACACATCTCTATAACACACACACACACACTAATGCAAATCGTCATCATCATCATCATCATCTTGGCATCATGTCCCGGTTGCACCCCCGCGCGGTACGCGAGGACCCAGGCTCCGCCTTACTTTCGCACTATTCTGCATTATACAATATCCTTCTGCAGTTGTTTACCTATTGGCCGTTCTAAAATGGAGCTGTGCAGTTGGTTGAGTGGTGGTGGACAGAACTATTGGGACAATAGTCACTCCCTTTGTCGAGCTTCCATATGTGAAATCAGTATCTCATATTTAAGATCCGTGTACTTTGTTAGTTTTTCTATTAGTCTAGATTATGAGTGTTAGGAATATGGATTATCTCAGCCGCGACCCGGAGCTTATCTGCATGAGACCAACCTCGACGTATTCTGGACGCAGGCGAGAGTATCTAAATATCGACATCGATGTTGCTCTTCCCCCTACATCCCTACCCACCCCCTGCAAATATTAAGGGCGAGGTGTTCATTACACTGCTTGACCAATAGCAACTTGCTGTGGGTGGGGTCTTTTAACTCTTACTACCTCGCGTTTATGCTGTCCTGGTACCACAGAGCGCTCGTTGTATGGCTTTTCAACACTCGCAAGAAAATCAATGACGAAGGGGGTCAGGGGGTGGAGTCAGATCTCACCCCACGAATCCAGTGTATACAAATTATAGGTATCCTCTCGTAAACTGCAAACCGCAATAGTACGAGAAGCCATAGCTAAAATGTGCACTATAGGTCGGAAATGTAAATTTATTAATTATAGTGGGATTGCTTTGTTTAGTATGGGGATGCATTGTTTTCTTTTTAAAGGAGAAGATGTTGTGGGATCTTTTCGGTTTTCGAGTATAGTCAAGTCAATAATAAAACTAAGCATTTTTGGAGGAATGAACGTTAAAAATTCAATGATACTTTGTTTGAAGTTTTCTCTTTGTTCTATCTGTTTTGTATCTTTTAAAGCATTAAATGTCAAGGACTATCTTCCCTCAAAATAAATAAATATTTTATATTATTTCTTCGTGACAAAGTAATTTTATTATCATCGATGGCAAATGGGCACACGGTTGTATCTGAGATAAATATGCTGAAAGTTAAACATCGATATCGGTGTTGTCCCCTCACCTGCAAATATTGGGGGGGAATTCTATATACTGCTTCTATATACTGCTTGAAATTTAAGAGCAACGTGCTAGTGCTAGCGTGGGTGGGGTCTATTAAATACCTATTTATCATACTCCATCGCGTTTATGCGGTCCTGGTAGTTTCCCTTATGCTGGCATGGTTTTGGGGCATGCGCAGTAGATCGCTTGGTTTTGGGCATGCGTAGTAGAAAATCAATAAATAAGTAGGTCATGGGGTGGAGTCTTATCTTATACATAACCCATCCCCTGCTGTAGGGTGCTCCACCTCATATGTATCCTCCCGTGACCTACAAAATTTTATAGTCGAAGAAGCCATCGCTAAAATGTGCACTTCATTTTATGTTTGACTTATACACCCTATTAGGCACAGTGACACTTGTATTTATAAAATGTAAATTAATTAACTATAATAAGACCACGCTATGTCCGAATCGCATTTAAAAAAAGAAAAAGAAATCTCTGTAGATGGTATCTTATGCCAAGTTTTTTATCCGTCATAAAATGTCATTCAGACTTTTAGTCATACAAACAAATTGAAAATTTCACAAATATTATTAAATAATGGGCAAAACTATTATTAATAAACTGTACCGAAATTCGAAGCCTAATAATATTGAGAGTGGCAACACTGCTTTCCGCTGATTGGTTGATTTATATACACACATCCTTCATCCTTTTCTCACCTCCTTCCACCATGGCGCGGCGCTCGCTCAGCGAGGGCCTTCGTCTCATTGGCGTCCTGATTTTCGCACTGAACAGTCGTGGTGAGTGAGACCCACTGGGGTAAGTGCTCAAATCATTTATATTCAAACGGTTTTTTCCGTTCGTTATATACTTTAAATTTAAATATATACTTGTTCCCGTCTAGAAATTCCGATAAATATGAGCAATTCTAGTTCATTATCATCCTCGAGCTCTAGTAGTGAAAGTGATAATGGAGTGGAAGCGCAAGTTGAGTTCCCATCTGATACGCCTGCGCCTCCGCCGTCGGTAACTTCCACGCCGGTTAGCAAACCGCGGTCTCGAAAGCGTGAGCACAAGTCAAAAAGAAAATTTGATTGCAAACGTCGGTGTCGTCTTGAGAATACTGAGGGCGTGCTAAATGCTTTGGACTGCTCATGTAAGTGGAATTCAACCATTTTTGTGCCAAAATTTCTGTGCTAGGGATATTGCTCAAAACCCAAGAGGAAAATAATAGTGATGTTTCCTTAGACGTTAGTGGCGAGTTGACAAAAAACGAGGCCTACCCTCAATCCGAATTTAGTTTAACAGTAAACACTGTTCTGAAGGATCCCGCTGTTCCAAAATGCAACCCTGTTTATTTAGGCAGACTTAAAGCCATTCAACACCTCGATACAGACGACTGGTCTGAGGTTCGATATAAAAAAAGTGTATATGTAAAAAGTACTGTTCCACGCCGGGTTTTACTGATCTCGAGTGTAACGAAGAGCTAAAACCCTACGATAAATATTCAAACCTAGCATTAACTGAAAGGGGCTTTGCCGCTATTAAAAGGTAAGGTTTAATAAAACAACACGAGTCAGTTGAGAAGGGTTTCAATATTTTCATTTCTTGGCTTAAGTCATCCGATTCAGTAGATATCGCCACTATCGAGTTTAAAATTAAAAGAACTTTTATCTCTCTCTAATGAGAACTTTTCTCTATCTCTAATGACCAACTGCAAATGGCTTGTGGTCATCGTGCAGATTTAATACAGCAGCGCAGAGATTCCATCCTTAGATCAGTTAAGGACATATTTATAAAAAGTAGCTTCAGGAAAATTCCAGCTACGTGTGATAATTTATTTAAATCCGACATAATTTTTTAAACGATTAAGAAAAATGGAGGTATGAACCTCCATTCCTAATGCCGAAAGTCTTGGCTCCTGAACAGCGCGCCACAGGATTCTTTCTGATTGTAGCACCCAAGTGGGAGAAAGGTTTTTGGAGACCAGACTTGAAAAGCCTAGCAGCAGAAAAGGTAGCAGCACCTTTTACCATTCACAACCTGAAAGAGGTGCTGATAGATACAGGGACAAGCCAACCACCATCCAGGACACAAGATCTCACAAATGAATGGTTTAGCCTATAACACTATAATATTTCATAAATCTGTAGTTGTGGATAAACAGAGTGGATAATCTTGGCTCGCACCCCTTGGTTTCCTATATCTTAAAAGCAATAGCTATTCAGAAACCAAAGGACCCTAAACCACCTATTTGGGATATAGATAAAGTATCTTCATTTCTTGCGAACAATCTTATTTCAAATATAAGTTTTTATGAATGTTCAAGACGTTCTGCATTAATTTTATTACTATGTTCTGGGCGTCGAGTACATGACCTCACTTTATTATCCATAGAAGATGAACACTGTACTATTTGCAATAATGAAATAGTTTTTGGCCGTTGTACGGATCTAAAACAGATACTTCTAATTACAGACAGTCAGGGTAGCGTTTATTAAATAATACTGACAATGATGCACTAAATCCTGTATTTTGGGTCAAATCTTTAATAGAATTGTCACTGCCCAGACGAAGCATCTGTAACCTTAATAACCTTTTTTTTCAGTTCGTGGTCCGCCAAAAGCTGCTTCTCGGACAGTTTAATATTGTCATTATAGTAAAACGTAAGATATCTAGTGAATCAAAGCCACGCCCTGATACCTAACACCACCCTTTTTGATCTCTCGATTAGTCTCGATCCTACATACTTTGAATCGGCAGCGCTTGCTTTTGCAAAAAGAAGGGTTATGATTTTGACCGGTATGAATGTTTATTTGTTGCCTTATAATTTCTAAACTAAGTAGGTACCTACTTACTTCTCGTTAGACGCGTCTTCATTGTCCACAGGTTGGCATATGGGCCTTCACAATAAATTGAATATGATGTCCTCCAGAGGACACAGTCATTAATAAAAAATTAAAAGGATAGGTACCTACATTAATATGTTAAACAGGCAACATATTCTTTATTTTCAGTAAAAAATCATATAATGATGGTGCACCAGGACAGAAGGGGCATGCATATACTTATTATCTTGTTCTTCAAAATGTGTACAACGCAGCATTTCCAATTTGCAACCCAGACATTACGATGTCTGGTCTTTAGGAAACCTTGAATAACAAATAAATGATATAAAACGTAAATACGCGGCCGCGTCAATTTCCACTGTCATGCCGCTGAATGTGTTGAAAAAAGGATTTGACGAACGTCGACATTATGTTTACACTTGTCACCTCGATGTAAATTCGTAATCGCAGTGCGAAATGATGAAGCATTAAAAACGACATGTGACAGGTTGAACGGTTTAATATAGTGTTGGAGTCTACCTACCTAAAAAATCTTGTACGTCTAGGTAAATCTAGGTCTTCAAAGTAAGTACGCATGTTAGTAACTAGGCGGTTCTACAAGTCATAATTTTTACTAATCTCGAGGACGAAACCAAGTAACCCGTCGAGTAATACAACCGAATAAGTACAGCAATCTTCAGGTCTCCGTTTCCCATTTCCTACATAGTTTTGGAGACCTAGAAAGTTAGCCTGCTCATCTCAATGCTTGCGACACGACCCCTGTGGAGCCGTCACTGGCTCAGTCAACATAACGCCAGCCCGTTTTTTAACAGTTATTGCGAATTGCATATCTTTAACGTTCAGTCAAATTAAGCACAATATATTGCTTTGCCTATGGAATTTGCGACTATTTTATCTTAACTTATTAAATATTATAAGTTGCTTGTTGTTATAAGTAGCTTGCCTGAGTAATGAATGAGTGGGGAAATTGACTATTAGTCTCTTAAACAAAAAAAAGATCAAGTCGAATCACTAAACCCAATGAAATTGAAACACGGCCACTTCCTTTCTCCACTTCTTATTTTTAAAGGAAATATAGACATATTCTACATTTTATTCTAAGCATTAATTTAAATACAGGGGTGTAAACAGACCGCTAGCATTGATTGAAACCCCATATTCTACCCATGAAACTGAACGACTTTCCCCAAGAAACATACATATGTGAATGTGTGAAACAAACCCTGTGAATGCGAATGCGAACAATCAAAAAGATCGGAAAGTAAGCTACTTTTATGGATGAGTCCTCAAAAGCCCTAAAATAACTAAGATTCTCTATAGACAGGCAGTTGCAGCCCTTGCTGCAGAAATTACACTCGCCCTCCGAAACTTAGCCCTTCATTAGCCCCAGCCGGTACAAGCGCTGCAAGTATTGAATTTTCCAGCCTTCGTACCAGGACTCCAGAACACACAAGGAAGTCTGTAACAGCTACGGATACATAGCGATAGTTGCAATAGAAAACGAAAGTTGAATGTATTGATTTTCAGGAAGGTACAGGACAGGTCCTTCACTAGGAATGCGGCTCTATTTTAAATCGCTCGTCTAAATTCGAAAGGTTTCAATTTTTATTTTCATCATGATAAATTATGTATTTCATGTTTTTAGCCGTATTCTGTCGGTATTGCCAATGTGATTTAAAAAAAAATTGAATTTGTCATGTCTAAAATCTTCTAATCGAGGTCAGCGATTCAAAAATAAGGTCCCTGGTACTAAATGCCGCGTTTGCATTGCGTAGTTTAGACGTGTATAGGCTGACGACGACGGTGATAATGCTCAGGACGGCACCCTCATTGCACCTTTGTTATAATGTCATTCGTTACGAGTTAAAATTCGTAGTAATAAAATAAGTTACTACAGATGGGCTGCCTTGTTTCGGCCCTGCATTTGCATTAGTGTGTGTTGACATTGAAACTCGGTCTCTACGCTATGCACTCCTGCATTCTGTAGGCCTAGCACAAGTTGCTCTCGCGCGCGATAAGCGAGAAAAAGCGCGACATAGGTATTGCTATCTCTTTCGTCTTAGTATTGAGAGAAAGAGACAAACGCTCTCTCGCGGCGCAAGCTTTGTCGCGGACACACTTGTGCTAGGCCTAATGGTTGGAAATATGGGCAATCGAACTCCCAAGTGTTTATGATGTCCTGGTAGGCCAGCTTCGACGCCGGGGTCCACGTGGTTAAATTTACGTATTTTTCGACTTGTGTTACTAGGAACGCAGAATAGGCAAAGAGATTCTGCGTAAGCTCCATCTGACGTTAAAGCTGTGAACGAATGAGTCATCTCATGTATCAGTACTCACCACTCGGCGAGCTACTAGGGGAGATAGTTCACAAAACCAAACCCGTTTGCAAATTTATAAGCCTCTAGAGAGCTAGGTGGTGCTGAAAGTCTAGTGTTTGTATTTTAATGCGGTTTTCATCATTAGATACCTATAGCGATTCAAGAGGAAAATATATAGGGTAGGACAACACCCGAACGAAGTAACGGCGGGGAAGTTACTAAACAATAAATGGGTCTAAATGTGATTTTTGAAATCTTTATTGGGCGCCGGGACACGGCGAAATGTAGGTTTAACACCTAGATGTCTTTAACAAATTAAAAATTCAAATTAGTCTTAAATTTTCCTGTTTATATTTCTGAGTTATTTTCCCGCTAAGCACATTATTTTTTCTAATTGTTGTAAGTAATTTGTGTTTGTGAATGTTTTTTCTTATATGAAGTAAATAAATAGATAAATGTGAAAGTAGTAAAGTGAATTTCCCGCCGCTTGATATCCTCGACGCTTAGATACAGAACTGACACGCAGCTTACTTCCAGCAAAGTTGAGAAAATTATTGGTACGATATTTTGACATAAAAATATGAGTGTAGATAAAGTAGTGTATGCAACTGCATATAATTAGGTATTAAAACACTCGTGTCAAACTATTATCATAAACAGACACTCATGTTTTAATACCCCCTTTTATATGACAGTCGCATAAACTTCTATTTAAAAATTTAATTGACTGGCGTGAAAAAAGTGTATCCTTAAACGACTGTTTTCGAATATGTAATTGGAACATTACGCTATGAGTGTAGATAAAGAGTATTTATGGAATAAGGACTACGTTAATTAATGAAGAAAAAGAAAGAGCAGATGATGAACGAGAAAGCTAAGCGAGCCATCCAGGTAGTTTGTAAACAATACAAAGTACACGTGGTTTTGAGCGGAACGCGCATGCGCTGCGCCGGCAACAGAGCCGCATTGCGTAGGGAGCTATGCCTTGCGAAGCCCCCAGGAACATAGATACTGCTATTTAACTTTTGTACCACAAAAAGCCACATCGATATAAATGGCAATTTAGTTTTCATTGCACAGAAGATGTTTTCCTACTTAGTTATTTTTATTTACTACAGACAATCTCAAAATAAATCAGTATTCAAAATGTATTTTTGTTAAATATACTCTCGAATAATTTGTTTTGTCGACAAAAACATTATTAATATTCAAGTTCACATAAAACTTAACCTTTAAATGAACATTCACTAGCAACTTGATCCTTCCATCAGACCAAAGAGATTAAAAAGTTAGCTACCTTCTTGCCAGTCTACCATGAAGGTAGCTAGTTAACTTTCCAATCTCTTTGCATCAGACGCATGGTTACTTCGCTGTTCACTAGATATAAATGAAAGTTTATGATGGGCCCCGCATGTGTTTGTTCCGCCTTGAGCCAGACCTGTAGACACAAGCTGCAATATTGAATTTCGCGGGTCCAGGTACCAGGATTCTAGAAATCTAAGTATTGATTTTAAAGAAGAGCTTCAAATAAAGAATGTCGTCTCTGTTGCACGCGTATGAATTAATATTAACTTGAAACTAGCCGATGTATATTTGGTGCCGCACATTATCTGACCACGACAATTGCGCATAAAATCCAATCACAGCTCCTGCAGATGACGTGATATCCGACTAATTACGACATGTAAAAGAATGCAGTCTAGAGATCCTTAGGTATTTACTAAGATACAGCAGGTACAAAGTGAATGAAAACAGGAATTCGTATCAGTCGAAAAAACAAATCTGAGTCTAGCCAATTCTTCACAATTATTTATTGAAAAATAAATATTTTTAACAACACTGCAACATTGGAACAAGCCGTAGAGCCAATGACGAAAGATAAAACTCCTTTTACGCCCGGAGTAAGGAGGAGGAGAGTTTCTCGTCATACCGAAGAGAAACCATTGAGAAAAAAAACACTGGTAATGGGGCCTGACCATGGACTTACTACCCAAAGGGACTGCGCACTGCTTTGACTAAAACCGGGCAGAGCGAGAGTCACCATCGATAGTCCTTTGTCCCTTTCTAACAGTGTACACACAATGTTATTGGCATAATCACCGTCATTCTAAATTGACAAGTGTCATGTTTGGTGTTGCCATTATTGGACAAATATATTTACCGTGAATTTGGTATTATTATGGGGTAATCCGTACAATCCGAAGTAGTTGTCAAAATACCTTTTGATCTACTGAACGTTTCTCCGACAAACATCGAGTTGACATAATTAACAACCTACGACTTTTTGTTCCACAAAACAGATAAAATGTCAAACTTAAATGTATTATAATTCGGAACCCATTGGTTCTAGAACACTAGTTTCTAAAGAGATATGATAGTACTCGTCGAGATCTACATTTCGTATGACAGCTGTCAAAGTTAAATCTTTTATAACTCTGAACTCATTGGTCCTAAAACACTAGTTTCTAGAGAGAAATGATAGTACTTGTTGAGATCTACATTTGGTATGACAGCTGTCAAACTTAAAACTGTCATCCTATTATATTACTTTAGGAACTAGTGTTGTAAGACCAATTGTTTCCGAGTTACAACAGTTCTAAGTTTGACAGCTGCCACCCGAAATGTAGATCTCGACGAGCACTATTATTTCTCTTTAGGAACTAGTGTTCTAGGACCAATTGTTTCCGAGTTATTATAGTTTTAAGTTTGACAGCTGTCATCCGAAATGTAGATCTCGACGAGCACTATTATTTTTCTTTAGGAACTAGTGTAGTAGCACCAATAGTTTAGGAGTTATTGCAGTTTTAAGTTTGACAGCTGTCATTCGAAATGTAGATCAACAAGTACTATAATTTATCTCTAGAAACTAGTGTTTTAGGACCAATGGTTTCAGAGTTATAAAATCTTTAACTTTGACAGCTGTCATAGTAAATCTCGAGGAGTGCTATCATTTCACTCTAGGAACTAGTGTTCTAGGACCAATATTTTCCGAGTAGCAGGGAAACCTTGGACTGGACCCTGGTGAAAATATTACCTTCAGATTGCACTTCAGGTCCGACTCTGCCTGGCCCGGTAGGTCGGTGTCCGCGATAAGTAATAAAAGTAATTCGGAATTTGCATCAACAATGGTGGCAACACTAGAAAGGGACACAGGACTATCGATGGTGACTCTCGCTCTGCCCGGTTTTAGTCAAAGCAGTGCGCAGTCCCTTTGGGTGGTAAGTCCATGGGCCTGACATACCTTTTACATAAAATGGCCGACTAATGTGTCTAAAAATAACTAGCTTAGGAACTGTATTACTACCATTATATTACATGGTCATATCGCAGTTAACGTCACGGATGTGCTCTCACGCGTGAGGGTCTGAGGGCTGTCTTGACCGATCCAGGATCAGTTAAACTAATTAACAGTCGATAAAACTGAATGTTTAGAAGTTTAGGTATATTCTTAATTAGTTCGTATTATTGCGAGAAACATCGCATAATAATATTAATGACAAACCACACGTCGGGAAATGGTAACACGGCCAATTTCAGTCTTATATAAACTGGTTAAAAGATAAACATCTTGATTTCATGGGAGTTTCATGGGTAAAATATGGGGTTTCACAAATGCTAGCCGTTTTTTTACATCCTGTATTACCAATCAGTGAGTGAAACCATCGTGATGAAACTGACTGAATGGGCAACCATGGTCCAATCTTGTGTGTGTATGGTAACCTGGTAGCAGGGTCACGGAGGTCAGATGGCAGTCTGATCTGATCTGCCAAATCCTGGATCATGGTCAAGGCGGACCTCAGGCCCTCGTGCGTGAGAGTACAAACTGGACATTAACGCCAAGATGATATATTACCAATCACTTTGTATATACTAACTATACTAAACTAGCATAGAGGCAAAGCACGTGAAGATACTATTTTTTAATATTTTAAGGTCACAGACTGATACAGAACAATGATACCATGTAAACGATGGTGGCGCCCTCAATTTTTGTCACGACTTTCTTGCCAGACTATCGGCGTAAATGGCCATGAGCCTTATTGAATGTATATATTTCTAAATTTATAGGTAGGTAATATAATATAATCAGGTGGTAGGACTCTGCCAAGCCTGAGGAGTCCGCCTGGATGAGTACCACTGCCTTATCTATTTCTGCTGCTAAGCAACAATGCATTGTTGTGTTTCGGTTTGGAGGATAAGGAATTTAGGATTTTTTATACTACTCCTGTATATACAGTAGTTGAATACTGCATTCATGAAACCTGCATATTCAGGCGACTGAAAGTGTAACCATGATCCAATCTGGTCAGGTTCCCCTGGTAACAGGGTCACGGAGGTCAGATGGTAGTCGCTCCACTGTAATTACCCGATCGCCAAATCCTGGATCATGGTCAAGGCAACCCCGGGCCCTCGTACTCGAGAGCACAACCGGGTCATTAACGCCAAGATGATGATTATAATATATTTATGATTTAAGTAAAGCTCGTGGCCGTTCAGCTAGGTTGCAATACAAGTATCGTGTAACATACGAGACTAGACTTTCAGCACCACCTCAGATTTCTAGACGCTTATCAATTCGTAAATGGGTTTTTAATTGGGAACTATCTCCCCTAGTAGCTCTCCAAGTGAGATGACTCATTCGTTAGAGCTTCAATGTTAGATGGAGATTACGATGTTTATGCATCTCTTTGTCTATTCTGCGCTCCTAGTAACACAAGCCGGCAAATTCCGACACGTGGGCCCTGTCAGCAAAACTGGCCTACCGGGATATCATAAACCCTTGAAGTTCTTATTGCCATATTTCCAACTAAATGTAGGTAGGTTTTTAGGTAATCCCTAAAACGATGTGGGTAGACTACACGTAGCTACACATTCAGCGTACAAAGTTTTTGTTTTAATGCTATTCAGTGACATCGCAGCAGCCCACCTGATGGTAAGCGCTAAATGTCGCTAATAACATCTGTGATTCATGCATTTAGGTTGTACACAACAAAAATGCAGAACTGCAGGTGAGTTGTTACTGTGAGGACTAAGCTTATTATTATCCTTCAAACCGGAACACAACAATGCACTGTTGCTTAGCGGCAGAAATATATAAGGCGGTGGACTCCTCCTCCGGACTCAGGCTTGACAGAGTCCTATCACCTGATAAAATTATCTTACCTACCTATAAATTTATAAATAAAACATTCAATAAGGCTCAAGGCCGTTTTCACTAAACTAAGGAATCGCGTTCCATCTTAACTAGTTTTCTGGCAGTCAGCAACTGTTTACTAACTTTTCCGCCGCTACTACGTTCGCTACGCTACTACGCCGACCCCTCTCCCTTCCCCCTAGCGAACGCCCGAGAACGCCGTATCTCTTTGTCTATTCTGGTGTCCTAGTAACGTAACCAGGCAAATCGCGACACGTGGACCCTGGCGTCCACGGTCACTGGATGCAGTAAAATTTCTATCGGTATCCCTTAAAAGACAGTACATGTATGGAGAATTTTGTATACAGGAGCAGAGAGTAGAAACCGAGTTTCAATTCGAGGCATAATGTCACACATCTATATAACACACACACTAATGCAAATGCAAGAAGGAAACAAGGCAGCCCATCTGCAGAAAAATTAAGCCAAATAAATTATATGGATCCATATAAGGTGTCTGGGTATCAAACTCCTGATACCCTGATAAAGGTGATGGTATAAGTACTGCACCAGGACAGAAGGCACTCGTATCTACTTATTATCCTATTCTTTAAAATGTTTACAACGCAGCACTCCCAATTTGCAACTTAGACATCACCATGTCTGGTCTTTAGGAAACCTAGAAAAACAAATAAATGTAAATAAACATAATTTAGCGATTAATCCGTTTAAGTTGTTTCATAATTAATATGGAACCCCAGTATACAGAGTGGGGCCTGTAACAGGGGCAATAAATTTAAACGCAGATTCCTCAGAGTATCTGAAGTTACGTTGAGCTGATCCTAATGCTCCAAAGTGCTTAAACTCAAAGAAATATTAATTTAAGTTACAATCCATAATCAATGAATTTCGTCATCGCGGAAATGTCGTTAGATGTCTTGGTACGGGGCATTTTCTTTATACTGAGGCGACGTAAACGATCGTAATGTCGATGTCAAGTATACCGACTGGACACGTCGCGGTATGCAGTACATTGCTGGCTCGATTAATTTTGTTTGAAAATAATAATACATTTATTTTTTATTTTATAAAATTAAAACCACATGGACTTAGTTATTTTTTTACTTAGATATTAGTTAAAGGGTTAATAATTTTAATATTCAAATATTGTACATACTATTAAGTATTTATTTAGACACCGAAATATAGCTCAATTTGCTAATGATTTTAAATCTGTCTTTAACGACATGTTGCTTGCAGGTAAAGCATTTCAATTATTGCAAATGCACACTAATACGATGCATATTTTTGTCATAATTTCTAAAATTGATTTCCTATCGCCAAATTTGATGAGGAAATTATAAATTTACACAGATGTTTCAAAAGAAACGTCAGGAGAGCCAGCAACATGGCGAACGTTCAAAACATTGCGCACTTCACTTGTAAAAGAGCTTATGATCTAAAATAACACCTAAATCCCTAACTTTATCCACCCTCTGAGCTCAATACGTCGTCCGAAATTTTATAATTGTATTTGATTTTGTTATGTTCTCGAGAGAAGCATTTAGAATAAGAATAGAATAATATATAAGCAGGTTATCAGTTTTCTGTCACCTATACCACAAGCGTTGCTTACTTTGGGTCTAGGTAGCGCTGTGTGAATTATTCAAGCATATTTATTTATTTATTAAAGCAAAAAACTTAATGAATAACTTTAAAAACAAGCGGGATATCGCGTGGCCTATATCGTCAAGCATGCACATTGCAGTTTCGAGTTAAACTGCATATAAGTAGTAGCAGGACATATGTGGTAGCGTGGATATATCGCATCCGCTCATCTCCTGCTTGTCCCTTTCTAGCATCACTTGTTCCACGTTTGCTATGCTCTCCTGGTAGCTATCCCGGGAATCTGCATTATGATCAATAGAGCTACATGTGCCGTTTTGACACTGCGGTCTCATTCACATGGGCGACTCATTTTTTTGCCACGCCATCACATACGCGTATCATAGGAACAGAGGACATTCTCGAATTCCGCGCATCGTTTTAGCACATCGAGTACTAAGGCAACATGAAAGTGACGGAGTATCGCTGCTGCCTCTGCAGTGCAACGTGCATGTATGCAACTATTGATTAAAACTGATGAAACAGCAAGAGACGAAAACAGGCGCGCGCGAGCGAGGTATCGGAACCTAATATTGTAATGGAATGGGGAGCCTCCACGATAAAGGGTGTTCGGTACATGGACTGACAGATTTTTTAGACCACACAATATTATTTATTAATACTTCATACTTTTATTGACGAGTCTAAAAGGAACCTTTCTGTTCTTATGCATTTCAGATCGCTGTCTGTCTAGTCGCTGCTGAGGTGTGATTAGGACGCACAACGTGTGACACGTTGATCAAGGCTTTTCGCGGGGCCCTGAGAAGACGGTTTCGGCGGTTGAGAAGTCTCGGTAGCCAATTGACGGTGATGTTATTCTACCTTAAATGGTTTAGTACAAATGATCTTATCCTTAATGTAACTAAGTCAAACGTAATTATATTCTCATGCAGAATCTCTCCAGGCAGGAAGGCACTATCGTTGCGCAGCCCAATACCGCAAATTCCTCGGTTTCTACGTAGATTCCAATCTTACGTGAAAACGACACGTAGAGGTGTTAGTAGTGCTGTTTTTGCCTTGAGTAAACTAAAGCCAATAATGTCAATTGTCAACATGTCAACGCGACGTAACATTTGTGACTGCGAGCGCATGTACCATTCCGGGTCAAGCGAGGCGGCAAACAGGGCCGCTAAAGTCTGTACCGCGGCGGTTAGCAATGCTCGATAAAAACCCGCGCGTTGTCGGACCAACTTTCTACGAGCGACTACCCGCAAGTATAAAATGAATGTTGTGACGAAACATTTTGACGCCGGCTTAAGAAACTCTAATTGAAAAATCCAATATATTCAATAAAAGAGTTTATCGAATGAAATTTGACATGATAATTAATTAAAGTACCCGAGCAGGATACCTACTATTGTTATTTTAATGTTATTTTATTATTTATATTGGACATTTCTAGTTTTTTTGTAAGTATATCACGTAGGTTATCCTACCTTACATATTAACCGGACATTTCTTTATTATTTTATAATTGGTTTCAATTGACATGCTTAGTTAATTTACATATATACTATTATGTATACCTAGCTAGGCTGACATATTTACTGATATGTTTATTTTAAATTTTGATGTAATTTATTCTGTTGGACATTTTATATTTTATTGATAGGTATTACGAATGACCTATAACTAAATATGCAATGGACATTTATTCGACATATTCTTATTTGCTTTTAAATTTTGACAATTTCATATCAATAATGTAATTAGGTACTTATTTAATTTCATTTTAATTATTATTATTTATATTATGACGAAATCATTAATCTACAGAACATTTTGTCGTATACATTTTTGTCATAATGATATTTTCGGATATGCGATTTTATTATGGATTTTCGTGCATATTTTAGGTATTTTTCCTGAATATTTGCATGCATATTTTGGACTTTTTAATAATAATATTATTTATCTATTGGAACAACAGTTCTTGCATACCAAAGTTGAAATTGAATATAGCTACAGGCACCTTCGGCTACGTAATATTTTATATTTTATCAAGAACTATTTGAATACAAGAGCTAAATTAAAGCCAGGCGGGCTTACAATTTTACTCAGTCATCATCATTTGCCTGCCCTTATCCCATTCATTGACTCAGTAATTAAAGATAATAATTTTAACATTATTCTCATAATATTTTAGAATTTTATTCTAATTATTTAGAGGTTTTTACATTAAATATCCTAGTTGCGGCTATCACGTGCGGCGGTTGGCAGCCTCTTTTATCCGCACCTATACCAGGCGCACAGAAACCCAAGTAGTAATCCTAAAAGGCTCCTTTCAAAACATTTCAGTTCCAAAGGTGGTGTGATAAAGTTCAAAGTCTGTTGCTAGATAGAGAATCACGTGGTTTTGACCGTAGTGCGCATGACAAACAAGCAAGCAAGCGGCCTTAAGCATTGACCTATAAAATAGACTGCGGGGCCACGTGACTTTGCTGACAGGTGATGGCGCGCCTGTCGTTATTTGCACTGTGGCTGAATAATGTCCATGTCAGTCAAATTTAGTTCGACTTTCAGCCGGGTGCAAAGTCTCGTGGCCCTCACTCTACACCAACTATGGCCTGCCCCTATGGCCCCCTGTTTTGTAAACATTTTAAATCGTCGGGGCTGAGCCTGCGCGAGGCGTCCGACAAACTCATAATCTTCCAGGTACGGTGACGCTGTATCAATGGGCGTCATTAGGTTGGGAGGAACATTTATGACTTTCACCGACTAGTGAATATCGAGACATTAGTATAAACATATTTGGAGTCAAAGTTGTATTTACTTTTTTTGTCCTATATAATAATTCAGGGTGTCGTATTATATGTCTTTTTCTTGGTACTCTAATGAACGATTTCCACATCACTTCCTTAGTTTTATTGGGTTTCTTATAGTTAGTGACAGATATTTCTGCTGGTTTGGAGCGTCAGTAGCCGGGCGGTTGAGTATCCAACTCGTACAAATGACTCATTTCTGAGTTATGTATGTATATTAGTTGAATACTAACCGATGCTCTTGCGGTGAGGGAAAACATCGTGATGAAACATGCAAATTCAGGCAAATGAATTTGTAACCATGACCCAACCTGGTCAGGTTCCCCTGGTAGCAGGGTCACGGAGGTCAGATGGTACTCGCTCCACTGTAATTAATTACCAGATCGCCAAATTCGGGATCGTGGTCAAAGCGGACCCCGGGCTCTCGCTCTCGAAAGCGCAATCGGGACATTAACGTAACATTTACCTCCGCCTATGAGAGAGAAAATGGGTGTTGAATGCTTTAAAAATATATAAATAGACAATTAGACGCAGAAGATCTGAAACATGCCTATTGGAAATTGCTACCTTTAAAAAAATATTTTGAAGTGTGACCCTCTAAATAAATAAAGCCACTCACATTCACTCACACACACACATATAAACAACAACATAATATTATGAGTACCTTCTCTCAGCTACTATGTCCAATATTTTAATAGTGTCAAATTTTTAACCAGATCCTTCAAACTGAAGATCGAGACATGTGTCAAAACACTATACATCTCTTTTTTTTCTGTTAGAACGACAGCTGTTTTGTTATCTTTTGTTTTGTTTTGCTTTGTTTAATTCTATTTAGTTATGATTAATTTGTTTATTTTATTAAGTTTATATTTTCGAACACCTATTACGAGCCCATTGAGGGCATGGCTGAAAAACAGCGCTGTACGGAACCATGCCGTCCCGTGACAGCATAAGCTGAGCCAGGTCCATTTCCCTTAGTTATTTTTATTGTTTACATGTAGTGGTAAGACACGATATTTTGTTTAAGGAAATAAATGATTCTTATTCTTATTAACGCCAAGATGATATTTTTTTTATATTATGACAACATCTCTATGAATTGCTTATATAAATTGTGTATATAATTTAATTTTCATTTATTAACAAATTAATTTAGTTTAATCCAAAAGAAAAAAGTAGTCTCGAAAACTTTCTAGTGACATGGTCACGGCAGTAAGTAACCAGTCTCAGAAAAATACCAAGAATCTCTCGTGACTGTCAGGACGCCGTAGGTTATCAAACGTCTGTAAGTAAACCTGTCCTACCTCTACAAAGTGAAATTTTTCTTGTTATCGATGACGTAAGTTATCCGTAAGGTCTCACAGTCAATCCCGCTAGATGTTTCTGTCTCCACTTAATGAGTTAAGGGCAGGGAGATGACGAGACGATCTGTGCTATTCGCATCATCGTCCCATCTAGTACAACCACCGACTTACCATAGTAATGAAGATTCCGAACTCGGGGCACATGTCCGAAGTGTCGCCGTCCGTGAAGATGAAGGACTTCTTCTTCTCTTTCTTCGCTGAGAGCACGACCGCCACCTGCTGGGCCGCTACCGAGAGTACCGGTAGCTCGATGCGGTTGAACTCGTCGAAGCAGCCCCAGGAACCAGACTGAGCTAGGCCCTTGTAGATTCGGCCTAGGCCCCTGTCGTGGTGGGTGCAGACGTGTTATAATTGGATTTTTTTTTATATTAGGTCACTTAGGTTAGGAAGAATCGCGGGAGGCCTTTGCCCAGCAGTGGGATGATTCAGGCTATTATAATAATAATATAATAATTAGGTCAATGAGGAGTTTTCCAGTAGGTATTGATAGATTGTTTCAAAAAGCATCAATAGATGGCGCTCCTACAATTTTGGTAATCTTCTTTAAATCTGTATGATGGTGGCAGTGATTTCATGCAGCCAAGTAATACTAAACTTGAAAATAAAGTGTTTATTAATATAGACATAACTGTTAAAGGTTGAACGAAGTGTAAAAATAAATATTTATAGAAGTTGGCACTATGTTCCATTATTATTACAACCTCTAAAATGGTTGAAAACTATTGACAAATATAATATTATCCAATACAACGTACCCAGGGTTTATATCCTGTTCGCTAAGAACCTATTTCAAGCGGTTATCAATTATCAAAATTGTCGGGGCGCCATCTGGTGAGTGGTTAGGAATGCCTTAAATACCTATTGGAAAACTCCTCATTGCGGTCTAATGTGAATTGGTGGTGTTTTAACGATCTTCTGGCTTTGGATTTATATCTGCACACAAATCCGCGGGTAAAACAGTTTCCTACATTGTAAAAGCTTACGCCAGACTAAACATTCCAATTTCCTGACTAATTTGACAAAGATTTTTGAACCCCGACAAAAAAAAGAGGGGTGTTATAGTTTTGACGTGTGTATCTGTGGCTCTGTCTGTCCGAGGCACCGTAGCTCCCAAACGGATGGACGATTTGGATGCGGTTGTTTTTATTGGAAAGCTAGTTTAATCGAGGTGATTCTTAGCTTTGTTTCATTAAAATCGGTTTAGTAGTTTAGAAAATATTCGAGTATATGTAAACTTGGTCAGTTGTCCTGACGTTCCCTTGCGGTTAGGTTTTTTACGTTTTTATTACATCGTAATAAAATTTCGTACCTGAGCAAGCTAACCAACATAATTTGCATTGGGCGTCACAGAAAATACATCAACGCGGCCCAAATCACTATCTAACATAGAAAAGACATCAACGCGGGCCCAACTTGATGTTTGATTAAATAACGAAATTAAATTTTTATTTCACTCTGTTAATGTTCGAAATCTGTTATTGTTAAAGTTAAATACGGTATAATCTCGAAATGGAAGTGTATGGCAATTCATCATCACTGTCTGAGCGGTCAATCCCGGCTACTGCCAGAGTCCACCTTCCTACTTTGCTTTCTCCACTTTGCCCGATCTTCGGCATCCTCACGTCGTAAGCCGTTGGCTCTCGCGTTCGACTCGGCGATGTCAATCCATCGCTTCATAGGTCTCACGCGGGACCTCTTTCCTGATACAGGCAGGTTTAGACACCCATTTCCCACGTATCCCTGGGTGTATAGCAATTGTGATGACCTTAAATAAAAAACACTCATCTCGCAACCCCCGCAGTCATACCTGTAATCCATCTGGTCGGAGCAGTTGAACACGACGACGTACTTGGCGAGCGTCTTGCCCATGTCCTTGACGGTCTCGGTCTTGCCGGTGCCGGCGGGGCCGCACGGCGCGCCGCCCATGCTCATCGCCAGCGCTTGGGCGAGGGTTATGTAGCACCTTGGGGAGATATAGAACAAAAGAAATAAAAATTTCCCTCGTTCAATCCCTTCTCCTTCCTATCCTTGATTACGCCCATTCCTGCTATCTGGATGCCACTGAGGAGCTATTAAACAAGCTTGAACGTCTCCAAAATTTGTGCATACGCTTCATTTTTGGTCTGCGTAAGTACGACCATATCTCTAGCTTTCGGACACAGCTCAAGTGGCTCCCGATTCAGCTTCGTAGGAATGCTCGGATCCTTTCTACCCTATATAACGTCCTTTATAATCCCTCCGCTCCCTCATACCTTCGTGAACGTTTTAAATTTTCCCGGTCGCAAGACAAGCCCTGTCGATCCTCCGTTAAATCTATGTTAGACATTCCTCCCCATCACACTGATTTTTTCTCCTACTCATTCACTTTCCACGCGGCAAGATTGTGGAACTCTCTTCCGCATGAAATACGGGATAGCACTTCTATTTTCATCTTCAAGAAACGTGTAAAAGAGCACTACCTTTCTCTATCTGTCTAAGATATGTAAGTATGTGTATATGTATTTGTATGTATGTATATGTATTTGTTTTCAATGTAGGTATATAGGTATGTATTTATTTATGTATTGTATTAGTTAAGCATCATTATTTTGTTTTTGCTACTGTGCACGTCTTTACTGCATTTAATTATCACGATCTCTCTGCTGTAGGCCTGCTGGAAGAAATTTCTTTATAGAAATAAGTTGGCCTGTTGTGTCTAATATATTATGTAATATACTTTTTGTAACAATCTTGTGTACAATAAAAGGTTAAATAAACATTTATTGACACGAACAACAACACCACAACATTGAAACAGACGCAATAAAATAAAAATACATAAAAATAATACAATTATTACAACATAAAATACACAGGAAGACTACACAGTGACGATGTATACCTACTTTGTTTTTTATTTGTGATGTGGTGGTGTGTTTGTGTAAAAAGGGCCTCGTATAAGGCGTGATTCGGAGTGCTGGTTTTCAGTAAGACCTGCTGAGCGAGGCACGGACGTACATAACATATACGAAATACAAATACGCTCTAAATGGTGGTGCCCATAGCCAATACAACGCAACACACAAGTAAATTTTTGTCGAAATTAGTTTGTTTCCTTGCTGCGCAGTCATTTTTAAGTCATCATGTAAGCGATAAGTCTCTACTACAGAGCAAGGAAACAATGCTCGCGTAACAGACAGCATTCCAAATATAATCCTAATTTCATGCCCACCCTCTGCACCCTGTAATTTTTCAATGGCTTCAGACCCGGATGGTCTTCTTATAAACTACAGGTTACATACACGGACGGACAACGGAACTCACCTGTCTGTTAGAGGCGTGATCACAAGCCTGTCTGTACACCCCAAGTACTCATTCTGATAGATGAACGTGACATCTGTGACCGAAATCCAGGTTTTATCGGCGTCCTCCTTGAAGTAGAACCGACACTGTTTTAGCCACTCGAAGTCGTTAGCCGAACGCACGTTTAGACGACACTGAAATAGTATACAAAATTGAATGTAAACAGTTTAACAAAATGAAGTGTAATACTGAAATACAACATAACATCACATCAACAGCACTTAATGGTCCTTTGTTGGTTTGGGCCTCGTTTACATCATGTGGAAGATTTTACCATAATCTCCACTGTCACTAGCAGGCGGATTGGAGATCGCAGTCTCAGATCAGTCTCAGTCAATAGAAAAGACTGTTGCCCATTTTCTGCTCGCCATGTGCGACACACCCGTCAAAAGACAAATCAATTGAAGGTAATAACGGTAATAATGACGTACGAGTATGAGGGTGGCGTTAGGGCCTAATGGTTAAGGGATTTAACGTACCCCGAGGTACCGGGTGCAGACCCCAGTACCGCCATGTAGCAATTAGTCTTTTCTGAGTGATGTACACTAGTTGAACACTGACCGATGCTCTTACTGTGAGGGAAAACATCGTGATCAAACCTACACATTCAGGCGACTGAATCTGAGAGCACAACCGGGACATTAATGCCAAGATGATTATTGTTTTTATTTTTTATGTGTTTGGCGTTGTCTTTTCTTCAGTATAGTTTGGATATTGGTGGCATGGTGCTAACATGCCACCAATAACAGACACATTCGGTATTGTAGTTTTCGCGCTCAATTGTTTGGTCTCTTTCAATTGAAATGTACTTTTCACTCTTGTTGACATAATATGGTCTAAAGACAAAAGAGGTTAAATATGTTATCATTCTTGTAATGTCATGTTGACATTCCCTCCTTGCGTATATTGGAAGTTGCTAAATTTGCACGTAACAACTTCCACTTTTTCTTTTTATAATTCCACTAAAGTGGCAAACAAGCTTGCGGCCTGCCTGATGGTAAGCAGTCACTGCAGCCTATGGACGTTATGGTATGGACGTGGCCACTTGTTTAGGAGTAATGAACAGGTTCATGAGTTCAATACCAGACAGAATCGTCTGTTATACGTGTCACCGCGGAGATTAGCCAAGTCGGACAATGCGTTAGAGACATAGCACCTGTTGTGTTTAACAAATTACCGTCAGAAATAAAAGTAGATCCGAGCGACACATCTTTCAAGCTTCAAGTCAGTAAAGCCTTTTACACCCTTGTCGAGTTTCTGACGTGTGATTGGATGAATGAATTCAAAATAATGATAGCAATTAATATTTGTAGTTCGATATACCTTATTATTATTTTTGTTTGACATATTGTAATAATGATATCAATCGACATTTTATTACTAAACTGACATTGTATCAAAAACATATTCTATATTATTAATACCTACCTATTACGATTGAAATGTAAAAAGTTTAAATTGCAAAATGAACATCAACATACCTATAAATTAATTAGGATATCTGACGAGGAGACAGCCCAACTGATTGTAAGTGGTAATTGTCGCCCATACCATCTACAATTCATACATTTAGGTTGCAAGTAACAAAAATGCAGAACCGCAGGTGCGTTGTCACTGTGAGGACTAAGATAAAATACCTCATTGCTGTAATTTCGCTGGCTACCTTATCCTTCAAACCGGAACACAACAATGCAAGCATTGTTGCTTATCGGCAGACATAGATAAGGCGATGGTACTCACCCAGGCGGACTCCTTAGGCTTGACAGACTCCTACCTACCTACCACCTGGTTAATGATACGTGACATGTAAACATTTGAAGTTGAAAATTGACAAGAAAATGAATTAAATTAAGTAATGATAATTATATTGTACCAATAATCTTTATTGTATAAGAATATCGTGACATGTAAATTCACAATAATTTATTAAATAAATAAAATACAAACAAAATGTAACAACGAGCTGCTATTAGTTAGGGTAAATAGCACAGTCATCGACTGTACCAATTCACTTACCAGCATATCAAAGATGTCCCGCTGATGCACGTGAATGGTGATCAGAGTCTCGAACTTGATCCGTTCCATCTTCGTCAGATCCCGCGTGGTCTGGTCGATGAGCGTGTTCAGCAGCTCCAGGAACTTGTTGTTGGTTTCAATCATTATCTTCTTGTCTTGTCGCGCCTGCATCAGCGCTAGTTCCGCGTCCCGGGTCCAAATTATCTGAATGCCTAGCAGTCCCACCTAGGAAGTATTTACTTTAATAAATAAATAAATCCATACTTATTATACATACACCCAGACCCGTAACATAATTTAAAATTCATCATTTTAATTTCTTCCCGGCGGGAATCAAACCCAAGACCTCTGCATGGCAGACCGGCTATTAACCAACTGAACCACTCAGGTCGTTAATATTTAGTCAATAATTACTCTTAGAAACTGCTGCTCTCCCAGCACTATACGAACACGTCCCACGCAATTACTTCCCACGCGCTGTTCGCGCGGGACTCAGGTCGGCAAATATATTTATCTACACTCATAGCGTAATGTTCCAATTACATATTCGAAAACAGTCGTTTTAATACCTAATTATATGCAGTTGCATACACTACTTTATCTACACTCATATTTTTATATAATATACTCATATAATATCGTACCTATAATTTTCTCAACTTAGCTGGAAGTAAGCTGCGAGTCAGTTCTGTTGTATCTAAGCGTGTCGAGGATATCAAGCGGCGGGAAATTCACTTTACTACTTTTACATTTATCTATTTATTTTCATAAAATAAGAAAAAACATTCAAAAACACAAATTACAACAATTACAAAAAATATTCTGTTTAGCGGGAAAATAATTACACAGAATATAAACATGAAAATTTAAATTTTGAATTTGAATTTGAATTTGTTAAAGGCATCGAAGTATTCAGCCTACATTACGCCGTGTCTCGGCGCCCGACAAAAAATAAAAAAATAAAAGTGTTGCATAATGATTAAAAAGTTATTTTACGATACAGCTGTCATGAAAATAGTATGGGAAATGCTGTATCGAAAAGTAATTTTATCTACACTCATAGATACAAAATCTAAATTTTCCAAATTTTTAAAATTCCTCTTTTCTTTTTACTATTTCTTCATCGCCCTAAGTATTTTTTGTATTTTTTTTATTCAATAGACTTATTATAGTGCCGCAGGCACCATAGTAACTGTTTTAAAATCCAAGGCAAAATGTACGACACTCAACACGACACCGCAGAATTTATTATATTTCCTCATCACCTGCGCAGGCATCTTATCGAGGAACATCAGCATGTTGAAGGTGGGGTCGTTGAGTATCGAGACGGCGTTCCGTATGATGGAGTGCAGGCTGCTCTGCGCGGACTGCAGCAGCGACGTCAGCCAGGTCTCGACGGAGCCCTCCGCGCGCACCGGCCGCTCCAACTTTATCTCCTCGCCCTCGGACGACGCTATTGCTATCATCTTGTTGTACTCTGCAACGGTGTAACGCATTAATACCTAGTCGAGAAATGTGTACAAGTACAGTGTGTGACCTAGAACTGGGGTTAATATGTAGTATTTATTCTGAAAAGATTCTGGCTAACGAAAACCCATGCATTACACACAAAAAGTTACGATTTATAATCAGTGATTATTGCATAACGATATTATCGCTAACATTGTCAATGTCGTGGTACAAGGCATAAGATAATATCAGCCGACACAACCCATAAAATGTCAAGGAGACGGTCTGAGTAGCTTCGAATAAGCAGATGCAGAATGAACTCGATCGAGTTGAACATTAAATTTACGATTATAATTGAATTTACGATTAGACAGAAAAAAAAAAACAATAAGTTAGATTTTGATTTTAATTTGTTGGGACCATACTGATTAAATTACTGGTGACCTATAGAGCCTCCGTTATTAATATTAGCCACGGTTCTAGGCCACACACGGTATATAGTTTGTACGTTAAAGTTTTTACCTATGTCGTGAAAGTTCACATATCGTATATTGTCAAATATCGACAACAAATGGTTCTGGATCGTGTGGGAATCGGACGCCTGCCCTAGGATCTCGAGCAAAGCCGGGTCTGACACGAAGAAGAATCTCGGGAACATCGTCCTCTTCTTCTCTAGGTATCCGCTCAGACTCTTCTGGCAGAGCTCGAGCTGTTCTTGCAGATGTGGAAGCAGTTGGCGGAGTAGGTCGTCACCGACGCAGCAGGAGACCACGCCTGGAGTCTCGTGGGCCCGCTGCATTATTTTCTGCCAAGACTTGTCTATTTTCGAGAACCTCTTCGCTTCCTTCGGCAATTGTTTCGCGATGTCGCCACCCACAAACACGGCCTCGAGATAAACCCACATGTTCTGCACGAGCAGCCATCGTTCGAGGATCTCGTTGGTGCTCTGAAGATCGTACAACCATTGCTGGATTTGCTTTCTAAATGGCGCATTGTACCTGTTGAAGAATTTATTGCGTCAATGTGTATTTACTTACTTACATACTTCGTAATGTTATGTACCTATAGATATAACTTCCGTTGCAGTGAGAAAAATAGCTTCGACCGGGCGAATGCAACGCACTTGAAATTTAATTTAAAAGTGTAAAAAGAGGTCTATTTTTTACAATACCTATACTATACTACCTATACTTTATTGAAAATTCTTGTATCGCAAACGTTTCTAGTGGAAGTGTTAAATATGCGTTTACATACTTTTTGCACGCGTAGTTATTTTTAAGTGAATGTTTGTCGAAATTGCGAATTTTGAAAATTCTCGTAGAATAAGTGAGCAACCGCACATTTATCACTTACACTAGAAACGTAATCAATACAAGAATTTGCATACTGAAAAAAAATTATCTCTATTTATATATTTTAAATTTTTTCCAGTACGTTGCACAGGCATTACATTCCTAATTTTTATTTTGCATACTAATCTCGCAAAGCGTACTGTAACAATGCAACACCTCCAACTGTCATATCCACCCGGGATAGCTAGCCAAAAATATCAACAGTAAGGCTAAGTTGTTTATTACCCGGGTAATCGTATATATTACATAATAATACGGGATATACATAATATACCCGTAATAATACGGGATTTGAGACCTTTTTAATTTCCCGTACGGGGTTAAATTCTCTTACCGGTTGGACAACAGTGAACCGAGTATCATAAGGCTGTCTTCCAGCTGGCCGATGGTCTCCGCCGTGGTGTCGCCGCGCAGCAGCAGCTCGCCCCGGTTGTTGAAAGTCTGGAAGGTGAGCTCGTGGACCGACCACTCGTTGGTCACCTGACGCAGCTTGGCTTCGATATCCTTCTCCTTCATCGCCGATATGCAAATATCCTGGAAGAGACGAACAATGTCGTCGATATTTTTAGGATTCCGGGTAAAAACGGGACCTTAAAAGGATCACACGTGTCTGTCGGTACGTCTGTCACAGACTTTAAGAAAATAGACGAAAAACCATTATCTCCGAAACTATAGTCCGGAAGGGTCAAGGGGGAATAAAAAAAATACAGGAAATACTCGACTCGCACTTGCTTGAATTTCTTTATGCTACCCCGAGTATATTGTAAAACTAATAAAAGTTGTAATGATGTAAAATTTTGCTAATATACTATGACAATGACGTGGACCATTATTAAATTGTCCCCAATACATTAGATATAATTTATTATTAGACATAATAATAATAAATATTATAGTTAATAATACTATAGAATAAGCATTTATGTGTATTGACCTCAATAAGTGTATTGTATATATTTCATATAACATTGATAGAATTTTGAACTTTAAACGTTAAGGGGACTGGACGGAAACTGGACGTCATGCGTCCTGGACTGTATTCTAGCGGGACGTGTTACCAGGCTCGCAGAAACAGCAGAGAGATCTTTGAAGTACCATTTTGCTAAGGGTAGGACGGAACTGCGATCCCGTTGCGCGTCGTCATTTGGGCCTAGACTGTATTGTACCGGGACGTGTTACTAGGCGCGCAGAAACAGCAGAGAGATCTATTACTTACTACATATCGTCGGTGGTTTGCAGAAAGGGTGAAAGCGCAATTTTTTTTTTTTACAGGAGAGCAGTTTTCAGTTTCAATTACAGTTTAAATTATTGTCGCTTTACTTATGAACTTCTATTTGTGCTTATAGTAAGACGATATTTAGTTGTTGTTTACCGAAAAATATTTTCGCTACCAATAATACAGATTATTATTATAGCCCTTATGTACACAGGTAAGAAGATACAGATAAAAATATCGAGGTTCGCTCTTTAAATCGCTGCTCTTGAGTAAGCTTTTACAAAACAAAACTTCCAATAATATTGAAGCCAATGGCAATCGTGAATAATGTTTCATAGAATGAAAAAATGTTTAAAATTGGTTTAGCATATATTCTTTTCGTAAAGTATATCTCGGTTACTAGTAGTGAATATCAGTTTTGTATTCAGAATAAGATAATAATATCTACAATAAAAACATAAGTAATATGTAACTAAAAGGTAATCAAAAGGCACGTCATATTATATTGGTCTATGATCTATACTCACATTTCAGAGAGAAAAGATGTGATTGTTTGTCGTTTTGTTTGTTTGTAATGGATTAACACAAAAAATTCTTGAATTTAAAAATGCTTTCACCTATGTTAGAAAGCCACATTATCAGCGAGTAACATGAGCAGTAACAAGGCATCGCTTCTTAACCTTGAGTCGCGGGAGGTATCGGGTTGGGTCGTGGAAACTCCCAAAGAGGTAAAATTTCACATTTTTAATGGGTATCGAATATTTTTAATGGTTATTGATAGGCTGATCGATTTATAGTCTCCCACCCCATCTATAGAGTACCAGCACTTAAGGCTTATCGTAGGATACTTAAAAAAGTTGTACTCGTTGCGCTCTCCCTTCCTTTGTTTTACCCACCCCAACAGCATAGGTGTGTACCAGTCGCGCCACGCAGCTAGTTTGATATTTCATAATAGTTGTACGTAGTAGTTAAATAACAGTGAATCATTAAAGTTGGGGGCTTCATGCGAAATAAAAGGAATTAAGTGTTTTAGGGCTGATTTTTCAATCCTCAGAAAAAAATATCAGTTCGATAAGTTATTATGTGACTAAAACAAAATCGTATCGTTTCTTCATATTGTCTTATTTTGGTAGTATATTACTTTATCGGGCAGTTACATTTTATCTGAGGATTGAAAAATCAGCCCTTATGTATGCATGTAGCAATTTAGTTAGTAGTGGCTAAATTCAGTAACAAAATTCAGAAACAAAAATCGTGAGAGCAAATCAAAGTGGAGTGTATTGCTCATAGAATGAGGTCCATTTTTGTATTTCGGATTTTTGAAAAGCGGAGCGACGCGTGACTTAATATATGTGACACAAATATGGACCTTATTCTATGAGCAATACATTCCACTTTGATTTGCACTAACGCTTTTTGTTTCGCTGCTGCTGGCACAAAGGCTGGGAAATAGCCTGCTGTGTTAGCAGTTTGCCGATACCAGGATCGCATAAAGGATAGACAGAGACATGTGCGCAATAGAAAGTGAAAGTAAACTGTATTGATTTCCAACACTGCGCGAACTGCGAATGTCCGATCGGCATTTAATCAATACAGCCATGTCAAAGTGCCAACAGCTGTTCTCCATATTCATGTTAAAAAATTGCATCTCGATCAAACCACGTGGTATGGAAATTTGCAACCACCACGTGAGAATATTGCAGGTTAGCATACCAGGACAGCATGGCATCTGGCAGTACCCGTAAAACGCTTTGCAATGTGTGCTATTTTGGTACTTACGTATGTTTATTTAAATAAATAAAAAAACGATGAAGTTTTAAACAGATCAGAGGGCTTACCATGAACTCTTATAGCAGGACCTAAACAGAATTGCTTTCGGTTTGAACGAGACTAGCTTATGTGACTCGTATAGCGCTGTCTCGTTCTAAGCAGGGCAGTTCTGTTTAGGTCCTGCTATAAGAGTTCATGGTAAGGCCTCAGTAATGCGTTTTTATAGCTTAATGTTTTAAACTGAATCACAAACTTAATTGGTTGGTTGGTTCGAACTTGGTTGAGAAAATAGTAAAATAAATAAAAAACAACAAAATCATTCAAGTGCTACTTTAAAGCTATTTTAAGGGTTTTAACGAAATTGTCAACCACCGTGAAGCTACCGTGTCGTCTGGCGACAAATTGAAAGATCTGCGAAATCCAACTCCACCCGTTTTTGAAGTCCTGGTGTTGAAAGCCTTTTTCCAGTTCGCCTTATTCCAGTTGAGGTACCAGGGCACAAGAATAGACAAAGAGGCTATCCAGGTTTGAGATCCATCGAGCGTCGAACGGTTTAACGAGCTACCTACATCGTGCATTACCTTTAGTTGCGTATTCGTGCGTTTCGTACGAATTAGGAGTACACACACTGGTTACATTCTCTGTGTTGCGTATATGACTAATGCCAGCAGTGACTTATTTTTTCTTATAATAGCTTTAGTTTAGGGCTTTAGTTAGGCTCTTGTTCCGATAGTACCTACACGTGGGGCTTTATACGTTGAATAGTTAAAATTATAAAGAAATAAATCTAAAACACTTGCTTTTGTGAAACAACTCTCATCGAAAACTGATAGTGATTTCTATTTATGGCCAAACCTGAAGAAAGTAAAAAAGGAAATTAATTTAATAATTGTAATAAATGTATTAATTTATTCATCAGATAATAAAAAAATCCATAGGTGTTAATAACAAATATCAATGTCATTGTTACTCAAGTGAGATTATTGAAAAGATAGAAAACAAATAATGGTTTTTTGCTGATCTGCGAGACGTGGCGCGGCGCGAACCTGGAGTCGCTATTAAAAATATTGGATTTGTCGATATTCTATAACGCCCAAAATATCGATATGTCGAAGTTTTTTCTGCATATCTATGAGTTACCCACAGTCGCAATCATGCAGAGCCGTACAGCGACGCGCCGCGCCTCTCAAACAAGTGTGTCTAGTTTCATACAAACTCATATAAACCAAACTTACCCTTAGGCCTTTAACTTGAAACCTCCCATCTATATTTTTTAGAAGGTTACTGTTAGCCAAAGATCACTGGATGAGCTGAGCTGATCGAATAAAAAATGAGGAGATCCGCAAGCAAACCAATGGTCACCGACATACCCATTGGCGTATCTAGGGCTTTTTCCAGGATGGGCCTGGCCCCTGAGGTGGCCGATGAAGCCGAGTCGATCGATCGCCAATGTACAGTCATTGAGCCAGGCGCGGATCCAGGATTTGGTTGAGGGGGGGGGGGGGCAACAGTCAAAATGAGTAAAAAAAATTTGCCGTTTTAGTGGGGTTTTAGTTAGCGAAGCGACTTCGGATATTTTAGGTTTTAAAACCTGAGGGAGAACATCGAAAGTGTGACCGAGTGGAGCGAGCTCGTCATTTGTTACGTTTGAGGTCTTAAAAGCTGGAGTAATAATTGAATGAATGAGCGGGCGGAGTGAGCTTGTAATTTGTGATATTTTGGGTTACAAAAGCTTGAGGTAACCCTTTAATTAATGAGCGAGCGGAGCGAGCTAGCAATGTTTAACATTTTTAGTATTAACAGCAATGGGTGATTCTCACAATAGTAATTTAAGACAATTAAATAATGAGTGATCGCAACGAGCTAGGTGAATGATAAGAAAAGTATTTGAAACTTATGAATGAGCGAGCGAAGCTAGCTCGAATTTTTTTTTATTTTAAGTCGTAAAAGTTGGTGTGATCAATGTATTGCATTATTAGCATTTTAATTTAGACATTTTAGCTATGATGATGTGTGATGATGATCGTAATAAAAGACAATAAAAGTAATATAAGTTATTGAATGAGCAATCGGAGCGCGCACAAAACTTTTAACATTAAGGTTTTTATAAGCTGGGGTGATTGTTAAAATGAATATTTGAGCGAGCGCAGCGAGCTCGGAATTTTAGGTATTGAAAGATTGGTAATAGTATGAAAAACCTGAAGCAAATGAATGAGCGAGAGACGCGAGCTCGTAATTTTTGACATTTTTGTTATAAAAACCGTGGGCGATTGTGAGTCAGAGTCGGGGCTCAAGGGGGGGGCAAATGCACCCATAACCCCCCCTCCTACCCTCCTGGATCCGCGCCTGGCCTGGGCACCACTGGTACCGCTCTAGTTACGCTTTAACGACTTTTGGAAATATAACTCAATCTAGCTTTGATTGTAATTTAATTTTATTGTAATGAAATTTGGTTGTCATTTGAAAGGGCAACAACCCGGTTTCTGAAACGCTTGTCAAATCATTGATTAGCTAACAGGACTAATCACTGTGGGGTCTGAAAGGCCAATCAATCTATTGTTAGCTAATCGACCATTAACATGAGATCAATTTTTTCGTCTGGCCCCTGCTAAAATCAGTCACATTCATTCACTCATATATGTTTTGTTTCTGTCTAACGCATTGATTAGTCTCTGTCCCTAGCGGTCTTTTGATAGCGGCGGGGTATTCAACTTTTAGATGAATCTGATAGCGATTGTATAGTTTTCGTGTAAAATCTGATATTTTAAAAAAAATATACAGAGCGAGGAAAGAGAAATTATAACAATATTTATGTTATAGGGTCACGGAGTCCAGTGGATCAGTAATCCCATCATCATCATATTTAGGCAGTTAGGTGGGTCCCGGTCCACTGCTGAATACAGGCCTCCCACAGCTTGCACTCTGGTCGACTCTGTTATCTACCATCCATCGGCTCTCTAGGACCTTAAAGAGGTCGTCCGTCCACATCTTGGGAGGCCATCCGGAGAATGCCACTCAACAACATCCATCGGCTATCGATTCTGTGAGTTTCTCCCAATAATCCCATTAGTTAAATCCCGCTTTAAGTCCTGGACACGGGCCGGTTCGTGGTTCAGGTCCAGGTCCTGGCCCCGGATCAGGTCCTGGTTCAGGTCCAGGTACTGGTACCGGACCAGGTACTGGTTCAGGTCCAGGTCCTGGCTTCGGACCAGGTCCTGGTACAGGACCTGGACCTGAACCAGGACCAAAACCTAGACCAAGAAAATCGGATATAATTTCTTTTGACAATCGGTTAATTCATCGATTTTCGCTAATTAAAATAACAAGGCGATAACATACAGTTAACATGAGAAAAAGCTTTCCGGAAACCCAAAATTACATTAATCAGCCGTTAATTGGAAATTTGACAATCCATTGACAAGCTGTTAACAAACTGTCAATTGGCCCTTTCAGAAACCCAAACTGCATTTAATCAGAGATTAACAAGTTGTTACGTAATTTTTGCGTTGACAAGCGCTTCAGAAACCGGGTGTAAGTGTCCTTCTTTCAGAATTCAACTTTTTGTATAAAATAATGCGATACAAGCTGAAAACAGCAAAAGTCAGGCAACCAATCTAGAGACAAGGTTTTAGTCCACCACTAGAAATACAATATACTAATCTAAATACAATCTTTGCAAAAAAAAAATTGTGGATGCCTCGGTTGCATTTCAATGAAATTATGTTTCTGTGAAGTTTTTTATGTGTCCAGCCCAGAATTTCGTATCGGTATCCTGGGGTGGGCACCGCCCACCCGGCCCCCCTTCCTACGCCTATGGACATAGCTTTAAGGATTGCCAGGCTGAAGTGGCCGTGGGCAGGGCACATAGCTCGAAGTACAGATGCCGATGGGGCAATAAAGTTCTCGAGTGGCGACCACGTACCGGAAGACGCAGCGTGAGTAGGCCTCTCACAAGGTGGACCGACGACCTAGTAAAGATCGCAGGTACCAGCTGGATGCGGAAGGCACAGGACCAGCTTTTGTGGAGATCTCTGAGGGAGGCCTATGCCCAGCAGTGAGCGTCTTATAATATAATATATATTATCTACAGTCATAGCGTAATGTTCCAATTTCATATTCGAAAACAGTCGTTTAAGGGTACACTTTTTTCACGCAAGTCTATAAAATTTTAAAAAATTACTTTATCTTCACTCATAGCGTAATGTTCCAATTACGTATTCGGAAACAGTCGTTTAAGGGTACACTTTTTTCACGCCAGCACATTAAATTTTAAAAAATTACTTTTTGATACAGCATTTCCCAAACTATTTTTATTACAGCTGTATCGAAAAATAACTTTTTAATCATTATGCAACACTTTTATTTTTTAAATATTAGTCGGGCGCTGGGATACGGCGAAATGTAGGCTGAATACCAAGATGCCTTTATCAAATTCAGAATTTAAATTTTCCTGTTTATATTTCTGTGTAATTATTTTCCCGCTAAACAGAATATTTGTTTCTAATTGTTGTAATTTGTGCTTGAGAATGTTTTTTCTTATTTGAAGCAAATAAATAGATAAATGTGAAAGTAGTAAAGTGAATTTCTCGCCGCTTGATTTCCTCAACGCGTAGATATAGTGGTCGAGCTACGTAAAAAAAAACCGCAAATCGATGTACAGGATAGCCGTTTGGTACACGGGTACTTTAGGTTAAAACAATCATTTTGACCGGTAGTTCCTAAAAATATTTCCAGGGGGGGGCCAGTAATATTGACATTAATTTTTAATATGGGAATCGAAATTTTTTTTTTCGGAATCCTATCGTGTTTGGTATCAAATGAAAGGGCATCATAAGCCGGTTCTAAAAATATACTACACCAATAACTTTCAGCCACCTGTTTTCCTAAAATCCAAGAAATATTTTCAAAACATACCAAGTTTGGACTCCTCCAGGTAGGAGACGGATTAGTAAATTTTTATAAAATATACGCCAAATGACTCTTAATATGCCCATATCCAAAGACAAAAAGGCGATTTAAAAAATATTTTAATTTACTAATTTTAAAATATTTTTTTCTTTATTAAAAAGTTGAGATTTAGTAAGTAAAGAGAGGAAAGGGGGAGGGGGAGATAGAAACCGTAAGAGCATTATTTTACATAGATAATAGCATAAAACACAATAATAATAGTACAGTACAGTAGAGTTCGATAAGTTTAAAAAAATACTAAATCTCAACTTTTTAATAAAGAAAAAAATATTTTAAAATTAGTAAATTAAAATATTTTTTAAATCGCCTTTTTTTCGTTGGATATGGGTATATTTAGAGACATTTGGCGTATGTTATACAAAAATTTACTAATCCGTCTCCTACCTGGAGGAGTCCAAACTTGGTATGTTTTGAAAATATTTCGTGGATTTTTAGAAAACAGGTGGCCGAATGGTATTGGTGTAGTATATTTTTAGAACCGGCTCATGATGCCCTTTCATTTGATATCAAACACGATAGGAATCTGAGAAAAAAAAATTCAAATCCCATATAAAAAAAAAATATCGATATTACTGCTCCCCCCCTGGGAATATTTTTAGGAACTACCGGTCAAAATGATTGTTTAAACCTAAAGTACTCGTATACCAAACGGCTATCCTGTACATCGATTTGCGGTTTTTTGCCAATATTTGCTGTGTACACCGTCCACTAATACAACAGAACTGACTCGCAGCTTACTTTCAGCAAAGTTAAGAAAATTATAGGTACGATATTTTGTCATAAAAATATGAGTGTAGATAAAGTAGTGTATGCAACTGCATATAATTAGGTATTAAAACACTCGTGTCAAACTATTATAATACTCGGCTACGCCTCGTATGATAAACAGAGACTCATGTTTTAATACAAGGCCAAAAACATTAGTGGTCTGCAAGACATTTGCGACGCCTTTAGCGATTATTTCCAATGCATGTTTTCGGTGCCACTAGGATCATATCCTACGCATAAACCCATAGATAATAATTTTCCAAAAATATTAAGCAAATTAGTGTTACAAAAAGAGCAAATTGAGAAATTGCTAAAGGGTTTGGACGTGGGAAAGGGTGCAGGTAGTGACAGCATTCCTCCTATATTTTTTGTTAAATGTGCAGAATCATTATCAATACCTGTAACTATTTTATTTAACCGTTCTCTTAAGGAGGGCATCTTTCCATCAATCTGGAAGGAGGCGCTTATAATTCCATTGCATAAAAAGGGAACGAAGAGAGAAGTTCTCAACTACAGGCCAATTTCAAAACTGAATGTTCTAAGTAAGTGCTTTGAAAAGATTGTTTATGGGGATATTTGTAACGTGGTAATGCAGGGTGTCCCGGAGGAGCAGCACGGCTTTATAAAAGGACGATCGACCACGTCCAACTTATCCGTCTTTATCGGTGATGTATTGGACAGTGTGGGGTTTCAGTCTCAGGTTGACGTGATCTACACGGACTTCGAAAAAGCTTTTGATCGTGTTGATCACGTCATCCTGCTGCGGAAGCTGCAAGAGCTTGGAATTCACGGGGACCTTCACAGATGGGTTCAGTCATACGTGTCTAGCAGGCTGCAGGCTGTCGCCATTGGCGGATGCAGGTCGGGATACAAAGTCATTCCATCCGGTATTCCGCAAGGATCTATCCTCGGTCCTCTGCTCTTTGTCGCCTACCTATACGATATAACTCGTCATATTCATCATGCTCAGTGCCTTCTGTACGCAGATGACACTAAGATTTATCATAAAATAAACACTCTCAAGGATTGTATTGAGCTTCAAAATGACCTGGACAGACTCTCTCAATATTACGTTGATAATAGAATAGGGTTGAATATCGACAAATGTATGTTGTTATCATTTACACGAAGACCTTCTCCTATTAGTTTTGCTTATAGTCTGAACAACACTCAAATACAAAGGCAACAATTGGTCCGGGACCTGGGAGTACTGTTGGATGCCAAACTTACTTTTGCTCATCACATAGACTACATTACCGATAGAGCGTATAAAAACTTAGGATTTATATACCGTGTTACTAAAACTTTTACCAGTGTCAGTTGTATAAAAGCGCTATATTTTGCATACGTACGTTCTATACTGGAGTATTGTAGTACTGTATGGAACCCGCAGTACGTCACATATGAGCATGCTTTAGAGAGTATTCAGAGGAAATTCATGAAATATATAAATTTTAAAACTCACAGTAATGACAAGGACTATGTAAAGTTATGCAAAAAACACCACATGAATACTCTTCGTGAGCGCAGGCAGCTCTTGGACATGTTAATGCTACATGACGTTTGCTCGGGCGCACTTGACTGTCCTCAACTTACGGCTAAAATATTGAGTATTCGAGCACCTAATACACGCACAAGGCATACAGCTCTCTTCCATAACCAAAAGAGCCAGTCAAATTATACAGCAAATAGCATGACCAATCGCTTGCCGCGTTCATATAATAGACATTTCTCGCAACTAGATATATTCTGTCTATCCAAAAATAGTTTTAGACGTGCTATTTTAAATCAATTTTCATCGACAATATTTACAGCAAATGTATAAAAAAAAAAAAAAAAAAAAAAAAAAAAATTACCGTCACGGTGCCCTAAACTAATTACATATGACACAATAATCAACTTTGTATAATACTACTTACTCTGGGGTTCGAACCCGGTATCTCGGGGTTCGGGTCGGACTCCGTAACCATTAGGCCACCGATGCTCATTGCCATGTGAACCAACGCTTATCGAGCAAAACATTTCTCTCGCCGCCACCGAGTACCTACACTGTGTTCATTGATCTCTCATACACACAAACACACTACACACACTACACTTACCTACACTTTACAAAAACACATTCATACCTTACATTCACAACTACTTCTCCGTGCAGGGAGATTTGCTACGAGTCAAATTTATTTCTACCTCCTATTTAAGATTTAATTAAAATTAACATACCTACCCATATAGCTTAAATTTTATATTTTCTGGAAACAAAGTGTGAATCAGTAATTGGCTTATGTATGGAATAATAGACTAAGTATACATTTGTAACAAAAGAAAGCTGTTGATTCATGTTAATAAACAAAATAAAAATAAAAAAATAAAAATAAAATACCCGCTTTTATATGACAGTTGTATAAACTACTATTAGATGGTGATAGATAATTATAGGTACCTACATAATACTCATATAATATTCGAAAAGAAAGTCAGAATCAATGGGGCATAAATTATTACAGTAAGTATAATATTATAAACTAGCTTATGCTCGCGACTTCGTTCGCATGGGCTACTGAACATAAACAAAATATATATTACTTGAAAAACCACTTGAAAATAAACATTGTTATTATCTGGAATACTGAATTTCAATTAAAAAAAGGTAATTCGGGATAATAGAGTGTGCTGTGAGCCCGGATGCATTTGAAGAGTTTAACACCCGGTTTCTGAAACGCTTGTCAACGCAAAAATTACGTAACAGCTTGTTAATCTCTGATTAAATGCAGTTTGGGTTTCTGAAAGGGCCAATTGACAGTTTGTTAACAGCTTCTTAACGGATTGTCAAATCTCCAATTAACGGCTGATGAATGTAATTTTGGGTCGCTTGCAATATATTTAATTATAAAAAATATTTAAGTCTCAATGAGAATAACTTAACTACATGTTTATTTCTAGATTTATCAAAAGCGTTTGAATTTGTTTCACATGATTTACTGCTACAGAAACTGGAATCTCTAGGATTTCGGGGCAATACACTTCAGTGGATTGGTTCATATCTTCAAAATCGACAACAGCGGGTTCTTATAACGCAGCTAGATAAAAATATGGAAGTCAAAGTCTTTACATCACATATAAGATACAATAAATCTGGAGTTCCACAGGGAAGCGTATTGGGACCAATTTTGTTTCTTTTGTACGTCAATGATATTGTACAAGTAAGTGGACATGCATGTACTCTTTTTGCAGATGACATTTCATTAGTTGTGACATCTAATAAAAATAATGCAAATAATAATATGATTTTGGCACATGAATCTGACATTAATAATTTACTTTCTAATATAATTAATTGGCTAAATAATAACAATCTACAAATAAATTGAGATAAAACAAACTATATGCAATTCCATAAACCAAAGGTAAAATCAATTTACACATTAATTACGATGGTACAAAAAGAAATGAAGTTGATCAAACCAAATTCTTGGGATTAATACTAGATAAAAATATGAATTGGTAGGCCTAGGTAGATTTTGTTTGCAGTAAAATCAATAGATTTGTTTATGCACTCAAACGTTTAAAAATTACCACTAATATAGACACTGCTCTAATGGCATACCACTCCTACGTGGAATCCGTTTTCCGGTATGGAATTGTAATCTGGGGAAATTGTTGCGAAATGAATCGAGTCTTCATTGCACAGAAGAAATGCATTCGGGCATTATACGGGATTGCACCTGACGTGTCTTGCAAGCCCTATTTTACCAGGCTTGGTATACTAACCATTCCATCGCTCTATATATACGAAATATGTGTATTTGTAAGGCAACATGCCTATCTATTCACGCGAGCTTGTGATATAAGTAAACGGGAGCAAAGAGATCCCAATAGACTGGTACTGACGATAAATCCAAAAAGCGCAAAATACAACAAAAGTTGTTTAGTAATGTGTATAAAAATTTATAATAAATTGCCGAACTATTTTAAATTGTTAAATGACATATTATTTAGGAAAAAATTAAAGAACTGGCTCTGTGTACAAGCCTTTTATACAATTAAAGAGATAACTGACCATAAGTTGTATACTTGATAAAATTATGATATAATTTGCATGCTGTAATTCTGACAGGCTAAACGTGATATAGGTATTTATTAATCATAAAGCAATTTAAATACATGTCACGTTAAAACAATGCCAAAAATACAACTGTCAACATAAACTAATTCACAATCATGCTTCGTCCAAAATGAGGGTAACTAATAAACGTCAAAGAAATGGAGGAAAAAGAAACGAGCAATATAATTATAATCTGCTGTGATAAAACATCGTCAAATGTGCTTAAATAAACGTGATTGTACATATTTACAAATAACTCCACCTCTGTAAGACCATGTTTATAGCAAATAAATGATTATGAATTATGAATTGTGAATTAAGATATGCTACGGGATAGGTACTTGGATTTGCGGTGCTTTGGGGAGCACTCTGAAAACTCTTGAGCATCTGAGTTGCTACCAACTTGGCCACGCATATATTGCTGGAGACACTATTTTAGTATTTCCGATCACAGTACAGAACGTCTGAAGCGGGCGTTTCGGGCGGGTGGAAAAAATTAGATAGCTGTGGACTGCTGTACGAGATTTTTACTTCTTATTGAAATATTGGTTTTACTTCCTAAATCGCTATAGCTTACAGGAACCATATTATTGAAAGGAGAGCAATAAATATAGTCAAAGCAAATACTATGTTAAACAATTTGTACTACCTACGTTACAAATTTTAACCATAGAAATTGTGAGCACCTGATTTGAAGTGATCATTATTAATGCCTTAGCGAAGGAGAAGAAAATAACCTATTGGAAGGATTTGCCAAACGGTATCTAGGTTTTTGTGAAAATGACATAGCTATATTCAAATATATGTCATCAATGACAAACGCAAAATATGTGAGAGACTATCCGTGTTTTGTACCAAGTCTGGTTAGTTCTTTCCTATTTTATTTTAGCGCTTGTACCTCTATTTTAGTCTCCATCGGATTATACACCTAATACCCTGAGATATTTTATTATTTCATACAGCTGAGCTTACGCTGTTCTTAAACGGCGTAACACACTAAATGAGCAGTCGACCTTTTAATCTTTAATAAATTTCATTTTTATTTCGTGACCCTTCACCGCTCTCGCACGACATAATATTTCACTTGCCCCAAATGGCTGAACTTTACGCTACGTTTACTCGGCATAGTGCTCCACTCTTACTTATCAACCGAGTTTACGCCATTTTCTTAAAAGGCGTAACGCTACAGCGTGCAGTACTGACAATTATGCACAATGTTTAGTGGAAAGAGCTGGCTCTATGCTGTCGTCGTTAAAATAGAGAATATATTTTGGTATTATAATTACCTATATGTATTATAATTAGGTCATAGGGTTAGGTTGCTGTATATCTATTTGTACTATATATGCCGAGTGGTTCCGAGGTCATCAATCTACGAGTCGATTATCGAACTTCGAGCTGTATTCAGCGAGGCACTCGGCTACAGAGCGCTTGCGCGAAACTTGTCAAGAACGCACGTGGCCCGAGGTCCACGTGGGCTAAAGTTGTCGACTGTGGTACCAGGAATACATAAACGCATTGGAGTTGACTTTCCTACTTTCCAATGTTGTTGACAAACAAGGAAATATGACTTGGTTAATGGTTATGTAGGTCAGTAGGTAACTCCAAAATACCGTAGTCTTACAGAAAGTCCTTATAGATCAGATATGTCTTACTAAAATCCTCAGTGGAAGGCCGAAGATCTTAACTAACCGAAAAACTTAACGTGAGATGGAGCGAGTTAGAGATGCACGGAGTTTCTCTACGTGATATGACCAGAGAAGAAGATATATCCCTAGCAGAAGTAAGGTTACCGATATATATTCCAGAGTCGCAAAACTGACTTCAGTCATGCTACTAATTCGTAGCTCGCAGAGCCGACGGCTAATGGGGCGGAGAGGTTCTCGAGTAACAATCACAGTTATCAATCGCAGTGTAGAACGAACTTCACGACGGCATCGTAAAAGTCGTCGGTTTTAAAAAGTGATTTGCCAAAGCCTTCCAAGACATGTAGAGTTGAGTATCTAATGTAATATTCTGTCTAACTTTATTATAACTAACTTTATCTTTCCACTTAGGGGTGGGCTGTAAAAGACTAGACAATACGTCCGTAGACCGGAAAATGACCAGCAGCGTTATATGTATTTGCAATATTTTTATATCCACCCCGCCTTGTGCAGATTATGGCAAAAGCCTCCAACAAAATGATTGGAAAAAGGAACTCACGGATCCGTGAAGGTAGTTGACTTTTTGATGTGTTTGGAAAAGACTCAACAGTGGACTGAGACGAGCTGCTATTGATGATGAAGATGATGATACAAACATTTTAACGAACGTCTTTTACCCTGGCCGACATTACGAATGTAATGTGTAATTTTATCCTACTTCTTCAAAATTAAACTGTGCAGTTCAAACTGAACTGAAACGTTGACGGCTTGGCCATTGGGTAACCATATTCTCGATATGCACTAAAGATCTATCGAAAGGGAAAGTAAAATGCTTCTGCTAGAAATACACCCACCATTAGTTTATGGACTCCTGATATTCCCGGCGGCATATCGATTGAAAACTCGCTTGAAGGTACGCCTGCGCATTAGAATATTTGAAATTAATAGTTTTAGGTAACAACCGGGAGTTACTTCCTAGACCAGCTACACGAGAACCAATCGCAACAACCCGCCCTGTAAGTGCATTTTAAGGTTTGTAGCTGGCCATTCTGAAATCGGGTAGACCCTTAGATTTCTCAGATTTCTAGAAAGAGGTGAAATCAGCATTTATCATACGAGCGTAATACTCTACTACTATCCGTCTATCGAAGTTCTTAATCTGAGCAAATGAAAATCTGTGGAAAATTAAGAGTAAAAAAAACTATTCCGACAGAAACAAAAATAAAATTAATATTTTCAAGAGGTTTGCACAGAGCTTACTGGACGAATGGCCAATGTACGGTATTCGTAAAGTTTGGACTGGGCAGCAAGACGGAGCGTGTAGCCGGTCTATAAGGTGGCTAACAGCGTACGCTCCGCTTGATTGTAATAAGTTACTGTAGCCCGTAACGTTACTGTTGCAAATCTCCCGTGGACTCTTACTAGCATCGAAAAGGCCTTCGACAGGATGTGTCTCAACGGTTTACTTGAGTATGATTTAATTTTGTTTTGTACCTATGACAACTTTTTTATATTTAACAAACTAATGGACGTAGGTAGCCCTACTTATTAGCTGAAGTGGCATTGGGTTGGTCACATAAGTACCAGAACTGATAAATACTGGAGTGATGACAATGGTTTTACGAAGTATATTGGGATATATCTAAGTCCAGCAATAGAATGACAACTTTGATTTTGAATTTGGACAAATGGACAACGCGTGTCCTAGTTAGGGCGCGGCGACAGCAAAAAGCTAGGGCTGATCAAATACAGGGGTCCGACTGCGAGAGGTACCGGGTTCGAACCCCAGTCCCGCCATGTACCAATGAATCGATTCTGTATCGTTATGTAGGTAGGTAAGGTATATTAGTTGAACACTAACCGATGCAAACAAGTATCAAAACTATGGCGTTATACCACAAAAAGCAGAAGGTCCACTGAAAACAAAGCGCCATTTCCGTCACGCACACATTGAAGTTACGTTTACAGGCATTCTCAAGCAGTTTTAAGCAGTGCTCGGTCGCGATTGTTTCATCGAGAATTCGTTGTATTGTCGACGAAAATTAAATATTATTATTAATAAAAAAAAGTACTTTTACGTAACTAAGATTACTTAATAACATACAAGCAACGTACGCGGAATCCAGGAACTGATGAATGACCATTTCAGACTTTGAGGCTAGTCGAACTTCAGCACCGCTACGAGTTCTAATGCCGATGGTGAAGCGAGGTTGACCAAGGTTTTCCGCTAGAGACCCTAGGACTAGTTGAACAGTTTCAGGCACCACGTGACAGTTTTTTACAGAATAAGAAACCGTAATGGCCACCTTAATGGCTTCTAGTCGGAAATGCCTTATAAGTCTTATAAAAAAAATCATATAAGACTCCTTAAGAGACCATAAGATCAACTAACTCTTCTTGGCGTTAATGTCTCGGTTGTGCTCTCGCGCACGAGGGCACGGGGTCCGCCGTGACCATGATCCAGGATTTGGCAGGTCAGGTAATTACAGTGGAGCGACTGCCATCTGACCTCCATGACCCTGCTACCAGGGGAACCTGACCAGATTGGATCATGGTTACACATCCAGTCGCCTGAATGTGCAGGTTGCATCACGATGTTTTCCCTCCCCGTAAGAGCATCGGTCAGTATTCAACTAATGTACATAACTCGGTAAAGAGTCATTGGTACATGGCCGGAGCGGGATTCGATTCCGGGACCTCTGGCTTACGAGTCGGATACTCTAACCGCGCGGCCACCGACGCAATCAGATCAACTGACTTATACCATAATATAGCATTTTCATCAATTTACGTGTGTATGAAATTACAATTCAATTAATTATCGGGAAGTGGGTCAATCCCAGGGAAGGTTATTCTCCTGAGAATAATCTTCATTCATTTATTCAGTACCTGGCCTGATGATATAAGTCAGGTGGCGATAAATTTTTAAAAAAGAATAAACTTACGCCTACTAAAGGCATAATGTCTGAAGCTGGTATGGAAAATATATTACACTTGAACACAATCTGAACAGCTTGGGAAGCAATTATGATCTCATTATGGCAAGGATTATATTGGTCCTTTGCAAGGGACATGTTATTGTAAACGATCTTTAAAATTCTATTCGATCTTGTAAATACTCTTTTCAAAATTCAGAATAATTATAGTAGGAACCCTAGTGAGGCGGAAAGTTTATGTAATAAATTTCAAAGACGACTGGAGTGGACCTTCTATTAGTTTTCTATTTTGAGGTTATACTAACTTATGAAATCTATTACAATATATAAATCTGGATTTTCCACAGACATAACAAACTAGACACAAATCACAAACTGTTCGCTCACTCTACAATTATTATGAATCTTGATATTACGTTTTTACATCTATTGGAATAAGCATGAATAAGTCATCGGAAAATGACGCGCGCAATGTTTTGAACGTTCGACATGTTGCTCACGCTCCCAAAGACCATTAAATTTTATAATTTTCTAATAAAATTAAAATCAAACCATTTAAAAGACGGTTTAACTTAGTGCACATGTATATGAAAGCGCAAAGTAATGAAACACATCTGGATTATCTTTTCATCGGTAAGTAAAGTAAAGTCGTGATCGCGGCAATCGGGAATCAATTTTTAAAATCGTGACAAAAATGTGAATTTGCAATAATTGAAATGCGTTACCATAAAGCAACATGCCGTTAAAGACAAATTTAAAATTATTGGCAAATTGAGCAATATTTCGGTGTAGGAAATATTTTGATGCTAGCAGGGTCGGATTTAGTATTCATTGTATAGAATTTTAATCTTGTAAATAGCGGTCCACCATTTTATGTGTATTAGGGTTTCATACCAAAAATGTACCTAAATGGACATTTTAAGTGCTCCGACATTTTATGAAACAACTTAATGGATTAATCGCGTATTTACGTTTGTTTACATCTATTTGTTTTTCTAGGTTTCATAAAGACCAGACATGGTGATGTCTGGGTTGCAAATTGGAAGTGCTGTGTTGCAAACATTTTGAAGAACAAGATAATAAGTTGATGCAAGTCCCTTCTGTCCTGGTGCACTATCATTATTTAAATTTTTTGTGAAAATAAAGAAAATGCTGCCTGTTTAATAAATTGATGTACCTATTCTTTTCTTTTTACATGACTATGTCCTTTAGAGGGCATCATATTTAATTTATTGTGAACATCACATAGGCCAACCTGTGGACAATGAAGACGCTTCTAACGAGAAGTAAGTAGGTACCCACTTAGTTTAGAAGTTATGAGGCAACAAATAAACATTGATACCGGTCAAAATCATAACCCTCCTCTTAGCAAAAGCATGCACTGCCGGTTCACGGTATGTATGATCGAGAGGTCGAAAAGACGGTGATAGGTGTCAGGGGTTTTATACCCAGACACCTTATCTTTGAAAATGGTTTTTAATTAATATACTTTATTCATATATGGATTCATATCATTTATTTGGCTTAATTTATCTGCAGATGGGCTGACTTGTTTCCTCCTTGCATTTGCGTTAGTGTATGTGTTATAGAGATGTGTAAAATTTTGCCTCGAATTCAAACTCGGTTACTACTCTCTGCTCCCTCTGCTACTATCTTCTGGGCGTTAATGTCCCGTTTGTACTGTCGCGCACGAGGGGCCGAGGTCCGCCTTGACCATGATCCAGGATTTGGCAGATCAGATCAGACTGCCATCTGAGCTCTGTGACCCTGCTACCAGGTTACCCATACTTACACACACAATATTGGACCATGGTTACCCATTCTGTCAGTTTCATCACGATGTTTTCACTCACTGATTGGTAATATGTAGTAAAATCAAGATTAATATAAGGACAGCTCCAAGTAAGATAGCATGATGGAAAAAATGGGAGGTTTATTACATGACTAGTTTAATCAGACCCAAAATAATCTGAAAATGTCAACAGATCTCGTTACAAAGCCGTTGCACCTGCCCTTATAGTTTAGATTATCATGATGAAGATTAGGTAATATTATAGTATAGTTTTTGCATTTTAGGAAGTACTGCTCTTGCAATAATAAGTTACCTACTGTCAAACTGAGTACCCATTTCAGGTGACACACATTGAAAATTAAAATAAGAGTCTGGTATATATTTACACTTAATAATTTATTAACAGCAACTAATGCACGGAACGATGTAATGTCAAACTGTTATCTTCTGATTCTCTCTCTGTTCGACTAGCGACCTTGATAATTTTAATAATATAATATATTTTTCAAAATTCCTTGATCCTGGGTTTCATTTCTCAAGCCCAAATAATAGTACATTGCGTAATGTGCCTGGATAATATAGCTCTCTGCTATAATACAATACAGATACACCGCACTGTTTTTAGACATACCTGAACGCAAAAATATCAATGAATATTATATTTACGAAAAAAATACAAAAGGATCAAAACTATAACAGTACACTATAATTTGACGGTTAATTTTGTAACCCTAAATAAATGTAACCAACACTATAACAAGACCACGCTTAGTCCGAATCAACTGACAGTGGTAGATAATATAAAATGTGGATATGGCAATATTTATTGGATAATCTGTCCTTGTCAGTCACTGTCCATTATTATTTAGGCGATCCGTACACTGGAACTCAGCACCGTACAGTTGTGCGTGAGGTGCGTTAGTGCGTGACATAAAGTTATTTGAGCTGTCATCGGTTTCTATGGAAATTACTCATAGTCGAACACACTGACAACGCATGAACACGCGTTCGTGCGGATCCGTCGTTTTTTTTCTTTGCAACATTTGACACGGGCTGCGGGTCAAATAAGTTTTTGGCGCTGTACTTATACATAAAAAGGCGTCAAATAGGCCGCTGCTGTGAAGTGAGGTCTCCAGGATTGTCAAATAGGTATTCCGTTACTCAGTTCTCAAATAATTTTTCGCTGTCTTAAAGAGACCCAAGTTGTAGCGCTCAGGCAAAACATGTGCAGGCATGCAGGCAGCGAGTTCCATTCCCTTGCCGTTCGCAACAGAAAAGAGTTAGAAAACCGCTGGGTGCGTATTGGTGGAATGTCGACAATATAGGGATGGTACGCTGACCTACACCTGGAACCCCGAAGATGGAATGGGACTGGTGGAACTAACTCGTGTAATTTTGTCGCACATTCCCCAAAGTGTAGGCAAATTTAGGCAAGAGGCTTTTCACGACTTCTTTTCCAAACTATATATATTTTTGTACATAACCGGTCGTATCTCGAAAACAGACTCAGAAACAGTAGTTGCACCCAAAGAGACTTTTAATCAGGACACCTAACTCTATAACATATCAAAATTTCATTAAATTTAACTGAAACTACATTTTCCTAAGAACATGCAGGGCCGTGGTGGCGTCCACGTGTCGAGATTTGCGGGTTACGTTACTAGGACAGCAGAATAGGCAAAGAGATACGGCGTTCCAGGGCGTTCGGACGGGGAGGGGGAAGGGGCGGGGTCGGCGTAGTAGCGTAGTGACCGTAGTAGCGGCAGGCTAGTTAATAAACAATATATCGGTTTTGAATGTGTGAGATTAGGTGCCTGAGTGGTTCGAGAGATCAAAAAGATGGTGGTGGGTAGGCGTGGGTTTGATTCACTAGATACCTTACCTTTTATTATAAAGACAATATTAAATTATAAGAACAAGTTTAAAAAATGACAAAGTCGTCCTTAGCGATATACCCACAAGTCAGATTTGTTTGTGTTCGTTATGAGTAGAAATTTGTAGCAAAATATAACTTATCTGCAGATGGGCTGCCTTGTTTCGTCCATGCATTTGCCTTAGTGTGTGTGTTATGCAGATATGTGACATTTTGTCTCGAATTGAAACTAGGTATGTACTCTCTGCTTCTGTAGATAAAATTTTTTCTCTATGGGATTTCATCAAATTTTTCTATGTTAAAACTTCGCATAAATATACAAGGTTTATATTATATGAGTATGAGTATGATGAGTATCTACTTTCGGTAGCCAATCTATATATTGAAGAAGAATGAAAATAATAAATAAAAGAAAGAAAGAATAAAACGGGTAGGTAGTGGTAAAGTAGCTCTAAAGAAGAAATGTAGGTAGGTGTTGGCACAAAATAGAAAGCTAACAGAAGATCCACTCCCGTCGCCATCGAAAATTATTACCTAAACTTGCCGACTCACTAGGGTTGCTACTGTATTTATTCTAAATTTTGAAAAGAGTATTTAAAAGATCGAATAGAATTTTAAAGATTGTTCACAGTAACATGTCCCTTACAAAGGACCAAAATCTAATCCTTGCCATAATGTGACCATAATTGCTTCCCAAGCTGTTCAGACTGTGTTCAAGTGTATTAGATTTTCCATACCAGCTTCAGACATTATGCCTTTAGTAGGCGTAATAACAAGCTACTGTTTATTCACTTTTTAAAAATTCAACGCTACCGGATTATATCATCAGACCCTGAGAACCTTTCCTTGACCTGGGATTTGACTCACTTTCCGGTAATCAATTGAATTGAAAATTTCATAGACATGTAAATTGATGAAAATGCAATATTATGGTATTAGTCAGTTGATCTGATGATGGAGAAGAAAGGTGGTCAGCGATTTTTTTTATACTAGACTAGACAGGCATTTCCGACTTGAAACCATTAAGGTGGCCACTACGGTTTCTTATTCTGTTAAAAATTGTCACGTGGTGCCTGAAACTGTTAAACTTGTCCTAGGGTCTCTAGCGGAAGACCCTGGTCAACCTCGCTTCACCATCGGCATTAGAACTCGTAGCGATGCTGAAGTTCGAATTAGCCTCAAAGTCTGAAATGGGCACCCATCACTTCTTGGACTCTGGGTGCTTTGCTTGTATGTTATGAAGTAATCTTAGTTACGTGCAAGTACTTTTATTTTATCAATAATAATATCGTTTAATTAAATAATATTCAATTTAAGTCGACTTTACAACGAATTCTCGCGTTAACAATCGTGACTGAGCACTGCTTGAAACTGCTTGAGAATGCCTGTAAACGTCAATGTGTGCGTGACGGAAATGGTGCATTGTTTCCAGCGGACCTTCTGCTTGGGGCGCGCCGTTCTTTATTTTGTGGTGTATGGTAGGTAGAGGTTAGTTAGGTGTAGGGTATGGGTAGGGGCAGAGTAGGGTAAGAAGAATATTGTAAAATTAAAGTAATTTGAACATTGATTTACTACCAACCGTAGATACAGCACTTCATACAAAAATGCGCTTGAAATCTGTCGCCTAATTGACTATACATTTGTACGTAGCAATTTATTGGCTAAATACGCACGCCCGAATCAAAATGCCATTACGTACAGAATCGTATTTACCAAATATCAACTTGTTTTCATACCTATAAAGCTTGAAATTGCTTTTCGCGCTGTGGATAATGCTGCGACTCCATTTCTTTTAGTGAGCAATCATTGTTTTCGCTTTAACGAATGCGCATGATTGAGACAACTGACGTGATGTCTGACACTAACAATATGTCTATGATTAAAATATATTTAGGCATGATAAGATCCATCCTTTTTCGTCGTTTAAGGCCATTGTTTCGACAATTTTTGAACGCGCACTTGGGCATGCTTACGTGCCGACGGCTAATGATGGACTACGGAAAAGGACTGCTTGACTAGCGATTAAGCAGTCCTTCACCGGCCCACTTTTCAAGCGTTCATGCGCTATCTACGGTTAGTAATAAATCAATGAATTTGAATGTAACATTTGAATGTAAGGATAGGTAGGACGGAACTGTGATCCCGTTGCGTGTCGTCATTTGATCCTGGACTGTATTGTACCTCACCGTAAGAGCTTCGGTTAGTATTCAACTAATGTACATAACTCAGAATAGAGTCATTAGGTACATGGCGGCAGTGGGATTCGAACCTGGTACCTCTCGCTTGCGAGTCGGATTATCAACTGCTCGGCCGCCGACGCCCTCATTATTGGACATAATAATAATTAATAATATAGTTTATAATACTATAGAATAAGTATTCATGTCTATTGACGTGAATAAGTGTATTGTATATACCTAGATTTATAGAACTTTGAACTTTAAGGACTGGACAGAAACTGGACGTTGCGCGTCCTAGACTCCACCGGGACGCGGTACTAGGCTCGCAGAAACAGCAGAGAGGTCTATTGCTCACAACATGTATTAATTTTCGTAGAGTATCTCCGTTAGTAGTAGTGAATATCAGATTTGTGATCAGAATAAGATCATAAATCAGGTCGTCTTACTTTTGAACCCTGTGAAGAGTACATAATATATTGTCTGTGGCACGGCACACCAAGTCAATAAAATTAAAGGACTAAAACCCATATTGAAAATTGGCGATACCCAAATGCCCAATCAGGAGTCTGTGCGTGATTTGGGTGTGGTTTTAGATGAGACGCTCCACTTTGACAAACATGTCCAGGGAAAGGTTTGGTTTGTGTTTTGGGTCGCTGAGTGCCTTGTAAAGGGTCCGTCCTTTCGTTCATCCGAACGTGAGTATGGCCCTCTGTAATGCACTTGTTTTGTCTCATTAGGGGTATTGCGACACCGTTTACGGCCCATATCTCCTGGCTAAAACTTTAAAGACTGCAGAGGGTGCAAAATGCTTGTATGCGATTTTGTTTTGGGATCACTTTCTAGACTTTCCCGTTAATTACCTATACAATACCTGTACACCCAGTTCCCGCGGGAATATGTAAAAATCCTTTCTAAGCGGCTTCTCTATTTCACTAACACCCATAGGACATGCATGGTACTCTAGGGGAGACGGGGTTACTCCAAACTGGCGACCCTGGCGGGTAGACTGACAATATTATGCTCTTACATGTGTCGGTCGCGGACGTCCGCTTGTAGATCGCGTCCTGTCCGCGCTTGTTTGACATATTACAAACTACCTACTGATTTTCCTAACATGTCTGACTGCGCGTCGCGCCCCTGCTTGGGGGAGCTTAAAATTAATGACAGCCAGATGACGATTTGGACGGACTGACATATTGACTTTGATTCATGCATGAGTATTGCAATATAAAAAGTTTGTATAAATATTCAGGGTTTTATCTTTGCCAGTCTCTACTTAGAATAGCCTGAGTATAGTAGTAGTTTTCTTCGGAGATCTCCTTTATCATCACCACACGCTTGGTGAGAGTTCACATGCCACTAGACACGCAGTAACGTGAAGGCGTTAATCCTATCGTAGGTATTTCATATCAAAAGGTCGTAGAAGTAGAAGTGTATTACTTAGTTAAGACTAAACTGCCACCACGACGAAAGTAACGATGCAACTTTTTTTTGACAAACGAGCAGACAGTCCACCTGATGGTTAGTGGTAAACGTCACCCATAACATTTAGAATTCATACTATTAGGTTGCAGGTAACATACAACTCAGTGACAACAATTGCGTTGTCACTGTGAGGACTAATGCGCTTATGACAACCTGGCTAAATGTAGTCGATTAAATTCATAAGCCAAAAGCGTGCGAGCAAGTCAAAGTGGTATGTATTGCTTATTGCTTGCATAGAATAAGGTTCATTTTCGTATTTCATTTCGGCTCACACCTTTTAGAAACCGGAGCGACGCGTATCATATAAGTGGTTACAAATATTTACCTTATTCTATGAGTAAGACATTTCAATTTACTAGCTTTCACGCTTATTGTTCCTGAATTTAGATGACAGAATGAAATGTGCGCGCGAATAAGCGCATAAGATGAAATGTCTCATGCCTGCAATTTCGAATTCCGATGCATTTATGCAGGCGATGCAGCAAAAGTACTAGGAGCCTATCCTAGCGCGGAGTTGACATGAAAACTTTATGAGGAAAAGTTGCGAAAGTTGAATAAAAACTGCAAAATCCACCTCTCAGTTCGATATGCACTCCTAGTCTTACAGCTCAAACCAACTATATATTTCCTAGGAAATCACAAATTTTACGGGAAACAACACTTTTCTATTATTTCTATTGTGTGTTTCGTAACCAGTTACGAAACGACGACTTGACAACCTCTGACTGACTGACCTCAACTGTTTAAGAATATAGATGGTTGTTAACATTTTAGGAATTTACTAAACTAACACCTGCACCTAAAAACAACAGTACCAAGTGGGTATGCTGGTGCGGGACCCATGGATGAGACCAATACTCCAAATAGTAACTCCTTCACATTTTGCCTAAGTGGTGTGTCTAGCTGTCGTAGACCCGTGGAAGTAGAAGTGTATTATTACTTAGTTCAGCCTTAAACAGCCACAACGACGAAAGTGCCGATGCAACTTCCCATTGCATTTATGCAGGTAATGCAGTAGAAGTACTAGGAGACTATCCCTACCGTGGAGTTGCAATGAAACCAATACCTTAATGAGAAACGGTTATTAAAGTTGAATTTAAACCGGAATATTTCCACCTTGCTGACAGATATGCACTCCTAGTATTACAGGTCTTACCATCTGTACTATATAGATATTAATGATATTTGCCTGGAAAATCAAGTTTTACGTGAAAGCAATATTTATTTTCATCCACATTAACTGTGGATCCATGTCCATGTCTTTCAAAAACTTCGAGAAATAAATTTCTCGTACTAGGAGAGCAGGAGTTCGCAATGGTAGCCCAGCACTGTGACGTAAGCACTAGTGCAGCTACTGCGGTATAAATCTACTTCAATAACAGTATAGACGCGATGCAACTGAAAGCGAAAGGGGAAGTATTGATCGCTTTGGTTCGCCTCTAGAGTTCGCAAAGCCGGTAGTGGACCAGAGACTAATTCGTACAAAACGAACTCCTGACGATCGGGCGGGATAAAAATACGTGTGGTATCAATCCGGCAGACTTATCACCAGAACATCCTCTTATACTAAAATTCGGATTGAGGTTTGTAGTTGTATTTTTTAATAATAGCGGCAGGCAAACGAACATGAGCTTCTCTCGAAATTCAATTTAATGTAAATCGAATTTTCTGCGTGCGAAGGAGGAGCAAATAAGTGGTAGGTATGAAGATTCAGAGGAAACCCTTTATAGGAGCTCAGCAGACCAGCCAGCAGATGGGCAGCAGGGTTTACAGGAGCCTATTTCATAGAAAATATTAGCACATAATATCAATTCAAAATTTAAGAATGCAATTTGTTTCATTTGTTAGTAACAGAACGATGCGTGTTCTTATATTTTTGAACTGATAATAAGAGTTAATATTTTCTATGAAGTAGGCCCCAGTATGGATATATCAAAAGGTTTTTTAGATAAATTAGATAAAAAGCCTCCGAGAAACCGGTATTGTAAAACCGGAACTGTATAGGTTCTCTATTGAAGCACTACAAGGTTCATCGTCCGTTGCGCTGTGCTCCTGATATTGACGTCAGCTCTACAACGAAACTTTTTAACTACCTGTGATTGTATGAAAGAATAAATCCATATTCGTTCGTTTATATGCATAGCTGAACTAAGTTTGATTATGTTCATCGCCAGAGGAAATAGCTGCGTAGCTTTTTCCTCTTTCCGTTTATCGAACTCTGCGTAGGTACTAGAGGCTGAAAAGTAGTTTCGAGATGTTACAACTTTAATTTAGTGGTAATAAACACGCCATGATCTCTTGCTCACGCATTTGCTCTTAAATATCTTATGTTGCCCTCAAAATTACCAAGTCTAACTACTCATTTGATTTTTGGTCGCGGTAATGTGATGGATGATTCTCGACTCGCCCCTTCCCTTACTATATAGGATATTATATATGTATATACTTAGTGTAAAACATTTCAAGAGGACAATTTTATATAAAAGTAGCTTATATGCGGCATTGTCAATGACCTGCCGGCCAAGAGGTCATGATTATACATTCAGGCGATTTAATTTTGAAATTGCCTATAAGACGTTGCTTTGGCAGCATTTTTGACGACTTGAGTGGTTTAGTGGTCAACACGTCTGCCACGCAAGAGGTACTGGGTTCGATTCCCGGCCGGGCACAAATTGAAATGATGAATTATAATTTCTGTTACTGTTCTGGGTCTGCGTGTTCTATCTATACTAATATTATAAAGAGGAAATGTTTGAATTTTTGTTTGTTTGTTTGTTTGTTTGTATTGAATAGGCTTCGAAACTACTGGACCGATTTCAAAAATTCAATCACCGTTGGGAAGCTACACTATCCCAGGGTGACATAGGCTATATCATATTTTCTAAAAAATTACGGATCATTAATAAAACTCCGAAAATGTAACCCAAGGTGTAAAACAATATTCAAAAAATTCCTTACATCGCGTGTGCTGCGAAAACGATTGATGATAGAACAAAATAATGTACAACGACTTTGCAGAACACATCATTATCTACAAAAAGTGTCGCGACAGTATATGTCTAACTATTATAGTTATGCCACAATATGTGTTCTTTTATTTTCAAAATTTAATTGAAGTGCCGCCGCTTAAAAACGCTCTTTATTTGTACCTTGGTATTAATCCTTATCAAAATCAATTACATCATATTCACTATGCTTCAATACCTTTATATAACTTTTTGAATTATTCAATTCAGACATTCCATTCGAAAGAATGGCCGTGTGGTGACCGGCAGAGTAGAATAGCACCAACCCCTTACGCTCATGGGTGTCGTACAAGGCGACTAATGTTTCGAGGCAAAAGATCAAAAGTCTCCGTAGTCTGAAAATGGGCAGCAGCATTTTCCATTGCTATATTTAAACTGCGATCTCCAACCCGCCTGCCAAGCGTGGAGATTATGGCAATAACCTCCCCTTTCGTGGGAGAGGCCCTAAGTCCTGCAGTGGATTGTTACGGGCTGTGATGATGATTCGAAAGATATCAAGAGTTTAAAAATGTGAATATTAGAAAAAAGTCGCGTGTTCGACGCTCAGTCCGCTCGGTTATCTAGGCAGCACGGGGTACGGGAGGGGAGTCAATGTCAAGAAATAAAGTGACGCGCGGCTAACTCGCGCGGTCGGCTCCCTCCCTACGCAGCAGTCGTGTGTAACCCGTGTACCCGTGCGAAGCCGCGGCGGGCCGCTAGTGTAAAATAAGTATGTACTTACTCCCGGTTTAATGAAGCTTCTGTAATGTATACGGGTAATACCACAGACAAAAAAAAACTGTCTGTCTAGAACGTAGCTAACTTTCCAATATTTTTGGGTAATACATTTAAATCAATGAATAAGTTTTGTTTCATTTTATTCTGCAAGGACAAAGACGACAACCTAAAATCTATTTGGCGGGAAACCACGTTTTACCGATGACAAAAGTAGTTCCAATCAATAATGGTAGTCTCAGCAGCAAAGAGTTTTATTACCTGCGGCATTGTCGAAATAGGCTCTTTTTACTTGTGCTTAGAATAAAAAAATACATACTATTATTAAAGTATTTACTCTAATATTTTATAAAGTATTTGCAAATTTTGCTATTACATTAATTACAATATACTCATTATCAATGTAAACCACGTAAACGCAGAATTTAACTGGCTAAACATCAAGTGAGTGACATACAGAGACTAGACTAAGAATCTCTAGAGACTAGAGAATCTCCTTGTCTTTTCTGCGGTTTTAGTAGCGCAATCTGACAAATCTGGACACGTGGACCCTGGCGTCCCGTGGACCCTGGCGTCCCGTGGACCCTGGCGTCCCGTGGACCCTGGCGTCCCGTGGACCCTGGCGTCCCGTGGACCCTGGCGTCCCGTGGACCCTGGCGTCCCGTGGACCCTGGCGTCAAGGCACCGGATGCTTATAATGAATCTCTTCGTCTATTCTGCTGTCCTAGTAACACAATCTGCCAAATCTTGACACGTGGAGCCTGGCGTCCAGAGGGGCGGGCTATGTCAAATTCAGATCTTAACTGAGTTAGAAAATAGCCCCGGATGCAGTAAAATTCATAGGTAGGTATCGGTATCCCTAAAAATATCTCCAAAGTTTCAAGCGTACGTACGCGTTTCGGTTGTGAAACTATTTTATCTGTGACATTTGTCATTTACACTCGCAAAACTTGGCTTCGAGTGAGTATGAAACTTATTACTAATAGTAAACTGTTGTTTGAAATACTTTTCGCTAGAGGGGCAAGTTTATTACGAAATAAGAAACAACGGAACTCGATTAACGTGATCGAAGAATATTAGAATTTTTGTGCGAACAGTTGAGTTGCTGAGCAGTGAATGTTGTTCTGGGTCGTCCACAAATAGTCCGATTTTTTTAATTCACGCTAGCATTATATATAAAGAAAACTGGAAATAATTAGCTTAATTTCTATCATAACTATCAATCACGGAAGTAGTGTTTCTAGGCAAAAGTTTTAGTTTCAGTCCTAGGGAACCAGGAATCTGTAGGAGATATATGGCTGCATTACCTACGGCGAGAGTGAAAGTGGGGTGGGGCTTACTCCCAGCAGTTTATGATAGCCTATGAGCCGAGCGGGTGAAACGTCAATGCAGATGCACGGACATGCGCCCTGCAGTTTGCGTCGAGCGTGCGCACTGCACCCTAGCTTGTTATCTATAAATTTCAGACTTCCACACATCTCGAACTGCAGTCTCGCGGGGCAAAGCCCGCGCTGCAATTCAGTCCATACCGCAAGCTTCTATCGCTAGGAAGGGAGATGTTGCAAAAGGCATCGTCGATGCCTTGAAATTAATTTTATAAACGTAGTATGACTGGAACCCCATACTGTAGATACGAATAGCTGTTTCAACCTCATTTAATTCGAAATTGTGAACTCCATGTGTAGTACAGAATAGTGCAGTGTAACACATTTTAAATACATTTTCTGGGTTACTGGAAACTTTGTTTACGAGCAGGCCGATATTTCGACGTTGTTGCATGCATCGTATGCACATGCACGGGCTACTCGTAAACAAAGGTACGCGGTAGGAAACCCGGAACATGTCTTTAAAGTTTGATGAATGAAATTATAATGCAGTGTAAATTTGTAACTTATTATGATGGCTTGCATAGATAAGACGTGATATTTTCACCTGAATTTGCAAATAGTTAAGCTGTAAACGTATCTGGCTATTATCCTGAAAATCTAAGATCGCAGCGAATTCATCAAGCACGGTTTTAGATGTTCTTAGGGCTTTCCATTAGAAAGGCACGGCGGCTCGTGGCGCGGCGCTTTGTCTTTCAAGTGATACTGTGGAACTCCTAATGGAGATAAAGCTTAATATTCTGTGTCCTAGTTCTTAAAAAAGTTACAATTTACTGGAAAAAGACAACAAAGTCCTTTCCATCAGGTGGCCCGCTGTTTGTCTGCCGTATAACATAAAAAACCTTGACTAAAACGGTGTAATTAGAAAATACATACCTCAATATCTTCTTTGTTCGGCAGCAACGGAGCTTCCAGTATATTCTTTAGGCAAAAGTCCTCGTTGTCCAATTCGAATATATACTTGGTGACTTCCATGATGCGCTGCCAGTGCCGCGGTTTCATGGCTTTATTGGCCATCAGCTCCAGCAACGGGCACATGTCGTTGAAGTCGTCTATAGTTTTCTTTAAAGCGAAGAACGCTGGCCATTCTTTTAGTCTACAAAAGACGGGAACAAATCGATCATCTACTTGTGATACTCATAATTTATTAGTATTAGCCAACAAATTGGGTTCCAGCTATTACTTTGTGTCAACATTTAAGGAGTAAAGCTATAGAGAAATCGGTTCATTAACGTCTTGCACACACACTCTTACAGACACACTACCAGGCCCGTACAAGATAGGGGTACGAAAGTCGACAAACTATGTCATGTGAGTATCGTTGAATTGATATTAAAAATCATCAATAGGTTTCTCTTATCATTTTTCACTTAGAATGACCGTTTAGGATCTATACTGATTTAAATTTAGTTAGCAACCATTCTCACTTTTTCTCTTCACTTATACTTTCATGGCATCATTCAGTAATATAAAAAGCGGAAAATAAAAAAAATAGTACAAAAGCTAAAAACTCCGACTGCTATTAACAAACTGTAAAGTTAGAAACAAGCCGAATAGGGTAAGTGCATAAACATAAAAAAATAGGTGTATAAACAGCAAAATGTCAGTTAATTTAAAATTGAAATTTTAATTTTAATTTAAAATTTTTTTATAGATATTTAAGAGCATTGAACATTTACTATGGAGAAAATCACCACCCACATTCCGCCATTTAGAAAAAATATCGATTTTGCGGCCACTCATAAAACTTATGCCAATCGATAGGAAACTTTAATATCTATCATTCACTATGTTCAAAAATGTCGAAAACGGTATACCTTGCGAGATATCGCAAGTCAAAGATGTACATTATCTACCGACACATGGGGAACAAATACCTCCTACTAAGTCTACTTATAGTCAAATATCTTCTAAACTACTCAACCAATTTCGATTAAAAAAGTTAGGAATGATTTCGATTAAAAGACCATTCAAATACAGAAAACCGCATAGAAATTGGTTCATCCGTTCGGGAGCTACAGATAGACGGATACACGCGTTAAAATTACAACAAAAATTAAAATAAAATAAAGTGTATTGTAAGATTATGTGTTCACCAACACACAAAATACTTTATTTTATAATAATATGCCACTCGGCTCTCGAGACTGTTCAATTAGTCTCCGGTCCCCAGAGGTAGACCATGGTCAACCTCGCTTCGCCACATACCGTTGGCATTTGGCACACCTAACGAGTAGCGAGCTCGTGGCGGTGCTGAAGTTTGACTAGTCTCAAAGTACAAAACGGTCACCCATTCAGTTAAAGGACGCTATGAACATTGCTTAACCTAGGTTATCGGTCTGGCAAGTTTCTTTATTTTATGGAATAAGATAATTAAATTAAGTTGCTTAATGCAGTGCTTACACTGTAAGAGCAAGCTCCTCAACTCTAACTCAGCTAGCAACTTCGCATAGCACTTGGCGTTGTACCTACATCGCTTAACACTTGCCATGCATATGACGTTAATAATGCGACCAGATCCCAGAAATCGATTTCTGTGTTTTTAGACAACTTCTTTTTTTTGGGATGGGACATATTTACCCAAGTAAATTACCGACTTGCAATGCGAGAGTATCCATGTATCAATGATGGGCGGATGGTAGTCGCCGCATGTTAAAAGCCAAAACACCGCAAAAAATAGAATGAAAAGTCCTCTCTTGGAAGTAAACACCATGCTAGGGTGTCGCCGTTGAACGACGCGCAGGCATATTGCCCTACACCTGCGATAAGTGGGCAAGGGCTACCCTGTCACGCGCAGGCAGGGTTAAAGAAGTTAGCGCCTAACAGTTGGAAGCTCCGTTTCGCCACCCTAAACGTCGGTCTCTGACTGGCCGGTCTCGAGAGCTGGCTGACTTGTTGCACAGGCGCCGCGTTCAGGTTGCATTCCTGCAGGAGTCGAGGTGGCGTGGCTCCAAGTCTAGGGAAATCGGGCAGGGATACAAGCTGTTGTACACCGGATCGGCAGAAGGGAGGAATGGGGTCGCTATTGTGGTGGGCGACGAGTTCCGGAACGGCATTCTGGAGGTGAACAGAGTGAGCGATCGACTCATGGTGATCAAGGCGCAAATTGAGGGTATAACAACCAACCTCATTGGCGCCTATGCTCCCCAGTCCGGCTGCGCCGACACCGAAAAGACTGCCTTCTGTAACAGTTTCGAAAATACTCTGCCACGTATACTATCCTCCGAACAGATTGTGGTTAGTGCGGACCTCAACGGTCATGTGGGCCATAGGAGCGAGGAGTTCGGTCGGGTGCACGATGGATTTGGTTATGGCCAGCGAAACAGTGAGGGTGAAGATATTCTCCGAACCTCACAGGCCGCTGACTTAACCATAGTAAACACCTTCCAGAAAAGACCAGAACACCTCATAACCTACAAAAGTAGCCCGCACCAATCACAGATCGATTATCTGCTGATCCGAAGACGTGACATCGGTCACGTATTCCAGTGCAAGATCATCCAGGGGGAATGCCTCACTACACAGCACCGAGTCCTTGTCATGGTCGTCCGCGTGAGTAGTAGACGGCCTACGGCAGAACGCTGCGTGCCGTCTATTAAGTGGCGGACTCTGAGCAGCACGAGCCAGGAGTTCATGGAGGCAGCCGAAAGCCTCGATTGGAGCGCAAAGGGTGAAACCTTCAATGAGCTCTGGTGTCACTATCAGAAATCCATCCTCAAACTTGGACGAACAGTACTCGGCACGTCGAAAGCGTCCGACGAATTGACAAGGAAACGGGGTGGTGGAATGGTGAGGTGCAGGAAGCGGTTAGGGACAAAAAGGCATGTTTCAAGGAATGGCAGCACAGTAACTCACTATCGGATAAGGAAGTGTACTTGTAAAATGGCGGTGGCAAAAGCGCGGTCGGCCCAGCTGGCTTCGCTCTACGATGCGTTGGATTCTGTGGAGCGGCACAAGCTCGTCTACAAGTTGGCAAAACCGTGGAGTCGAGCCAGTCTAGATGTGATAAAGTGTGTTGCCATAAAAAGTACGGATGGCGTTTTGCTTACAAGTGCAAACTCTATTAAAGACCGGTGGTGCTTTCATTTCAAGGAACTGTCTAACGATGCCAACAACTACGTACCACCACAGCTTCCTGCAAACCTTGGCACAATAAGATAAGCCCGATTACCCCTGATGAGATGGAGAGGTCTCTGGTACGTATGAAGAACGGAAAAGCTATAGGACATGACGGAATACCCATAGAAACCTGGATAACAATGGAGACCCGGGGCGTACTCTTGCCCACTGAGCTATTCAACAGGATTGTACCTACGGGGCTTATAACTGACGCGTGGCATAAATATTATCACACCAATCTATAAAGGAAAAGGCAGTGTGCAAGAGTGCGGCAACTATCGAGGTATCAAACTTATGAGCCGCACAATGAAGCTATTCGAACGGATTGTTGACCAGAGACTTCGCCAGGACTGCTCCTTGTCGAAATGCCAATACGACTTCAGGCCGGGCTGCAGCACCATGGATCCAGTCTTTGCTCTCAAGGTCCTCCAGGAGTCCCATTGCAGTAGAAATGAACCGTTGCATTACGCATTTCTCGACCTGCAGAGGGCTTTCGACAGTGTCCCTCGGGAAATAATCTGGTGGGCTCTGAGAGCAAAGTCTGTGCCCGAGGCGTACATTTCTATTATACAGGACATGTATGCCGACACTGGAGCTGTTGTCAAAACCATCGTAGGCCATACTAACCCTTCCCGATTACTGTAGGTGTCCACCAGGGTTCTGTGTTAAGTCCTTACTTGTTTTGCATAGTGCTCGATGCCCTCTCTGCGGAAATTCAGGATATGCCATGCGGACACAAGAGGTATATTAGAGGTCTCTTCAGAGGCGGGCAACGCATTGGTGACTGGTGACAACCTCTGGTGTTGCTGATGTCCATAGGCGGCAGTGACCACTTTCCATCAGGTGGCCCGCATGCCTGTTTGTCTGCGGGATAACATTTAAAAAAAATGCCTCCTTGGCTTGTGAAGTACGCTGACGACATTGTACTGGTGAGCAAGCTTAGGCAAGATCTTGAGACCAGAGTAAACACGTGGAAGAATGTGCTAAAAAACGGTGGTTTGAAGATGGATATCGCCATAACAGAGTATATGGCCAGCTGCAGCGCGGATCTCGACACCATCCGTATAGGTAACGAAGCTGTCAATAGAACAGAGAAATTCAAATACCTCGGATCCGTGATGCATGAGTCCGGCGATATCGGCCACGATGTCAAATCACGAATCTCTGCGACTTGGGCCAGATGGCGGGAACTCACGGCAGTCATATGTGACCCTAAAATCCATGTAAAGCTCAAAGGGCTTATATACAAGAGTATAATTAGACCGGTGATGCTTTATGGCTGCGAGGCATGGCCAGCGCTGACGAAACACGTTTGCGAACTCCACGCCAACGAAATGAAAATGCTGCGCTGGATGTGCGGAGTTACGCGACTCGATCGAGTACGTAACGAGTACATCCGCGGCAGCCTTGGTGTGAGGGATATCGCAGATAAGATCGAGGAGGCTCATCTGCGCTGGTTTGGTCACGTGTTGCGTAAGCCTCAGGGATACGTGGGAAATACGTGCCTGAATCTGCCGGTATCGGGAAAGAGGCCCCGTGGGCGGCCCAAGAAGCGATGGATTGACATCGCTGAGTCCAATGCGAGAGCCAACGGCTCACGACAAGGGGATTCCGAAGACCGGGCGAAGTGGAGAATACTGCGTAGGAAAGCGAACCTAGGACGATGATGATCCGTCTATCTCCCGAACGGATGAACCAATTTTAATGCGGTTTTCTGTATTTGAAAGGTCTTTTAATCGAAATTATTCCTAACTTTATTTAATCGAAATCGGGTAAGTAGTTTAAAAGATATTTGACTATGAGTAGACTTAGTAGGAGGTATTTGTTCCCCATGTGTCGGTAGATAATGTACATCTTTGACTTGCGATATCTCGCAAGGTATACCGTTTTTGACATTTTTGAACATATTGATCGATAGATATTAAAGTTTCCTATCGATTGGCATAAGTTTTATAAGTAGCCGCAAAATCGATATTTTTTCAAAATGGCGGAAATTGGGTGGTGACCGAAATGTACTATGATATTTACGAGTCCAGCTACTTTTATGAAAAAGGGGCCCCTCCTGCTGTTAAGTTTAAATTAAATTAACGTTTTGCACTTTATACACCTATTTACTTATACCATTCGGCTTTTTTCTAACAATTCGGTTTTATAATAGCAGTCGTTGTTTATAGTTTTTATTCTACTTTCTTTGGACAAAGTCTTGTATGTCTTGTCAAGCTTTATACATACAAAACAATACAATGCGTACTCACCCTTTAGGCAGCTTGCGGCACCGATTCTGGAACTCCATGAGCTCATTATTAATCTCCTCAATGTTCACCTCTCCCCAAGGTATGTCGTAGTAGCTGCTGACTCGGTCAATGACGTCATTGTACAGCTTGTACAGTTTCTGTAGGAGATTAAGTTCCTTCCGGATCTGGGCCAGCTCTGGGTACTCGGTGTGAGGGAGGCCGAAGAGTTCCTCCCCATTCTGGTAGGTCTGCAGCTTGCGCCACATGCCGTCGAAACGATTCTGGAGAGAAGCGACACCTCCTTAATGCTTTGGAAACTCATGTGAGCGAGGTTCAGAAGAATAATATCCTATTTCACGATAACCTCCTAAGTTTTAGGGAACTTCAAAAGCACTTTATGAAATAACTAAAATGTGTTAGGGTCCCCTTACAACTGAGGGAGTGATGGGGAAATCGGGCATTAGAGTACCAAAAATAAGACATAATACGACACCCTGAATTATCATACAGCACAAGAAAACGTAAATACAATTGTGTTTAATACTAAGGTGTCGATATTCACTAGTTGGTGAAGGTCATAAATATTTAATAGACACAAGTCTACACTTGACGATCCACGAACCAGTATCGTTCGCGGAGCGTTGTGCGCCTGGATCGCGGTCCGAACTGGCATTTGGATTGCGATGCTACCGTGCGCGATCCCTACCACGCGTTTGGATCCCGCCGAGAGCGCCGTAGATCGTTAAGTGTGGGCCAATTTTCTATTTTACATGGGGGTAGAGTCCACCATTTGAATACCACTACGGGGCCCACTGAAAGCGGCCTCAACACTATGCTGAGGAAAGTCCATTTACGCTGGATGTCCACGAAAAATGCCATTGAGAATTCTATAATTGTCCCCGTGATATATGTACCGTTTTTTTGCGGTTAATGTATTGCAAATTATCATGTCGTTTCGTCCTTTGTAATAAATGTTTTCTTTCTTTCTTTCTTTCTAATCCTATGTTCCTCCCAACCTAATGACGCCCATTGGTACATGGTTATCGTACCTGGAAAAGTATGAGTTTATCGGACGCCTCGCGCGGGGTCAGCCCCGACTGCATCGGACCAGCGTGCCGGTACTCGTGACAGTATTCTGCGTTATCCTCCCTGTAACAAATTATGTACCTGTTTAAAATATAGTAAAAAAATAATAATAATCATCTTGGCGTTACTGTCCCGGTTGTGCTCTCGCGCACGAGGGCCCGGGGTCCGCCTTGACCGTGATCCAGGATTCGGCAGATCAAGTAATTACAGTGGAGCGACTGCCATCTGACCACCATGACCCTGCTACCAGGGAAACCTGAACAGATTGGATCATGGTTACACATCCAGTCGCCTGAATGTGCAGGTTTCATCACGATGTTTTCCCTCACCGTAAGAGCATCGGTTAGTATTCAACTAATGTACATAACTCAGAAAACAGTCATAGGTGCATGGCCGGAGCGGGTTCGAACCCGGGACCTCTGGCTTACGAGTTGCATACTCTAACCGCTCGGCCACCGACGCTCTGTTTAAAATATAGTACTTACATCTAAATAGGTATACATTTGAAAACGTCTGTAATAACCATCTCTTACAAATCTTTGTAGACCCGGCGCAACTTCGTTCGCGTACACCTACTTTACTCCTAAATACCCTTTTTTCTTGTTTATAAAGCTTCAAATAATAAAATAATCATTTTGACGTCAATATCCCGCACATAATCCGGCAGATCGGGTAATTATAATAAAGCGACTAACAACTGACCTCCCTAATCCATAAGAGCATCGGTTAGAAAAGTCATTGGTAAGTACATGGCAGCACTGGCGAGTCGGATCCGGATCCGATAGTAAAATTCGCTATATATAGTATAATTGCAAAATTAGAGACCGCTGTTTGTTCCATTCAGATTTACATTCGTAATAGGCTGTTCCGTGAACCATAATCCAATGTACTCGCACGTGTGTTGCGAGTTATATATATGTGTGACATCTCTCCATGTACCTCGTTTGCCACCATTGTTTGTCATGCGCACTACGGTCAAAACCACGTGTTTCTCTATCTAGCAATGGACATTGAACTTTATCACCCAACCTTTGGAACTGAAACGTTTTGAAGGGGCCTTGTTAGGATTACTACTTGGGTTTCTGCGAGCCTGGTACAAGTGCGGATAAATGGGGCTGCAAACCGCCGCTCGTTATAGCCGCAACAGGATATTTACGTAAAAACCTCTAAATAATTGAAATAAAAATCTAATAATTTATGAGAATAATATTAAAATTATTATCATTGATTACTGAGTCAATAAATGGGTTAAGGGCAGGCAAATGATGATGACTGAGTCAAATGAGAGTATGCAAGAACTGTTTATGTTTTAATAGAGAAATAATAATATTATTATTAAAAAGTCCAAAATATTCATGCAAATTCAGGAAAAATAGCTAAAATATGAACGAAAATCCATTATAAAATCGTATTTCCGGAAATATCATATTGACAAAATGTATACGACAAAATGTTCTGTAGTTAATTATTTATGTCTACTATAACTTTTGTAAATTGAAAATATTCTCTTACGTACATCAATGAAATCGAAATCATAAACTATGCATGATTTGTACCTCTAATAATTATTATACTTTGGCTACTGGACGTAGAAACGGAGCATAGGTATAAATTTAAGCAAACTTTTAGGATTACTACTTGCGTTTCTGCGAGCCTGGTTTAGGTGCGGGTAAAATGTATGAGCTGAAATAAGGGTGCACAACCGCCGCACGTTAGCTGAACTAGAATTTTGGAACTAAAACCTCTAAATAATTAAAATAATCATCGAATAAATTATGAAAATAAAGTTAAAAATAATTTAGATTTAATTACAGAGCCAAATGAAAGTCTATGCATATTATGTTCCAATAGAGAATTTAAAAGCCCAAAATATGCTTGAAAATATTCAAGAAAAATAGCTAACATACGTACGAAAATCCATAAAAAGGGCCAAAATAGGCAACACAACTTTTTATTATTCCACACAAATATGAAATATTAAACCCGTAATAAATGTAAAGCTGTTATATTACTCTACGAGAGCAATCGTATATCCGGAAATATCATTATACTAGTGGACCCGGCGCAACTTCATTCGCGTACACCTAATTTTCACCTACCTACCGTTTTTTCTTACTTATATCTCTCTTGAATCACTCTTCCAATTGTTTAAAAGATCTAATCGTACATAGATACATAGGGACAGACGGCGGGAAGTATTTAGAATAAATAGCTGTCGGACTGTGAGGACCTGACAGTGTTTATAGAGACATTTCGTGGGAAAAAGAAAGGGCTCTCTGTGCACGTTCTAGCAGTAATGCAATATGAGTAGTGACTCGCATAAGGCGAAATAAACCATTCTTAATATTTTAGAGTCGGCAATATGGCGCAATTTTTTGAAAACGTTAATTACCCTACGAACTTTACCAGCCAGGTGCAAAATGTGTGGCAGGAAGTTTAGATTGTTATCAATGTGTACTCCAAGATATTTAATTGACTTTACTTTATCGATCTTCGGGCAACCACAACTTATAATAGCAGTATTTAAGCAGGAGTGCGCAGTTATAGAGTAATTGTTATTTGCAGGCTTTACGTTACGAATTTAAAATATTATATATCTTCCTCTTAAATCACTGTACCTATTGTTTAAAATATCTAATCGTACATAGATACATAGGGACTGACCGCGGGAACCGATTTTGTTTTTTATATTATGTATAGATAATTGGGTGGCATCGTAAAGTACAAACATAACTTGTCTGTATTGTATCGTATCGACAAATTATAGGCAGAATAGCTTTGTACTGCGTGCGTGTGCCACCTTTGATAATGTTGTAAGGGACATCCCTTGATTTGTTTCACACTTGCGTTGCGGCGGCAAGGAGGCTTTTGGTTAATATTAGTTTTAAAAATTGCCTTTCGTATTTGTGTCTTAACTGCTTTTTGTTTGTTTGTAGAGAAAAGCATTCGGTTATAAGATTATGTAACCGATAATATTTTAATAGTTATCTGTGAGAATCGCTTTCTGATACTTAAGTTTACTTCTAATCCATGTTACAACAGCTGTTGATTTTCCTAAGAATAAATAAATAAATACAATTAGGAACTTCTAATTGTTCTTCTTAGCCGTGTGGTATCCGGCAGAGTAGAATAGCACCAACCCATTACACTCGTGGGTGTCGTACAAGGCGACTAATGTTTTCGAGGCAAAAGATCTAACAGTAGGCTGGAAAATGGGCAGCAGCGTTTTCCATTGTTACTCGTATATTTATAACACATCGATCTTCAACCCGTCTGCCAAGCGTGGAGATTATGGCAATAACCGCCCCTTCTGTGGGAGAGGCCCTTAGTCCTGCAGTGAACTGTAATGGGCTGTGATGATGATGATGAGTAACTTCTATTGAATATTTGTTTTTTCAGTAATTCCTGTTTGTGTGTAAAATAATTTGTCACTTAAGTTGATGGTTGCTACAAACAATCATCATCTCAACTTCACCTGAACTTGTCCAGGTTATTCTTGAGGTCGTCTTCGAACTGGGGCTGCATGCGTAACAGTTCGACGTGTGCCGCCAACGCCGCGGCCTGCAACTGCTGCCAGGTGTACCGGAGACTGTCCACCTGCTCCAACTCTTCCTTGCTGACGGCCAGCTCGTACCGCGTTATCACGTTGAAGGCTTCCTGTGGCGAATAAGAATAATAAAAATAAGAATAAGAACATATATTGCCACAAGACACCACGTTAACACAAATAAAAATAGTAAAAAAGGAAAGAAAAAGCTTTGTCTTACGAGTATGTAGGTAAACACACCATCTGCGCTAAATGGAACTAACACCCACACAAGTAAAAGCACGCCTACATTGATTCCCGTGTTAACTACTGTCAATGTCGCGGCGGCCAGTGCAAAATGAGCCTCCCTGCGCTTATGCCGTGAACCGCGAGGCGTCTCACAGCGCTGGTTTTCTGTGGCCCTAGTACTTGGGGTGGTTATTGGGGTGGGGTGGGGTGGAGGTTTGTTGCTAGGATCGAGAGCAAACATGGATGCCGGGCTAAAATAGAAATACAATGCATATTAATAGTGCGCAAGAAAGAGACATAATAATGTTACGTTTCGTTATAACGTCTTAAATAGTACTTTCGAACTTTTTAGTGTTATATGGTGAATATTTGACGAATATAATTTTTATTTTAGTGAAACGTTCAAAAATAATATAAACAGATAGCGTTGTTTTGTTTCATTCACACTTAAGAGATGCTAATTGACAATAATGTTTAAAATATAGCAATCTCAGCTTTTATTTTAGCCCGGCATCTATGTTTGTTCTTGAGGTTTGTTGCACGTGCATAAACACACATAGAGAAAAATATCATTTCAAAGTTGAACATGTCCATTGCCAATCACACGATGTCATCTGATTCAGTTAATACTGGCGCCATGACCGAAGCCACGATATCGCGTGGTTGTTCAAAAAAATCTGGCCCTCTTGAAATCTGTGGGCACCAAAGTGCCATTGCCATGCCACAAAAAGTTGGCCACTACCTTTTGCGGCTTGGCAAACAAAAAGTTAAAGCTATTTAATAAATTATGAGTGTTAATCGATATACCATCACCGACAAGAATATCTTTTACTGTTTACAGAGACAGCTTTGAATGCAATTCATATGTGATATACGATGAATGTGACATAGGGTAGCTATAAGTACACGTTTTAATAGGAAAAGACAAAAGTAGAGCACGACAAGGATAAGTACCGAAGTCTTAATATTGTGACTTATCAAATGTATTATCCACAGAAATCTAAATAAACGTACTTATATTAATAAATGAGTCACTTTATTTATATTTCTGCGGAAAATAGGAATCGTTGTCGTGCGTCTTTTATTTTTCTAATGAAACGTTTTTTTTTTCAAGAAATGTCGTCTAAGAAGGTAAACACTGATTTCAGATCGTAATCGACAACGCGGACATAAACACTCCATATAACAATAGAATGAAGTCATTTTAAAACCCTTGTGATATTATTATTTTACATTTTCTCCTAGCTCTATGACAGTTTTATTATAGCCTTTGATCTACGGTTAAAACTGATTTAGCAACATAAGTGGCCTAAAAAGTAAGGGTTTACTTTTCAATCTATCAGTTACCTACCTCAACAGGGTCAATCTTGAGCTCCATGTCAACCTCCTGTTCCCTAATCTTCTTGAGCGTCTCCATAACTGTCCGCACATCGTCCAGGTCCCTTATAGGCCTCTCCAGCTTGCGCTCCAAGTCGTTCATTATCGCGTACACATAGTCCATTTCGCGCTTGTACTTTTTGCGCATGGCTTGGCCGATCCTGTGCGTGCCGTCTGTAGAGAAACTTTACACTCAGGTATGAAGTAAATAGATAGAAGAGCGGTTTGAAGAGAGTGAGAAAAAATAGGAGACTGTAATTAATGGAGACAGAAAATAAAAATAATCATCTTAGCGTTACTGTCCCGATTGTGCTCTCGCGTACAAGGGCCTGCGGTCCGACTTGACCATGATCCAGAATTTGTCAGATCAGGTAATTACAGTGGAGCGACTGCCATCTGACCTCCGTGTCCCTATTACCAGGGGAACCTGAACTAAATGGATCATGGTTACACATTCGCCCGAATGTCCAGGTTTTATCATGATGTTTTCCCTCACCATAACAGCATCGGATAGAATTCAACTAATGTACATAACTCAGTTAATAGTTAATAAACTCCCTCATACTCAAAAGGGCCACTGGCGTCCACTGAACCACTTAGGTCATAAGTACCTGCATAAAAAACTCAAACATCTCTCACTTTTGAGCTCGGTGCTAAGTCCCAGCTTCAGCTTATCCGTAGCCACGGCCAAGCACCGCCCTATCAGCAGCACGTCGGGCTCCGGTGCCAGCCTCGCTTCCAGCTCCGAGTGGCGCTTCAACGACGCCTCCAACTCCGCCAGCTGCCAGGTCAGCAGTTGCCGCAGCGTCTTCTCGCACTTCCAGAGGTAGTGGTACGGCCGCCAGCGCTTCACCAGCGTGTTTAGCTCCTATGGGTGCGTCGTTTAATGGATTAACGGATTGGTTTTGTTTAAACAACCTTTGTGATAATCAACCAGCCAGAACAGCGGCATCTAAGACAACGATATAGAGAGATCGCGATTGACACATTTATGTAACACAAAATAGAAAAGCGGAACCCCAGACGCTAGACTAGGTGCTCGCGCCTCAGGACTGACTCTACTACATGACTGGGATATATGCTTCGAATTGGAATGCACCTTACAAGCATTGTTTTAAACAAAAAAAAATTAAGGCTGATGTAAGTACTTATTTCATTATAATTTAAAAAATGAGTTACCGTTTTTATGTTCTGGGTGCAGGTCGACAGCAGCGACAGCGTCTTGATAATCTCCTTGTTCTCCATGATGTGGTTATAGAAATTCTTCTGTTGGAATGGGAAGGTGGGCTTCTCCTCCGACTCGAGCCTGTAATGCTTGCGGCGTCGTATCTTGGTCGCCTCCATGGCCTTGAGCGACTTCTGAGCCATGGCTACGTTAGGAGCCGTCACTGATTGCACCTGTTCGTCAATCTTGGTGACTACCTCAAGTAGCTGGTTTGACTGGTGGCCCGCCAGCTTCTTCCAGCTCACCTGGAGGAGTGCACGCGGGAAAGGGGACGAGGCGGGGAGTACGTCCAGTACGTAAGGGAACAAGATACGCAAAGCAGATATGGTAGAAAAGTAAAATTTAAGCGAGAAGGGTAACATGCAAAGTGATATACGGGGTCGTGAGATACAGTCGCACACCAATTGACATAAAGAGGTCGAAGCGTGTAAGCGGAGACGAATACACAGTCAACAACACAAGTGGGGGTGCACATTGAGAAAATTCCACAAAACATTTAACGTCACAATGGATAAAGAAAAAGAACATAAACATTTTTATTTAATCTCGTGTTATTTACATTCATGCGCAGTATATGTTTATGTAGATCAGTTTAGAAATGGACGACTTTACAAACATTGAGGTGATGGAACAATGAATAATAACATTCCTTTTACTACGGAAAAATGTAGCAGAGTGAATCCTTCCCACTATTTCTACCACATGCCTGAGAATTTCAGAACGTGAATTTATCGTGCGCTTTGTAGCGCAGCGCTTTGTCATGCAGCGGATGTTGTGTTTGATTTATTAATTAAAAATTCGTGTTGTAAAACTGCGGCGTTTTATTAAGAAGACAAACACATGTTATTATAAGTATTGACTGGGCCCATAAGGCGCGTCTAACATATGTCTTCTAGCTTTATCCCACGATTTCGTTTGCCTAATCTCTCTCTATGCTAAATTTCATCTAAATCGGTTCCGTGGTTTATCCGTGAAAGCGTAATAGACAGACAGAGTTACTTTCGCATATTAAAATGCATTTATAGTAGATATTAGTAGGGATAATTAATAAAGTTAGTATACCTAGCAGGGACAATTCATCTTATTGTCAGGCCGATTTGTAAAAGATTATGCAACTAAATATATCACTTTTGTTCTACAACTTCGCTGAAACTGACTTGGCTGTGTATTTAAAAATCTATGTGTTTATGTGTCCTATGGACTCCGAAAATGCTGGACCGGTGGAGTTCACCGTATTGGACCGATTTTGACGAAAGCGACTTTTCGCGGGTACCAAACTTACTATGAAGTTAGGTATTCGTGCAAAGCCGGATCGATAATATATTATATTCTTGATTATGTTGAGAATGCAGTTGGAATCTAATTTATGTGTGTAAAATGTACCCGTGTGTTCTTCTCGCCGCTCCACTGAGCGACGCCCTTGGACAGGCCCACGATGTGGCGACCGGCGGCCACCAGCGCCTCCTGGATCTCCTCGAGGGTCGGCTTCACCACCACGTTGGGGATCATCAGGGTGGCGTGCAGCAGGAATATGGGCCGCTTGGTGCCTAGGAACAGAGGGTTTTCTTTCGGGTGATTGAAGTTGTATTACTTTTGACAGAGAACCCTGTCTTCCACGCTCGGTCTGTTACCAGGAGGTCTAAAAAGGCTACATTAGCGTTTCATATTATGACTCATACTAGAGTGCCACAAACTTATCTGATCCAGTGGTCTATACTGGAACTAAGTGACGCCATTTTGAATTGTCATTTTCGACGCTGCAGATAAGTTTGTGGCAAATGTGGCCTTTTTAGACCCCCAGGTTACGCAGTTGAAAACCGACACAAAATATGTATTCGTGTTCCTTTTTTGCGTTAGTAGACCCAGTGGCTCTACAAATCTGTTACATTTAAGTAATACGTGCCAGTAAGTGACGATCTGCGTGGGTTAATGAACTATTATTAACAGCTTTCTTGTCTGAAAGTAACTTCTCAAAATAGAATCGGTTCCAACATTACGTGGGAAGTCATTGCGTAGGACGTATCCAGCGCTAGGAGAGCAGCAGTTACTTAGAGTTATCTTATATACTGTATAAATATTGACGACCTGAGTGGTTCAGTTGATTAATATACGGTCTGCCATGCAGAGGTCCGGCCGGGCACAAATAGTAATGAATTTTAATTTCTGTTACGGGTCTGGGTGTTATATGTATAATAAGTATGTATTTTAAAATATATAACTAGTAAATCAGTTTTCTGGCACCCATAACACAAGCTTTGCTACTTTGGTGTAGATGGAACTGTATGAATTGTCCGAGCATATTATATTATTATTAATTATACATTTATTGCTAGCTTAGTGGTATAAAAAATACAAACTAATTGTCACGCCTTTTTCCCATAGGAGTGGTAGAGACCACATTGATCCACTTGCTGGCCTATATGTACATATTTATAAAAATATTATACAATTGCTACGCATATTGTACACGTAATTAACTCTGGTTCCTTTCACTCACATTACACAAATACCTAAATATTTTATTATCAATATCAGGAAAGAGGTCCCGAGGGCGGCCTGGATTGAGCTGGTTCGGTTGAGAGATCCAACGGTTTACGACGAGAGGATGACGAAGACCGCGCAAAGTGGAGAAAACACTGATTGACCGATCTCTTATTCAGGCGCACATTCAGGCCAGTCTAGTCAGCTTCCACTATTAATGGTCCGGTTACGGAAGTCAGATGGCAGTCGCTCCACTGTAATTATTTGACCCACCAAATTATGAATCATGGTCAAGACGGACTCCGCGCCCCCGTGCGGGAAAGCACGACCGACGGGGACATTAACTCTACGACGATTTCTAATTTTAGTAAGTATAATTAATATTATACATTATTAATATAATAAAATGGGATTTTATTTAAGAATAATTTTACTTATGAAACTCCTGGACTCTGGCATCTGCGGTAAATTTGTAGCTTGAACTAAATATTTTACCTATATTTTTTGGAAAGGAGATTACTAAAAGAGTTTATTTTATATAGGTATCTAATCGTGATTGATTCATAAATTTTCTGATCTATATATGTAGGTTTATTTTAAAATTTGAGTAGAAACATTCGAATATAAGTTTGTTGCGGCCGCCGTGCCGTAACAAACTGCGCATTTTGCGCACAGGCTGCTGAGTTTTTCCGCAGTAGTACCAGGACATCATAATTCGAAGGAGATTGCCAAACGTGGTGGTAGTCCATTCTCATAAGGCTTAAAATCAATTCTCACAAACAGACAACACGTGGTTTGAATGTAAAGCGCATGTCCAAACGCCCCAATGCCCAAACAGGCAGCAGGGCCGCAATAGGCTTATGGGCCCCAAGTGTTGGCTTAACAGTAGGTCCATAGTTATTCAGTAAGCGTAGTGACCACTTTTAACATTAGTTATTTGATCAATACAAGCAGGTTATTAATTAATAATCATTAACTGATAATTACTAGAGCTACAAATCACTCACAATTTACGATTTCGATCTCGTTGATGTACTTAAAACAGTCCCTTACCGTTTACAAAAGCTATTTATAGTAGACTTAAATAATTATCTACAGAAAAATTTGTCGTATACATGTAGTCAATAGATATTTCCGGTAATACGACTTTATTATGGATTTTAGTTTTTTTCTTGAATATTGGCAAGAATTTTGGGCTTTTTAATAATAATATTGTTTCTCTATTGGAACATAAACATGAAAGAACTTTCGTTTAATACAGTAATTAAATCTTAATAATTTTAACATTATTTTCATAATTTTTTAGGTAATTTTTTTAATTATTTAGAGGTTTTTAGAATAAAAATTCTAGTTTCGGCTATAACGTACGGCGGTTGGCAGCCTTACGCCCATACACTTTATCCGCACCTGCACCAGGCTCACAGAAACGCAAGAAGTAACTCTAAAAAGGCTCCTTTCAAAACATTTCAGTTCCAAATGTAGTGTGATAAAGTTCAAATTCCATTGCTAGATAAAGCAACACGTGCTTTTGACCGTAGTGCGCATGACAAACAGTGGTGGCAGAGTCGGACTGTGTAAAGGCTTTAACCTTGGGCCTATAACATGGATACATTAAGTATGGCCCCCTGAGCCATGTAAGGCTTACGGATACTTCAGATATGTAAATATGAGTGACATATTGCTCACGGAACTTGTTAGTCGGATACTCACTCATGTCAGAGTGGTCGTGGTAGCGTAGATGAGGTACACGGAAAGATTTCCACTTCGGCAATAATAGGGTTATATTACCTATGCTCAGTTTCTACTTCCAATAGCCAAAGTATAATAATTACTAGAGCTACAAATCATGCATAGTTTACGATTTCGCTCTCGTTCGAAAACAGTCTTTTTCAGTTTACAAAAGTTATAGTAGACATAAATAATTAATTATCTACAGAACGGTTTGTTGTACACATTTTTGTCAATATGATATTTTCGGATATGCTATTTAATTATGGATTTTCATGCATACTTTAGCTATTTTTCCTGAATATTTGCATGCATATTCTGGGCTTTTTAATAATAATATTATTTTTCTATTGACACAAACAGTTCTTGCATACTTTCATTTGTCTCAGTCATCATCATTTGCCTGCCCTTATTCCATTCATTGACATTGTAATTTTAACATTATTCTAATAATTTATTAGAATTTTATTTCAATGATTTAGTGGTTTTTAGATTTAAAATTCTTGTTGGTGCTACGTGCGGCAGTTGTGCAGCCTCCGCTCATACATTTTACCCGCACCTAGACCAGGATCGCAGAAACCCAAGTAGTATCTAAAACATTTCAGTTCCAAAGGTTGTGTGATAAAGTTCAAAGTCTGTTGCTAGATAGAGAATCACGTGGTTTTGAACGTAGTGCGCATGACAAACAATGGTGGCCTGAAGCATGGGCCTATAAAATGGATGCGCCAACTGTTGCGGATGCAACAAGAAAAACACATCAACTGCTTGAAATAGGCGATTTATTATCCTTTCGCTTGAATTTTATTATAAATGTGGATCTGCGTAATAAGTTGATGGCCGTTGCGTTAGAAGTCTTGAAGGCAATTGAAGGGCTGTTAGCGTTTAGTAAGGATGAATAATTAATAATTGTTATTCACATAATATGTCAACATGAGTGACTCAAGGAACTTCATCTTCTTTGCGGTCGTGGTAGCGTAGACGAGGTACATAAAGAGAAGTGATGCATAAGCAACTCGCAACGCTCATGCGAGTATATAGGACCATGGTTCACGGAACAGCCTATTGCGAATTTAAATCCGGATGGAACGAACAGCGCTCTCTTATTTTGCAATTATACGGTGAGTATTTTACTATCAGTTAGTTCAATAGAGCGTCGGTGGCCTAATCTAAAGAGGCAGCTTGAGCCCTGGCGACATAGGTAATTTTAATCAAAATATGAGCGAATGACGTTGCGGAGAAAAGCGAGTACGCTCCCGCGCGAGGATGCGTTTCAACCGAAATGTAAGTAGCAATGGAAACCAACAATAAAACCGATTTGAATATAGGTAGGTACTCCAGCCGTGCAACATTCGTCCAACATATCATCGTACAAGTGGATTATGGCTATTCCGCCTTTCTCCTCTTTCGAACTGCATCGATTGTGGTCGTGTCACCAACTTTTGTCCGTTGTTGCACCAGGAACACATGAAATAAAGGAGATCTACGAAAGATAATCGATTCATTTCAACCCTAACAACGTGAAAACAAAGTCTAAATTCCATAACTTTGGCGATTTATTACTGGGCATAACTGTAACGCGCATGTCCGTCTTTAATGATTGACTGGTGCTTGTATATTGTCAGTTCTACACTTGGTACCAAAGGTTTGTATTAACTACGTAGGGATTGCCTTCGATTACGAATAAATGTGAAAATATTTTTAGCACAACATTTTTCGCACTTTATACATTTAAATATTTTAAGAGAAAATGTTTGTATATTTGTGGGTTTGTACGTTGGGGGTAATGTCTGAAACGGTTTTAAAAATTCTTTCACTACTAGGAAGCTACATTATTAGGTGTCAAAAATAATAGGGTCTCGCGAACTTGTTGAATGTTTACAGAGATCCGACTGCGCGTGGGTGAAAACCGCAGGGAACGGCTGGTGTTACAAAAAGTTAAAAGTGATTAGAAAATGTTTTCCATTTCATTTTGTAAATAATACACGTGGTTTTGAGCTGAATGCGCATGCCCTGCGCCGGCAACAGAGCCGCATTGCGTAGTGAGCTATGCATTGCGAACCCCCCACTAGGAACATAGGTACTGCTGATTAACTTTTGTACTACAAGATGCAACATTTCTGAAATTAATTTTTTTCTTGAAATTAAAACCGCTTGAACTGCAAGTCCTATACGACTGGACCAATTTCGAGAAAAAAAGCAGGTAGTCTTCAGATTAGTCCAGTGAATGCTTCCTTGCTTGCAGAAGATTTAATAAACATTGCGATATATTGCCAGTAGGCAGTTACCCGCGACTTCGTCCGCATAAAATTAGGTTTTAGCGTTCCAGACCCGGGCCCGCGGGAACTACATTGAATTTCGGGATAAATTATAGACTATGTGCTATTCTGGGCTATAATATATATTGTTGCCAAATTTCGTCAAAATCCGTTCAGTAGCTTTTGCGTGAAGATGCAACAAACATCCAAACATCCTTACAAACGGTAGGATGACCTCAGTAATGCTTGGACCGATTTTTATGAAATTTTCAGGTTAGCCCAGCGTGTGATCCTATAAAGTTTGGCACTGATTGGATCAACAGAAAAGAGTATAGAAAAGGGTAAGGGAAGGGGTAGGACTTGAGTACGGGTAGGGTAGGGTAGTTTGGTACAAGTGTATGGGTAGGCTCTGTACATATAATAAATCGATGTTGAAAATCTATAAGTTTATGATGGGCTACGGTTGTGTTATATCGTGGATGTTAGGTCCCGCCTTGAGCCACACCTGTAGGACACAAGCCCCGCGCTGCAAATATTGAGTTTTGCAGGCGCAAGTACTAGGACTCTAGAACTCAGAAAGAGAGCAGTTATGTAGAAAGCGAAAGTAAATTTGTAGGTAGGTATTGATTTTGAAGGAGAGCGATATGCCGGCGCCAAGTTTCTTCAAATAAAGAATATGCACTCGGCAGTATAATAATGTTAATAATGCACATAATAGTCAGTTAATTAATACATAATAGTTTGGTTCCGCAGAGCGTCGTCTCTGTTGCACGCATGAGAATAAATACGAACCCGAAACTAGCCGATTTGTATTATTTACCGATGGGTAAATTAATATTTGTACTATTTATAATGTAATAAGGTAGATGTGTAGGTAAGGCTCTTTGTCTTGCATTAAATGTGTTACTGAACGGACGTGTTCCTTATTCCCATCTAGGAAACCCCAAATTCTTTAGTAACTATAGGGTATTTGAAGATTTTGGGTACTACGGTGGCCTAGTCCGGAGTTCCGGACTCCGGACATCATTCTGATGGGTATTAGGTAACGATACTGGCCTAGGTTCTCATAAAAAATGGCTCCCTTTTGAAACCTGCATTAATAACTTGAGGACATTCGGACAATAAAAAACAAGATAATCTTACTCCCTGTGTATATGTATGCGTCTAATGTCACTTAAGATGTGTCAATTGCAGACAAATAGATTTTGCGTGTGTGTTATATCGTGGAGGGCTAGGCCCCCATTGAGTCACATAGGACATGCCCCGCGCTGCAAGCAATGAATTTCGCAGGCCCAATGTACCAGAGTTATAGTTATAGAATCAGAAAGAGAGCAATCAATTACGCAGAAAACGAATGCGAATTTGTAGGTAGGTATTGATTTAAGAGGAGAGCGATACACCGGCGCCGAGTACCTTCAAATATAGAATATTTAATATTTTATTATTAATATCTTTATCGTTTCGTTGTCTATGTTGCAAGCGTGTGAATAAATACGAACCCAGAGCAAGCCGATGTGTCTTAATTACCGGATTGTAACTACGGTGGCCTATTAGTCCAGAGTTCCGATCTCCGGATAACATTCTGATGGGAATGAGGTAACGACATTTGAAACTCGCTTCTGGAACCTGCATTAATCACTTGAGGACATTGGGACGATAAAAAACATGATAATTTAACTCCCTGTGTGTATGTATGCGTGGAATGTCACTTAAGATGTGCCATATTCTATATATTCTATGATCCACTAATATCTAAACTTTATAATAAGGAACAAGGCGGAAGTGTCGCAAGATTGCATAATGAGTACATAATGTATGAGAAGGGTAAACGAACTCTGCACAAATTTATTAGGAAATAATGTTTACATGACAGTTACTAATTCTAATGAAAAAAATTTATACAGTAATATGATACAAAAAGCAAAGTAAGATTTACCTAATAATGAAATAAATAATTACGAAAAATCAAATAACCCGCCCCTGATTGTTCCCGGCGCAAAGGTACCCATTACACCAGCAGCATTACCGCGCTGTATGGCAATGGCTATCCTCTGCGCTAGGAACCAACCAGAGCGGGGGTCACCGCTGTTATCCTTAATGCGGCTGCCTAAATCGCGTACCAAGCTTTTCGCTTCTGAATATCAACTGCCCAATGTCTCCATAGCAAAGGGCACTTGTAGACTTGTATTTCGCCTTCAGCAAACTCTACGTGCCTTGCAACGGTTTTTGAAATATCAGACAAAATTTATTACCTATTTTATTATGGCACATTGAGTAGATACTCTTGGTATAATTAATAATATTACGAATTTTATAAAGGACATGTAAAGGACAGCACTTTTATGATCATTTTATAAGATAAACTGCCCATAATCAATTTAACTACTTAATGTCTTTGTGAACTGTTTGTATCTTCGATACTCTGCCCCTGTCTATACATGTGCAGTGTAATCAAGATACATATATTTTACAAACACATTAATTAAAATTATGGACCCGATAAGCCAATTTCACAGCATGCTCGAATCAACTGGGTACAGATAATTTACATTATACAAACGACATAGCACCTAATACTATTACTAAAGCATTCTTTTTCGCCTATTTTGATAAGGCACCAAATGAAGGCATCTGTTGCGCCTTGCCGCGTGCCACACCCAACGAACGAAGAATACGCTTTGCCGGTACTTGGCTTGCATAACAAATAAGGAGATGCACTTTGGAGATGCAGCTATTTGAAAACGAAAGTTGTTTACTTGCATGTAGCAAGTTGCAGTTGGCAAACTACGCCATTCTCTGCTATCCTGGTATTCGGAACTTCGCTGGTGCATTAAATCCATGCAGTTTGTGCCGATAATCTTCCTTAGGTCACGTAGGTTGTCTAGGTCTTTGAGTGAACTAATAAATTTCCTACAAATTGTACATTTACTACGTGAGTGAGTTGCAAAAAGCTGTAAAAATTTAGCGGTTACTTATATGGTGTACTTAAGGCGGACCCTGGGCCCTCGCGTGCTGCGCGGGGACGCAACCGAGACATAACGCCAAGATGATGATGATGTACCTATAGCTTATAAATTAGTTGCTGAGAAGAAGTCGAGTGTCGCATATCTTTAACGTTCAATTAAATTAAGCACAATAAATTCCTTTGCCTATGAAACTTGTGAATATTTTAGCTTAACTTATTAAATATTATAAGATGCGCACCTGACTAGTAAATCACTGAGTGGAGAAATTGATTCACTTTAGTCTCTAAATCAAAAAGATCAAGTCCCACCACTATATCCAAAGAAATTGAAACGCCACATGTCATTTTCTCCACAATTAAAAATATCACTTTAATGTATGATAAACGCGGATTTACACAATAATGTTTAAGCAAGTAGCTTAACAAAATGTACAGTGGCACACTCTGTTTAAGCTTGACCGGCTGCACTACCAGGATCGCAGAAATAGTTTTAAAACTGTAAAAGCATTTGACTTCCTTGTCGCTATGTTCTCCTGGTATAAGAGAGCAGTTTTGTTCGAGCTGCTGCCTAATATAAAGCTGCTGCCTAGAACTGCTTGCTGCCTAGAACTGCTGCCTAATTAATAGAGCTAATAATATAATAATAATTTACCAAGCTAACAATTTAACAAGCTACCAAAGACGTTGTATCCAATACCTTTTGGTTGGTCACCGCGATGCAGAAATAACCCGTTCTAATAATAATTTAAAGTTCAGTGACTCAGTAATTTAAAGTTCAGTGACTCAGTACCATAATCGCAATAGAAAAAAGAACATTTATAACAAAGTTTTGACTTCCATTTACATTTTTAATATTTGCCTGCAATGTTGACATTTGACATACTACAAAATGCTACAAAAGAATCAAAACTAGCAAAATGATAACGAGGAGCAAGCGGAAAAACCAAACAGTGAACGCACCACCACCACCTACGCCCGCTCCCGTCAGCTCCTCGCCATCGTCATCGAACGATGAATTTGCCACCGCGTCCGATACCAGCGAGTCGAGCGACGAGCGCGGGTTGTCTGCTGCGCCGCCGCCACCACCTGCGCGACGTGGAAGACCACTGCCGGCACGCTTGGGGCCTACGGGGCGACCTGCCCCGCCAATGGCCCCCGCTACCGGTGGTGTAGTGCGTCGCATGCGATGGACCCAGTCCATAAATGAAAATGTCATGCGAGCCTATTATAGGGCTACAGAGGGGGGAACCAACCTGTCTGCGTACCGTGACCGGATGTTGCCTCTGTTTCAGGTGCTTGAACCAGCTATCAATGTGACCGCTCAAAGACTATCAGATCAGGTGCGGGCCATCCAACGTCTAAAACGGTTGGATGACTCTGTACTAGATCGGCTGCGCTTGGAATCGCTACCAGTTTGTGCAGTTCCCATTTCGACCATGAGTCTGGCAGCTACGTCGCCGCCTAGTCCGGCACCGCGGGTACCGCGGACTGATGCCACTGTCGGCGTAGAGGACTGTACGATCGTGAGTAGCGTAAGCACTGAAACCAATGAGTATGTGAGGAGGACTTTGGAGGAGACGATTGCACGGTATCGCTTCGCACCCAACTCTAGGCCACGATTGCCTCGTTTGCCTACTAATAGACGCAACCTTGCGTTAATGGGAGCCATAAACGTATTGCTAGACCCATACATACGAGCTAGTGATAATTTAGTTGATACGCACTCGATCATGTATTGTGGTGCTATCACTGCGTGCCGCGTTGCTCGCGTCAAGTTTCCGGACGCTGACCGAGCTCCGCGGGTCGCCGGGGGCGCACCTGCATGGCAAAAGCGAATCGAGCGGCGTGTCAACACGTTTAGGACTCTCATTGCGAAGCTTATCTGCTTCAAAGAGGGCAACAATCGTCCTCGAGTCATGCGCTTTGTCGATCAGGCCTTCGCTGGGACTGGATTCAGTTCACGCGACTATATGGCCTGTGCTACAAAGCGCATTGATTTTTTGAAGCAGAAAGTTTGTGCGTGGGCAAATCGCATTCGTCGCTACAGAGAGCGTGTGGATCGATTCCGGCTCAATCGTCTCTTTCACAGTGACCAGAGAAAGGTATACCGCAAGTGGGAGGGAACCAATCAAAGTGGTTCCGACGGGAGCCTGCCCGATGCTTCTGCCTCAAATAATTTTTGGCGTAGTATTTGGTCGGTTCCTGTCGAACACTCGGAGGGCGACTGGAAGAATGTTGTCAAGCGCGAATATGAGATCATCGAGCCAATGGCGGCGGTTTCCATCTGCCCAGAGGATGTAAGTTGTGCGATCGATACGGCTCAGAACTGGAAATGTCCGGGGCCGAATGGATTGCACAACTTTTGGATAAAATGGCTTCGATGCTCACATGAACGCTTGACAACACAATTTCAAGAAGCCCTTGAGCATGGTTCCCTACCAACTTTATTTACAACCGGTATTACCTTTCTGCTCTATAAGTCCGGTAGTACCCAAATTAACAACCACATTATTGAAAATAATATTTTAGCCATGTCACAAAATGGATGTAGGGTTGGGTCTCGTGGTCATTGATTTATTACTAACCGTAAATAGCACATGAACGCTTGAAAAGCGGGCCGGTGAAGGACTGCTTAATCGCTAGTCAAGCAGTCCTTTTCCGTAGTCCGTCGTTAGCCGTCGGCACGTAAGCATGCCCAAGTGCGCGTTCAAAAATTGTCGAAACAATGACCTTAAACGACGAAAAATGGATGGGACTTCATATTTTGCGTGAATAAACACATTATACATCTTATCATGCATAAATATAGCGATATACACATAAAAAACGATCAAAAATAATTATTTTAGTCATAGACATATTGTCAGTGTCAGACATCACGTCAGTTGTCCCAATAATGCGCATGCGTTAAAGCGAAAACAAATATTGCTCACAAAAAAATGGAGTCGCAGCATTATCCACAGCGCGAAAAGCAATTTTGAGCTTTATACGTATGAAAAAAAGTTGATATTTGGGAAATACGATACTGTACGTAATGGCATTTTGATTGGGGCGTGCGTATTTGGTTAAGAAATTGCTACTGTCAATTAGGCGACAGATTTCAAGCGCATTTTTGTATGAAGTGCTTTATCTACGGTTGGTAGTAGATCAATGCTCGTGGTACTAAAGAGCTCCTCCTCATAGACATGACCATATGCCAACAAGTCCGGCGGAGCAGGGGGTACCTCTCGGCTGCCTGGATCGACTATAAGAAGGCCTATGATTCGGTGCCTCACTCATGGCTGAGACGGGTCTTGGAGTTGTATAAGATCAATGCAACTTTAAGATCTTTTTTAGATGCATGTATGAGGCAATGGATCACAGTCCTTAGTCAACCAGTAGGCGGAGTTGATCATTCTCCTCCCCAGGACTTTATAAGGATAGAGAGAGGAATTTTTCAGGGCGACAGTTTGAGTTCACTGTGGTTTTGCTTAGCTTTGAATCCGCTTAGCACATTGCTTAAGCATTCAGAGCTGGGCTGCCGGCTTCGAAGAGAGGGCGAGGTCATCTCACATTTACTGTTGTTTTGTTCCTCAAGTTGTTTGCACCAAAACGCCAGGATCTGATGGAGTTATTGAAAATAACCGAATTTTTTAGTAATGCCATCAGAATGGAGTTTGGTGTAGATAAGTGTGCGGTCATGCATGTGCAGCGGGGGAAAGTTGCAAATACTACAAATTTGGAACTTTCTGAGACGATGTCTTTCAGATCTCTCTCTGAAGCCGAAACTTACAAATACCTTGGTATGTCACAGTCTTTGGGTATCGTGGACGAGGGTGTAAAACAGGCAGTGAAGGAGCGTTTCTTCTGTCGCCTAACAAAAGAACTTAATAGTCTTTTGTCGGGTGGCAACAAGGTGCGCTCCTTCAATGCTTGGGTGATGCCCCTGCTCACATACTCCTTTGGCATACTAAGGTGGACTCAAACAGAGTTGGACGCCCTGGATAGAAGGGTCCGTCTTCTGCTCACTACACACCGTATGCTGCACCAACGCTCGTCTGTACAACCCACGTAAATGTGGAGGTCGTGGCTCTTCGCCAAGACCCTCTACAATCGTGAGGTGTGCATTCTTAGAGACTACTTTCTTAACAACGAGTGTGAGATGCATCGTGCTGTGGTGGCGGTAGACAGAGGCCTTACCCCGCTGTCCTTGGCAAACGAGAACTGGTGCAAACCAAAGGTGTTAAGCACCATAGACCGCAAGGACGTATGGAAGAGCAAGGAGTTACATGGGCAGTTCTACAGGGCCTTGACAGGACCCGATGTAGATCTGCTCGCCTCGAAGAACTGGCTACGCTTTGGTGATCTCTTCGGGGAAACAGAGGGTTTTGTTTGTGCAATTGCTGACGAGGTTATCATGACGAACAACTACCGCAGGTATATCCTGAAGGACGGTACGGTTGACATTTGTCGTGCATGTCGCTGCCCTGGAGAGTCACTCAGGCATATTACATCCGGTTGTGGTCGTCTTGCTAATGGTGAGTACTTGCACAGACATAACCTGGTAGCCAGGATTATTCACCAGCAACTTGCTGTTCAATATGGTCTTGTGGAGTCTGAGGTGTCATATTATAAATACGTGCCAGCGCCAGTTCTTGAAAATGGGCTTGCCACGCTCTATTGGGATCGATCTGTGATCACGGACAGGACTATTGTACCCAATAGACCTGATATCGTGCTCACAGATCGATCGAAGCGCCGAGCAGTGCTCGTCGATGTCACCATCCCACATGACGGAAACCATGTGAAGGCCGAGAAGGACAAACAGTGTAATTACCTTGACTTGGCTCACGAGGTGACCGCCATGTGGGATGTTGATTCGACGATCATTGTTCCGATAGTCGTATCAGTAAACGGTCTCATAGCGAAGAGCCTCGACCAACATCTTAAGAGTCTCTCGCTAGATGGTTTGGTCAAGGGCCAGATTCAGAAAGCGGTTCTCTTGGAGACGGCGCGTATTGTCAGGAGGTTCCTGTCTCTGCAGCCCTAACCGCCGGTAGCTTGGGCCTTGCCCCGGTGCTGGTGGTACTCTAGGTTTAGATTTTTTATAATATTTATATTTCATATATATTGTAAAAAATTTAGATCTAAGAATGAAAATAAATAAGGAGAATAATAATAATATTTTTATTAGCCAAATAATACAACAACAAACACAACACAAAAGTACAATAAATGGCAATAAATCTCTTAATTACTATGTGTGTATGAAACAATTCAGGCACAATAAAATATATAAGCCACATATTGATTTCCTGCCTCCTAAACTAGGTTACCCTGTACTATAGGAGACAGTAATCCCTCTTTTGAACATTTAAAAGTATGATTTTTAGCCATGAACGGTTTAAATGTGGAATATTGTAGAGAAATTTACCGTGTGTGTCTCTCTCTCTCTCTCTGTGTGTGTGAGTGTGCGCGCGCGCGTATGTGCGTGCGTGCGAGCGTGCGTGCGTGCGTACGGGCGTGCGTGCTGCGTGTGTGTGTGTGCGTATGCGGTATGCGTGTGAACTTAAATAATTTGAGTAGATGTATGTTTATCAGCTGTCTCGATTTTAAGCTGAGTGTTTGGTTGGTTAATTAATAGTATTGCTTGTTTGAAGAGGAGGCAGCATGTTTAGCACTCTTAATTTTACATCAAGCGGGCTCTATGACAGTCAATTGGGATCGCCGGGGATGGCCAAGAGACGAGGTAGCTGTTGGAGAGGAGGTGGATCATTAGGTATGAATGACGAACTTTGCTCCCAACAACATAACCCTTACCTCACCATTCCTCGTGTGGTCTACATGTATAATATACATATATCTATCCATAACTTTTTAACATTACCATAACTCTTCCAGTTTGACGTCACTGAAAATTTTCGGCAATATTAAAAAATATTGGAAAGTTAGCTACCTTCATGGAAGAGCCCTCAAAAGCCCTAAGTTCTCTCTATAGACAGCCTATTTATTTTACTCTTTGGCAATAATGCTGCTCTTGCTTCAGCAGAAATTATACTCTCCCTCCAGAACTTAGCACTTTACCATTTCTGTCCACCTGTACCATCGTCACAAGCGCTGCAAATATCGAATTTGCAGGCCTTCGTACCAGGACTCCAGAACACGAAAGGAAGTCCTACCGTAACTATTCCATAACAACCACGGTCACGGTATACAACGAAAGCTTCATAGAAAACGAAAGTTGAATGTATTGATTTTCAGGAAGGAACACTCTCAATAACAGCGTGAAGAGAGAGATTAAACGGCTATCCGTTAATGGTTTGGCCGTATATCGTATACCGAATTCCGACCAGCTACAAGTTGAATAGTCGGATATCCGGCGGCCACATATTCGGCAGGACTTCGCAGTGATCGCGGAGTGGGAATTAGGCGATTGCATGTTTGGCGGTAACGTGGAGGAGAGAATTCCAGCCGCCAATGTTGGCAAGCGAAGATGGAGAAGGTGGAAAAGGGTAATTACCTACCTGGCCGAGTTGCTGTGACCAGGGGACCGAAGTCCAATGGACGCTCATTTGGATCTTGTATATAAGCGTTGTAGATGGAACACTCCGTTAGCGCGATGTAGATTTGACAGTTGCTGTCATGCTGATTTGTCTTGCCAACTCGTGTGTGCGAGCTCTCTTTGGTTCACTATGGAGATCGCTACACATGTGTTTACGTGATTTCAAAAGTCTTAGTTCAATGTTAATATTTGAACGTTGAACTTGAAGCGGCGAGTTGGATGGCAGTTATGAAGTCATTGATTACTTTGTTTCTCATTTTCCATAGATCGTGCTGCTAAATGTGTTAAAAAAAATACTTGACAAACGCCGTTTACACTTCTAACTTCTTTGTTGCGCTTGCTTGCGCCAGAAAACTCTTGGGTTTTCTTTGGGTCATTGAATACTGCTGACCACCAGGTAGCTATTTTGACCACGGGGAGGCTATGACGACGTTACTATCGTCGGCGTTCAGTCATTTCATTTGTTATTGGGGCTACTTTGAAAGTGCCGCTGATATTACAGTACGATTACTTACACATACGATTTTAAACCTGTGATAAAATTATTTAATTTTGCCATAAGCGGAACGGTGAAGTACTAAAAACGACCGACATGTGACGGGTTATAAATCTAGGCCCTAAAAGTAAGTGCAAATGTTAGTAACTGGGAGGTACTACAAATAATATGTACTTATAATAAGACCACGCTAAGTCCGAATAGCTTATTACAAAAAATCTCCGTATGGCAAGTTTTTAAATGTCATAGAACGTCATTCATTAAAGTCATAACAAACAATTTGATTTCTGTAGGATTGTTTATTATCGTGAGAAATGTAAAATATTATTAAATAAAGTAAATTAAAAAGAAAGTGTGGGAGATAATATTCAGCATTATTAATAATTTAGACAAACTAAAAGTACAAGTTCAAGCTAATAGTGACCAAGTAACTGAATGTTTACAAGAAGGACAAGGACAGATTATCCCCAGATTATTGCCATATCTACACTTTATATTTTTCTACTGTCAGTCAATACGGACTTATCGTGGTCCTATTATAATCTCGAGGACGAACTCATGTAACCCGTCGAGTCATTACAGTCCATGACAATCCATTGCAGGACTTAGGGCCTCTCCCACGTAAGGATTTAATTATTGCCATAATCTCCATGATTTGCAGGCGGGTTGGAGAACGCAGTATTATAAATATAACAATGGAAAATGCTGCTACCCATTTTCCAGCCTACGAAGACTCTAGATTGTAACGGCCCAGGAGTGTAACGGCCTTATCACGTCGGGACGTCGTCGTCACTAGCACGTCGACTAATACAACCAAAAAGATAGATACAGCAATTTTCAGGTGTCTATTTCCCATTTCCTACATAGTTTTGGGGCCCTAGTAAGCTAACCTGTTAATCTCTATGCTTGCGACGCGATCCCTGTGGAGCCATCACTGCCTCAGTCAACATAATGCCTGCTCATTTTGTAACAGTAATAGCGAATCGCATATCTTCAACGTTCAATTAAATTAAACATAATAAATTCCTTTGCCTATCGAAAGCGACTATTTTATCTTAACTTATGAAATATTATAAGTTACAATGACAAAAATAATAAGTAGCCTCTGCCTGGCTAATAATTACTGAGTGAAGAAATCGATTCATTATTAGTTTCTAAAACAAAAAAGGTCAATTCGCATCACTATATCCAAAGAAACTGAAACGCTGCCGGACCGTTTCTCCACGATAAAAAAAACTTCAGTTTAGTTTATATTAGACGCGGATTTACACAATAATGTTTAGTAGGGAGCTTAATGGAATATCCAGGGGTACTGTTTGAGCTTGGCCGGGTCGATTTCTAGGAACGCAGAAATTTTTTAAAAATTTTAAGTCATCTGACTACCTTGTCGCTATGTTCTCCTGTTATAAGAGAGCAGTTTTGTTGGAGCTGCTGCCTAATAGAGCTGCTGCCTAGAACTGATGCAGCGACTAGATTGTTTGGTTGGTTAGTATTGCTTGTTTGAGGAGGAGGCGGCATGTTTCCCATTCTTACTATTACTTCAAGCGGGCTCCAAGACTCGGATTGCTTGAGCGCTGCTTGAGCGTCAGTTGGGATCACCGGGAATGGCCAAGAGAGGACTTCTGTGTAGCTATGTGGCTAGAGTTGGATCGTTGGGAATGAATGATGGACTTTGTTCCATTTCTGCATTAATAATCCTTACCTCACCTAGACATAAACAATATAACTATTACCTCACCACTCCTCGTGTGGTCTATATCCTTAACTTTTCTTATATCACAATAACGCTTCTGGTGTGACGTCACTGAACATATTCGGCAATTATGCTGACCTTGCTTCAAAAGATACACACCAACTTATTTATTCTATTCTGAACGTCCTGTACCCCAACCCCAATTTTGCAGGCCCTCGTACCAGGAGTGCAGAACACAAAAGGAAGTCCTATTCTGTAACAACCGCGGTTATATAACAAAAGTTTAATAGAAAACGAAAGTTGAATGTATTGATTTTCAGGAACGTCCTTCTGACGTCCTTCACTAGGTAAACAGCGAACTGGTATTAAATGCCGCGTTTGCATTACGTCGTTGAGCAGAAATCAGCGCACGAATTCGGTAATAGCGGTCAGGCGCGGCAAAGCTGAATGATGCCCGCAGTTTAAGAAGTTGATGTTATTTTACAAGATTGTTTATATTCAGTTTACATTTGTTTGTATAAGTGTTTATCTTTATTTAGTTGAATTTGCAAGTAAAATTTAAATTCGACGTAGAATATTGACGAAGAAAACAAAATACGAATCCATCGAAAATAAAAGGTTTTTTAACAATAAATAGAGACAAAGTTTATAGGGTTGACAACACGCGAACGAAGTCGCGCCAGGCCAGCTAGTTTACAAAGGGATTTGTCAAAATTGAGATATAACAAGCCCAAATACTCTTTCCAGCGGTGCCGGAGCGGTAGAGCAGTGGATGCAGGGGCGTCGCGGTGTCGTGGGGTCTTGATTTCGTTAAATCCGTGGATAGCTGAACGGAATGGAATTTGAACAAAAACTCGGGAATTCCTTACTAGGACCGTAGGTTAATGTGGAGCTCCCATCTAGACTAGATAGCCTCCATGCTCCATCTAACGAGGCCGCTTTAACGTTTCTGGCTCGGGGTGTCCCGTTTGACTATCCTGTATCTATTTAGTTATGAAAAACGCACCCGCACTGCATAAATGCAATTTAAAATTTAATATCTTCAAATACTCGCTACGCTTACCCGAATTTTTTTTTAATATCTTGTATGAGTATTCAGCACTTAGCTCTGAACCTGGTAGCTCTCTACCAGGGAAAATTGTTCCCAGTACAAAACCCGTTTACAAATTGATAAGCGGCTGTAAGCTAGGTTGTGCTGAAAGTCTAGTCTCTGTACATTATGCGATCCTTGTATTGCCAGGACGTCAAGGATGGTTTTAAGGATGTGATTGTACGCGTTTGCAAGTGCGTATAAATTATCAGCTACAACCCTACTTAATGTACCTACTTCGTGACTCGAGACAAAATTCATCCCAGGCAGATAAACACACCGCCTAGTATTTAAGACGGCGAGCATTCAACCTCCGGCCAAGGTGTTAGATAATTAATTATTCAACGAACCCGTCACACATTAAATTAAATTATTAGCCACTATCTCTAAAATTTCTTGTAATTTGTAGGTAGGTAAAACTTTTTATGTTTAATGTGTAGGTAACTACATATTTTTAGGCGATTCCTAAGGTTAGGGAAAACGGCCATGAGCCTTATTTAATGTATCTATCTCTAAACTTATAGGTAGGTAAATAAACATTTTATACAGAATGTGTAGCTACGTGTAGTCTACCCACATCTTTTTAGGGATATCTACCTACATTTAGTTGGCAATATGGTAATAAGAACTCCAAGGGTTTATGATGTCCCGGTAGGCCCAGTTTTGCAGTCAGGGCCCACGCGCCGGAATTTGCCGCCTTGTTTTACATGGACCGCAGAAAAGACAAAGAGATTCATTTAAAGCGTGTGCTCCATCTAACGATGAAGCGCTTAATAAATAAGTTATCCCACGATGTATTTCGAGTAATAAACAAGACGTGGGTTAGTTTTTCCAAAAAATTTATAGAAACGTTCTTCATTTTACTTTGTAAACAAACAACAAACACGTGGTTTTGAGCGGAACGCGCATGCGCTGCGCCGGCAACAGAGCCGCATTGCGTAGTGAGGTATGCTTTGCGAAACCCTCACTAGGAACATAGATACTGCTATTTAACTTATTTACCACAAGAAGACTTTTAGATTTTGGAGTCTGATCAGTAGATTTCATTATATACGAGTACTCCGGAAGTTCTTGTAAGGGCAGGTAATCAAATAGCGACCACGTACCAGTAAGCAATAGAAAAACAGCAAAATGTTCAGATTTTTCAGTGGATAGAAATCACAGCAGACACAGTTACTCTTTTACAAGGAAATAGTTACAGATAAAGAAAATTAACTAACTCTGTGCGTATACTGCAAATACTGCTTATACAGCAGTGTCTGATCCAAATGATCAAATTGGAACGTGCTCTAAGAGCAGTGCTGAAATTTGCATAGGTACTAAACTTTATTTTACAAATTATTCTCATACAAATTAACAATTTATAAAAATAACACACATACACGCACACATTTAAAGTTTTAATAACATTTGTTATGTATAAATAAGTGTACATATAAGCTACGCGGAGGGTTCCTGTAGACCTGCAATACAGGATAAACCTAGAGCGCGCTCCAGGTTCCTCGGTTTTGTACTCTATCCTGTTTGTATGTATGTTTGTGTAATTAGGAGAAATAAAATACTTTATAATAATAATACATGCTTGGACAATTTCACACAACGCCATCTAGCCCCAAAGTAAGCAAAGCTTGTTATGGCTGTATTTTTTAAAATACTTATTAAATATACTACACCCAGACCCGTAACAGAAATTAAAATTAATCATTTCCATCTCTGTTCGGACGGAAATCGAAAACGAGAATTGAGACCTCTGCGTAGCGACCGGCATGTTAACCAACCGAACCACTCAGATCGTCAAGCAGTTTGCATTACAAGCAGTTTATGAGCAATTGAATCACAAGCAGTTAATCTTGCATTTAGCAAGTTTAAGGAAAACTTAACCATTAGACGCATCGTTACTTCGCTGTTCGCTAGATATGAATTAAAGTTTATGATGCGCCCTATGTGTGTTAATAATATCAAGGAGATTAGGTCCCGCCTTAAGCCACACCTGTAGACACAAGCCCCGCCCTGAAAATATTGAGTTTTGCAGGCGCTGCTACCAGGATTCCAGAACTCAGAAAGAGAGTCTATTATTCTTTTACGCAGAAAACGAAAGTGCATTTGAAAGTAGGGATTGATTTTGAAGGAGAGCGACTCTTTTGCAAACGTGTGAATAAATACGAACCGAGGTTGTAACTAAGGGGTTTGAAGATTTTGGGTACTATGGTGGCCTATTTATTAGTCGGGAGTTCCGAACTCCGGATACAATGCTGATGGGAACTCAGTAGTACTACTTTTTATGTACTTACCTAAGTACCTAAAAGTTGCCCGCTATTGAAACTTCTATTGAGTATACTTGGACTTGCGTTGGGTACTGGATCCTAAACCGGGTACCCGGTACATGTCTACTTTAAATGTAAAAAGTTTGCTTAATTATACAAGATTTATGTGATCTATGCTTAGTCTCTTTCAGTAGCCAAACTTTAGTTAAAGATAAAGAAAAGCCGTGTAAGTGCGTGTGAACCATAAACCTTGCCCCCTCTAGTGGTGTCCACGCCAAGATTTAAAATAAAATTTCTCGTAAAAGTACAATACTGTTTTTAACAAGGAAAGAAACACCCTATGTGCAACCCCCAGGATTTAATGCATTAGTTAAGTTCTGAATACCAGGATAACAGAGAAGCGTAGTTTGCCCCATGCAAGTAAACTACTTTCGTTTTCTAATAGCTGCATCTTCAAAGCTCATCCCTTGTTATGCAAGACAAGTACCGGCAAAGAAAATTCGAATAGACGAAAAAATGCTTTCTAAATAATAATGACGTAAAATCATACAAACGTCAACGTATGAGAATCACATTTAGGTATTCATACTGTGGCCGTGTCGTGTCCGGCAGAGTAGAAAAGCATCAACCCCTTACACTCATGGGTGTCGTACAAGGCGACAAATGTTTTCGAGGCAAAATATCAAGAGTCTCCGTAGTCTGGAAAATGGGCAGCAGCATTTTCCATTGTTATATTTAAACACTGCGATTTCCAACCCGCCTGCCAAGCGTGGAGATTATGGCAATAACCTCCCCTTTCGTGGAAGAGGCCCTAAGTACCTACAGTGGACTGTTATGGGCTGTGATGATGTGAAACAGAGACGCCACTCTGCGGAACCAACGACTTTACGGCCGTGTGGATATTGATTATTTCAAGGTACTCTCCTTCAAAATCAATACCAAAATACAAAATAACTTTTTTTATGTAGGTATTGGTTATGTAGGTAGGTATTGAATTCGTTTTCTGCGTAACTGAATTGAAAAATGGGAATAATATGTTAACTAGCCGCTTTTAAATTGTGTAGGCAGTTATTTTAATACTTGTAGTCGTAGTTATACACTTCACTGTCGTCTTTGTCTGGATATTTCTCAAATTTTTAATTAAAATAGTAATTTAAGGACTTAAAATCAGTCGCTTCTTATATTAATTTGGATTCTGCACATATACTCGTAAATCACTTTTGTTAGGTTATTATTATGCTCTATAATAATCGTTATAGTTCACCACTGATGTAATTTCCTTTTTATTGTTATAATTAGTTTTATGTTTCTATAACACTGTTACAGGTAATTTGCAGTAAAATAACGTTTTTTTTATAACAAACAAGGCAGGCATTTGACTGTTATCTCACCTGTTGGTAAGTGACGATGCGGCCGAAGATGAAGCATGCCCGACTTGGAACACGTAATTGATAATACTGTACTATTAAAATATTAACTCAAAACATTTAAAATGTAATGTAACACGAAAACTTGTGTTTACGTGAGGGTAGCGCCTTCTAGCCTCTCTAGTTGTCTAACATAACGTATCTTTTTTCCATTGATCCTACCAAACTTCATAGTATCACCCGCTGGGCCAACTACCAGTTTTATACTGATTGGGTCGATTGATAGACAATCGAAGGAAAGGAAGGAAAATCTGTGATTCGACGAAGATTTGCCCACTTTGCTTCAGAAGCTAATATATGTTCTGATAGGCTGTATGGTGACTTTGATTGTGCAATCGAGGGCCTGTAGATCATGTGAAACCGCGGGTTTTGCCTACAATGACTTCAGTAAAGCAGCGACCTATTAATATCGCCGCACCTGCCGTTTATACGTGTGGAGACTAACATCTGCTCCGCACAACCCGTTAGAGAAAAAGCCGATTCGCCAGAGCTTTGTCGGTCAGCCTGAGGTAAGGCTGGCTTGGCCTCTCATATGGTGGTGGGGCCCCCTTTAGTGCTCTAATGTAATATGTGTTTAATCTAGTTTGTATGATGAATGATAAACACTTTGATTAAATAAATGATGAGAAGTTAGGATATTAAAAATTTCAAAAGATGACAAGTTGACACCACTTTCTCAAAGTTTAAAAAAGATGACGAGTTCGGAAGAGACGAGTTAGGAAAGTGTGAGGATTGAAAAAGGACAAGTTTAAGAAAATGACCAAATCGTCCGGAGCGGATGGAATGATATATATGGTGGTAGGTTTTACGAGCAGACCGCGACAAAGATAATATGGCTTGAAAAGACATTGAGGGTCAAGGTCATTATCCTGATAATTATTATCGCACTTCATTGTTTTGTATTTCTTCTCTTTTCAAACACGTCTTATAAAAGTCTGACCCACGTGGAAATGAATGCATAGACCATAGCCTCCTTCGTAAAATGAAGGAGGCTATGATTAGACCCATACATTGCTTTTCTATTTTTTCAGGAGGCAGATTTATAATTACAAGTTATTCGCCCTCAAAGGATGTGATCTATACAGAAAATAAAAAATGAGTCGCCTCTGTGAATGATAGACTAAGGGCCACGAAACCTGGCCCACAGGTGATGGCGCGCCTGTCGAAATCAGTCAAATTTAGTTCCACTTTCAACCGGGCACAAAGTTTTGCAGCCCTCCCTCTACCGCAGTGTCTAAACGGCACATGTAGCTCTATCGATCGCAATGCAGATTCCCGGGGGCTGCATCTAGACTGCATATCAGGAGAGCATAGAAAACGAGGAACAAGGGGTCAATAAGGGTCAGATATGAGATTTGAGCAGATTCGAGGCTCCTCCTACATTTCAATATTAGGTTCCGATCCCTCGCTCGCGCGCGTCTGTTTTCGTCTCTTGCTGTTTCATCAGGTTTCACCATAATCAATAGTTGCATACATGCACATTGCACTGCACCATACAGACAGAGGCAGCTGCGGTAGCTATCCCGTCACTTTCATGTTGTCCTAATACTTGATGTGCTAAATCGATGCGCGTGGAATTCGTGGATGTCGAGGACATCTTAGGTCTTATGATACGCGTATGTGATTGGAGATCGGAGTGTTATAAATATAAAAATGGAAAACGCAGCTGCCCATTATCCAATTTACGGAGACTCTAGAAGTTTCGTCCCGCAAACATAAGTCGCCTTGTGAGTGTAGTACCCAAGAGTGTGAGGGGCTGATGCTATTCTACTCTGCCAGACACACATATTATCGCACTTAATTTTGTATTCAAGTTTTTTTGTAAACACGTCTTATAAAAGTCGCGCGGGAATGCATTAGACTATAGATTTTCTAGTTTCTCGGAAGGAGGTTGGCAGCCCGGTTTTATTATTACGTATAATCATATTGTATTGTCTGTCATTTTATTGTTGACGACATGAGTGGTTCAGTTGGTTAACATGCCGGTCACCATGCAGAGGTCCGAGGGTTCGATTCCCCGCCCTTTATTTAAAAAAGAAAAGCAAGTGTGTATAAGTAGTTTATCAGTTATCTCACACCCAAAACACAAGCTTTACTTCCTTTGGGGCTAGATGGGGCTGTGTGAATTTGTACAAGCAAGCATTGAAGTTAACCATGTTATTGGGTCGTTGTGAGAGTGCTGCTTGTGTGTATGATGCACCCCTTTTTTCTACGTCGGTGGGTCTTTTTGGCTAGCGCGATGTCAGCAAAAATGTTTGCTGCACACAAAAGATCCTTAGGTGGGACTCCAGCATGCATAGCAGAAGTCCATTTGTTTAATAAAATTACATCTTTTGGAAAGGAAAACGTTGGCACGGCTTCTTCAGGTCCTTCTTTTTAAGGTTTAATCATAATTTGACTTGCATTTCTCAAATGGAACAATGCCTGTGCACCTCTTAGAGAAAGATTACAATTAGGTATAAAATAGAATTTGATTTATAAAATAAGTAATAAACGAACAACAAAAATGGTCAGATATTGTTTTTTAAAAATCGCATTTTGACGTATACATTTTGCCAATATGATATTTACGGAAATGTGATTTTATTATGAATATTCGTGTATATTATAGCTATTTTTCTTGAATTAACAAGCATATTTTCGTCTTTTTAATAATAATATTATTTCTCTATTATTTCTCTCTCTCTACAGTCACATCATTAGCCTGCCCTTATACCATTCATTGACTCAGTATTTAAAGAGAATAATTTTAACATTATTCTCATAATTTATTAGATGATTATTTTAATTATTTAAAAGTTTTTAGATTAAAATTTCCAGTTGCGGCTATAACGTGCGGCGGTTGACAACCTTATTTACCCGCACCTAGACCAGACTCGCAGAAACCCAAGTAGTAATCCTAACAAAGCTCCTTCAAAACATTTCAGTTACAAAGGTTGTGTGATAAAGTTCAAAGTCTGTTACTAGATAGAGAGTCACGTGGTTTTGACCGTAGTGCGCATGACAAACAATGGCGGCCTTAAGCATTTACCTATAAAATGGATAGACTGAGGGCCACGTGACTTTGCTGATAGGTGATGGCGCGCCTGTCGGCTGCGGTGACTGCTTACCATCAGGCAGGCCGTAAGCTTGTTTGCCACCAAGCTGGTAAAAAAAATTAAAAAAATAAAATTTACACTGTGGCTGAACTGGACATTGTCAGTCAATTTTAGTTCGACTTTCAGCCGGGCGCAAAATGTCGTGGCCCTCACTCTACACCAACAGGGGCTGAGCCATCTAAGAGATGGGTATTACAGAGGATTTAAATATATTTTTGAACTATTTAGATGTAAGTATTATACAATGTATTATTGTATTATTATGTTAGTGTATTTTAAACAGGTACATAATTTGTCACAGGGAGGATAACGCAGAATACTGTCACTAATACCGGCACGCTGGTCCGATGCAGTCGGGGCTGACCCAGCGAGGCGCCCGACAAACTCATTCATATTCTTCCAGGTACGATGACGCTGTATCAATGGGCGTCATTAGGTAAGGAGGAACATTTATGACCTTCAACGATTAGTAAATATCGAGACCATAGTGTTAAACATATTTGGAGTCACAGTAGTATTTACGATTTTTTGTCCTTTATAATAATTCAGGGTGTCGTATTATATGTCTTATTCTTCGTACTCTAATGTACGATTTCCACATCACTCCCCTAGTTTTAATAGGTTTCATACAGTTTGTGACAGATATTTCTGCTGCTTTGGAGCGTCGGTGGCCGAGCGGTTGAGTATCCGACTCGTAAGCCAGAGGTACTGGGTTTGAATCCCGCTGCGGCCATGTACCAATGACTCTTTTCCGAGTTATGCTGACACAGCCCTCTATAAACTGGAAAGAAGGTCGCTAACTTTCCAATATCTTTGGTTGCTGCCTTTGCAGTAGAAATTACACTCTCCCTCCGGAACTTTATTATTTCCCTTTATAATTTCTCCGTCCTATACCCCCTAGCCTGCGCCTGTCCTGTACCCCATAGCCTGCGCCTGTCCTGTGTACCCAAGCGCTGCAAGTATCGAATTTTCCAGCCGTCGTACCAGGACTCCAGAACACACAAGGAAGTCTGTACGACTACATAGCGATAGTTTCAGTAGAAAACGAAAGTTGAATGTATTGATTTTCAGGAAGGTACAGATAATAGCGAGCTGCGGCTCTATTTTAAATCACTCGCCTAAATTCGAAAGGTTTCAATTTTTATTTTCATCATGATAATTTCTATATTTTATGTTTTGAACCGTATTCTTTCGGTATTGCCATTGTGATTAACAAAAATATTGAATTTGTGGTATCTAAAATCAAAACTGAAAACCGTTCTAATCGAGGTAAGCGATTCAAAAATAAGGCAACTCGTATTAAATGCCGAGTTTGCATAACGTCTGTTGACCGAAATCGGCGCCCGAATTCGGTAAAATGGGGGGGGGATACAGTTCTACGAATAATCAATAAAAATCAAATAATGTGTGACCGAAAACGGCTTTGAGCCGAATACCTACCAGTATACTTGAGGTGATCCAAAAGAAAACAAATTTTTCTTCAAAACTTTCACCGGTAAGTAAACATTCGTAGACGCGGCGATTAGTAATCAATTTTAGAATTTGTGACAAAACTATGCGTCGATATAGTGTGAAGATTTATAAGAAGGTGAAATATTTCCCGTTCTCTCTCAATGAGAGAGCAGATCTATGCCCCAGTAGTTTATACCTGAATAGGCTGACGACGACGATGATAACGCTCAGGACGACACCTTCATTGCACCTTTATTATAATGTCATTCGTTATCAGTTAAAATTCGTAGTAAAAAGTAAGTTACTGCAGATGGGCTGCCTTGTTTCGTCCCTGAATTTGCATTAGTATGTGTGTTGACATTGAAACTCGGTTTCTAGGCTCTGCACTCATGCATGTAGGTACCAACATCTTTGTACCGATACCTACCTACAAATTTTACAGCATCTGAAATATGGGCAATCGAACTCCAAGTGTTTATGATGTCCTGGTAGGCCAGCTTTGACGCCACGTGGTTAAATTTACGTATTTTTCGACTTGTGTTACTAGGAACGCAGAATAGGCAAAGAGGTTCAGCGTAAGCTCCATCTGACGTTGAAGCTGTGAACGAATAAGTCATCTCATGTATCACCACTCAGCGAGCAACTAGGGGAGTTAGTTCACAATACAAAACCCGTTTGCAAATTAATAAGCCTCTAGAGAGCTAGGTGGTGCTGAAAGTTTAGTGTTGGTATTTTAATGCGGTTTTGATCATTATATACCTATAGTGATTCAAGAGGAAAATTTATAGGGTAGGACAACCCGAACGAAGTAACGGCGGGCAAGTAAACAATCAATTAGTCTTAATGTGTAAGATTGAGTGCTGTTTCTTTCTTATCCCAATTTGTACGTTGCTGATTGGCCAAAACCTAGTTAAGATGGAATTTTGGCGATTCCTAAGTTTAGTGAAAACGGCCATGAGCCTTGTTTAATGTATCTATCTCTAAACTTATAAGTAGGTAACAAAACTTTTTAAATTGAATGTACAGCTACGTGTAGTCTACCCACATATTTTTAGGGTTACCTACTTATCTACATTCAGCCTACATTTTGTTGAGTCCCGGAGCCAGACAAAAATTTAAAAAGTAAAAGAGTTGCATAATGATTAAAAAGTTATTTTACATTACAGCTGTAAATAAAATAGAATGGGAAATGCTGTATCAAAAAGTAATTTGTTAAAATTTAATTCACTGGCGTGAAAAAGTGTATCCTTAAATATGTAATTGGAACATTATATATGCAATTGGAACGCTATGAGTGTAGAGAAAGAGTATTTATTGAATTAGCACTACGTTAATTAATGAAGTCAACGTAAACGAGAAAGCTAAGCGAGCCATCCAGGTAGTTTGTAAACAATACAAAGTACACGTGGTTTTGAGCGGAACGCGCATGCGCTGCGCCGGCAACAGAGCCGCACTGCGTAGGGACCTATGCCTTGCGAACCCACCACAAGGAACATAGATACTGCTATTTAACTTTTGTACCACAAGCAGCCACATCGATACTTAATTTTACGAAATTATAACTTCCCATCAAGTTTGGAAGTGGTCGGATCAACAGAAAAAACTATCTACAAAACTAACAGAATAAGAAACTTTTATCGCGATATGGACTCCGTAAAGGTTTATTTATTTATTTATCTATTTATTTGCATGCTACCGTTAACATTACCGTTAGGTTGGACCGTACTTGATGAAATGTTCAGGTTAGCCCAGTAGGTGATTTTATGAAGTTTGGTAGAGATCCGATCAATAGAGATAGGTTAAGTAGATAGGGTAGATAGGGATAGGGACCCTAGTCTACCCTAGCAACTACAACTAGTTATGATAGCTTATTACATACTACCAGTAGAATGAACTTAAATCAACATCTTTTTAAATCTTTATCTGTTTATATCAATTTTTATTATATATAGACAAAACAGGCATTTGACCGCCATCTCACCTGTTGGTAAGTGACGATGCGGCCGAAGATGAAGCATGCCCGGCTTGGAACAGCCTATTCACTCTAGCCTTGAAGGCATCCAGATTATATTGATCAGGGAACATACTCGCAGGCAACGCTTTCCATTCCTTAGCCGTACGCATTACAATGGTCGAGCCAAAGCGACTCGTGCGGATAGCTGGAAGATCCACGACATAAGGATGAAGCGCTCGCCCGGATCGCGGCTCCCAATGGCGGAAAGGGGCTGGCGGAATGAGGTCGTGCAACTGCTTCGCACACTTACCGAAATGTAACTTGTAGAAGACTGACAGACGCGCAACCCTACGCCGATGTTTGAGGCTCTGCAGCCTAGCCTTAATCAACCGCAGGTCACAAATGAATCTTCTTTGTACGTTTTACCACCGAATCCAAAGCCGCCAGTTGTTATTTGGCTGATCCATCCCAGAGGTGGCAGCAGTACTTCATGCAGGATCGCACTTGTGCTTGATATAGGTGAAGCAATTGCTTTGAAGTAAAGTACCGCCTAACCTTCGAGAGGATACCAAGTTTTTTTGCTGCACTCTTTGCTTTGGATTCGATGTACTGACCGAAGTTAACATTTGAAGATAGCTCAACACCAAGAAGCTGTAGGGTGTCGGTAATTTCCACAGGAACATCCCGAGAAGTTGGAGTTAGATGGAAGGGACTCCTTTTGGCGGAAAACAGACACGCCTGAGTTTTGGTTGCGTTGAACACCACCAGATTGGCTTCTCCCCGATCAGAAACTGCCTTGAGAGCTTTGTCAAAACGATTAACCATGGCCTCTCGACAAGACTGAATATCGTCCCCGTTGGCTTTTGCCTCCGACAGATATTTATCCGTTACTGTGCTGTCATCTGCGTACCCAAAGGTACCTGGTACAGGCAGATTGTCAATATGCAGCAGGAATAAAGTCACGGACAGTACAGATCCCCGAGGGACTCCCGCGTCGATAGCCTGAATATTAGACGAGTAGCCATCGATAACTACACGGATTGAACGTCCACTCAAAAAACCCGATATCCAGGTGCAAAATCCAACAGGAATACCAAATGAAGAAAGCTTGCTTAGAAGGCCTGCATGCCAAACTCTGTCAAAGGCCTTGGAGATATCAAGAGACACAGCAAGGGCATCACCATGTCTCTTAATGGCCTCACTCCATAATTGTGTGGCATACACCAGAAGGTCCCCAATAGACCGACCACGGCGGAATCCGTACTGGAGATCGCTGAGGAGATCGTGACCTTCAAGATGCGCAAGGAGTTTGTTGTTTAGTGCACGTTCCATAATTAACGTTTTATCGAACCATCACTGGAAAAGATAATTAGAAAAATATAAACAATGAATTGAATCACAAGCAGTTACTCTTGCATTTAGCAATTTAGTTTTCATTGCACAAAATATGTTTTCCTACTTTTTTTACTACAGACAACCTCAAAATAAATCAGTATACAAAATGTATTGTTGTTAAATGTACTCTCGAATAATATGTTTTGTCAATAAAACTTTATTAATATTCAAGTTCAAATAAAACTTAACCTTTAACTGAACATTCACTAGCAAAATGTTCCTTCCATCAGAAGCATGGTTACTTCACTGTTCACTAGATATGAATTAAAGTTTATGATGGGCCCCGTTGTGTTTGTCCCGACTTGAGCCGGACCTGTAGACAAAAGTCCCGCGGTGCAAGCATTGAATTTCGCGGGCCTAGGTACCAGGATTCTAGAAATCTTAGTATTGATTTTAAAGGAGAGCTACAAATAAAGAATGTCGTCTCTCTTGCACGCGTTTGCATTAATACGAACTCGAAACTTGCCGATGTACCTATACTTAGTGCCGCACATTATCTGTGAATACTGGACCGCGACAATTGCGCATAAAATCCAATCACAGCTCCTTCAGATGACGTGATATCCGACCCATCACATGTAAAAGGAATCAGTTTAGCGTACTATACTACAGCAGGCACAAAGTGAGTGAAAATCGGAAGTAAAATACAGAACTCCTATCAGTCGAAAAAACAAATCTAACTAGCCAATTTCTCACAATTATTTCTTGAAAAATAATTATTTTTAACAACACTGCAACATTCGAACTAGAGCCAATGACAAAAGAAAACACTCAATTACGCCCGGAGTAAGGAGGAGGAGAGTTTCTCATCATACCGAAGAAAAATCATTGAAGAAAGAAAAAATTCATTTAGGAGGAGATTACATTATATAATGCGTGTAATGTGCGCGCATAGAAAAAAACACTGATAATGTGGCTTGACATACCTTTTGATGGTACATTAAATGGCTGACGAATGTGTCTAAAACTAGCTTAGGAATATATATTTCCCTAGCATTATATTACATGGCCATCTCGCAGTTAATGTCCCGGATGTGCTCTCGCGTGTGAGGGTCTGAGGTCTACCTTGGCCGATCCAGGATTAGTGTTCAACTAATATACAGTTTAGCAGTTTAAGTGTATTCTTAATTTGTTCGTATTATTGCGAGAAACATCGCATAGTGATATTTATGACAAACCACACGTCGGCAAATGGTAACATGGCCAATTTCTAACTTATGTCAACTGGCTAAAACCTCAGTTTCATCTCAGAACTCAGAAAATAGTCATGGGCAGCATAAAGGTTCGAAACTGGTACTTAGGGGTATTAGTTGCACCCCTTAACCATTAGGCCGCCGGCGCTCTAGCTCTAGCATCATAGTTCTTAATTTGCCAAATAAGCTCGCTTATGGCCTGTCATTGCACGATCCTCTTTACGGAGTAAGGAGTTTCTTTCGTCATTGGTGGTACGGTGTGATGACATGAATGTCATTGTCAATGTCCCAACAAGGAACGATTTTACTTCTTCTATTTAGGTTGTGGCATCCGCTACGGCTTGGATTGAACCATAAAATCAGGATTTATTTCAGTAGATCTACCCAGCAATACTGAACGGGGTACGCGTGTCAAATGTGTCATAGAAACAAAAACGAGAATACGAAAGTTTAATAACGTCATCGTCTGGCTCATCTACATCATTTAAAAATCACAAGAAATGCAACAGAAAGACTGAGAGCAGCCTTATGTACATCCGTGTAAATTTATCCTTCGACGACGAATTACTACGAAGAATCTTCGCACCGGCGACCGGTTACTGGCGAGCAATAGAGCATTAACGATGTAATTTTAGACTTAAGTTTCTTGAATAAACAGCAAAATGTTCGCGTCTTTCACGAAAAATGGCGTGGTTGGAAGTCACAGCAGACGTCAGTATAGAGATTATGTATGACACTGAGCAATTAAAAAAAAATACGATTTTCTACTCTGACAGTATAGACCTCAGACTAGTCTAGACCACAGAATTCCAAAATAAATAATTAGAAAATAACCAAATTAAAGGGATTGGTGTGATCTTAAATATACTTGTTTATAATTTTCAAACAAATACTATTTAGTTATTTAGGACAACACCCGAACGAAGTAGCGGCGGGCCAGTTAGTAAACAATAAATGAGTTCTGAATGAGAGCATCAGTAGCCGGGCGGTCGAGTATCCACATCGAAAGCGAGAGGTACCGGGTTCAAAACCCGCTGCGGCCATGTACCAATGACTCTTGTCTGAGTTATGTACATTAGTTGAATACTAACCGATGCTCTTACGGTGAGGGAAAACATCGTGATGAAACCTGCAAGTTTAGGCAAATGGATTTGTAACCATGATCCAATCTGGCCAGGTTCCCCTGGTAGCAGGGTCACGGAAGTAAGATGGTAGTTGCTCCACTGTAATTACCTGATCGCCAAATCCTGGATCATGGTCAAGGCGGACCCCGGGCCCTCGTTCTCGAGAGCACAACAGGGACATTAAGGCCAAGACGATTATAGTTTTCAGTTATTTAAGAAAATAGAAGAAAATTTACCATTGCCCACCCCTTATCTCCCAAATTATAGTCCTGAAGGGTCAGGGAGAAATAAAAAAAAATACAGGAAATACTTGACTCGCACTTGCCTGAATTTTATTTCTTTAGGCGACCGTGAGTATGTTGTAAAACTAATAAAAGTATCTAATATTAATGAAATATTTTGCTGCTATTATAACATGATATGGACCATCAACATAATAATATAGTTGACAATACTATAGAATAAAAGTATTATCAATAAGTGTGTGTATTGATCGAATTTTGAACTTTGAACTTTAAGGCCTGGACGGAAACTGGACGCGCGCGTCCTAGGCTGTATTCTAACGGGACGTGTTACTAGGCTCGCAGAAACAGCTGAGAGATATATTGATACTACCTTAGAGAGTTTCAGAATAGCAGGGGGTGGGACTTGTGTCACGCCCACCTGAGCCATAAGCCCATTTATCATCGTGTACATTTTGATTTCGCTTTTGTTGTTATGTATTTATATATATATTTTTTTTGTTTTAATTGTGAAATGCATATTTTATAACTTTTATAAGATGATAAATAAACGTTTATCACTACATAGTATAAAACAAAGTCGCTTTCTCTGTCCCTATGTCCCTTTGTATGCTTAAATCTTTGAAACTACGCAACGGATTTTGATGCGGTTTTTTTTAATAGATAGAGTGATTCAAGAGGAAGGTTTTTAAGTAAGAAAAAAAGGGTAGGTAAGGGTAAAATAGGTGTACGCGTACGAAGTCGCGCCGGGTCCACTAGTTTATTTATAAAGTTAGGCTACTGAAAGTAGATATAGGGCATACATTTCTAAACTGCCGTCGGAATAGAAAGCTTATATGAGACCGAACAATTAAAAAAATATACTACGGTCAACTCTGACAGTAAACCCACAGAAACCCAAAATAATAGTAGTAACAATTAGTAGTTTGTGGAGTAAACGGAGTACTTCATCATCACAGCCCGTAACAGTCCACTGCAAGACTTAGGGCCTCTCCCACGATAGGAGAGGTTATTGCCATAAGATCCACGCTTGGCAGGCGGTGTTTAAATATAACAATGGAAAATGCTGCTGCCCATTTTCCAGACTATGGAGACTCGAAAACGTTAGTCGCCTTGTAGGACACCCACGAGTGTAAGAGGTTGGTGCTATTCTACTCTACCGTACACCACACGGCCAGCCCTGCCTATTAGCTGAAGTGGCATTGGGCTGGTCACGTAAGTCGCCGAACTGATAAGTAACACATGGGGTAGACGCGTTTTGGACAATGCTTTACGGAGTATATTGGGGGAGATATCTACGTCCAGCAATAGAATGACAACTTCGATTTTGAATTTTGACAAATAGACAACGCGGTTCCAGTTAGGGTGCGGCGTCAACAAAAAGCCAGGGCAAAGGTAATATACCGGGGATCCGACTGCGAGAGTTACCGGGTTCGAACCCCAGTGCCACCATGTATGTACCATCGACTCATTTCCGCGTTATGTAGGTAGGTAAGATACATTAGTTGAACACTAACCGATGTAAACAAGTATTAAAACTACGTATACTAACTTATGAAATCTAACACAACATGTACAAAATCTTGTTATTCTCCTGTCTCCAGTTGTATTTGCTTAAATTTGGAAAACATGCCAAAACAATATCTTCCGCCCTTCGGATTTTAGTAGATCTGTTCATTTTGAACATTTTCAGAATCATACGTTTTGTTTAAGGTTCCGCGCGGTGGGGCGAGCGGTACCTTTGGACCAAACGAACCCGCGGGCAGACCGCCATACATTCAATTTTTATACAACACAGTCACAACCTACGGATTAGATTTTATAAAATCACGTACATTATACATAAACACTTCACTGGACCAAGTAGGGATAGTGAAATAGCATTTTAATTAACCTATTTTGAGTTACTTGTAATTCTGAGAGAGTGGTTTTACTTGCACTTCAATAAGATACAAGAGATGTGACTTTACTAGGGAATTGTGAATTGTCATTCGCACTTTTTTAGGGAGACAACGAACTATGCCATGTAGGGAGCCTATGAGTTTTTTCTTAATATTCACAATGTGCGCATTCCATATCTATCGGTTGTCGATTAGCAGCCCTAGATATTTTACAGCCTGCCTCTATTGTATCGGTAAGTTGCCATAATCTCCACGCTTGGCAGGCGGGTTGGAGATCGCAGTGTTATAAATATAACGCTGCTGCCTATTTTCCAGCCTACAGACACTAGATCGTTTGCCTCGAAAACATTAGTCGCCTTCTACGACACCCACGAGTGTAAGGGGTTGGTGCTTTTCTACTCTGCCGGACACCACACGGCCATTATTGTGTATATATAGGTACACAATAAAGCAATCGTACACATATAGCATTTTAATTAACCTATTTTGAGTTACTTGTAATTCTGGGAGAGTGGTTTTACTTGCACTTCAATAAGATACAAGAGATGTGACTTTACTAGGGAATTGTAAATTGTCATTCGCACTTTTTTAGGGAGACAACGAACTATGCCATGTAGGGAGCCTATAAGTTTTTTCTTAATATTCACAATGTGCGCATTCCATATCTATCGGTTGTCGATTAGCAGCCCTATATATTTTACAGCCTGCCTCTATTGTATCGGTAAGTTGCCATAATCTCCACGCTTGGCAGGCGGGTTGGAGATCGCAGTGTTATAAATATAACGCTGCTGCCTATTTTCCAGCCTACAGAGACTAGATCGTTTGCCTCGAAAACATTAGTCGGCTCCTACGACACCCACGAGTGTAAGGGGTTGGTGCTATTCTACTCTGCCCGACACCACACGGCCATTATTGTGTATATATAGGTACACAATAAAGCAATCGTACACATATCAAACGCAAATATGATTATAAAAAGATGTATTTTTTAAATAATAGATACCTATGCTTGTACAAATTCACACAGCGCCATCTAGCCGCAAAGTATTGGTTACTTTAGGGCTAGATAGTGGCTAGACACAAGCTAGTGTTAGATAACTGATAAACTACTTATTTAGTTTTATTTTACATAATACACCCAGACCCGTCACAGAAATTAAAATTGTTCGTTTCTATTTCTGCTCCGCCGGGAATCGAAACCGGGACCTCTAGTTGGCGACCGCATATTAATGAACTGAACCACTCAGGTCGTCAATATTTAGTCGGTAAGATTACTCTAAGAAACTGCTGCTCTCCTAGCGCTGCACACGCCCCACGCAATTCATTCCCGCGTGGTGTTGGAACCAACTTTATTTGGAGTAGTTACTTTTAGAAAAAAAGCTATGGTCATTGAAGATGGCAAAGAACTGTAGCTTGTAAAGGGAGTCACTCTATGAAAAAGATTAGGATCAGGAGTTCTTTTTCATTACTGCGACTACCTTTTGCTTCATTGGGCCACATAATACTATACCTACTTTAAAACGAAACTTAACGGAATATCCGTCAAATTCGGTCTTAGGCTGAAATAAATAATGACAATATCTACCTACTTATTAACAATAACATAGTAAGTTTGCGGGTGGTACTATTAAAAATTATGATTATGAACATAACAATAATTTAAAAAACCCCTTCGCTTATAAGGGTATAGAACTGTTGATCGAAGGAAAATCTCATACATGGACCTGAGAGACCAGTTCGATAGTATGCTCGAGCCAACTGGGTTCAAGGTAATACTTAAATGTGATTCTCATACGTTGACGTTTGTATGATTTTACGTCATTACTATATAGAAAGCATTTTTTTCGTCTATTTTGATAAAATTATTACCAAAGCACACCAAACAAAGGAGGCCTCTGTTGCACCGCGCCACGCCCAACGTAAAATTTACTTTGCCGGTACTCGGCTTGCATAACAGATAGGGAGATGCACTTTGAAGATGCAGCTATTAGAAAACGAAAGTAGTTTACTTGCATGGGGCAAACTACGCTTCTCTGTTATCCTAGTATTCAGAACTTAACTAATGCATTAAATCCTGGGGGTTACACATAGTTCCTTCCCAACTAAATTGTTAAAAACAGTATTTTACTGTTTTGCACTACATTATACTTTTAACTGTTGAACAAAAATAAAGTATACAAAATACTGTTTGCGTCATTGAAATACATTCAGAGCTTATGAAGCCATCCTAATTTATTTATTTTTAATATTATTTAGCAGACAAACAGGTACGCGGGCCACCTGGTGGAAAGTGGCCGCCGCCGTCCCTCTACTAATTAATAAACTTCTTGAACGATCCTATGTCATAGTCCAAAGGAAACACTGGCTGGGACCTCATTCCACATCCGAATCGTAAGACCGAGAAACGTTATTTCGAATCTTCGCGTGGACACCACTAGAGGGTGCAAGGTTTATGGTCCACACGCACTTACCTACAATGCATGGCGCGGTGCGGCGTCGGTTAGTTTATATGAGTGTTGTATGGAACCAGACGCACTTGAGCGGCGTGATGCGGCACGTCATATACATACAAAATTCATTGCAGGCCACGTCGTCCAGCGCAGCGTAACTGCATCATCTTTACCTTTACTGTGTCATCTTGGCGTCAATTGGCCGGTTAAGCTCTCGCGCGGGCCCGGGGTTCGCCTTGACTATGATCCAAGATTTGGCACATTAGATAATTACTGTGATCCTGTTAACAGGGGAACCTGACCAGATTGGATCCTTGTAATAACATGTTTTCGTCTGTTACCGTATCATCAGTTTTCACTATCGACCTTTATCAATAGTAACGTACATGCACATTGCACTGCACCACACAGACAGAGCTAGCAGCGGCATCCCGTCATGTTCATGTTGCCTTAATACTCGATGTGCGTGGAATTCGTAAATGTCTTTTGGTCCTATGATACGCGTATGTGATGGAATGATACCGCGACAAAGATAATATGGCTTGAAAAAAGAACTGACACGCCGCCAGTGGGGAGTCTACTGAACAAAAGACACTAACGCCCTTCACTATAATTATTATCGCACTTCATTGTTTTCTATTTATTCTCTTTTCAAACACGTCTTGTCTGACCCACGTGGAAATGCCTTAGACACATAGCTTTTTTAGTTTCTTAGGAGCAGGAGCCAGATTTTTAATTATAAGTTATTCGCTCTCCAAGGATGTGATTTATCATACATACATAAAGCTCACGCCTGTGTCCTACAGGTGGGGTAGACTATAGACATATAGACTATGGACCGCCACTTTGCTCTGTCTTGACACAATTCCCTAGCCTCGCATATATCCACAACTCTTTTCATACATCTTCTTTTATTCTTACCACTTCGGACCCCAGCTTTTTTGAGAACATTACTGATCTGATCAGTGAATCGGTGAAAGGTCGTCATCTTAAGGACACGATCTATCAAGAAAATAAAAAAAGAATCGCCCATGTGAATGGTGCCGCAGTGTCAAAACGGCTCATGTAGCTCTATCGATCGCAATGCAGATTCCCGGGGGCTGCATCGAGACTGCATATCAGGAGAGCATGTCAAACGAGGAACAAGTGATGCTTGTAAAGGACAGATAGGAGATTTGAGCAGATACGGGATGTCGAAAAAGTTGAAAGTACCTAACTCAGTATAGGATTATTGGTACATGGCGGGAACTAGGATACCTCTCGCTTACGAGTCAGATCCGCTAGCCATTAGACTAACGACCCGCTAAGGTTTGGAAGGTTTATTGTACACAAACTGATTTGATTTCTGATTCATGATGGCCAATTTTATATAGATTCATATTTTTCGATAACATTAAATTTTGATGACATTTTATGTATGACCTCTTATTTCAATCTGAAATGTATAAGAACAGAAAGGTCCCTTTTAAAGACGTCAATAAATAAATGTATGATGAAATAATTTGCGTGATCTGAAATTGTGTCCGGACACCCCGTGTGGAAGCTCCCCGTTCCATTTCAATATTAGGTTCCGATTCCTCGCTCGCACGCGCCTGTTTCGTCTCTTGCTGTTTCATCAGGTTTCACCGTAATCAATAGTTGCATACATGCACATTGCATACATGCACATTGCACTGCACCACACAGGCAAAGGCAGCAGCGGTATCTATCCCGTCACTTTCATGTTGTCCTAATACTTGATGTGCCGTTTTAGCACGTGCCTTATGCGCGTGGAATTCGTGAATGTCCTCTGGTCCTATGATACACGTATGTGATGGCATGACATTTAAATAGCGGTGGGTTCTACGAGCATAAATCGTCAAAGATAACATGGCTTGAAATAAGAACTGACATGCCGCCAATGGAGAGATTACTGAAGAAAATATATTAACGCCCCCTTTCACGGTCTATATTCATCATCATCATCACAGCCTATAACAGTCCACTGCAGGACTTAGGGCCTCTCCCACGAAAGGGGAGGATATTGCCATAATCTCCACGCGTAGCAGGCGCGTTGGAGATCGCAGTGTTATAAATATAACAATGGAAAATGCAGCTGCCCATTGCTCCAGTCTACGGATATACTAGAAGTTTTGTCTCGTGAACATTAGTCGCCTTGTACGTCACCCACGAGTCTAAGGGGTTGGTACATAGCCTCCTTCGGGTTGGTGCCTTTCTACTCTGCCGGACACAACACGGCCTCTATTATCGCACTTAATTGTTTAGTTCTTCTTTTCTTATAAAAGTCTGTCCCACGCGGAAATGCTTTAGCCTATACATATTCTAGTTTCTCGGAAGGAGGTTGGTAGCCCTGTATTATTATTACGTATAAATCAAAGAGATTGGAATGCTAGCGACCTTTATGGTTAGACTGGCAAGTAGGTCGCTAGCATTCCAATCCCTTTGCGTATAAATAATCATATTGATATTGTTTGTCATTTTATTCTTGCAGAAATGAGTGGTTCAGTTGGTTAACATACCGATCGCCACGCAGAGGTCCGGGTTCGATTCCCGGTCGAGCAGAAATTGAGATGTTAAATTTTAATTTCTGTTACGGGTCTGAGTGTATAATAAGTATGTATTTAAAACTATAAAATGTTTTATCAGTTATCTAACACCCATAACACAAGCTTTGCTTACTTTAGGGCTAGATGGCGCTGTGTGAATCTGTCCAAGCATATTTAATATTAAAAAAAAAAAAACAATTGAATCCAAACAAAACAATAGTTCCGCTCAACTCGATCGAGTTCATTCTACATCGTACTTATTCGGAGCTACTCGGAACGTCTCGTTGACATTTTATGAGTTGAGTTGACTGAAATTATCATTGTTTTTAGACAAGACAGGCATTTGACCGCCATCTCACATGTTGGTAAGTGACGACACGGCCGAAGATGAAGCATGCTCGTCTTGGAACAGCCTATTCACTTATGCCCTGTACAACGACATTGACAATGTTACCGAAAAATCGTTTTGCAATAATCACTGATTATGAATCCTAACTTTAAATTCTTATTGTGTGTAATGCATGGGTTAACTAGAATCTTTTCATAAAAAATATCAATACTCTAAAGAGTCTCTATTTTCAATATTAGCCCCGGTTCTAGGCCACACACTGTATACACAATATAGTGCGCCCCCCCAAGCGGCTTCCACGTATCTGGACCGCCTCTCGAAGAGCGAAAGGGGATAGGAATCTGTGAAGGGCCGCGATACAAATGCGACCAAACTGTCCCGGTTGCTTAGTCATGGACCTGCCACTGTATATGGTTCAGCAGCCACGGCCACCACAACTCACCACTCGGATAAATTTGAATAATCAATAATCGTGGTTTAAAGTAGTTATGATAACTTTCACTGAGCGAAATTGTTTACTGCACACAAAAGATCCTTAGGTGGGACTCCAGCATGCTTGGGATATAGCAGAAGTACATTTGTTTAATAAAATTACGTCTTTTCTGAAGGAAAACGTAGACACAGCTTCTTCCCCCATTTTTAAGGTTTAATCATAATTTGACTTGCATTTTTTAAATGGAAGAACGCCTATGCACCTTTAAGAACAACAAAAATGGTCATTTTATAAAGATTGTTTTTTAAAAATCGTATTTATCTAATTTTAGAGCAATTATAAATATATTTTTAATACGGAACATTTATTTATTAAGTACATTTTGTCGCATACATTTGGTCAATATGATATTTACGAAAATATGGTTGACATTGCATGAATGAATTTGCAAAAAAAAATATTTTCGTCTTTTTAATAATTATAGTATTTCTCTATAGGAACATAAACATGCAAGAACTTTCATTTGACTCAGTCATCATCATTTGCCTGCCCTTATCCCATTCATTGACTCAGTAATTAAAGATAATAATTTTAACATTATTTTCATAATTTACTAGATGATTATTTTAATTATTTATAGGTTTCTAGATTAAAAATTCCAGTTGCGGCTAACCTGCTGCGGTTGTGCTTTACGCTCATACATTTTACCCGCACCTAGACCAGGCTCGCAGAAACCCAAGTAGTAATCCTAAAAACTCCTATCAAAACATTTCAGTTCCAAAGGTTGTGTGATAAAGTTCAAAGTCTGATGCTAGATAGAGAATCATATGGTTTTGGCCGTAGTGCGCATGACAAACAATGGGGCGGCCCTAAGCATGGGCACAAAATAGAAAACTAACAGAATGTGTAGACATTCTGTTAGTTTAAGGAATAACTTTCGAAGATGACGGGAGTGGTCCCGTCATCTTCGAAAGTTATTACTTAAACTTGCCGACTCTCTAGGGTTGCTACTGTATTTATTCTGAATTTGGAAAAGAGTATTTAAAATATCGAATAGAATTTTAAAGATCGTTCACAATAACATGTCCCTTGCAAAGCACCAATATCTAATCCTTGCCATAATGTGATCATAATTACTTCCCTAGCTGTTCAGATTGTGATAAAGTGTATTCGATTTTCCATACCAGCTTCAGACATTATGCCTATAGTAGGCGTAATAATAATGAGGCGTCACCTGATTATATCATCAGACCCTGAGAATAACCTTTTCCTGACCTGGGATTTGACCCACTTCCCGGTAATCAATTGAATTGAAAATTTCATACACATGTAAATTGATGAAAATTCAATATTATGGTATTAGTCAGTTGATCTGATGATGGAAAAAGAAGGTGGTCAGCGATTTTTTTACATTAGACTAGACAAGCATTTCCGACTAGAAACTATTAAGGTGGCCATTACGGTTTCTTATTCTGTTAAAAACTGTCACGTGTTGCTTGTATGTTATTAAGTAATCTTAGTGACGTACAAGTACTTTTATTTTATTCATAATTAGATTGTTTAATTAAATAATATTCAATTTAAGTCGACACTACAACGAATTCGCGTTAACAATCGCGACCGAGCACTGCTTGAGATAAGAACTGCGTGAGAATGTCTGTTAACGTAACGTCAATGTGTGTGTGACGGAAATGGCGCATTGTTTCCAGTGGACCTTCTGTATGGGCCGTTCTTTATTTTGTGGCATGGGCCTATAAAATAGATTGACTGAGGGCCACGAGACTTTGCTGACAGGTGATGGCGCGCCTGTCGTTATTTGCACTGTGGCTGAACTGGACATTGTCAGACAAATTTAGTTCGAGTTTCATCCGAGCGCAAAGTCTTGTGGCCCTCACTCTACACCAACTGTGGCCCCTGAGCCATCTATGGCAAAAAATTAAAAATGTTATTCAGAGTTATCAACATGAGTGACTCATATGTTATACGGGTGCTACTCTCTATGCACTCTCTAATTTTGCTAAGAAAATTTTACTATCAGTTAGTTTAATAAAGCGTGGGTGGGTGCGCTCTAGACGATTTCGTCATTTTCTAAAACTTGTGATTTTTCTAACTGGACACTTTCCTAAGTCGTCTCAATTTTAACTTGTCTTAATTTTATATCGCCATTTTCCTACGTGGTCTATTTTTAGATTCGACACTTTCCTAACTCGTCTCATTTTAACTTGTTTCTGTTTTAAACTAGCTTGCTCGGCGCTCTTCGCTCGCGTGGTGACCTACGCTACCCTACCCTACTCTATCCCTATACAATCCCACCCTACCCCTACCCTGATCATATCAATCGAAAGAGGCCCACTGATGGGCATAGACCTCCCCAGAGATCTCCACCAAGGCTTGTCCTGTGCCTTCCACATCCAGCTGGTACTGCATGATCTATACCCCTATCCTGCTCTACCCCTGTTCTACACTACCCCTACCCTTCCCCTCCCTACCCTACTCTACGCTACTCCTTTGTCGTATTCTCCAGTTTAATACTGGAGAACTGTCATCTTCGGCGATAGACTATGACCGACATTATCGTTCAGATCGCCACTCACAACAATACCCTGCGACAACGGAAAAAACAACGCCTTGTTCGCATTGCTACTACCGACCTGTACAGTCTCACATTGGTTACGACCCCTTCGATAAATACATAATAAGGCGGTCGCATATATACGCTTTACGTCGAAGACGCTCTCCCGGAACTCTTGAGAGCACTACTCCCACGCCGTTGTCCCTACAATGTTGCGGGACCTGTTGCCTCTTCAACATATCTCCTGCAAGAACGCCACTGCAAGTTTCTGCCTAGTGAGTGAGGGGCAGGCTGGCTTGGGCATTTTATTGTAGTGGGGCCCCATAACTCCCCTTTAGTACTTTATGTAAAATGTGTTTAATCTAGTTTGTGTTGGTACTGAAAGCACATGACACATGAATTACCAGGAGTGAGAGAAACACTTTGATGAAAAAAATGATGACAAGTTGGGAAATTAAAAATTTCAAAGATGACCAGTCGACACCACTTTTTCAAAGTTTAAAAAAGATGACGTGTTAGGAAGAGACGAATTAGGAAAGTGTCAAGTTTGAAAAAGGACAAGTTTAAGAAAATGACGAAATCGTCCAGAGCGCGAGCGCGTTGGTGGCTAATAGCTAGCGGATCCGACTCGCTAGTGCTGCCATGTACCAAGGACTTTTTCTAACCCATGCTCTAACGGGTTACGGAGATCAGTTGTTGGTCGCTCTACTGTAATTACCCGAATTGTCGGATTATGGCGGAATATTCACGTCGAGATAATAATATTATGATTTGAAAGTTTATAAACAAGAAAAGGGTACGTAGGGGTACAGTAGGTGTACGCGAACGACGAACGAAGTCGCGCCGGGTCCACAATGATTCAAAGATTAACTTGTAAGAGATGGGTATTACAGAGGTTTTTAAATGTTAGTACTGTATTTTAAACAGTTACATAATTTGTTACAGGGAGGATAACGCAGAATACTGTCACGAGTATCGGCACGCTGGTCCGATGCAGTCGGGGCTGACCCCGCGCGAGGCGACCGACAAACTCATACTCTTCCAGGTGTTTCCATGAGCGTCATTAGGTTGGGAAAAACATCTATGACCTTCGCCGATTATTGAAAATCGAGACCTTAGTGTTAAACATATTTGGAGTCACAGTTATATTTACGTTTTTTGGTCCTATATAATAATTCAGGGTGTCGTATTATATGTCTTATTCTTCGTACTTTATTGCACGATTTCCACATCACTCCCTTAGTTTTAATGGGTTTCTTACAGTTTGTGACAGATATTTCTGCTGCTTTGGAGCGTCGGTGGCCGAGTGGTTGAGTATCCGACTCGTAGGCGAAAGGTACCGGGTTCGAATCCAGCTGCGGCCATGTACCAACGTCTCTTTTCTGAGTTATGTTCTTTAGTTAAATTCTAACCGATGCTCTAACGGTGAAGAAAAACATCGTGATGAAACCTGCAAATTTAAGCAACTGAATTTGTAACCCTGATCCAATCTAGTCACGTTCCCCTGGTAGCAGTTTCACGGAGGTCAGATGGTTGTCGCTCCACTGTAATTACCTGATCGCCAAATCCTGGATCATGGTCAAGACCGTAGAGGGAGTATGACACAGAGATAACAAGCTAATAATAATACCATGCATAAACAAGATCATAACATACAAAATCTGCTAAGAATGAAAAGGACGAAAATATTATTTCTTGTCCTTGTTAAAATATGAATTTTTTTGTTGGTCGCAATTGCAATTGCGAATTGTCTCATATCTAGACTATTACATGAATTCAAACATTTTGGGGCTGAATTTTGGTAGAGGTTGCAACACTGGTACTTTGAGTCTGGCCCTTTCGGGTATACGCGCTTGTCATATCCATTTGATTCTTTATCTTAGGTCAAGACGGACCCCGGGCCCTTGTGCTCGAGAGCACAACCGGGACATTAACTCTAAAAGTTGATTTTTATATTTACTGTGGTTAACAACGGGCTAAGACCAATAAAAGGGACACAAGGGAGACTACTCAAAATAACACAGAATCTAGAGCCATAAAATTAATTATTAAAAACTAAGAATCGACAGGCACGCCATCACCGGTCAGCAAAGTTTCGTGGCCCTCAGTCTACTGACAAAATGACGTTACGCCCGAAGACGCGCGCGGACGTCGAGATCTAGTGTTGCTGTTGGTCCTGCCAATAGCAACTCTGTCAGTTCAGACCAAACTACAGATCGCAATACCGGTGCAATACGTCATCATCATCAACTCCCATGACAGTCCACTGTAGGGCCTGATTCTTCTCCGCATCCGGGTCTTGTCTTAAGTCACACCTTATTTTCTTCCCCAATTTTTACAGGTCATGCTGCTGAATGAGTTGAAATAAGGATTTGACAAACGTCGACATAATGTTTATTCGTTCGTTATGTCGACATACGAACGACATACGTCAACTTACCATATGGAATACTTGCATAAACAACCATGTCCTGTTTTGGATTTTCTGACCATCACCTTGCTAATTTTTTTTTTATCCAAATCCGTTCAGCGCTTTGGGCGTTGAAAGCAGTAGCAGACGAACAGACAAATGTCATAGCTTTTGCGTTTGTAGTGTTGATTGGTGATTGAAAATGTGGAACATGTAACTACACACAGATATATCACATTACACACTAGATGTTTTGAAAAAAGATTTCATTGGGTACCGCGTACTACCTGGGTCTTGGCTGAAAATCAGTGTGTTACCCTTTAAGGTAATACTGTGCTGAGCCACAACCCTTTTGTGTTGCTGCAGCGCACACATACAGCTTATATATTAAATGGTATTCTTTTTTGTTAAATTACGATGTATATTTTTTATATTTATTGTTTAGGTATAAGTTAATGTGTGCATAGAGTGCCAAATAAATGCCTTATTCTATTCTATTCTACAATCACTTGTCACCTCGGCGGAAATTCGTAATCGCAATGCGGAATGATGAAGCACTAAAACAACCGACATGTGACAGGTTGAACAGTCTAATATAGTGTAGGAGTCAACCTACCTAAAAAATCTTGTGCGTTTAGGTAAATTTAGGTCCTCAAAGTAAGTGCGCATGTTAGTAACTAGACGATTCTACAAGTCATAATATTTACTAATCTCGAGGACGAAACCAAGTAACCCGTCAAGTAATACAACCGAATAAGTACAGCATTCTTCAGGTCTCCGTTTCCCATTTCCTACATAGTTCTGGGGACCTAGTCAGTTAGCCTGCTAACCTCTATGCTTGCGACGCGACCCCTGTGGAGCCCTCACTGGCTTTGTCAACATAACGTAAGCCCGTTTTGTAGCAGTAATAGCGAATTGAATATCTAATGTTCAATCAAATTAAGCATAATAAATTCCATTGCCTATCGAAACTTGCGACTATTATATCTTAACTTATGAAATATATATAGAAGTTACCTGAATGACAAAAATAATGTAAATAGACTGCCTGGCTAATTAATTACTGAGTGGAGTAATAGATTCACTATTGTGATAAGTCTCTAAAACCAAAATATATCAAATCTTGTGTTCTATGGTGTGCAATAAAGAGTTTTGTATTGTATTGTATTGTATTGTATCGCATCACTATATCCAAAGAGTTTTAATCGCTGCCTGTCAGTTTCTCACCGATATAAAACTTCAGTTTAGTTTATTATAGACGCGGATTTACACAATAATGTAGTGCAGCAACAGCTACTAGCGACTAGATTGCTTGTAAGGATATAGAGCTACTGCAGCGACTATATTGTTTGGATGGTTAATATTAGTTGTTTGAGGAGGAGGTGGCAAGTTTTCCGCTCATTATTAACCGGCCATGATTAGTTGGTATGTTCAATCGAACTCAATGCACTCCATCTGCTTGTTTTTGATTTGGCCATCTAACATGTGCACGATGTGACTTTGCACCGGCGATATAATACCGTTGATTTTGTTTTCGCAAAACTAAAAATAACCCGAATTATTACCGACGAATCCCAATTATTACTGTGTAGAAATTTATATTTTAGGTATTACGTTACGCTTTTACAGTGTAAATCTGGCGCCTTGGCGAGATTTATGACTGACGTCTATTTCAGTGCCACAATCCGGTGGCTAAAACTGGAACTAAGTGTTGACATACATAAATGTTATGTCAATGCCAAAAAAAGCGATGTTGTCACCGGGTCAAATAAGTTTGTGGCACAAGAGACTGCGGCCATTTTATTTAATATGGTAACGGTGAGCATATATTTATACTTATAGATCAATTATATGGACTGATCGGCGCCGCTCGTGGCTCATCGCCATGCTCCGCACTTGCACTTATGTCAGGTAAGACGGTTGCGGCTGCCTTTACTGCAGCGGCTTCATATGGTGGTTCCGGGTCCACGTCTAAGTTTAAGTTTTGCTAAGTTTTACAAGTAATCATGATGTTTGTTATACTTCACGGAAATAAGATACCCCACCCTCGTTTTTTATTGCTGTTTATCGGAATAAGTGCATGTGTTTCCAAAGCAACTCGGCCTTCTTAGATTGTAAAGTAACGACCATTCGTATACATGGCCGAAACGTCACTGAGACGACGTTGGAGCTCCATTGCAGTTTAAGCTCAAATGAAGTGCTCGAATGAGCCGTTCCATATATAGAAGTCTCTGTTGTAATGAGAGCATAATGCTTGCGTAAATTTTCTTTTCTAAAGCACTGACTTTATTGCACCATACAGTCACGGTTTTGAGTAAGTCGCGCACTAAGTTTTCGACGGCTTTTGATGCAATTTTTCTTCAGAAACAATTTAAAAATATGGAGCACAATATGAACTCATCGTGGGCTACGCCCCAGTGGACCGGCCCCACATAGATAGGTAATGCATACCACATGTGGGGCCGGGCAAGCCTTGTTGAATAAAAAGAAATTGTAATGGCATTAGATTAATTTTCATTATAGTTTGGCAAGTCATGAAAATAATGTTTTGGGAACTATGACTGCCCTCGCCTAAATTGGCCACACTAAATTACTCTCAAACTCAAATAATCTTAACTGTGGTCAAACTGACATCAGCTGTCACGCTATCTAGACATTGCTGTTGTTTTGTTGTTGTTATGTTTAAATTTTTAGATGTACATTTCTAAATTTTTACTGTGTGGGACATTTATTTCCGCAATGAATGCAAAAAAGTATAAAAGCGGCATGAGAAAAGTAATATTTACAGTTGTTTAAAAATGTATGGCCGATTTTAGAGCTGATAAGTTGCTGTGCGATTTGGAGGATGTTTACGGCCGAATAGCAAATATTATCGGTATACAATGTACTTCAATTTTTAAAATATTGAATGAAATGTGATCTTTTGGAAATCATTTAAATTTCCGTAAAATTAATGTGTTTTGTTGTATTGGTTATACTTATTTAAATTATAGTGTTACCTACTGTTAAAGTTTTGACCGTTTTGTATTTTTTTTTTCGTAAATATAATGTGCATTGATGTTTTTGCGTTCAGGTGTGTATAAAAGCAGTGCGGCGCTTATGTATTGAATTGTAGCAGAGAGCTATATTATCCAGGCACATTACGCAATGTACGACTATTCGAGCTGGAGAAATGAAACCCAGGATCAAGGGATTTTGAGAAATATATTATTAATTGAGGAGAATAATATAAGATTATCACCGTGGCTGGTCGAACGGAGAGAGAATCAGAAGATAGATAACAGTTTGACATTACATCGTTCCGTGCATCAGTGTTGCTGTTAATAAATTAATAAGAGTAAATAAAAGACTCTTATTTTAATATTCAATACTTTCCCTTATTCCCAATCTTCCACCATAATATGACTGACTGCTGAATGACTGAAGTGGGTAATCAGTTTGACAGTATGTAACTTATTGTTGCTAGCTTAGCACTAGTACCCAAAATGCAAAAACTATAGTTGGAGATAAAATTAAAGATCAAAAATGTAAACACACAACTGTCAATGTCAAAGAGACTATCCTCCAAACCTTTGGTTTACATAACCAAATGGTTTATTCAATTGATTAAAAACGTAAAAAGTAACTCAGAAACTATTGGTCCAAGAACACTAGAAAAGTCCAATATTAGAAAGAAGTGGCCGTCATTTTGATTCTTATATTATTTTATGTATTATTATATGAGAAATTAATTAAATATTTCTCGGCGTCGGTCAATCCCTTATTTTCCAAGCCTTTGCAATAATGTACAGTAACAACGAACCAAAGGTTCAGAATGAGGAAGTTTCCTAATATCGATATTGCCATATTTAATGACATAGTGTTAAAATATAGATCAAAACTAACAAGCCAGTGAAAAAAATGTTTAAATCCGTCCGTAAATAAATGACTGAGTTATACAATATTTAAGTTTACATCTTTTTTCGCGAAATTATTGCTGCCGCGATCTAGCTGTGACGTCACCATGCCGGCATCCCGCCCTCCACTATGGGGCTACCCATACACTGAAACTCTTAGTGACTGTATCTTCGGAACCGTAATAGCTAGACACTTGAACTACTAGACACAAAATGTGTGTTATTATGGCCGCTATAACAACAAATAATAATAATCGTCATTAAATAAAAATAAAGGGGGTCTCCATACATAAAACGTTTAATTTTAAAGGCGTTTCAGATGTATTTAGTTTTTCTCTACGGCCTAGATGGTAAAACTTACAAGCATCAATCACACTTTGGGAGAGCGGCACTAATCTAGTGGCAGCGTCCTTGCGAGATCGATAACCGAGGTTAAGCAATGCTCGCTATGTTCGTAAACAGGATGAGTGACCGTTTCGTAGTTTGAGGCTAGTCTAACTGCTACGAGCTCGCCAAGTCGCCACGCGTTAGGTGTTCCTCCTAATATCGTTGGCGAAGCGAGGTTGACCAAGGTCAACCCTGCTCGACCAACCTAGTCAAAACTGACAGAATGTGTATGGGTAACCTGATAGCAGGGTCACGGAGTTCAGATGGCAGTCGCTCCACTGTAATTATTTGATCTGCCAAATCCTGGATCATGGTCATGGCGGACTCCGGGCCCTCGTGCGCAAGAGCACAAACGGGACATTAACGCCAAGATGATATATTACCAATCACTTTGTCTATACTAACTATACTAAACTAGCTCTTTTGGCTGATGTGGTTTAAGCCCAGCATTAGACTGTCATTGTAGTCGTGCGATATGATATCAAATATTACCAAGTATCAAATTTTCTAGTCGAAGTATACGAGACACAGACACAAAGAAATTGGACATAGAGGCAAAGCACAGACGTGAAGATACTATTTTTTAATATTCTATGTTCACAGACTGATACAGAACCTCGAACCCACTGCCTCGAACATCGGTTTAGGGTTGCGCGTCTGTCAGTATTCTACAGGTTGAATTTCTTTCCACCATCGGGAAACGCGATCCAGTCGAACGCTTCCCCCTTAAGTCGTGGATCTTTCAGTTACCCGCACTAGCCGCTTTGGTTGGCTACCTTTATAGAGCGTATGGCTAAGTAATGGAACATTTTGCCTGCGAATGTGTTTCCAGATCGTTATAATCTGGACGCCTTCAAGGCTGGAGTGAATAGGCTGTTCCTAGTCAGGCATGGTCCATCTTCGGCCGCATCGTCACTTACCGCCAAGTAGGGTTGCCAACTTTTTTTAGACCAAATATAGTATTTTCGGGTTTAGGAGCCATAAAAATATAGTAGGTAGAGAATTAAACAAAAAATAAATAGTAGATTTTTAAACAAAATGTACGTACCTATATTATTTCTTAAATATTCGATTTGCATCAGGAATTTTTTTCTTTTGACGATCTTATGGACGCGTTCCATTTTGCGGTAAGTGGTAATGTTTTGCTAATTAAATATAGTAGTTTCACCTACTATTTAATTTTTAATTTATAGTAGGTAGACTCGTAATATAGTAGGATACTATATTATATAGTAGGGTTGGCAACCCTACCGCCAGGTGAGATGGTGGTCAAATGCCTAGCTAGACTAATAAAAACAAAATATTTACATTTATTTGTTTTTCTAGGTAACAAAAAGACCAGACCAGGTTATGTCATGTCATGGACAAGTGCATGTCTGAGTTGCAAATTGGAAGTGCTGTTTTGTAAACATTTTGAAGAACAAGATAATAAGTTAATGCAAGTCCCTTCTATCCTAGTGCACTATCATAATTTGAATTTTTAGTGAATATAAAGAATATGCTGCCTGTTTAATATATTAATGTACCTATTCTTTTCATTCTTTTTTTTTCATGACTATAAGGGCATAATATTCAATTTATTGTGAAGTCACATAGGCCAACCTGTGGACAATGAAGACGCTTCTAACGATAAGTAAGTAGGTACCCACTTAGTTTAGAAGTTATGAGGCAGCAAATAAACATTGATACCGGTCAAAATCATAACCCTCCTTTTTGCAAAAGCAAGCACTGCGGTATGTATGATCGAGAGATCGAAAAGACGGCGATAGGTATTAGGGGCTTGATACCCAGACACCTTATCTTTGAAAATGGTTTTTAATTATATACCTTATTCATATATGGATTCATATAATATATTTGGCTTAATTTATCTGCAGATGGGCTGACTTGCTGTGTTATAGAGATGAAATTTTGCCTCGAATTGAAACTCGGTTTCTTCTCTCTGTTCCTGTATATAAAATTCTCTATGCATGTAATTTACCTATATCTTTTTAGGGATAGCGATACCTATCTACAAATTTTACTGCATGCAGGGGGTCCACGTGTCGAGATTTGCCTGGTTACGTTACTAGGACAGCAGAATAGACAAAGAGATACGGTGTTCCACGGCGTTCGGAAGGGGCGAGGGGAGGGGCGGGGTCGGCGTAGTAGCGTAGCAACGTAGTAGCGGCGGGCTTGTTAGTAAACAATATATCGGTTTTGAATGTGTGAGAGTGAGTGCTTGAGTGGTTCGAGAGATCAAAAAGACGGTGGTAGGTAGGCGTAGGTTTGATTCACTAGACACTGCTTGGGGCGGGCAAACTATTTCAACATTGCAAACTATTTTGAATTGCATTCGGAACTCCGCGCCAGTTATCAGCTTAAATGAAATAAAATAAATTGTATTGTAATTTGACAATAATGTGATGTATGACACAATGTCACAAACGCTCCTCAAGTGTAATGTCATGAATGTCAATTATTAATCCTAGACCAATTCATTCGTGTTGTCGTGATACAGTATATTGTAATTGTTGCCGATTCATTTACAATTTAATTTGCTAGAAAAAATTGTTTTTTTTTGTATAATTAAAGAAAGACCTATTTTATGATGCTGCTGAGAAACAGTCTTAAACAGGGTTTCATTATTTATCCAGAGGCTAAGGTTAGCCTGTATCTGTATTATGTAAATCGTAGGTACGCAATGTAGGTTGCAGGGGAAGCAATGCGGGCGGCGGGCGTCGGCATGTAGTTACTAGGATACTAGACTATCTAGGAGTACTGAAATCGATGCAAGGAGATTGGTGACTCCGGAGACTAGCATTTAACGCTTTATAAGTAACAGTTAGAAAACTACAAATCAATGCTATAAATGTCATTAAATGTTTCATTTTTCCAAAAATGCTTACTTTGGTATTGATTTCACTGTACACAAAAACCTTTTCCCCTTAAAAATTAAAACAATGCATCCCCATACAAAACGTAAAACAATCCCACATTATAATAGGACCACGATAAGTCCGTATCGACTGACAGTAGTAAAAATTATAATATGTGGATATGGCAATAATCTGGGAATAATCTGTCCTTGTCAGTCCTTTTTGTAATCATTCAATTATTTGATCACTATTAGCTTGAACTTTTGTCTAAATTATTAATTATGGTGAAAATTGTTCCCGCACTTCCTTTTTAATGAGAAAGTTTGCTAATATTGATATTGCCATATTTAATGACATAGTGTTAAAATATAGATCAAAACTAAAAAGCCAGTGAAAAAAATTTTGAAATCCGTCCATAAATGACTGAGTTATACAATATTTAAATTTACATATTTTTTCGCGAAATTTTTGCTGCCGCGAAAAGCTTCAAACTACCAAACGGTCACCCATCATCCCGAACATTGCGAGCATTGCTTAACCTCGGTTATCGGTCTCGCAAGCACGCTGTCACTAGATCAGTGCCGCTCTCCAAACGTGTGATGCTTGTAGGTTTTACCATCTAGGCCATAGAGAAAAACTAAGTAGATCTGAAACGCCTTTAAAATCACGTTTTATGTGTGGAGACCCCCCTTTATTTTTATTTAATGACGATTATTATTATTTGTTGTTATAGCGGCCATAATAACACACATTTTGTGTTTAGTAGTTCAAGTGTCTAGCTATTACGGTTCCGAAGATACAGTCACTAAGTGTTTCAGTGTATGGGTAGTCCCATAGTGGCGGGCGGGATGCCGGCATGGTGACGTCACGCCCGAATTTACGCCCCTAATGAAATTATTCTTGCAATCACAACTTTAAAGTCTCATAACTTTTTTGTTTCTTGAGATATTTCAACATTTTTTTCCTCGTTTTGTTTCATTTGACTCAAATTTTGATACTCATTTGAAAAAAAAAATTTGGTTACTTCCACATTGTTTTGCCCATTATTTATTTTACGAAAATAAACACTCCTACAAAAATTTTTTTTCTTTACTTACTTACCGTTGTCTTATTAAAGTTAATTAATTTACATTTTTGACCTACAAGTGTCACTGTGCCTCCTGTTAGGCGTAAAATGAAGTTTACATTTTAGCGATGGCTTCTTGGACTATAAAATTTTGCAGGTCAAGTAGGATACATATGAGGGTGGAGAGGGTGCACAGCAGGGGGTGGGTTATGTATAAGATAAGACTCCACCCCATGACCTACTTATTTAATGATTTTCTACTACGCATGCCCAAAACCAAGCGATCTACTGATCATGCCCCAAAACCAAGCCAGCATAAGGGAAACTACCAGGACCGCATAAACGCGATGGAGTATGATAAGTAGGTATTTAATAGACCCCACCCACGCTAGTCGCTCTTAAATTTCATTCGTCAAGCAGTATATAGAATTCCCCCCAATATTTGCAGGTGAGGGGACAACACCGACATTGATGTTTAGCTTTCAGCATATTTATCTCAGATACAACCGTGTGCCCATTTGCCATCGATGATAATAAAATTACTTTGTCACGAAGAAACAAAATAAAATACTAATTTATTTTGAGGGAAGATAGTCCTTGACATTTAACGCTTTACAAGTAACAGATAGAAAACTACAAACAAGAAGTCACTGAATTTCCTAACGTTCATTCCTCCAAGCTAAGTTTTATTATTGACTTGACTATACACGAATACCGAAGAGATCAAACAAAATCTTCCCCTTAAAAAAAAAAAAAAAAAAAAAGAACAATGCATCCTCATACGAAGCAATCCCACTATAATTTATTTTACATTTCCGACCTACAGAGCACATTTTAGCGATGGCTTCTCGTACTATTACGGTTTGTTGTTTACGAGAGGATACCTATAATTTGTATACACTGAATTCGTGGAGTTGAAAACTGACTCCACCCCCTGAACCAAGCGATCGTTGAAAAGCCATACAAAGAGCGTTCTGCGGTACCAGGACAGCATCAACGCGAGGTAGTAAGCAAGTTGCTATTGGTCAAGCAGTATAATGAACACCTCACCCTTAATATTTGCAGGGGGTGGGTAGGGATGCAGGGGGAAGAGAAAATAGCAAAATAGAAATTAACAAAAGGTCCACTCCCATCGTCTTCGATAATTATTACCTAAACTTGCCGACTCACTAGGGTCGCTACTGTATTAACTCTTTACAAAATTCAGAATAAATGCAGTCTTCAGTCAGTCAGTTAAAGATCGAATGGAATTTTAAAGATCGTTCACCATGCCATGTCCCTTGCAAAGGACCAATATCTAAGCCTTGCATTTTCCACACCAGCTTCAGAAATTATGCCTTTAGTAGGCTTAATAATAATGTAATGTTTATTCTCTTTTTAAAAATTCATCGCCACTTGATTATATCATCAGATCCTGAGAATAACCTTTCCCTGACCTGGGATTTGACCAACTTCCCTATAATCAATTGAATTGAAAATATTTTGTGCTTAGACATAAACAACATAACTATTACTTCAGCATTCCTCGTGTGGTCTCCTGGTGTGACGGCACTGAACATATTCGGCAATAATTATTTTATTTTTTATGTTATACGGCAGACAAACAGGCAAGCGGGCCGTCGGCCACCTGGTGGTCTTGGTGGGAACTTATTATTTTTCTGTTCTGTCCGTCCTGTACCCCAACCCCAACTTTGCAGGCCCTCGTACCAGGAGTGCAGAACACAAAAAGACGTCATACCTTACCTATTCTGTAACAACCAAGGTTATATAACGAAAGTTTAATAGAAAACGAAAGTTTAATGTATTGATTCTCAGGAAGGTACACTCTGACGTCCTTCACTAGGAATAACAGCGAAATGGATTCGCTCACCTCGATTCGAACGGGTTTCAATTTCGATTTCGGCATGAAATTCGATATTTTATTTTATTTTCGAGTAAATTCAATTTTTACACAATAATGTTTAACATACAAATATTTTTTTGTTGTGCTACGAAAAAAATGATTGTTACACCTATCGTAAAACCGATAAGGGTTTTTTAATATTTATGCAATTAAATACGCAGGTGCGAGCAAAGCGCTCTCAATTGTGGCTGTTAGCAAAATATCCTTTCATCATATCAGCCAGAAGGGCGTCTTCTGCTGGGCATAAACCTCTCCAGAGATCTCCAGAAAGGCCAGTCCTGTGCTTTTCGCATCCAGCTGGTACCTGTGATCTTTACCAGGTCGTCGGTTCACTTTGTGGGAGGCCTACCCACGCTGCGTCTTACGGGATGTGGTCGCCACTCGAGAATTTACTGCCCCATCGGCCATCTGTTGTTGAGCTACGTGCCCTGCCCACTGCCACTTCAGTCTGGCAATCCTTAGAGCTATGTCGGTGACCTTGGTTCGCTTGCGGATCTCTTCATTTCTGACTCGATCGCGCAACGAGACTCCGAGCATATCCCTTTCCATTGCCCTTTGGGTAACAGTGACCTTCCTTATAAGGCCCATAGTACGCGGCCACGTTTCAGTTCCGTATGTCATCAATGGCAACACACATTCATCTAAGACCTTCGTCTTGAGACACTGCGGTTATTGGGACGAAAATATATGGCGTAGCTTCCCAAACGCTGCCCAACCGCTTTGGATTAGTCGATTGACCTCTTTCTTGAAATTGGTCCTACCTAGCTGGACTATCTGTCCTAGGTATGTATAGTCGTCAACAACTTCAAGTGGAGTGCGTCCAAATACCTTTTACAAATTAAATATTATGGTTTTTAGTTTTTACCCCATTACTTAGTCGTTATGGCCTCTTCTTCACAAATTTCTGAAGGTTATCGGTAAGTAGGTACCCTATAATAAGGATTAATAAAGTAACTCTATGAGTATCAAAGTTTTCTTGATGTCGTACTAACAAAGGCCTAAAATAGCCCTAGTAAAGGAGAGAAAACAAAAATTGTTCATTCGTAGATATATCACATAAAAATACGTGTATTTTTCCTACAATTCTTTAAGAAAAGGGCATTTCATTGTGGCTACAATCGGGAGTGCTTTTAAAGCAACATTTGTAGAGGATTTTATAGCTTTTGTTTAGTCATGGACCATATTCCCGTAGAACGCACTGTATTGAAGACATTTAGAAAAAAAATGAGACTTTTCGAGCCAAAAGCAACAATACAAAGGCACAGGTGTACATTTTAAGTATGTTGATTAGAAGCGTATTAACTACCATTTGCAGTAATAATCATTTCTGTTGCAATTAGTTCCGTTACGCGTGGACCGAGACGATTCTATTACGAGTAGAGCCAGGCCCATGTAAATGGGCCAAAATATGAGCAAGCAAAGCGACCTAAATATTTTTGTGATTTTGTCATCTTTACATGCGCAAATTCAATGAAGTAATGAGTGAGCATGGAGCACTTTACGTTATTATTATTTGTAAATAACTTTGCGAATGGGGCATAAAACGGATTGTACCACTGGGTTTCATTTGATCATTGATGCGGATGATATGGCGGTTGTTGCTGCACTCCCGCACCGAACCCTTACCTTTGAAGACTGGATTAATAATACGCAGCCTGCATTGATTGGGTATCTTCTCGGTGAGGAGCATGCGATTATAAAGGTCGGTAAGAATACTCACGCCAAAGAGTCCGGGAGGACGCCCGGTCAGCGTGTCAAAGGTCCAACGAGCAATGCGGACTTTTCTTTTGGCTATCTTCTTTAACCGGGTCAGCCCTTAACGAGGTTCATTACAAACAAGCAATCGGGGCCTGGACGCCAGGGTCCACGTGTCAATATTTGCCGGGTTGCGTTACTAGAAACGCAGAATAGAAAAAGATATTTATTAAAAGTGCAAGCTCCATCTAACGTTAAAGCTGTTAACGAATGAGTATTCAGCACTCAGCTGAGTGCTGCATAGTTCACAATACAAAACTCGCTTACAGGTGGTGCTGAAAGTGTAGTCTCTGTATGTTATGCGATCCTTGTGTTGCAACTTAGCTATATGGAGCTAGTCATTATGGACAAAGATGTCAAGGATGTCATGTCACAAATTACTGTAATAGTTACAATATTGTATTGTATTTATTTATTCATTAACAGGTGCGAATATAATATATACATTGTATAAACCAAAGTCGCTTTCTGCTGTCTGTCCTTCTATCTGTACGCTAAGATATTTTAAACTACGCACTTGATTTTAATGCGGTTTTCATCATTAGATACCTATAGAGGAAAATTTATAGGATAGGACAACACCGAAACGAAGCAGCGGCGGACCAGTTAGTAAACAAAAAATGGGTTCTTAATGGTGAGGCTGTTTTCACTAAATATAGGAAGCGCCTAACTTATTTGTTATCCCAATTTGGACGTTGTAGATTGGCTAAAAATAGTTAAGATGGAACTTAAGCGATTCCTAAGTTTAGTAAAAACGGCCGAGCTTTATTTAATTTATCTGTCTATAAATTTATAAAGTACTAGCGGCCCGCCCCGGCTTCGCACGGGTACCACTACGGGTACACGGGTTACACACGACCGCTGCGTAGGGAGCCGACCGCGCGAGTGGGCCGCGTGGCACTTTATTTCTTGACATTCACTCCCCTCCCGTACCCCGTGCTGCCTAGATAGCCGAGCGGACTGAGCGGCGAACACGCGACTTTTTTCTAATATTCACATTTTTAAACTCGTGATATCTTTCGAATGGAATGTCTGAATTGTATATTTCAATAAGTTATATAAAGGTATTGAAGCAGTCGTGAATATGAAGTAATTGATTTTGATAAGGATTAATACCAAGGTACAAATAAAGAGCGTTTTTTAGCGGCGGCATTTCAATTAAATTTAAAAAATAAAAGAACACTTATTGTGACATAACTATAATAGTTAGACATATACTGTCGCGACACTTTTTGTAGATAATGATGTGTTCTGCAAAGTCGTAGTACATTATTTTGTTCTATCATCAATAGTTTTCGCAGCACACGCGATGTAAGGAATTTTTTGGGTATTTTTTTACACCTTGGGTTTCATTATTGGAGTTTTATTAATGATATTGATATTGATATATAATGTAATTTTTTAGAAAATATAATATAGCCTATGTCACCCGGGGATAGTGTAGCTTCCCAACGGTGAAATAATTTTTGAAATATTCAATACAAACAAACAAGCAAAGAAACAAACAAAAAATCAAACATTTTCTCTTTATAATATTAGTATAGATATAGATAGATGTAATAGTAAGTAATAAAACTTTGTTTGCTGAATGTGGAGGTACGTTTATCTATATCTTTTTACGGATACCTACCTACCTCCATTTGGTTGGAAATATGGGCAATCAGAATTCCAAGTGTTTATGATGTCCCGGTAGCTTGCCGGTTGTGCTATTAGGACCGCAGAAGAGTCAAAGAGATTAAAGCATAAGCTCCATCTAACATTGAAGCTGTGAACGATTTAGTCAACCCACGTTGTTTTTCAATGCTATCATCACTCAGAGAGCTACTGGGAGAAACTGATAAGCTTGTAGAAAGCTAGGTGGTGCTAAAGTCTTGTCCCTGTATGTTATAATAGTACTACGCTAAGTCCGAATCGAAAATATGGTAGAAATTATAAAGTGTGGATATGGCAAAATCTGTCCTTGTCAGTCATTGCCCATTATTATTTAGGTGATTCGCACACTGGAACCCAGCACCGTACCGTTGTGCGTGACGTGCGTTAGTGCGTGACATAAAGTTCTTGGAGCTGTCATCGGTTTCTATGGAAATGACGCATAGTCGAACACACTGAAAACGCATCCATTCGCGTTCGTGCGGATCCGTCGTTTTTTAAATATCTGCCAGTTTGGTGCCGCACGCTCTGCGGCACCAACCTGTTGCTTGCCTGTAAATAAATAAATACGAACCTGAAACTAGCGTAAGTTAGTAAAAAATTACACTATATGTATTATTTGCCGGGTTGTAACCATTCTGATGCGAATTAGGTAACGATATTTACTAGGTACTCGGTGGGTACTCATAAAAAAATTGCTCGCTTGTTAAATATGTATTAATCACTCAATAGTCGGATGATAATAGGATTCCGCGGGATAGTTGAATATTTTTACAGAGATGCGTGCGTTACAACTGCGCGTGCGTGAAAACCGTGGGTAACGGTTAGTATTACAGAAAGGGAAAAAATATTTGAAAAAGTTTTTTTATTTTACTTTGGTTTTGAGCTTAACGCGCATGCCCTGCGCTCGCAACAGAGCCGCAATGCGTAGTGAGCTATGCCTTGCGAACCTCCCACTAGGAACATACATATTTCTATATAACTATTGTACCCACAAGAAGGCACAAAGATACTTAATTTTCCGAAATTAAAACTTTTAGTTTATCGAGTCGGATCAGTAGATTTCAATATATACGAGTACTCCGAAGGTTCTTGTATGGGCAGGTATTAAATGGCGACCAGTTACTAGCGAGTTTCACGAAAAATGTAGTGCTTTTCTTTCACAAAAAAAATAGAATAATTGATTATTATTTTTAAATATTAGTAAATAAGTTTGCCAAAGGGCCATAAAACAAATTGTACCACTTGATTTCTTTTGATCATTGATACGGCTTATACGGCGGTAGTTGGTGCACTCCCGCTCCGAGCCCTTACCTTTAAAGACTTAAGTAATGATACTCAGCCTGCATTAGTTTGGTATCTTTCCGGTGACGAGGATGCGATTATTAAGGTCGGTAAGGACACTTACACCAAAGAGCCCATCTATATCGATATAATCACGCCTCACCAAAAATAAGGCGGTCGCTTACACGCTTTACGTCCAAGACGCCCTGTCCCGAAACCCCCACCCCGTTGTCCCCGCTCGGATAACCAGCGTATGTTAGCTTATAGCTGTTCCCGATGTTACGAAACGCCCGATCAGCGTGCCAAAGTTCCAATTAGCAAAGCGGACTTTTCTTTTTTTGCTGCATTAACCAGGTCCGCCCTTAACCCGGTAGCTGTAACCCATTTAACACAGAGGTAGGTTGTTCCTAATGTGCGTCGTTTCGCGGCGACGCTCTAACTTAATCGGGTGTCTGTGCTGGTCCTGCCATAATGTTTTGGGGTTTTGGCTTGTTACGTGCAGCGTCTCCCATTCGTCCGGCACAACCCGCTAGGGAAAAGCGATTCGCCAGAGCCGCATCTGTCTGGCAGCAGGGGGACCACGTGCAGGTAAGGTTGGCTTGGGCGATGGTGGTGGACCATAACCCCCCGAGAGTTACTTAACTCTTACGTACGTGAGAGGAGTCAAAGAGCTGTCAGCTGCGAGGCTTGTATACATACTATTAAATAAAGGCTTGCCGCCGTCTGTCCCTCTATATGCATGCATGTACCTACGCTTAGATAGATCTTTTAAATTATGTAACGGATTGTAATGCGATTTTCATCAATCGATAGAGTGATTCAAGAGGAAGTTTATAGGGTTGATAACACACGAACGAAATCGCGCCGGGTCAGCTAGTACAGCAAATACTCTTTTCAGCGAGGGCGAGCGGTACAGCAGTGAATGCAGGGCCATCGCGGAGTCGACGGGTCTTGGATTTCGTTAAATCCGTGGAATGAATGAATGCTGAACGGAACGGAATTTGAATGAAAACTCCGACTGCCTTACTAGGACAATAGAACATTGTGGAGCTTCCATCAAGCGACGAGGACGCTTTAAAGCTTCTGGCTTTGGCTACCAACACATTCAACATAAAACATCTTTTGAAGGGATACTGATACCTAGCTACAAATTTTACTGCATCTGGGCACAAAATAGAAATCTAACAGAAGGTCCACTCCCGTCGTCTTCGAAAATTATATATTATTTAATTATCACCTAAACTTGCCGACTCACTAGGGTTGCTACTGTATTAATTCAGAATTTTGAAAATATCGATTAGAATTTTAAAGATCGTACACAATAACATGTCCTTTGCAAAGGACCAATATCTTATCCTTGCCATAATTTCATCATAATTGCTTCCCAAGCTGTTGTTATCAGATTTTCTATACCAGCTTCAGACATTATTTATGCCTTTAGTAAGAGTAAACATCATTTAGTTTGTTCACATTTTAAAATTCCTGATTACAATGTAATGTCATCATCAGACCCTGAAAATAACCTTTCTCTGACCTGGAATTTGATCCACTTCCCGGTAATCAAACGAATTGAATTTTTTTATATACACATGTTAATTAGATGAAAATGCAATATTATGGTATTACTCAGTTGATCTGATGATGGAGAAGAATGGTGGTCAACGAAATTTTTTATATTAGACTATATATTGGCCATTACGGTTTTTTGTTCTGTTAAAAACTGTCACGTGGTGCCTGAAACTGTTCAACCAGTCCTAGGGTCTTTAGCGAAAGAGCTTACTCAACCTCGCTTCGCCATCGTATTAGAACTCGTAGCGGTGCTGAAGTTCTACTAGCCTCAAAATCTGAAATGCATGCAATCCATCAGTTTTTGAACTGTGTGCGTTGCTGGTATGTTATCTTAGTAATCTTAGTTGCGTACAAGTAATTTTATTTTATCAATAACAATTTCGTTTAATTAAATAATATTCAATTTACGTCCACGATACAACGGATGCTCGTGTTAACAATCGCGACGGAGCACAGCTTGAAACTTCTTGATAATGCCTGTAAACATAAAGTCAATGTGTGCGTGACGAAATGGCGCTTTGTTTCCAGTGGACCTTCTGCTTGGGGACGGCCGGTCTTTTTTTTTGATCTGGGGTTCTGGACGCCAGGGTCCACGTGTCAAGATTTGCCGAGTTGTATTACTAGGGCCGCAGAATAGACAAAGAGATTCATTAAAAGCGTAAGTTATAGATATAACTTACGCTTTTAATGAATCTGTTACCGAATAAGTCATCTCACGTCGTATTTCAATGTTATGTATGAGTTTTCAGCACTCAATAGAGAAACTGTTTCCAATACAAAACAAGTTTACAGGTGCTGAAAGTCTAGTCTCTAACATATCATTGCATTAAAAACGTAAGCGTATTGTATTGTGTATGAGTATTCAACACTCAATGTCAATAACTTCCAGTTTTATTTATATTTACTTCTTTATGTTACGGGTCTCTCCGTTTTTCAAAACGTTTAATGAATTGTTTTGTTAATAAAAACATTATTATTGCTTGCAGTCAGATCTGTCACTTTCTGTCTCTATCTGACCCGCTTACGCTGATGTTCATATTTCAAATAGAGGGTCGACTTACCTTTCTAAACCAAACATGTTCTTGTTTTGAGAGCCATATACCAACAGCTAATTAGGGAAGCTTGTCAAATTATTATTAAAATTCAAGTTTAGAGAAAACTTAACCTTTAAATGAACTTGGATTGTTCCATCCATCAGACGCATGGTTACTTCGCTGTTCGCAAGATATAAATTAAAGTGGCGCCCGTGTGTAGTAAGTAGTATATCGTGGAGGCATTGAGCCACATGGACTAGTCCCGCGAACATCGAGTTTCGGAAGCCCATGTACCAGGGTTCTAGAAGTCAGAAAGAGAGCGTTCAGTTACGCAGAAAACGAAAGTGGATTTGTAGGTAGGTAGGTATTGATTTTAGAGAGTTATATGCCGGCACCGTACCTTCAAATACAGAAATAATATCTCTCTCTTTTCGCAGTCTCCGTATTCTATGCTCCACTAACATCGAAACTATATTTATTATAAACGAACAAGGTGGAAGTCTCGCAACGTCGCAGTGCATAATGGCAAACTAGCACATTACCAGGAGAACATCGTGTATGAGAAGGTAGATTTGTATTTCGCCTTCTGCAAAATTTATGTCTCTAGGTGGTGAGTAAGTATACCTTTTGGATACGTACCCAATTCCGCAAGATAGTTGAATGTTTACAGAGATTCGACTGCGCGTGGGTGAAGGCCGCGGGGATCGGATAACACACAACCACACACACACACCAGCACAAGCACACACACACATACTTTATTACATAAAGGAAATAATTATTAGGAAAAGTTTTTCATTTTACTTTGTAAATAATAACTACACGTGGTTTTGAGCGCAATGCGCATGCCCTGCGCTGGCAACAGAGCCGCATTGCGTAGTGCGGTATGCCTTGCGAACCCCCCACTCGGAACATAGATACTGCTATTTAACTTTTGTACTACAAGAAGCCACATAGATACTTAATTTTCCGAAATTATAACTTAGATTTTCGAGTCTGGTCAGTAGATTTCAGTATATACGAGTCTTCGGAAGTTCTTGTATGGGCATGTTATCAAATAGCGACCAATAAGACAGAAAAACAGCAAAATGTTCGATTCTTTCACGAAAAATGGGGTGGGTATAAGTCACAGCAGACATAGTTAAGCTTTCACAAGAAATAGTCAGAGATAAAGAAAATTAACTAACTCTGTGAAAAGTAACTAACGTATATTGCAAGTAATGCTTATTCAGCAGTGTCTGACTGATCCAAAGAAGTAGCCATTTCTTCACCACACTCTTGCGAACATATCAACTGAAACTCTAATCTACGTATCTGCATAAACGGCTGGTGCGGCGAAATTAATAGGTCACTTCTCTACTGAAATCCTTGTAGGCAAAACCCGGGGCTTCACATGATCTACAGGCTCTCAATTACACACTTAATTTCATTGCTCATAACGCGTAAATCGAAACGTCCATAGAGCTTTCGCTTACCGGGCGCCTCAGGTGTGCTAACCTAGACAGTTTCTGAATCGACACTTCCACTGGTATCTAATAGGTGCAGATTCTCCGGAGTCCTCAATTAGGACCCCAACTTGCGCCGAAGTCGAAGCTACAAAATTTTCCTCCGAATTTCTATCAAAAGGCCCAACAAACCAACAAAATTACTACCAATATTATACGGCATTTTGACAGAGACTTGGTAAAGATAATTAGTAAAACATTAATTACGAATTAAATCACAAGTAGTTAATCTTGCATGTAGCAATTTATCTTTATTTGCACAAAACATGTCGTTTTTTTACTTCTTCTTCTTCTTCTTCTTCTTCTTATTAATATCAAACTCAAAAGAAATCAGTATATAAATTATGTATTGTTGTTAAATGTACCCTCTAATTTCAATCACAAGCTATTTGTTCCATCCATCAGAAGCATGGTGAGGTACTTCGCTGTTCAAAAGGTATAAAAATTAAAAAGTTTATGATGGGCCCCATGGGTGCCACGTTAGTGGACGGTCCCGCCTTGAGCCACACCTGTAGTCACAAACAAGCCCCGCGCTGCAAGCATTGAATTTCGCTTGAATTTCGCAGACCCAGGTACTAGGATACTAGAAATCACAAAGAGAGCATTTTATTCAGCTGCGCAGAAAACGGAAGTGCATTTGTCGGTAGGTATTGATTTTAAAGAAGATACAGGTCTGTGCCATCCGCATTCAGCTGGTAACTGCGATCTTTACCAGGTCGTCGGTCCACCTTGTGGGACTCACACTGCGTCTTCCGGTACGTGGTCGCTGGTACTGCCCCATCGGCCATATGTTCTTCGAGCTATGTGCCCTGCCCACTGCCACTTCAGCCTGACAATCCTTAGGGCTATGTCGACCTTTGTTTTCTTGCGGGTTTTCTTGATTTCGGATTCTCTCGGGCAACAAGACTCGGAGCATAGCCCTTTTCATTGCCCTTTAGGTAACAGTGAGCTGTCTTATAAGACCCATAATGAGCGAACATAGCTATATTACCTGGAATACGGACGGTACATCGACGTCTCTAGGCAAGTAAGTATAGACCTGTAAGGATTTTTGAAATTGTTTACAAAAATTATTATTTTATTATGACTTTTAGCATAATTAACAAAATTTTTAATTTTATACGATTGATTTATTATGTAGGTATAAATACACATTAAAACAATAGCACGCACATCGTACGCACGTATGATAAAACAAGCTTTTTAATTTAGTCTCTAAACAAGGATATTTCAATGTCACTAAGATTACCCTCCGAAACTGCTGCTCTCCCAGTTCTTTACATAGCCCACGCAATGACTTCCCACATGGTGCTGGAACAAAGTGGCACATGCGTAGTAGACATGACCAGTTCCACATTCGGATTATAGGATCGCTACACAATAGCTGAAAGTATTTGAATTTATGTATGAAACCAGTCATCATCATCATATTGGCGATAATGTCCCGGTTGTGCTTTCGCGCACGCGGACCATGATCCAGGATTTGGCAGGTCAGGTAATTACATTTTTCACAGGTTTCATCACGATGTTTTCCCTCACCGTAAGAGCATCGGTTAGTATTCAACAAACGTACATAACTCAGAAAACAGTCATTGGTACATGGCCGGAGCAGGATTCGAACCCGGGACCCCTGGCTTACGAGTCGGATATAACCGCTCGGCTACCGACGCTTATGTATGTAACCAGTACGCACACGTATTTAACATTCTGTGCCTCTTTTATTACTATTCTATCTAGCTTACAAAACTCATCAATATCATCAACCGTTAAAATGCCACAAAAGAAGAAAAATAAATTAATGGGCTCAATTTATAAACTTTCGTCTCTATTTTAAGAAGTTACTTTAACAAACGAAAGCTTCTATGCTCATTGGGGTCATAACAAATAATTGAAAGTTGTAAAGAGAGTCGCGTTATGAAAAAGATTGACATAAGGGTTTTTTTTTTCATATCGCTACTCCCTTTAGCTACTTTGCGCCACAGAACACTTTTTGGATGAAACGTGACGAAAGGGTCCGTCCAATGAAGTCTTAGGCTGCCCGCACACAAATCATAAACATTGACAATACATACTTACTGTCAATATAGTCCAAGGATATCTTTCGATCGCTCTTTGAGAGTAGATAGATCGACCTGAGAGCCACTTCAACAGCATACTCGAACTAACTGTGTACATGTAATAACTAATTCTCATACGTTGAGTTTGTATGATTTTACATCACACAAACGTCATAGTACCTATTACTATTTAAAAAGCATTTTACTCGTCCATTTTTATAAAATGATTACAAGAGCACACCGAAGGCCTCTGTTGCGCCGCGCCACGCCCAACGTAGAATTTACTTTGTCGGTACTTGGCTTGTATAACAGATAGGGAGATGCACTTCGAAGATGCAGCTATTAGAAAACGAAAGTAGTTTACTTGCATGTTGCAACCACGCTTCTCTGTTATCCTGATATTCAGAACTTAACTAATGCGTTAAATCCTGGGGGTTGCACATAGGTTTCCTTCCCAACTAAATTGTTAAAATCAGTATTGTACTGTTTTGCACTACATTATATTTTTAACTGTTGAACAAAAATAAAGTATACAAAATATTGTTTTCAGCACATTGCGTAATTGAGGTACATTCAGAGCTTATGAAGCCTTCCAAATTTATTTCTTTTCAATGTTACTTGGCAGACAAACAGGTAAGCGGGCCACCTAGCGGAAAGTGGCAGCCGCCGTCTATGGCCATCAGCAATACACATCCGAATTGTACGAGCGAAAAACGTTATTTCGAATCTTCGCATGGACGCTTCTACAGGATACAAGGTTTATGGTCCACGCGCACTTACACTTGGCACGGCACGGTGTCAGATGAGTGTTGCATGGAACCATATATAAATTTTCTCCTGTACATATAATTTTTTCTCTATGTATGCAACAAGACGCACTTGAGCGACGCGACGCGGCACGTCAAATCCATACAAAGTTCATTGCAGACCGTATCTTGCAGCGCAGCGTAACTGCATGACTGAGCTCTCGCGCAGGCTCGGGGTCCGCTTTGACCATTATCCAGGATTTGGCACAGCGACGTTGTCGTTCCGTGCTACAGTATGGCTTGTCAGATAAAGGAGGCTATGATTAAAGCCATAGCTTTTCTAGTTTCTCGGAAGCAGGAGGCAGATTTTTAATTACATGTTATTCGCCCTCTAAGGATGTGATCTATCCAGTAAATAAAACTGTACGTAGCGGGCACTAGGATACCTCGCGCTTACGAGTGGGATCCGCTAGCCATTAGACTAACGACGTGCTAAGGTTTGGAAGGTTTATTGTACACAATAAACTGATTTGATTTCTGATTCATAATGGCTGATTTTATATAGATTCGTATATTAACATAACATAAAATTTTAATCTATTTTATGTATGACCTTTTATTTCAATCTGAAATGTACAAGAACAGAAAGGTCTCTTCTATATTGTGTGATCTAAAAATCTGTCGGTCCATGCACCGAACACCCCTTATTGGTATGAAGGAGGAGCCTCTACAATGGGCGCTTTTATAATTTAAAACGTAACGATAATATCGTAGACGTCTACATTGTAGGGGAGAGGTGGCATGAGAGGGACACATATTGAAAATAATAAGTCAAATAATCGGTAAAATAAGAAACGTCTCGAAGCGACAACATTTTTGTTCTGTAGCAACCCCGGAGCACAACTATTCGCACTTAAAATTTCACACTCCTGTCATATTAAATAATGTCCCCTTCATGCCTCCTCTTTCCTATATCGTGGACGTCCAGGATAATATCTTCACGTTACAAATTATAAAAGCGGCCATTGTGGAGGCTCCTCTTCCATGTCAATATTAGGTTCCGATTCCTCGCTCGCACGCACCTGTTTTCGTCTCTTGCTGTTTCATCAGTTTTCACTTTTGACCGTTATAATATATACGATGCACACACATGTACATTGCACTGCACCACACTAGAAAGAGGCAGCAGCGGTACCCCGTCACTTTCATGTTGCCTTAATACTCGATGTGCTAAATCGATGCGCTTGGAATTCGTGAATGTCCTCTGGTTTTTATCATACGTGTATGTGATGGCATGATGTTTATTAAATGTAGGTTCTAGGAGTAGACAGCGACAAAGATAACACGGCTTGAAATAAGAACTGACATGCCGCCAATGGAGAGATTACTGAAGAAAATATATTAACGCCCCCTTTCACGGACAATATTCATGATCATCATCACATCCCATACAAGTCCACTGCAGGACTTAGGGCCTCTCCCACGAAAATCTCCACGTGTGGCAGGCGAGTTGGACATCGCAGTGTCATAAATATAACAATGGAAAACGCAGCTGCCTATTATCCAGTGAACGTGGTTGTATACGAGTGTAGGTAGTTGGTGCTATTCAACTTTGCCGGACACAACAAGGCCACTTAATTATTTTGTTTTTCTTTTCTTTTCAAACACGTCTTATAAAAGTCTGACCCACGCGGAAATGCTAGACTTTAGATTAGACTATAGATTTTCTAGTTTCTCGGAAGGGGGTTGGCAGCCCGGTATTATTATTACGTATAATCATATTGTATTGTCTGTCATTTCGCAAGAGGTCCCGGGTTCGATTCTCGGCCGGGCAGAAATTGAAATGATGAATTTTAATTTCTGTTACGGGTCTGGGTGTTCTATGTATAATAAGTATGTATTTAAAAAGTATATAAGTAGTTTATCAGTTATCTAGCACCCATAACACAAGCTTTGCTTACTTTGGGGCTAGATGGCGCTGTGTAAATTTGACCACGAATATTTATTTATTTATTTATTTTATTGTCGACGACATGAGTGGTTCAGTTGGATAACATGCCGGTCGCTACGCAGAAGTCCCGGGTTCGATTCCCGGCCGAGCAGAAATTGAAATGATGAATTTTATTTTCTCTTACGGATCTGGGAGTAGTATGTAAAATAATTATGTATTTAAATAACAAAAGCTTTGCTTACTTTGGGGCTAGATGGCGCTGTTTTAATTTGTACAAGCAAGCATATTGAAGTAAACCACGTCATTGGGTCCTTGTGAGAGTGCTGTTTGTGTGTATGATGCACCCTTTTTTATTATCTCGGTGAGTTTTTGTTGGCCATCGCGAGCTGACGAATGTGAACGAACTAAAGTTTATTATTATTTATTTTTATTTTATGAATTTGAATTAATTTTATTAATGAATTTTCGTGCATATTTTAGCTATTTTTCTAGAATTTGCAAGCATGTTTTCGTTTATTATTAATAACATTATTTCCCTACTGGAACGTAAACATGCAAGAACATTCATTTGACTCAGTCATCATCTTTTGCCTGTCCTCATCCCATTCATTGACTCAGTAATTAAGGATAATAATTTTAACATTATTCTCATAAATTATTAGATGATTATTTTAATTATTTAAAGGTGTTTAGAACAAAATTCTAGTTACGGCTAACGTGCGGCGGTTGTGCACCCAGTTACGCTCATACATTTTACCCGCACCTATACCAGGCTCGCAGAAACCGAAGTAGTAATCCTAAAACATTTAAGTTCCAAAGGTTGTGTGATAAAGTTCAAAATCTGTTGCTAGATAGAGAATCACGTGGTTTTGACCGTAGTGCGCATGACAAACAATGGTGGCCTAAAGCATTGGCATATCAAATAGATAGACTGCGGGCCACGAGACTGCTGGCAGATGATGGCGCGCCTGTCGTTATTTGCACTGTGGCTAAACTGGACATTGTCAGTCAAATTTAGTTCGACTTTCATCCGCAAAGTCTCGTGGCAAAGTGTTATTCAGACTGACGGCACTTCATCTTCTTAGCTGTCGTGGTAGCGTAGACGAGGATGTTACACGTATGCTACTCTCTATGCGCTCTCTAATTTTGCAATTATACTGAGAAAATATTACTATCAGTTAGTTCAATAGAGCATCGGTGGCTTAATGGCTAACGGGTCCGACTCGCTAGTGCTGCCATGTACCAATGCCTATTCTAAACCATGCTCTAACGGGTTACGGACATCAGTTGTTAGTCGCTCTACTGTAATTACCCGATCTGCCGGATTATGGTCGAATATTGACGTCGAGATTATTATTTTATTATTTAAAAATTTATCAACAAGAAAAAAGTGTATGTAGGGGTAAAATGTACGCGAACGAAGTCGTGCCGGGTCCACAAAGATTCAAAGATTTATTTGTAAGAGATGAGTATTACAGAGGTTTTTAAATATATCCCTAACTATTTAGACGTAATTACTATATTTTAATAAGGTACATAATTTGTTACAGGGAGAATAACGCAGAACACTGTCACGAGTACCGGCACGCAGATCCGATGCAGTCGAAGCTGACCTCGCGCGAGGCGACCAACAAATTCATACTCTTCCAGGTACGATGACGCTGTATCAAAGGGCGTCATTAGGTTGGGAGGAACATTTATGACCTTCACCGACTAGTGAATATCGAGACCATAGTTTTAAACATATTTGGAGTCACAGTTGTATTTACGTTTTTTTGTCCTATATAATAACTCAGGGTAGACACCCTATTACCCTACGACTTATTCTTGGTACTCTAATGCACGATTTCCACATCACTCCCTTAGTTTTAATGGGTTTCTTACAGTTTATGACAGATATTTCTGTTGCTTTGGAGCGTCGGTAGCCGAGCGGTTGAGTATCCGACTCGTAAGCTAGAGGTACCAGGTTCGAATCCCGCTGCGGCCATGTACCAATGACTCTTTTCTGAGTTATGTACATTAGTGAAGAAAAACATCGTGATGAAACCTGCAAATTCAGGCAACTGAATTTGTAACAATGATCCAATCTGGTCAGGTTCCCCTGGTAGCAGGATCATGGTCAAGGCGGACCCCGGGCCCTCGTGCTCGAGAGCACAACCGGGATATTAACGCTAAAAGATGATTTTTATTATTACTGTGGTTGACAACGGACGTGGACCAATAAAAGGGACACTGTATGACAAGACTACTCAAAATAACGCAGTCTACTGTGGGGCCTGATTCTTCTCCACATCCGGGTCTTGTCTAAGTCACACATTATTTTCTTTCTCAATTTCCACAGGTCATGCTGCTGAATGTGTTTTAAAAAGGATTTGACAAACGTCGATATTATGTTTACACTTGTCACCTCGACGTAAATTCGTAATCGCAGTGTGGAATGATGAAGCACTAAAAACGACCGACATGTGACAAGTTGAACGGTCTAATATGGTGTAGGAGTCTGCCTACTTAAAAAATCTTGTACGTCTAGGTAAATCTAGGTCCTCAAAGTAAGTAACTAGGCGGTTCTATAAGTCATAATATTTACCAATCTCGAGGACGAAACCAAATAACCCGTCAAGTAATACAACCATTAGGTTACTTATTAAAGTATAGCAATCTTCAGGTCTCCGTTTCCCATTTCCTACATCGTGCTGGGGACCTAGTAAGTTAGCCTGCTAATCTCAATACTTACGACGCGAGCCCTGTGGAGCCATCACTGGCTCAGTCAACATAACGCCATCCCGTTTTGCAACAGTAATAGCGAATTGCATATATTTAACGTTTAATCAAATTAAGCATAATAAATTCCTTTGCCTATAGAATTTGCGACTATTTTATCTTAACTTAATTAATATTATAAGTTACCTGCCTGACAAAAATGATTTGAGTAGCCTGGCTGAGTGGAGAAGAGCGTAATTGATTATTTTTACATTGAATTATTTACAGTGGTGTTAGTCATTTTACAAAATTAACAGTAGCATAGATTTTTCTTAAATAAACTCCAGTTTTGTTTATAATAGACGTAGCTTAACGGAATGTACAGTGGTACACTCTGTTGAAGCTTGGCCGAGCGCATTACTAAGACCGCACTAATAATTTTAAAACTATAAAATCGTCTTACTTCTTTGTCGCTATGTTCTCCTGTTATAAGAGCAGCAGTGCTATTGTCTAAGAAAATAGCTGCTGCAGCGACTAGATTGTTTGGTTGGTTAGTATTGCTTGTTTGAGGAGGAGGTGGCAAGATTCCCACTCTTAATTTTACTTCAAGCGGGCTCCAAAACAGTCAGTAGCGTGGTCGAATGGCTTGAGTGCTGCTTGAGCGTCAATTGGGATCGCCGGAGATGGTCGAAACATGACTACTAGTTGGGAGGCTAGAGCTGGATCGTTGGGAATGAATGACGGAATTTGTTTTAATAATAACATAACCCTAATCTCACCATTCCTCGTATGGTATATATCTATCCATAACTATATATTTAACATCACAACAACGCTCGTGGTGTGACGTCACTGAACATATTCGGCAATAATCAAAAAGATTGGTAAGTTAGCTACCTTTATGGATGAGCCCTTAAAAGCCCTATAATAACTAAGATCTCTATATAGACAGGCAGTTGCTGCCCTTGCAGCAAAATTACACTCTCCCTCCCTCCGTACCTCAGCCGTTACAAGCGCTGCAAGTATTGAATTTTCCAGCCTTCGTACCAGGACTCCAGAACACACAAGGAAGTCTGTAACAGCTTCAGCGTTTTCAAAACGAAAGTTGAATGTATTGATTTTCATGAAGGTACACAGGTCCTTTACTAGGAATAACAGCGTACTGCGGCTCTATTTTAAATCGCAAGTCTAAATTCGAACGGGTTTCAACTTTTATTTTCGGCGTGTTCAATATTTCATTATTTTTAAACCGTATTATTTAGGTATTGGCAATATGATTTTCATGCCTAAAATCAAAACTGAAAACCGTTCAAATCGAGGTAAGCGATAAAAAATAAAGCCCCTGGTATTAATGGTAAAATGCGTTTTAAAAAGCGTTTGCATTAGTCGGTGATCGAAAACAGCTTTGAATACCTACCAATTTACTTGAGGTAATCCGAAAGAAAACGAATAATAAAGGAATTGCAACTTAGAGAAATACACCCAGATAACCTGGATTATCCTTTCACCGGTAAGTAAACATTTGTGGTCGCGGCGATTGGGTATCAATTTTAGAAATTGTGACAAAACTATGTGTCGTTATAGTGTGAAGATTTATTACAAGGCATGTGAAGTCTGCGAATCCGCATTGGGCCTGAGTGGTGAAATATTGCCCGTTCTCTCTCAATGAGAGGGCAGATCTATGCCCCAGTAGTTTAGACGTGTATAGGTTGACGACGACGATGATAACGATCAGGACGGCACCTTCATTGCACCTTTATTATAATGTAGTCCGTTACAAGTTAAAATTCGGAAATAAAAAAATTTACTGCACATGGGCTGCCTTATTTCGTCCCTGCATTTGTATCAATGGCTACCTACAAATTTTTACTGCATTTGGTTGGAAATATGGGTAATCGAACACCTAGTGTTTATGATATCCTGGTAGGCTAGCTTTGACGCTGGGGTCCACGTGGCAAAATTTTCCGGCTTGTGTTTCTAGGAACGCAGAATAGACAAAGAGATTCATTAAAGCGTAAGCTCCATCTAACATTGAAGCTGTGAACCAATTAGTCAACTCACGTCAACAAGAGGACTGTAGACTTGAACTTTAGGACTACTGTAATATTGCTGCGAGATTCACAAACAGAAATCAACGCCGCGATACGTGAAGCATAAGTACTACCTCAGTGACTGCCTCTCTACACGTTGACTTGACATGTTACGAACTATACTATACTATATAGTTCTTCAAGAAAGGGGTAAAATGGGCACTTTTATCTGTGGTGTCTCGCAAATGGCTGAAAGAAGATAGGCTATTGTACTTATCTTATTGTTGTAAGCTGTGAAACATCCAAATAAAATAAGGTTTTTACGGGGTCGGTAGCAAGTTAATGATACACCGGTTACGTAATGTGTCTAAACCCCACGAGTGTTTTAATACCTAATTATATGTAGTTGCATACACTACTTTATCTACACTCATATTTTCATGTTAAAATATCGTACCTATAATTTTTCTCAAATTTGCTGGAAGTAAGTTGCGAGTCAATTCTATTTTATCTACGCGTCGAGGATATCAAGCGGCGGGACATTCACTTTACTACGTTCACATTTATCAAATAAGAAAAAACATTCACAACCACAAATTACATCAATTAGAAAAATGTTTTGTTTAGCGGGACAATAAGTACACAGCAATATAAACAGCCTATCTACATCCTTTAGCCTACATTTCGCAGTGCCTTACAAAAATTTTAAAAATAAAAGTGTTGCATAATGATTAAAAAGTTATTTTTCGATACAGCTGTAATGAAAATAGTATGGGAAATGCTATATCGAAAAGAAATTTTTTAAAATATTATAGACTGGCGTGAAAAAAGTGTACCCTTAAACGACTGTTTCCGAAAATGTAATTGGAACATTACGCTATGAGTGTGGATAAAGAGTATTTATGGAATTAGGACTACGTTAATTAATTAAGTTAACGTAAACGAGAAAGTTAAGCGAGTCATCCAGGTAGTTTGTAAACAATACAAAGTACACGTGGTTTTGAGCGGAACGCGCATGCGCTGCGCCGGCAACAGAGCCGCATTGCGTAGTGAACCCCCCACTAGGAACATAGAACAACTTTTGTACCACAAGAAGCCACATCGATACTTAATTTTACGAAATTAAAACTTCCCATCAAGTTTGGAAGTGGTCGGATCAACAGAAAAAACTATCTACAAAACTAACAGAAAAATATACTTTTAATGCGATATGGACTCCGTAAACGTTAGACCGTATTTGATGAAATTTTCAGGTTAGCCCAGCGGGTGGTTCTTTAAAGTTTGGTAGTGATCGGATCAATAGAAAAGAGATAGGTTAGGGTCTACCCTAGTAACTACAACTAGTTAATATAGCTTCTTACATACTGCCAGTACTTAAAGCATCATCTTCTTAAGTCTTCACACGTTTTATCGAACCATCACTGGTAAAGATAATTAGAAACATATTGATTATGAATGGAATCATAAGCAGCTAATCTTGCATTTAGCAATTTAGTTTTCATTGCACAGAAGATGTTTTCCTACTTCGTTATTTTTATTTACAACAGACAACCTCAAAATAAATTAGTAACAAAATGTTTTGTTGTTAAATGTACTCTCGAATAATTTGTTTTGTCATCAAAAACATTATTAATATTTAAGTTCACATACAACCTAACATTTAAATGAACTTTCACTAGCAACTTGTTCCTTCTATCAGACGCATGGTTACTTCGCTGTTCGCTAGATATAAATAAAAGTTTATGATGGGCGTGTGTTTGTTCCGCCTTGAGCCAGACCTGTAGACACAAGCTGCAATATTGAATTTCGCGGCCCCAAGGTACCAGGATTCTAGAAATCTAAGTATTGATTTTAAAGGAGAGCTTTAAAAAGTGTCGTCTCTGTTGCACGCGTATGAATTTATATAAACTCGAAACTTGCCGATGTATATTTGGTGCCGCACATTATCTGACCGCGACAATTGCGCATAAAATTCAATCACAGCTCCTGCAGATGACGTGATATCTGGCCAATCACGACAGGTAAAAGGATGCAGTCTAGCATTCCATAGCATTCCATAGCCTGACATACCTTTTGCTGGTACATAAAATAGACGACGAATGTGTCCAAAAATAACTAGCTTAGGAACTGTATTTCCCTATTATATTACATGGTCATCTCGCAGTTAACGTCCCGGATGTGCTCTCGCGCGTGAGGGTCCGAGGTCTGCCTCGACCGATTCAGGATAAGTGTTAAACTAATGTTCAGTCGGTAAAACTGAATGTTTAGCAGTTTAGGTGTATTCTTAATTAGTTCGTATTATTGCGAGAAAAATCACATAATTATATTTATGACAAATCATACGTCGGGAAATGGTAACACGGCTAATTTCAGCCTTGTGTCAACTGGCTAAAAACTCAGTTTCATCGACTGTATATAACTCAGAAAATAGTTATTGGCAGCATAAAGGTTCGAACATGGTACTTAGGGGTACGAGTCGGACCCCTTAACCATTAGGCCACCGGCGCTGACTTAATTGGCAATAGTCATGCGATCAATAGGATACCTCAAAACCGCCCGTCGCACGACCGTCTATCAACTAGGGCAGCTCCGTTTAGCAGTGGAGTGATATGGACATGGGCTGTTAATTATGATGGATAATGCATGAAGATTAAGAAGACAATGTTTTTTCTGTAATTTGCAGTTCTATAGGCGTGCGCATACAGGACATTACACCTACTCGTATATTGTTTTACGGAGTATATTGGGAGATATCTAGACAGTTTAATTACCTTGGAGCCAAATTGGTCGCGAACTGTGTAGTTCCAAAGGAACTTTTTCCCATGCACACTAAGGTTGTGGAATGAACTACCTGGAGAGGTTTTCCCTGGAGAGTACAACATGGAGTTCTTTAAGAAAGGGATAAAAAGGTTTTAACGGGGTCGGTAATGCGTGGGTGATGCCCCTGGTATTGCAAACGTCCATAGGCTGCGGTGACTATTTACCATCAGGCAGACCATAAGCTTGTTTGCCGCCTTAGTGGTATAAAAGACCTTTAAATTATTATTTACTTGCTACTCAGTGCAAGAAAAACGATATAACGTGTTACAAAATTGTTATAATAACTTAGTCCCTGTAAAAGATACGACTTTGCGTCTACATAAACACTGAAAGCTCTTTTGAAACGGACGTAGGTATAACGTGTGTTGAAAAGTAGGCAAGTAGGAAAATTACAAAGAATCAAACAACGTGTGATAAATCAAATGAAAGTGATTGCTGTGATCTTAAATATATTTGTTTATAATTTTTAAACAAATAGTTTTTAGTTATTTAGGACAACACCCGAACGAATTAGCGGCGGGCCAGTTAGTAAACAATAAATGGGTTCTTAATGAGAGCGTCAGTAGTCGGGCGATCGAGCATCCAACTCGCAAGGGTAAGGTATTGGTTTCGAATCAAGCTGCGGCCATGTACAAATGACTCTTTTATGAGTTATGTGCATTAGTTGAATACTAACCGATGCTCTTACGGTGAGGGAAAACATCGTGATGAAACCTGCAAATTCAGGCAAATGGATTTGTAACCATGATCCAATCTGGTCAGGTTCCCCTGGTAGCAGGGTAACGGTGGTCAGATGGTAGTCGCTCCACTGTAATTATCTGATCGCCAAATCCGGGATCACAGTCAAGGCGGACCCCGGGTCCTCGTTTTCGAGAGCGCAACCGGGACATTAACGCCAAGATGATTATTTAAATGGGTTCTAAATGTGAGGCTGAGTGCCATTTCCACTAAATTTAGGAATCGGCTCAGTTCTTTCCTATCCCAATTTGTACGTTGCTGATAGGCCAGAACTAGTTACGATGGACCTGAGGCGATTCCTAAGAAGTAAAAACAGCCATGTGCCTTATTGAATGTATCTATTTCTAAATTTATAGGTAGGTAATAAAACTTTTTATGTTGAATTTGTAGGTACAGTCGAGTTCATTAATATGTGAACATTGCCAAGGCTTCAAATATAAATGTACATGGAAGGGTACTTATATATCTGAGCAGATGTACATATGTTTTATTGATGAATCTGCTCAGATATATAAGTACCCTTCCATGTACATTTATATTTGAAGCCATATTAATGAACTCGACTGTACATCTTTCTAGGAATACCTACCTACCTGCATTTAGTTGGATATATATGCAATCGGACCTCCACGTGTTTCTGATGTCCCGGTAGGCCAGTTTTGCAGTCAGGGCCCACGTGCCAGAATTTGCCGACTTGTGTTACTAGGAACGCAGAATAGGCAAAGAGATTCATTAATAGCGTAAGCTCCATCTAACGATGAAGTTCTTAACGAATTAGTTATCCCACGTCGTATTTCGCGCAATAAACAAGACGTGCGTTAGTTATTTATTTATTTATTTTATTTTATAGGAAAACAAACTGTGCTTAACCACTAAATTATATAAATTATAGATATATCTATGAACCATTTAGATGTTTTCACATTTTGAAATCTGAAGCTTGACTTGCCTTTACAATATGTTTCCAATTGTTTACAAATTGAGAACAAACAATTGTGTGACGAGTGGTGTGTGGTGCCGCCACCTCAAAGAATAGCACCACCCCATCTCTTCCCGTGGGTGTCGTAAGAGGCGACTAAGGGACAAATCCGAAAGGTGGGCAGCAGCATCTTTCTGGGTAGATTTACATGAACTGCACTGCGATCTCCAACCCGCCTGCCAAGCGTGGAGATTATGGCAATGACCTCCCCTTTCGTGGAAGAGGCCCGAAGTCCTGCAGTGGACTGTTATGGGCTGTGATGATGATGATGAATTGTGTGACTATTTTACAAAAAACGTAGAAATTAATTTAGACAAAAAAAAACAGCTTACAAAGTTAAGAAACTTAAACAAGTTAGGGAACCGCATCAAACCAACGCTTTTCACTATATATTTTTTTATGTCATACGGTAGGTAAACAGGCAAGCGGGCCACCTGATGGAAAGTGGTCACCACCGCCCATAGACATTAGTAACACCAAGAGTATCGTCAATGCGTTGCCCACCTCTAGAACACGTTGCTCTGGCAGCAAAAAGGCAAATGCCACTCCACTGTCAAAGCCACGGTTCCCCAAATTCCCACCCCATGGAGCACTGGAAACCTTACTCACCGGCAGAAACACAATACTATTTAAATGAGTTTTAAGGTGCGTACGAATTAGAGGCAACCTCAGGTTGAGGCACGCACGGCTCGCCCATTTGCGCAAATTCGTACGTGGCTCACGCGCAGCTTGCGGCGCACCGCGAGCGTTTGCGCCGCGAGCCGCCGATTGTCGGTTTTCTGTCCATGCTCAAAGGTGCCTCGGCATGCATGCCTCGCGATGTTTGGACGTGACTACGAATGCGCGCGTATTGTTTATTGACACTTGACAAATTTAATATTTTCTAGTCAATTAAACTGTTGGTCTTCCTAATAAATAAATAAAATAAAATAAATAATATTAATAAATTAATATTGTTCATAAAATGAATAAAATAAAATACAAAAAAATAAAACAAAATAAATAAAATAAAATACAAAAAATAAAACAAAATAAATAGAACAAAATAAATAAAATAAAATATAATAAAATAAACTACATAAAATAAATAAAATAAAATACAAAAAAATAAAATAAAATAAATATAATAAAATAAAAGAAAATAAATAAAATAAATAAATAAATAAGTTATTTGGAAAACATATACTAAACAACATGGTGAGCAGATATGACATCGAAAAAACTAAAATTATTTTAACAATTCCATCAATTATGATAAGAGGAGCATCAGCATTTTATTTGTGCGGCGCATTTGTGGCTCGCCGCGAGCACGTTGCCTCAACGAACAAACAAATGCGCAACTGAGCAGCCTCGACGCGCGCGTAGAGCATCTCGCCGCGCGCGGCGAGCATGCCTCGGGCTGAGCCGCTCTAATTCGTACGCACCTTTAGATTTAATATTGAAAAGTACTCAAGAATACTACGAATAAATGAACAATACAAAATTTTAATTAACTTGACATTAGTGGACTGTAAACTCGATCTTAGGATAAATTCCATGGCCCTATTAGCTTTTTTAGCAATATAGTCAATGTGCCTATAATATAACAACTTACTGTCACGATCACACCGAGGTCCTTTATTTGATCAACTTTCTTAAGTGGAAGTCCTCTAAGCGTGTAGAGGTTGGTGATATAAGTATTTGGTTTTACGTGTAAAAGATATTAAGTTACAGTTTTGAACATTGAGATCAAGTTTGTTTCCGGAACAGTAGAGTTCGAACCTATTGAGATCCTTGCATACGTGCGCAATCATCCGCACAACTGATACATCTAAAGATTTTCATTTCAACCGCATATAACAGAAAGTGCGACAATGAGCTATATCATTAATCAATATTGTGAATAATGGAATAATGGGCCCAGCAATGACCCTTGTGGCACGTCGGAAGGCACCTCAATCCATGCAGAGGAGAAACCATTCACTACTACAGCTTGCGATCGATTCCTAATATAAGCCGTTAGCCATCTAAATCAATTTCCGTGTATGCCGGCATTTAAAAGCTTCTGTAATAGTATATAATGGTCAATGCGATCGAGCGCTTTACCGTAGTCGGTGAATATGGCATCAACCTGACATCCAACATCCATAAATGATGGCGTGTAATCCACAAATGAGAGCAAGTTAGTTGCAGTAGAACGCTTTTACAATAATCCATGCTGCTCGGGAATAAAAGTGTTTGACAGTGATGCATAAATCTGAGAGTACACAAGTCTTTCAAACATCCTCGCAAACAAACATAATTTGGAAATGGGCCTATAATTCGCGACATCATTTTTATTTCCGCTTTTATGAATGGGCGTTACAAATGCTGATTTCCAAATAAATGGTACAATTCCTTCATTAATAGACCTTTGGAAAATTAATGTTAAAGGCCGAGTCAATTCATCTGCACATTATAGTATGAAAAAAGGTGTAATTTGATCTGGCCTTGCTCCCTTTGATAGATCTACACTCTTGAGCAATCTTAATACTGTGACCGGATCGATTTTACGTGTCGTGTGTGTTACATAGATCGCCTGAGCCATGATTTCTAGCTGCGTTAATATTATATGACGAGGACAAAAATGTGGATCGGAAATATGAGGCGAAGAGATTACATACACCCTCGCCAGAGTCGGATGTCTGTCATAGTGGAAGGCAGAGAGTTTGAGCCTTTGTTCATAGTCTTTATATACGACCAGAATACCTTTGGAGATTTCAAAATCGATTCTTTAATTGCTTATAGCTAGCCAGAGAAAGATGAATCTGAAGATTCTTGTGATGTGAATCCTCTGGAACCAATGGGTCATCCCACGGCATCTTCACGGCAGCTTACAGAACATGGACATCACTTCTTAACTGCTCCACAGCCAGGACCCTTGTCTCAAGAGCCTTAATCGTTCCCGAGAAGCTAGCTATTTGTGCATGTGCCATTTCGACGGAGTCTTTTAGGCTATTAATCTCCGACACAATTGTTTTTATGTTCTCTGCCAACGGAGCCAAAAGGAGCAACTGCTCCATGATTTTATTTTATTGGCCTTGCATTTTCTCCAGTTGTTCAGGAAGTGGCGTGCTTATAGTTAGGGAGGGTAAAGGGCTGCTCTTGCATTTGGGGCAGCGCCATGAATTTTTCCTTACTCCCAACTTACGATAACCATTTTCCGTTATCCCGGAGCACTGGAAGTCAAAATGCTGCTTGCAAACACTGTAAGACCTTACCGTTTGAATGTTGCTTATTACAACTAGCACACGTAAACATTGCACCAAAAGATTAAGAATCACTGGAACACTTGAAGAAGGCAAGTAAGCGACTATTCACGAAGGCAGCCAATCGGCAACTCGGCACGACCGAACGGCAAACTTATTAGATAAATTATTAGAAAACGTCATTTCTTTGCATTTTAATCTGAATTTATGTAGATTTGAAATTACAATTATTAACATTTTTAAATAGCCTTACTCTAACGTCATTTTGCTTTGTAAACAAAAAACAAACACGTGGTTTAGAGCGGAACGCGCATGCGCTGCGCCGGCAACAGAGCCGCATTATTGCGTAGGGTGCTATGCTTTGCGAACTCCCCACTAGGATCATGGATACTGCTATTTAACTTTTGTATCACAAGTAGCCACACCGACACTTAATTTTCCGAAATCAAAACCTTTAGATTTTCGAATCAGATCAGTAGATTTCATTTTATACGAGTACTCCGGAAGTTCTTGCAAGGGCAGGTAATCAAATAGCGACCACGTACCAGTAATCAATAGAAAAACAGCAACATGTTCAGATTAAGAACACCCAGACCCATAACAGAAATTAAAATTTATCATTTCCGTCTCTGTTCGGCCGGAAATCAACTCCGAGACCTCTGCGTAGCGACCGGCATGTTAACCAACCGAACCACTTAGATCGTCAAGCAGTTTGCATTACAAGCAGTTAATGAGCAATTGAATCACAAGCAGTTAATCTTGCATTTAGAAAGATTAAGGAAAACTTAACCATCAGACGCATCGTTACTTATCTGTTCGCTAGATATGAATTAAAGTTTATGATGCGGCCTGTGTGTGTTAATATCAAGGAGGTTAGGTCCCGCCTTAAGCCACACCTGTAGACACAAGCCCCGCCCTGAAAATATTGAGTTTTGCAGGCGCAGGTACCAGGATTCCAGAAATCAGAAAGAGAGTCTATTATTGATTTATGCAGAAAACGAAAGTGAATTTGAAGGTAGGTATTGATTTTGAAGGAGAGCGACTCCGTTGCAAGCGTGTGAATAAATACGAACCGTGGTTGTAACGAAGGGGTTTGAAGATTTTGAGTACTATGGTGGCCTATTTATGGCCGATATACAGGTGATTCAGGAGACGTGAGCAGGATCAACCCTATGGATTCAATCAACTTTAATCTACTCCCTCATACTGGTATTGGTGTGATTAACGTATTTTATTAAGAGTAAAAAAAAATAAGATTTTAAATGAACACGACAAGCATAGTCACTCTACAATTAGAATACTTCTGTCAAGTACCGATTCTCATCGCTTTGTCTAGTCAACGTCAAATCAAATTCAAATTGATTGTCAGCAGATAACACGTCGATCTAGTTACTTTTAAAATGTCGTATGTCACCTGATAACAGTCTACTTACTTTCGAAACATCGTATCTTCCTCAAGTGTAATTAATACCTAGTGCAACATCACTTAAAATAAATAAAACGAACTTCTTTCAAGTAAAATAAGGAAATAACTTTTCGTAATTTAAAATAATTATTGATATTTTAAAAGTTGCTCAAAATGTGAGCCGTCTTGTTGTAAACACAACTTCGCCCGTCGCCTATGATGATTGAAAGCTGTTATAATTCGCTGCTGTAGTTATTGCACGGTGGTACTTTCGCGTTCGTAAACATGATTTTTGATATCACCCCAAAGAAAAAAATCGAGTGGAGTTAGATCAGGGCTACGCGCTGGCCAAGGGACTGGCCCACCGCGTCCAATCCATCGATCCGGAAAGTAATCGTTCATATAATCACGGACACGATGTTCAAAATGTGCCGGTGCCCCATCGTACAGATAATACAAATTTTAAAGATGGTGCAATGGTATATCATCGAAAAGAATCGGAATCACGTCTCTTAGCATTTCCAAGTAGGCAGCACCATTAAGTCGTCCTTCAATAAAATGAGGTCCAATGATGGTATCATTTATTATGCCAGCCCAAACGTTGAGACTGAAGCGTGTTTGATACGCATTCCGTCGCGTGAGATGGGGGTTCATAGCACACCAGTAGTGTTCATTGTGAACATTGAAAAGTCCGATTCGCGTAAAAGTAGACTCGTCGGTCCAAAGAATGTTAGTTTGGTTATTCTCCAAAAGCCACTGACAAAACCGCCTTCGTAAGGCGAAATCATCTGGCGAAATATCTTGAACCGGTTGATAGTGATACGGATGAAGCCCTGTAGCATTTAATAGCCGCCAAACGTATGACTGAGACACATGGTATCGCCTGGAAGCTTTCCGAGTACTCCGCCGCGGGTCCCGAGCAATATAATTTAGTATCCGTCTGTCTAACCTTTCAAAATCACGGTGCAGTCCATCTCGTGCTTGAGCGTGAGTGGGCATTGTGAATTGCCCATAGTCACGTAAATTTTGAACCATCCGAAGTATTAATCCATGGGTTGGCACTGGATAATTCGGATAACGCTCATGGAATTAGTCCTTTGCTCTGTTTGTGTTATTGGCCTGGTAGTAAAACCTTATCATGTCGCATCTTTCAATGTTGGAATAAGAATATGCTGCAGGCATGATTTTCACGAAGATTTTTGTAGAATTCAACAATATCAACAAACGTAAATGTTGACAATGCCAAAACTGACAATTTACTTTCCTTTTAAAAGGCTGTCATTACAGTTAAAGAGGTTGGGTATCTTTATCAATTAGTAAGTAAGAGTAAGTTAAAACTCATTATTGCACACACAAAAAATTATACACAACAAGAAAAAAGAAAAACAATCATTCAGTTCAATTAGTCAGTGTAGGGTGACCATGATTTTAGAGACTTAAACTTTTAATTAACAGAAAGTAAAAATAAATAATAAGGTGTGCTCTTTAAACTAAATTACGATGGTAATCGATCAACTAATATTTACTGTATATGTAGTGTTAGTTCTGCTCACGTTTCTTATTGTTTACTAACTGGCCCGCCGCTACTACGTTCGCTACGCTACTACGCCGACCCCTCCCCTCCTCCGGCCTGCTGAACGCCCGAGAACGCCGTATCTCTTTGGCTATTCTGCTGTCCTAGTACCGTAACCTGGCAAATCTCGACACGTGGACCATGGCATCCGACGGCCCTTGGATGCAGTAAAAGATATAGAAATACCCACGACACTAACAGTAGTGCGGCTTAGTAGTGTGGTGGGGAAGGAGGGGCCATTTTTCAAATGCAACAAGGCCTTTGCTTCTGTTAGAGAAAGATTACGATAATAAAACAGAATTTGTTTGATGAAATAAGTAAAAACCTAACAAACCTTTTAGTGTATTTATTATTATTATTTATTTATTTTTATAAGTTTGATTGTGGTTGAATAAGCTTATGTGTAATCTTTACTTGTAAGTAATCTTCCTGCACCGCAATCCTTTTGTCAACTGTTATCTCTCCTGGTAGATAATGCTATTTTAGCTTTAAGTCCGCCAATGTACTGTTTGTGCATGAAGTATAAATAAATAAATAAACAACAAAAAGGTCAGAGGTTGTTTTTAAAAAATCGGATTTTTCCAATTTTAGCACAATTATAAATATATTCACTTTTATTTACCTTCGTAGATAGTCCATACAAACGCGTTAATTTACAGTTTTATCAATATATTTTAAATTTACTATCATAAAATTCATAATTTTCCCGCACATTGACATGTAAACAATGAGTAAATCGGCATCGGCACAGATTTTTTCCCATTTTTAAGGTTTAATCATTATTTTACTTGCATTTTCAAATGTAATAACGCCTTTGTATCTGTTAGAGAAAGATTACGATTATAAAACAGAATTTGATTAATGAAATAAGTAAAAATCTAACAACAGAAATGGTCAAGGGTTGTTTTTCAAAAATCGTATTTATTCAATTATAGCACAATTATACATATGTCGTCGCGTGAAGGAAAGGGTGTATCAGGATCATTGTCATCAGGGTGGTGATATCAGTATTAGATCGTCCAGATAAATTAAAGAAAAGGTTCACATTTACTCCACTGTATTTATTCCAATTCATTTTTGCACATCACTTATAATTTCACTTGAAATCAGAGCAGTATCATAATGTAGGCAGTTGAGGTAATTAACTTTCTTATTTCAAAAGTGATTTTAAAATTACTTTATTTTCAAACGTAAATAACACTTTCTATAAACGAAATGTGGAGACAGTTTCAAGACGCGTCACTCCTCGGCGGCGGTCGCGCCAAGAATGGCCGCCACTCCGCCCGAGTCGTGCCGTCGAGACTCTGTCAGCACGCCCCACCAGAGGGCGCACACCCACTTCCGTTTTTCTCGTCATGAGTCCGTACTATTGACCACATGATTATTTTACAGTTTTATCAATATATTTTTAATTTATCGTCATAAAATTCATAATTTTCCCGCACATTGACATGTAAACAATGAGTAAATCGGTTCACAGCGACGTGGCCGTTCCGTGCTACAGCATGGCTTGTAAGATGAAGGAGGCTATGCTATAGCTCATTCACATGAACGACTCATTTTTTTGCCATCACATACGCGTTTCATAGGAACAGAGGACATTCACGAATTCCACGCGCATCGTTTTAGCACGTCGAGTACTAAGATAACATGAAAGTGACGAAGCACCGCTGCTCCTCTGTCTGTGTGGTGCAGTGCAAAGTGCATGTATGCAACTATTGATTAAAACTGATGAATAAGCAAGAGACGAAAACAGGCGCGCGCGAGCGAGAAATCGGTACCCAATACTGAAATGGAATAGGGAGCCTCCACGGTAAGGGGTCCATGGGGGGTACATGGACTGACAGATTTTTTAGACCACACAATATTATTTATTAATACTTCATACTTTTATTGACGAGTCTAAAAGGAACCTTTCTGTTCTTATGCATTTCAGATCGCTGTCTGTCTAGTCGCTGCTGAGGTGTGATTAGGAGGCACAACGTGTGACACGTTGACCATTGTTTTTCGCGGGGCCCTGAAGCTGGTTGAGAAGACTCGGTAGTCAATTGACGGTGTTGGTTTTATCCTTAATGTAACTATGTCCAATGTAATTATAGTCTCATGCAAAAACTCTCCTATGGCACTATCCTTGCGCAGCCCAATACTGCTAAGTTTGAATTGCAAAGTCCTCGGTTTCTACGTGGATTCAAATCTTACGTGAAAACGACACGTAGAGGTGTTATATAATAGGCTTAGTAGTGCTGTTTTTGCCTTAAGTAAACTAAAGCCTATAATGTAAATGTGTTCACGCTACGTAATATTTGCGACTTCGAGCGCATGCAAATTCCGGGTCGAGCGACGCGGCAAACAGGGCCGCTGGCCGCGGCGGTTACCATTACTCGATAAAAACCTGCGTTGTCGGACCGACATTCTACGAGCAACTACCCGCAAGTATAAAAGTGAATGTTGTGACGAAACATTTGGACGCCGGGATTAAGGGATTAATTAATTACCTATTATTGGAAAATCCAATATATTCAATAAAAGAGTTTATCGAATGAAATTTGACATGACAATTAATTAATTAAAGTACCCGAGCAGGGTTATTGTTATTTTAATGTTATTATATTATTTTTATTGGACATTTCTAGTTATTTTCTAAGTATATCACGTAGGTTATCCTACCTAACATATTAACCTGACATTTCTTTATTATTCTATAATTTGTTTTAATTGACATACTTACCATTTGATTCACAGGTATAGTATTATGTATAGCTAGACTAGAATATTACCTGATATGTTTATTTTAAATTTAAATGTAGGTAATTCATTCTGTTGGACATTTTATATTTAATTGATAGGTATTCATTCTATTACGTATTGGTACTTACCTAAATATAACTAATATGCAATTGACATTTATTCGACATATTTTTACTTTCTTTTAAATTTTGACAATTTCATATCAATAATGTACTACTTATTTAATTTCATTTAAATTATTATTATTTATATTATGACGAAATCATAAATTATTATCTACAGAACCTTTAAACGTGTACATTTTTGTCAATATTATATTTTCGGATACCTATGCGATTTTATATGGATTTTCGTGCATATTTTGGCTTTTTCTTCTGACTGCATGCATATTTTGGACTTTTTAATAATAATATTATTTCTCTATTGGAACATAAACAGTTCTTGCATACTTTGATTTGACTCAGTCATCATCATTTGCCTGGCCTTATCCCATTCATTGACTCAGTAATTAAAGATAATAATTTAAACATTATTTTCATGATTTATTACAATTTTATTTTAATTGTTTAGAGGTTTTTACATTGAATATCTTAGTTGCGGCAATAACGTGCAGCCTCTTTTATCCGCACTAATACCAGGCGCACAGAAACCCAAGTAGAAATCCAGAAAGGCTCCTTTCAAAACATTTCAGTTCTAAAGGTTGTAAGATAAAGTTTAAAGTCTGTTGCTAGATAGAGAATCACGTGGTTTTGATCGTAGTGCGCATGACAAAACAAGGCCTTAAGAATTGGGCCACGTGACTTTGCTGATAAGTGATGGCGCGCCTGTCGTTATTTGCACTATGGCTAAACAATGTCCATGTCAGTCAAGTTTAGTTCGACTTTCAGCCGGGCGCAAAGTCTCGTGGCCCTCACTCTACACCAACTATGGCCCACTGTCACAAAATAAAGAACGGCCCGCCCCAAGCAGAAGGTCCACTGGAAACAATGCGCCATTTCCGTCACGCACGCATTGACGTTACGTTTACAGGCATTCTCAAGCAGTTTCAAGCATTGCTCGACCGCGATTGTTAACACGAGAATTCGTTGTAGTGTCGACTTAAATTGAATATTATTTAATTAAACGATATTATTATTGATAAAATAAAAGTACTTGTACGTAACTAAGATTACTCAATAATATACAAGCAACGCACGCGGAGACCAAGAACTGATGGGTGACCATTTCAGACTTTGAGGAACTAGTCGAACTTCAGCACCGCTACGAGTTCTAATGCCGATGGTGAAGCGAGGTTGACCAAGGTCTTCCGCTAGAGACCCTTTGTATATTGGTCATTTGCAAGGGACATGTTATTGTAAATGATCTATAAAATTCTATTCGATATTTTATCTACTCTTTTCAAAATTCAGAATAAATACTGTAGCAACCCTAGTGAATCGGCAAGTTTAGGTAAAAATTTTCGAAGACGACGGGAGTGGACCTTCTGTTAGTTTTCTATTTTGTGCCTCTGTTTTGTAAATATTGTAAATCGTCGGGGCTGACCCCGCGCGAGGTGTCCGACATACTCATACTCTTCCAGGTACGATGACACTGTATCAATGGGCGTCATTAGGTTGGGAGGAACACCCTCACCAACTAGTGAATATCGAGACCAAAGTGTTAAACATATTTGGAGACACAGTTGTATTTAGGTTTTTCGTCCTAAATAATTCAGGGTGTCCTATTATATGTCTTATTCTTCGTACTCTAATGCACTATTTCCACATCACTCATTTTAATGGATTGCTTACATTTGGTGACAGACTTTTCTGAGTTCATAAGATGAATTCTAACCGATGCTCTTACGGCGAAGAAAAACACTGTGATGAAACCTGCAAATTCAGAAAACTGAATTTGTAACCATGATCCAATCTCGTCAGGTTCCCCTGGAAGCAGGGTCACGGAGGTAAGATGGTAGTCACCACACTCTAATTATCTGTACGCCAAATCCTGGATCATGGTCAAGGCGGACCCCGGGCCCTAGTGCTCGAGAGCACAACCGGGACATTAACGCCAAAAGACGATTTTTATTATTACTTTAGTTGACAACGGACAAGGACCAATAAAACGGACACTGTTTCACCTTCTTCGCCTTCTTCCACAGACTTCTGAAAATAACGCAGAATCTAGAAAACCAAAAATCGACAGGCGCGCAATCACCGGTCAGCAAAGTTTCCTGGCCCTCTCAGTCTACTGACAACATGACATCACGCACGACGATACGCGCGGACGTCAAGATCTAGTGTTGCTGTTGGTCCTACCAATAGATATTTTGTACATTTAATTAGGGACAGCCTGTGGATTCAGCCAATATATACTATGTCTTTGGATTCAGCACTAAATTCAGTACGTATTACAGTAGACCTACATGACAATATTGCTACAGACCACGCGTGTCAAATGTGTCAATGAAACAAAACGACGGATGCACGAACGCGCGTGGATGCGCTTTCAGTGTGTTGGACTATGCGTGATTTCCATAGAAATCGATGACATCTCAAAGAAATCGATAAGTTTACGATCGCTATGTATGTCGAGACTGCATCCCCTGGTGGCAAGTTACCCACTCTTACATTTACTTAAAGCGGGCTCCAAGTCGTCGTAGTAGCGTCGTCGGATGGCTTGAGCGCTGCTTGAGCGTCAATTGGGATCGCCGGGATTGGTCAAGAGAGGACTTCTAGCTGGGAGGCTAGAGTTGGATCGTTGGCCTTTGTACCATTTCTGTACTAATCATCCTCACCTCACCTAGACATATACAACATAACTATTACCTCACCATTCCTCGTGTGGTCTAAATCTATCCATAACTATTTAACATCACAATAACGCTCCTGGTGTGACGTCACTGAACATATTCGGCAATAATCAAAAATATTGGAAAGTTAGCTACCTTCATGGCTGAGCCCTCAAAAGCCCTATAATAACTAAGATATATCTATAGACAAGCAGTTGTTGCCCCTGCAGCAGAAATTATACTCTCCCTCCGGAACTTAGCCCTTTATTATTTCTCCGTCCAGCCGTCACAAGCGCTGCAAGTATCGAATTTTCCAGCCTTCGTACCAGGATTCCAGAACACACAACGAAGTCTGTAGCAGCTTCAGCGTTTTCAATAGAAAACGAAAGTTGAATGTATTGATTTTCAGGAAGGTACACAGGTCCTTCACTAGGAATAATAGCGAACTGCGGCTCTATTTTTCGAACTAAATGCGGCGAATACGGCCCTGCATTTGCATTAGTGTGTGCTGACATTGAAACTCGGTTTCTACTCTCTGCACTCCTGCATGTAGGTACCTATTTCTTTGTACTGATACCTACCTACAAATTTTACTGCATCAGTGGCCCTAGCACAAGTAAGAGCGTTTGTCTCTTTCTCTCAATACTAAGACGAAAGAGTTAGCAATACCTATGCCGCGCTTTTTCTCGCTTATCGCGCACGATAGCAACTTGTGCTAGGCCTACTGGTTGGAAATATCGGCAATCGAACTCCGAGTGTTTATGATGTCCTGGTAGGCCAGCTTTGACGCCGGGGTCCACGTGGGAGGAATTTAAGAATTTTCCGGATTCCGTTACTAGGAACGCAGAATAGACAAAGAGATTCATTCTTTCAAGTGCAAGCTCCATCTGACGTTGCAGCTATGAACGAATTAGTCAACCCACGTTGTATTTCAATGCGTGTCAACACTCAGAGAGCTACCGAAGAAGATAGTTCCCAATTTAAAACCCGTTTACAAATGGATAAGCGCCTAGAAAGCTAGGTGATTCTGAAAGTCTAGTCTCTGTATGTTATGCGATCCTTGTATTACGATACAAGTAAGAGGCGAAAATTTGGATCTTGTTGATTCCACAGTATTTTTAGGCTTTACTCTAGATAGTAGATTACAATGGGGTCCACACATTGATAAATTGGCGAAAAGGCTAAGTTCTGCAGCATATGCTGTAAAAAAGATACGAGGTTATTCGAATGAGGCTACAGCAAGATTAGTTTACTTTAGTTATTTCCACAGCATTATGACTTATGGCATACTGCTGTGGGGACACGCTGCCGACTGGAATAATGTATTTGTGCTGCAGAAAGGGCTATTCGCGCGATTTACCAATTGGAACCTAGAACTTCACTTAGAGATAAATTCAAGAATGTTGACATTATGACAATGCCATCACAATACATATATGAGAACTTGATATATGTTCATAAAAATATACACTTGTTTATGAAAAACAGTGATGTTCATAGTAGAAATACTAGAAATAAAGATAAACTTGTTACTGGTTCTTGTCGTCTGGCCAAAGTCCACAAATCATTTGTGGGTCAATTTGTACGCTTTTATAATAAGGTTCTAACAGATATACAGAATTTATCATTGAATCAATTTAAAGCCACTATAAAAATCAAATTATGTCATAAAAGTTATTATAGTATATCTGAATATGAAAATGACAAAAGTCCATGGGACTGAACTGCTGTTCTATACAGGTATTTACTTTTAAGATAGTATATAAGACAAATAATGTATTAGTACATAAGACATGTTTAAAAAATGAATTAACGTAGGCTCTGTGGGTTTCTTGCCGTTTCTTTCCCCCACGGAGAAACACCTAGGAAGCGGCGTTAAATTTCCTTCCTTTCTCACACATAGTGACTTCTGTCTGCGGTTGGGTAGGGGTAGGGTAGTAGTTAAAGTAGGGGTAGGGTAGTAGTTAAAGTAGGGGTAGGGTAGGGGTAAGATAGTGGTAGGGTAGGGGTAAGATAGTGGTAGGGTAGGGGTAGGATAGTGGTAGGGTAGGGGTAGTATAGTGGTAGGGTAGGGGTAAGATAGTGGTAGGGTAGGATAGTGGTAGGGTAGTGGTAGGGTAGGGGTAGGGTAGGGGTAGGGTAGGGGTAGGATAGTGGTAGGGTAGGGGTAAGATAGTGGTAGGGTAGGGGTAAGGTAGCGGTAGGGTAGGGTTAAGGCAGTAGGAGAATATGGTAGGGGTAAGCTAGGGGTAGGGTAGGGATAGGATAGAGTAGGGTGGGAGCAGCTACCTATCACATGCAGCATGTGTAATGCACGCTCACTTAAAAGTCTGTCTGGCGGTGGCGTGGGGGCCGGGTCGCTTTTTTCCCTCAAATATGGTTGAATTGGACGATGGCTGGGCCCTGTGTTATACTTGTGAACGGGTGCTGCCTTGGTAGACTGGCTTACTCTTACTGTAGTTTTAGGTGGTTTTTCTTAATTTTACTAGACATATTTATATAATATATTGAGCGCGGGCCGGCTTTGCCTGGCATTGCCGGGCACGGTCCGGTCGTGACTGGCGTGGGGTAAGTTTGCTGCTGCCATGGGGCGGCCAGCGTGTCACTGTGTGCTTCCTTCCTTCTTTCCTACCTCCCCCCCTTTTTGATGATTGAAAGAGATATCAATAAATAAATTTTGAATTATGAATTTACTGCAACCTAGCTGAACGTTTCAATTATAATTATCAATTACTTAAATTAAATAAAAATATACAATCAGCGTTTGCTAATGCGAATAAATTATCAGCTACAACACTACCTAATGTGGCTCGTAACTCAAGGCAAAATTCATCCCAGGCAGATAAACCCACCGTTTAATATTAAAGACAGAGCTTTGGGCAAAGGTGTTACGGCCCTCTGCTTGCATGTACGTCCTTCCTCATAACATGATTATTCACACGAGCCACTCAGAACTTAAATAGGAAGGTAATAAAACTTTCATGCAGGTACGTGTTCTATACCTACATCTTTTTAGAGATAGGTAGGGTGAGGTGTCGAACAGTGACCCACAAAAAAGTTAAACAATCATAACTCATAAGTTTGTCAATATAATGAAATGTTTTTTAGTCTAGTCATTGCGTAATATATCTGACTCTCACTTTGTATATAAAGTTAATGGAAAAAGATTAATACAAAAAATTATATTGCAGATTTTTGGAAAGATGGGAAATGACTCATTGTGTCCATTTCGTGGCACACATTGAACCAGGGGGTTGGTCGACAGCAAAATGGGGAGTACACAGTGAGCCCGACAAATGAGATCACTATTATTAACGTTTTCTCTTTGCAGTTATTAGCATAGTAGATAAATTAGATAATAATACATTCTTCATAAATGTGTAAGTAATTAGTTGCATTTACCAAAACAACTGTGAAGACTATAAATCAACATAAATAAATAACATAATAACTTAACCTATTTTCTAATTACAGTGATTGATGATATATTTTAAAGTTGTATAATTATAAATAATCAACTAGCTACATTAGAGTTCTTGAGATCTATAATAAGGCCGAATCGCTTATTAAAAAATAATTAAAATCTGTATGGCACATTATGCCAAGTTTTTTATTTGTCATTGAATGTCATTCATAAAAGTCATGACAAACAATTTGATTTCTGGAGTTATTTACCTAGTTAGAGGTACCGGGAGTTATTTTCGTGAGTTATGAAAAATATTATTAAATACTGGGCAAACAATTAAAAAGAAAGTGCGGAAGATAATTTTCAGCATGATTAATAATTATACATTAAACTTCAAGCTAATAGTGACCAAATAATAAATGTTTACAAGAAGGACTGAGTAGGAGTAACAAAGACAGATTTTCCCCAGATTATTGCCATACGGACTTATCCTGATCCTATTATATTTTACGCGTCTACCGACAGTTTTGGTGTGGTGGGGTAGGGGTTCCGCTTACCCTATAGTATACCTACTATAAAAATTTATATAGAAAAAGGTAAGTGATGGAGTAGGAATTCGATCCACTGGTGGAACCTTGCAGTGGATCTTAGTGAATTGAGGTTGGGTAAGGGTAGAGTACGGTTAGGGCGCGGATAGGGGTAGGGTACATGGAGGAGTGTGGTAGAGGTAGAGTTAACTAAATTGAAACCACGCGAACCAAGACGCGCCGTCCAGCCAATTCATGTACCTATTCACGAAGACTGACGGCAGTAGCCTGATATTGCCTACCCACATTTTTTAAATGGAATCACTCTAAAAATAACCGGTAGCTGATTTATATGAACATTTAAGATAAAATAATAAAGAAAATCAGAATCTTGATGTAGTACACAGTGGAGCGGTGGCTCACTGTTCGTGCTGGTGTAGCGGATCACTCTGTACCACACACACCTCTACTGGGTTTAAATTGTAAAAACCAAGTACGATTACGCTTACTGCACGATCTGGCAACGTTGCGTTATGGTGATACCATTGGTGGCTAACTGTGTACTACTGGCTCACTGTTCGACATCTCATCCTACCTACCTACATTTTACAGAATCTGGTTGGAAAGATGGGCAATCGTACTTCGAGTGTTTATGATGTCCCGGTAGGCTCTGCCTTGGGTAACTAGGAGCGCAGAATAGACTAAGAGATTTATCAACAGCGTAAGCTCCATCTGACGTTGACGCTGTGAACGATTGAGTCATCTCATGTTTCAGTACTCACCACTCAGCGAGCTGCTAGGGGAGATGATAGTTCACAATACAAAACCCGTTTGCAAATTAATAAGCCTCTAGAAAGCTAGGTGGTGTTGAAAGTGTAGTGTTTGTATTTTAATGCGGCTTTCATCATTAGATACCTATAGTGACTCAAGAGGAAAATTAGGAAGGACAACACCCGAACGAAGATTTCTTAACAAAGAGATTGGAATGTTAGCGACCTTCATTAGACTGGCAAGAAGATGGCTAGCATTCCAATCTCTTTGGTTCTTAATGTGTGAGACTGACACCCGGTTTCTGAAACGCTTGTCAAATCATTGATTAGCTAACAGACTGTCACATTTAACAAGCTGTTAAATCACCGTGGGTTTCTGAAAGGCCAATCAATCTATTGTTAGCTAATCGACTATTAACAAGAGATCAATTTTTTCGTCTGGCTACCCCTGTTAAAATCAGTCACATTCATTCACTCATACATGTTTTGTTTCTGTCTAACGCATTGATTTGTCTCTGTCCCTAGCGGCCTTTTGATAGCGGCGGGATATTCAACTTTTAGATGAAACTGATAGCGATTGTATAGTTTTCGTGTAAATAAAAATCGAATATTATCAAAAAAAATATACAGAGCGAGAAAAGAGAAAATATAACAATATTTATGTTATAGGGTCACGGGTTCCAGTAATCCCATCACCATCATCTTTAGGCAGTTAGGTGGGTCCCGGTCCACTGCTGAATACAGGCCTCCCACGGCTTACACTCTGGTCGACTCTGTTATCTTGCATCCATCGGCTCCCTAGGACCTTAAAGAGGTCGTTCGTCCATCTCTTGGGAGGCCATCCAGAGAAAGCCACTCAACAACATCCGCCCCATCGGCTATCGATTCTGTGAGATTCTCCCAATAATCCCATTAGTTAAATCCTGGTTCAAGTCCTGGACACGGGCCGGTTCGTGGTTCAGGTCCAGGTCCTGGCCCCGGATCAGGTCCTGGTTCAGGTCCTGGCTTCGGACCAGGTCCTGGTTCAGGTCCAGGTGCTGGCCCAGGACCAGGTACTGGTTCAGGTCCAGGACCTGGACCCAGACCAGTTCGTGGTTCAGGTCCAGGTCCTGGCTTCAGTCCAGGTCCTGGCCCCGCACCAGGTCCTGGATCAGGTTCTGGCCCTGGCCCCGGACCAGCTTCTAGTTCAAGTCCAGGTCCTGGACCCTGACATGTCCGTGGTTCAGGTCCTGGTCCTGGTACAGGTCCATGTCCTGGCCCCGAACCAGGTCCTGGTCCAGCTAATGTTTACGGTCTACGTGCTGGCACTGGTCTAGGTCCTGGTTCTGGTTCAAGCTCAAATTGTGATCAAGGTTGCAGTTTTGGTCATGATCCTGGACCAGAACCTGGACCCTAGACCTGCACTTTGCCATGGACCAAAACTAGGAACTGGACCAGGGCCAGGACCAAGACCTAGACCAAGAAAATCGGATATAATTTCTTTTGACAATCGGTTAATTGGTCGATTTTCACCAATTAAAATAACACGGCGATAACATACAGTTAAACCTAAAATTACATTAATCAGCCGTTAATTGGAGATTTGACAATCCGTTGACAAGCTGTTAACAAGCCGTCAATTGGCCCTTTCAGAAACCCAAACTGCATTTAATCAGAGTTTAACAAGCTGTTACGTGATTTTTGCGTTGACAAGCGTTTCAGAAACCGGGTGTGAGTGCCATTTTCACTAAATTTGGGTATCGCCAAGTTCTTTATTATACCAATTTGAACGTTGCTAAAAACTAGTTAAGATAGAATTTAGGCGATTCCTAAGTTAGTAATAACGGCCATGAGCCTTATTCAATCTCTAAACTTATAGGTAAGTAGCAAAACTATTTTTACTGAATGTGTAGCTACGTGAAGTCTACCCACATCTTTTTAGGGAAACCTAAATACCTACATTTAGTTTGAAATATGGGCAATTAGAACTCCTACCGAACGAAATTAAAAGTTAATAAACCTCTCTGGCGCATTTTAACATTACATTTTTTTGGACAGGATCAAAACATAGCCTCTTTTTGCTATAGCACGGAACGGCAACATGGCTTTTAACCATAGCCTCCTTTATCTTACAAGCCATGCTGTAGCACGGAACGGCAACGTCGCTGTGAACTGATTTACTCATTATTTACATGTCAATTTGCGGGAAAATTATGAATTTTATGATAATAAATTTAAAATATATTGATTAAAACTGTAAATTAACGCGTTTGTATGGACCATCTCCGAAGGTAAATAAAAGTGAATATATTTATAATTGTGCTAAAATTTGATAAATACGATTTTTGAAAAACAACCCTTGACCATTTTTGTTGTTAGTTTTTTACTTATTTCATCAATCAAATTCTGTTTTTAATCGTAATCTTTCTCTAACAGTTACAAGGGCCTTGTTGAATTTGAAAAATGCAAGTAAAATTATGATTAAACCTTAAAAATGGGAAAGAAGCTGTGCCGATGTTTTGCTTTCAAAAAGATGTACTTCTATTAAACAAATGGACTTCTGCTATTTTCCAAACATGCTGGAGTCCCACCATAGGATATTTTGTATGCAGCAAACGTTTTCGCATTGTGAAAGTTATCACAACTACTTTAAATCACGATCTCTGATTATCACGACAATAAGTAAGTAAGTAGTTAGTTTTAAGATACATTGGTACTGAAATAAAACTGTTTTAAATGTTAATAAAAATGTTTAAATGTAATACCTAATATTTAATCAATTACACAAGAGGTCCCGGGTCCGATTCCCGGCCGGGCAGAAATTGAAATGATGAATTTTAATTTCTGTTACGGGTCTGGGTGTTCTATGTATAATAAGTATGTATTTAAAAGTATATAAGTAGTTTATCAGTTATTTAGCACCATAACACAAGCTTTGCTTACTTTGGGGCTAGATGGCACTGTGTGTGAATTTATCCACGATTATTTAATTGGACAATATTTTGGCTGGCATACATGATTTTATTTCATATTAGCTTTTGATCGCGACTGCGTCCGCATAAAATTCGGCTTTAACGTTCCGGACCCGTTCCCGCGGGAATTGCATTAAATATCGAGATAAATTATAGCATATGTGTTATTCGGGGCTATATGCTACATAACTGCCAAATTTTTCTTAAAATTCGTTTAGTAGTTTTTGCGTTAAGGAGTAACAAACATCCATTACGTACAAAACCAAACATCGATTATATTTCGCATTTATAATATTAGGATAATACAATTGCAAGTAGGTAGAAAGGTAAATAGTACAGCAATCTATCAAATTTCTTATTATCTAACTAATGTAAATACTTATTAATATACTTTATCACTTAAATAACGAATAACATTAAACGACGACGACCGCGATGATAGTTTTACAGTAGTTTTCCGGTTTACTAAAATTAAAAAATGCGACGTTGTCAAACTTCTGCGCATGGCTTGTAAGATGAAGGAGGCTATGCTTTTAACCGATTTACTCATTGTTTACATGTTAATATGCAATGCGACGTTGTCAAACTTCTGCGCATGGTTTGTAAGATGAAGGAGGCTATGGATCAAAATGATGTAATTGAATAGACATATAACAATAAACAACTTGAAAAAAGCTTTAACTAGTGTCAATAAAATTCCATAATAACACAAATTAAACCTACAGAGTCAATAAAGTAGCAACCCTAGTGAGTCGGTAAGATTACGTCACAATTTTTTATTTTGTGGCTCCATTTAACTTTGCAGCTGTGAACGAATTAGTCAAATCACATCGTATTTCGAGCAATAAACAAGAGGACTTTATGACTTTTACTTTATATATATTCTTTATTGTACACAATAGACATTACAGTAATGTTACGTTGTACAAAGGTGGACTTATCTCTAGAAGAGACTTCAGGACTACTGCAATTATGCTGCGAGATACACAAACAGAAATCAACGCCGCAATACGTGAAGCATACTCGTAAGTACTATCTCAGTGACTTTCTCTCTACACGTTGACTTCACATGTTATACGAACTACTCGACACGCTATATGACTGAAATAGTTCTTCAAGAAAGGGGTAATAAGGGCATTTTTATTTCTGGTGTCTCGTGAATGGCTGATAACTGTAAAACATCCAAAAAAATATAAGGTGTATACAGGGTCGGTAGGAAGTTAATGATACCCCGGTAACTTCTTACCATCGGTCAGGCCTTAAGCTTGTCTGCCATGTTAGTGGTATATAACAAAAACTTTTTAGGTTAGTGTTAGGTCAGCGGGGCTATTGGCTAACTCAGTTGACAACTGTATTTGACACTAGGTAATTCTACACCACGTCATCTACGTTGAAAACTGGCAATAGCGTCTACCAAATTAGAGTAGTGTCAGATTTTTGTATGTCAAATTCAGTTGTCCACTGAGATAGCCGATAGGCCCTCAGATGTGACTACTGAATAGGTAATTCACATTCTACTTGGTTTGGATTTAAAGAGGTAGTGTTTGTATGTTATTTTGTATGTACGTGGGGGGTTATCTCTAAAACTACTGAAACGATTTTGAAAATTCTTTTCGTAATATGAAGCTACATTATAAGATAGTGTCATAGCTTCATGGGGTACCTACATTTGATACCGGAAAAATAATAACATCCTGCGAAATAGTTGAATGTTTACAGAGATCCGACTGCACGTGGGGAAAACCGCGGGGAACGTCTAGTATCACAGAAAGGGAAAATTATTAGAAACAGTTCCACATTTTACTTTAAAAATTAAAATTAAATAGTAGTTTATGCAAGCTAGCAAAGTTGCGGTGTCGAGCCAGTTTAGATGTGACAAAGTGTGTTGCCATAAAGGGTGTAGACGGCGTGTTGCTCACAAGTGCAAACTCCACAAAAGACCGTTGGTGCTGTCATTTCAAAGAACCGTCTTACGAGACCAACAACCACGTGCCACCACCACAGCTTCCTGCAAACCTTGGCTTGATAAGCCCGATTACCCCGGATGAGGTGGAGAGGTCTCTGGCCCATATGATGACCGGAAAGGCTATTGGCCATGACGGAATACCCATAAAAACTTGGAAAAGAATGGGGTCCCGAGGCGTACTCTTGTTTACTGAACTATTCAAAAGGATCGTAGCCACGGGGCTTATACCTGACACGTGGCGCGTAAATATTATTACGCCAATCTATAAAGGAAAAGGCAGTGTGCAGAAGTGCGGCAACTATCGAGGCATTAAACTCACGAGTCACACGATGAAGCTACTCGAACATATTATGGAGTGGAGACTTCGCCAGGAATGTTCCTGCAGGCCGGGCTGCAGCACCATGGATCCAATCTTTGCCCTCAGATTCCTCCAGGAGTCTCATTGCAGTAGGAATCAACCTCTGCATTACGCATTTCTCGACCTGCAAAGGGCTTTCGAAAGTGTCCCTCGGAAAATAATCTGGTGGGCTCTGAGATCAAAGTCTGTGCCTGAAGCGTACATTAGTATCATACAGGATATACATTATATATATATATATATATATATATCATACAGCTGTAGTAGCAGTATTGACTGGAGCCGTCGTCAAAACCATCGTAGGCCATACTAATCCCTTCCCGATTACTGTAGGTGTTTACCAGGGTTCTGTGCTGAGCCCTTACTTGTTTTGCATTGTGCCTCGATACCTTCTCAGCGGAAATTCCGGACATGCCTCCTTGGCTTATGAAGTACGCTGACGACATTGTACTGGTGAGCAACCTTAGGCAGGATCTTGAGACCAGAGTAAACACGTGAAAGGATGTGCTAGAAAACGGTGGTTTGAAATTGAATGTCGCCAAAACGGAGTACCTATATGGCTAGCTGCAGTGCAGATCCCGAAACCATCCTTGTAGGTAACGAAGCTGTCAATCGAACAGATGAATCCAAGCACATCGGATCCGTGATGAATGAGTCCGGCGATATCGGTCCCGATGTCAAGTCTCGAATCTCTGCAGCTTGGGCCAAATGGCGGGAACTGACGGCAATCACCTGTGACTCTAAAATCCCTGTAAAGCTTAAAGGGCTTATATACGAGTACAAGAGTATAATTAGACCGGTGATGCTCTATGGGAGACATGGCCAGCGCTGACGAAACACGTTCGCGAACTCCACACCAACGAAATGAAAATGCTGCAGTGGAGTACGTAACAAGTACATCCGTGGCAGCCTTGGCGTGACTGATATTGCAGATAAGATCAAGGAGGCTCGTTTGCGCTGGTTTGGTCACGTATTGCGTAATTTTCAGATATACGTGGGAAATAGGTGCCTAAATTTGCCGTTATTAGGAAAGAGGCCCCGTGAGCGACCCATAAAGCAATGGATTAACGTCGCTGAATCGAATGCGAAAGCCGAGGCTTACGACAAGAGGATGCCGAAGACCAGGCGAAGTGGGGAAGATTGAGTAGAAAAGCGGACAAGCGCTACGATGATGACGATGAGTAGTTTATGCAACTGACATATAAAAGGGGGTATTAAAACATGAACGCTTACGCCTCGTATGATAATAGTTTGACACGAGTGTTTTAATACCTACTTTTGCAGTTGCATATACTTCTTTATCTATACTCATATTTTCATGTTAAAATTTCGTACCTTTAACTTTCTCAACTTTGCTGGAAGTAAGTAAGCAAGTCAGTTCTGTTGTGACTATGCGTCGAGGGTATCAAGCGGCAGGAAATTCCCTTTACTACTTTCACATTTATCTATTTATTTGCTTCAAACAAGAAAAAACATTCATAAACACAAATTACAACAATTAGAAAGGTATTCAGCTACATTTTGCCGGGTCCTGGATCCCGCCAAAAATAAAAAAAATAAAAGTGTTGCATATGATTAAAAAGTTATATTACGTTACAGCTGTAATAAAATTAGAAAAATCACAACAATTACAAAAAATAACCTGTTTAACGGGAATATAATTACACACAAAAATAAAACAGGAAAATTTGAATTCTGAATTTGAATTTGTTAAAGACATTTAGGTATTCAGCTACATTTTGCCGGGTCCCGGAGCCCACCAAAAATTAAAAAAATAAAAGTGTTGCATATGACATAAAGTTATATTACGTATAATGTCTTATAAAAAAAATGCTGTATCAAAAGGTAATTTTTTAACATTCAATAGACTGGCGTGAAAAAAGTGTATCCTTAAGCGACTGTTTTTGAATATATAATTGGAACATTACGCTATGAGTGTAGATAAAGAGTATTTATGGAATATTAGGACTACGTTAATTAATTAAGTTAACGTAAACGAAAAAGCTAAGCGAGCCATCCAGGTAGTTTGTAAACAATACAAAGTACACGTGGTTTTGAGCGGAACGCGCATGCGCTGCGCCGGCAACAGAGCCGCATTGCGTAGGGAGCTATGCCTTGCGAACCCCCCACTAGGAACATAGATACTGCTATTAAACTTTTGTACCACAAAAAGCCACATCGATACTTAATTTTACGAAATTAAAACTTCCCATCAAGTTTGGCAGTGGTCGGATCAAAAGAAAAAACTATCTACAAAACTAACAGAAAAAGAAATTTTTAATGCGATATGGACGTCGTAAAGGTTGGACCGAATTTGATGAAATTTCCAGGTTAGCCCAGCGGGTGATTCTATGAAGTTTGGTAGTGATCGGATCAATAGAAAATATATAGGTTAGGTTATGGTCGTTTAGTCTCAACCCTAGCAACTCTAACTAGTTATTATAGCTTCTACTACCAGTAGTACGAACCTAAATCAACAATTTCTTAAGTCTTCATCTGTATATTTAAATAAACGTTTTATCGAACCATCACTAGAAAATATAATTAAAAAATATTGACTATGAATCTAATTACAAGCAGTTAATCTTGCATTAAGCAATTTAGTTTTCATTGCACAGAAGATGTTTTCCTACTAAGTTGTTTTTTTTACTACAGACAACCTCAAAAGAAATCAGTATACAAAATGTATTATTGTTGAATGTACTCTCGAATAATTAGTTTTGTTAATAAAAACATTATTAATATTCAATTTCAAATAAAACTTAACCTTTAAATGAACACACTAGATATAAATTAAAGTTAATAATGGGCCCCGAGTGTGTTTGTCCCGCCTTGAGCCGAACCCGTAAACACAAGCCCCGCGCGCTGCAAGCTTCGAATTTCGCGGGCTCTGGTACCAGGATTCTAGAAATCTAAGTATTGATTTTAAAGGAGAGCTTCAAATAAAGAATGTTGTCTCTGTTGCACGCGTGTGAATTAATATGAACTCGAAACTAGCCGATGTACCTGTATTTGGTGCCACACATGATCTGTAAATACTGGACAGCGATAATTGCGCGCAAAATCCAATCCTAATAAAAAATTCCGCGCCTGCATATGATGTGATATCCGACCAATCACGACATGTAAAAGGATGCAGTCTAGAGTACATAAAATGGCCAATGAATGTGGCTAAAAATAACTAGCTTGGAACTAGATTTCCCTAGCATTATAGTACATGGTCATCTAGGCGTTAATGTCCCGGATATGCTCTCGCGCGTAAGGGTCCGAGGTCTGCCTTGACCATGATCCAAGATGTGTTCAACTAATGTACAGTCGATGAAACTGAATGTTTAGCAGTTTAGGTGTCTCCTTAATTTGTTCGTATTATTGCGATAACATCGCATAATTATATTAATGACAGACAAACCACACGTCGGGAAATGGTAACATGGCCAATTTGAGACTTAAGTCAACTGGCCAAACATTCAGTTTCATCGACTGTACATAACTCATAAAATAGTCATTGGCGGCATAGAGGTTCGAATCTGGTACCTAGGAGTAAGAGTCAGACCCCTAAACAATTAGGCCGCCGGCTTTCTAGCCCAAAAAGTTCATCTTGTGACGAATTAGCTCGCTTATGGCCTTATGGCTCGTCATTGTTTAGTTTGTACAGTTTCTTTCGACATTGGTGGCACTGTGTGACATTGACAATGATATGACTGTATTTCTCAATGTCCAAAGCAAGAACGTTTTTACTTCTTCTTTTTAGGTTGTGGCATCCGTATGTATTAAAATTATAAAATCAGTATGTATTTCAGTAGATCTACCTAGCAATACTGACTACGGAGTACGCTTGTCAAATGTGTCATAGAAATAAAAACGACAATACGAAAGTTAATAGTCATTGCCTGGCTCGTCTACATCATTTGGGAATCCCAAGAAACGCAACAGAAAGTTCTGAGTGCAGCCTTATGTAAATTGAAAAAATGGGTTGGTCAGAAGTCACAACAGACGTCAGTATAAAGATTATATATGAGACTGACAGTATAACCACAGAATTCAAATGATAGGGATTGCTGTGATCTCGAATACATTTGTTTATAATTTTCAAACAAATAGTTTTTAGTTATTTGGGAGAACACCCGAACGAAGTATCAGCGGGCCAGTTAGTAAACAACAAATGGGTTCTTAATATGTGAGGCTAACACCCGGATTCTGAAACGTGTCAAATCATTGATTAGCTAACAGGCTGTCACATTTAACAAGCTGTTAAACCACCGTGGGTTTTTGAAAGGCCAATCGATCTAAAATTAGCTAATCGACCATTAACAGGTGATTAATTTTTTCGTCTGGCTACCCCTGCTAAAATCAGTCACATTCATTCCCTCATATATGTTTTGTTTCTGTCTAACGCATTGATTTGTTTCTGTCCCTAGCGGTCTTTTGAAGCCAAAATCGAATGTGATATTCAATGTTTAGATGAAACTGATAGCGATTGTATAGTTTTCGTGTAATAACTAAATTTATCCAAAAAATATACAGAGCGAGAAAAAATAACTTATAACAATATTTATGTTATAGGGTCACGGGTTCCAGTGGGTCAGTAATCCCATCATCGTCATCTTTAGGCAGGTAGGTCCGGGTCCACTGCTAAATACAGGCCTCCCACGGCTTACACTCCGGTCGACTCTGTTATCTTGCATCCATCGGCTCCCTAAGACCTTAAGGAGGTCGTCCGTCCATCTATTGGGAGGCCATCCAGTTCGCCACTCAACAACATCAGCCCCCTCCCATTACTTAAATCCTGGTTTGAGTCCAGGTCCTGGACCTGGACCAGTCGTGGTTAAGGTCCAGGTCCTGGCTTCGGACCAGCTCCTGGTTCAGGCCCAGGTCCTGGCACCGGACCAGATCCTGGTTCAGGACCAGATCCCGGCCCTGGACCAGGTACTGGTTCAGGTCCAGGTCCTGGATCCGGACCAGTTCGTGGTTCAGGACCAGGTCCCGGCTTCGGACCAGGTCCTGGTTCAGGTCCAGGATCTGGCCCCGTACCATATCCTGGTCCAGCTAATGTTATAGGTCCTGGTTCTGGTTAAAGCTCAAATTGTGATCAAGGTTCCAGTTTTGGTCATAGTCCTGGATCAGAACCTGAACCCTAGATCTGGACTTTGTCTTGGACCAAAACTAGGTCCTGGACCAGGGCCAAGACCAAGACCTAGACCAAGAAAACCGGATGCAATTTCTTTTGACATTGGTTAATTGGTCGATTTTCGCTAATTATAATAACAAGACGATAGCATACAGTTAACATGAGAAAAAGCTTCCCGGATACCCAAAATTACATTAATCATCCGTTAATTGGAGATTTGACAATCCGTTGACAAGCTGTTAACAAACTGTCAATTGGCCCTTTCAGAAACCCAAATTGCATTTAATCAGAGATTAACAAGTTGTTACGTAATTTTAACGCTAACAAGCGTTTCAGAAACCGGGTGTAAGTGCCGTTTTCACTAATTATAGGAATCGGATAACTTCTTTGTTATCCCAAATTGGACGTTGTAGATTGGCTAAAAACAGTTAAGATGGAAGATTAGCGATTCCTAAGTTTCGTGAAAACGGCCATGAACCTTGTTTAATGTATCTATCACTAAACTTATAGGTAGGTAACAAAACTTTTTATACTGAATGTGTAGCTACGTGCAGTCTACCCACATCTTTTTAGGGATACCTACATACATTTATAATATGTCCAAACTGACTTGTCTTATTTGGTTAAGGAAATTATGTATTTAAATGGATAATGTGCAGCAGTATTCGCTCAAATTTACATTCTATGTTGTATAATTCTCGACATCTAACACAATATACGTAGCGTGATTGATACGGCAAGTCGTGATTCTGGGCATTGTCTGTTCACCAAATAAGGCAAGTCAGTTTAAACAGATCTTCATAATTGGAAATATGGCAATAAGAACTCCAAGGGTTTATGATGTCCCGGTAAGCCAGTTTTGCTGTCAGGGCCCACGTGTCGGAATTTGCCGGCTTGTGTTACTAGGAACGCAAAATAGACAAAGAGATGCATTAACCGCGTAAGCTCCATCTATCGTTAAACCCGTTAACGAATGAGTCATCTGACTTTGAGAGCTACTAGGGGAGATAGGTCACAGTACAAAACCCGTTTACAAGTTGATAAGGGTCTAGAAAGCTAGGTGGTGCTGAAAGCCTAGTGTTTGTATTTTAATGCGGTTTACATCATTAGGTACCTATCGATTAAAGAAGAAATTTAGAGGGTAGGACAACACCCGAACGAAGTAGCTGGCAAGTTGGTAATCAATAAATTGTTTCTTAATGAGAGCTTCAGAAGCCTGTATCCAACTCGTAAGCGGGAGGTACCGGGTCGGGGAATTCCGCTGCGGCCATGTAACAATGACTTTTTTCTGAGTCAAGTACATTCCAATCTCTTTGTGTACATTAGATGAATACTTTTCGATGCTCTTACGCAAAGAGATTGGAATGTTAGCGACCTTCTTGCCACTATGAAGGTCGCTAACATTCCAATCTCTTTGCTCATACGTGAGGGAAAACATCGTGATGAAACCAGCAAATTCAGTCAACTGCATTTGTAACCATGATCCAATCTGGTCAGGTTCCCCTGGTAGCAGGGTCACGGAGGTCAGATGGTATTAGCTTCTTCTGTAATTACCTGATTGCCAAATCCTGGATCCTCAAGAGCACAACCCAAAGAGATTGGAAAGTTAGCGACCTTCTTGCCACCATGAACGTCACTAACATTCCAATCTCTTTGGCATAACCGGGACATTAACGCCAAGATTATTATAGATTTTAGTTATTTAAGACAATAGACGAAAGTTTACCATTCCCCACCCCTTATCTCCGAAACTATAGTCCCGAGGGGTCAGGGGGGAATTAAAAATCATAAAAAGAATTATTACATCATAGACTAGAATTGAATAGCTTTTGGCCACTTTTAGATTTTCCCGCCCATTTCCTATACAATATCTATTCACTATTCAAGTGGGTACTCAGTTCAACAGCAGGTAACTTATTGTTTCAATAGCAGTAGTTCCCAAAATGCAAAATCTATACTATTTAATATTACCTAATCTTCATCATGATACTCTAAATTACAAGGGCAGATACAAGATCTGTTAACATTTTCAGATTATTTAAAATTGGATTAAAATAGTCATGAAATAAACTTCCCATTTTTTCCATAATGCTATCTTACTTGGAGCTGACTTTATGTCAATTTTGATTACACTATACAGTGTGTGGCGCTAATATTGAAACTAGAGACTGTCTAGAGTATTGGTATTTTTTCTGAAAATATTATTGTTAACCAAAACCCATGCATTACACACAATAAGAATTTAAAGTTACGATTCATAATTAGTAATTATTGCAAAACGATATTATCGCTAACATTGTCAATGTCGTGGTATAGGTCATAAGATAATATCAACCGCCACATGTAAACGAGACGTACCGAGTAGCTCCGAATAAGTACGATGCAGAATGAACTTGATCGAGTTGAACGGAACTATTGTTTTGTTTGCATTACATTGAATTTTCGATTAAGTTTGTTAAAAAAAAACATAAAGTTAAGTTAAGTTTTGATTTTAATTAGTTAGGACTATGATGATTTTATTACTGGTGACCTATAAGAACCTCCGTTTTTAATATTTGCCCCGGTTCTAGGCCACACAGTTTGTGAAAACATCGTGATGAAACTGACTGAATGGGCAACCATGGTGCAATCTTGTGTGTGTATGGTAACCTGGTAGCAGGGTCACGGAGGTTAGATGGCAATTTGATCTGATCTGCCAAATAATGGATCATTGTCAAGGCAGACCTCGGGCCTCGTGCGCGAGAGCATAAACGAGACACTAACGCCAAGATGATATATTACCAATCACTTTGTCTATACTAACTATACTAAACCAGCACTTCCACTTTAGGAATCCCTGTTTTAAAGGATAGACAATTTCTATACTTTATTCTAAGCAATTATTTAAATATATCGTATATTATTAGACCTCTCCTGACCTCTCTTAGCTATAAAATATTATTTAATAACTTCAGAGCGTAATTGATTATTTTCTTCATTTATTTCTTTAGTAAGGTGTTAGCAATTTTATAAAATTAACAGTAGCATAGTTTTTTCTTAAATAAACTCCAGTTTAGTTTATAATAGACGTAGCTTAACGGAATGTACAGTGGTACACTCTGTTTAAGCTTGGCCGAGCGCATTACTAAGACCGCACTAATAGTTTTAAAACTATAAAATCGTCTTACTTCTTTGTCGCTATGTTCTCTTGTTATAAGGGCAGCAGTGCTGTTGTCTAAGGAAATAGCTGCTGCAGCGACTAGATTGTTTGGTTGGTTAATTGCTTGTTTGAGGGCCTTCTCCCTACCTCCCTACCAACCTAGGTAGCATAACAACATAACAATACCACAAAATAAAAAACGGCCCGCCCCAAACAGAAGGTCCACTGGAAACAATGCGCCATTTTCGTCACGCACACATTGACGTTATGTTTACAGGCATTCTCAAGCAGTTTCAAGCAGTGCTCGCTCGGTGACCATTTCAGACTTTGAGGCTAGTCGATCTTCAGCACCGCTACGAATTCAAATGCCGGTGGTGAAGCGAGGTTGACCAAGGTCTTCCGCTAGAGACCCTAGAAGAACTAGAAGACTAGAAGAACAGTTTCAGGCACCACGTGACAGTTTTTAACAGAATAAGAAACCGTAATGGCCACCTTAATGGTTTGTAGTCGGAAATGCCTGTCCAGCAATATAAAAAAAATAACTGACCATCTTCCTTCTCCATCATCAGATCAACTGACTAATACTATAATACTCGTTGCATTTTTATCAATTTACATGTGTATGAAATTTTTAATTCAATTGATTACTGGGAAGTGGGTCATATCACAGGTCAGGGAAAGGTTAATCTCAGGGTTTGATGATGTAATCAGGTGGCGATGAATTTATAAAAAGTGAATAAACCGTAGATTATTATCACGCCTAATAAAGGCATAATTCAGACATGATGCCTTTATTACGCGTGATAATAATTTACGGTATGGAACTCAATCTGAACAGCTTGGGAAGAATTATAATCACATTATGGCGAGGATTAAATATTTGTCCTTCGCAAGGTACATGCTATTGTAAACGATCTTTAAAATTCTATTCGATCTTTTAAATACTCTTTTCAAAATTCAGTATAAATGTACAGTAGCAACCCTAGTGAGTCGGCAAGTTTAGGTAATAATTTTCGAAGACGACGGGAGTGGACCTTCTGTTAGTTTTCCATTTTGTGACCTTACCTCATCATTCCTCATGTGGTCTATATCTATCCATAACTATTTAATATCACAACAATAACGCTCCTGGTGTGACGCCACTGAACATATTCGGCAATAATCAAAATGGATGAGCCCTCAAAGGCCCTATAATAACTCTAAGATTCCTCTATAGACAGGCAGTTGCTGCCGTAGCAGCAGAAATTACACTCTCCCCCCGGAACTTAGTTCTTCATTATTTTTCCAAGCAGCTAGCCGTTACAAGCGCTGCAAGTATTGATTTTTCCAGCCCTTATACCAGGACTCCAGAACACACAAGGAAGTCTGTAACAGCTACGGATACATAGCGATAGTTTCAATAGAAAACGAAAGTTGAATGTATTGATTTTCAGGAAGGTACAGGTCCTTCACTAGGAAAAATAGCGAACTGCGGCTCTATTTTAAATCGCAAGTCTAAATTCAAACGGGTTTCTGTTTATATTGTCGGCGTGTTCGATATTTCATTATTTTTAAACCGTATTATTTATGTATTGCCAACGTGATTTCCATGCCAAAATTCAAAACTGAAAACCGTTCTAATCGAGGTAAGCGATTAAAAAATAAGGCCCCTGGTATTAAATGCCGCGTTTGCATTACGTCTGTTGACCGAAATCGGCGCCCGAATTAGGTAAAAAGCAGGGGAATACGGCTCACCAAATAATCAATTGTATTAGGTGACCGAAAACGGTTTTGGGCCGAATACCTCTACCAATTTACTTAAGGTGATCCGCACGAAAACAAATTTGCAACTTAAAGAAATACACCTAGATAACCTGGATTATCCTTTCACCGGTAAGTAAACATTCGTAATCGCGGCGAATGGGAATCAATTTTAGAAATTGTGACATAAATATTCGTCGTTATAGTGTGATGATTAATTGGAAGGCATGATAAGTCTGCCAATCCGCATTGGACCTGAGTGGTAAAATATTGCCCGTTCTCTCTCAATGAGAGAGCCGATCTATGTCCCAGTAGTTTAGACGTGTATAGGCTGGCGACGACGGTGATAACGATCAGGACGGCACCTTCATAGCACCTTTATTATAATGTCGTTCATTACGAGTTAAAATTCGTAGTAAAAATAAGGTACTGCAGATGGGCTGCCTTATTTCGTCCCTGCATTTGTATCGATACCTACCTACAAATTATACTGCATCTGTAGGCCTAGCACAAGTTGCTTTTGCGCGCGATAAGCGAGAAAAAGCGTGACATAGGTATTGCTATCTCAGTCGTCTTAGTATTGAGAGAAAGAGACAAACGCTCTCTCGTGGCGCGAGCTTTGTCGTGGACACACTTGTGCTAGGGCCACTGGTTGGAAATATGGACAATCGAACTCCGAGTGTTTATGATGTCCTGGTAGGCCAACTTTGACGCCGGGGTCCACGTGGTAAGAATTTTCCGGCTTGTGTTACTAGGAACGCAGAATAGACAAAGAGATTCATTCAAAGTGCAAGCTCCATCTAACGTTGCAGCTATGAACGAATCAGTCAACCCACGTTGTATTTCAATGCGTATCAACACTCAGAGAGCTACCGGAGGAGATAGTTACCAATTAAAAACCCGTTTACAAATTGATAAGCGCCTAGAAAGCTAGGTGATGCTGAAAGTCTAGTTTCTGTATGTTATGCGATCCTTGTATTGCAACCTAGCTGAACGTTTCAATTATAAATATCAATTACTTTAATTAAATAAAAATATACAATTAGCGATTGCTAATGCGAATAAATTATAAGCTACAACACTACCTAATGTGGCTTGTAACTCAAGGCAAAATTCGTCCCAGGCAGATAAACCCACCGTTTAATATTTAAGACAGAGCTTTGGGTAAAGGTGTTACGGCCCTCTGCTTGCAAATACGTCCTTCCTCATAACATGATTACATACACGAGCCACTCAGAAATTAATAAGGTAGGTAATAAAACGTTTTATGCAGGTACGTGTTCTGTACCTACATATTTTTAGAGATAGGTACCTACCTACATTTTACAGCATTTGGTTGGAAAGATGGGCAATCGTACTTCAAGTGTTTATGATGTCCCGGTAGGCTCTGCCTTGGGTAACTAGGAGCGCAGAGTAGACTAACACCCGGTTTCTGAAACGCTTGTCAACGCAAAAATTACGTAACAGCTTGTTAATCTCTGATTAAATGCAATTTGGGTTTCTGAAAGGCCAACTAACAGTTTGTTAACAGCTTGTCAACGGATTGTCAAATCTCCAATTAACGGCTGATTAATGTAATTTTGGGTTTCCGGAAAGCTTTTTCTCATGTTAACTGTATGTTATCGCCTGATTATTTTAATTAGCGGAAATCGACCAATTAACCGATTGTCAAAAGAAATTATATTCGATTTTCTTGGTCCTGGCCTTGATCCAGGTCCTAGTTTTGGTCAAAGACAAAGTCCAGGTCTAGGGTCCAGGTTCTGGTCCAGGACCATGACCAAAACTGGAACCTTGATCACAATATGAGCTTGAACCAGAACCAGGACCTAGACTAGTGCCAGCACATAGACCATAAACATTAGCTGGACTAGGACCTGGTACGGGGTCAGGACTTAGACCTGAACCAGGACCTGGTTCGAAGCCAGGACCTGGACCTGAACCACGGACTGGTCCAGGATCTAGACCTGAACTAGGACCTGGTTCGAAGCCAGGACCTGGACCTGAACCACGAACTGGACCAGGTCCAGGACCTGGACCTGAACCACTACCTAGTCCGGGGCCGGGACCTGGACCTGAACCAGGATCTGGTCCGGGGCCAGGACCTGGACCTGAATCGATAGCCGATGGGGCGCGGATGTTGTTGAGTGGCAAACTCTGGATCCCAAGAGATAGACGGACGACTTCTTTAAGATCCTAGGGAGTCGATGGATGCAAGATAACAGAGTCGATCGGAGTGTAAGCCGTGGGAGACCTGTATTCAGCAGTGGACCAGGACCTACCTAACTGCCTGATGATGATGATGGGATTACTGGCCCACTGGAACCTGTGACCTATAACATAAATATTGTTATGAGTTATCTTTTCTCGCTCTGTACCTATATTTTTTGATAATTTTCGATTTTACACGAAAACTATACAGTCGCTATCAGTTTCATCTAAAAGTTGAATATCCCGCCGCTATCAAAAGGCCGCTAGGGACAGAGACAAATCAATGCGTTAGACAGAAACAAAACATATGAGTGAATGAATGTGACTGATTTTAGCAGGAGTAGCCAGACGAAAAAATTGATCACCTGTTAATGGTCGATTAGCTAATTTTAGATTGATTTGCCTTTCAGAAACCCACAGTGAATTAACAGCTTGTTAAATGTGACAGTCTGTTAGCTAATCAATGATTTGACTAGCGTTTCAGAAACCGTTTAAGAGATTTATCAACAGCGTAAGCTCCATCTGACGTTGACGCTGTGAACGAATGAGTCATTTCATGTATCAGTACTCACCACTCAGCGAGCTGCTAGGGGAGATAGTTCACAATACAAAACCCGTTTGCAAAATAATAAATATCTAGACAACTAGGTGGTGCCGAAAGTCAAGTGTTTGTATTTTAATGCGGTTTTTATCATTAGATAACTATAGTGATTTAAGAGGAAAATTTATAGGGTAGTTATTACACCCGAACGAAGTAGCGGCGGGCTAGTTAGTAAACAATAAATGGGTTCTTCATGTGTGAGACTGAGTGCCGTTTTCACTAAATATTTACTAGTTTTCACTAAACTATGAGTTCTCGCGGGTATGTTTCTTGGGGAAAGTTGTTCAGTTTCATGGGTCTACCCATGTTCTAACATGGAGTTTCAATTAAAGCTAGCGGTCTTTTTACATCCTGTATAGGTATCGCCAATTTCTTTCTTATGCCAATTTGTACGTTGCTGATTGGCTAAAAAGTAGTTAAGATATAATTTAGGCGATTCCGAAGTTAGTTAAAACGGCCATGAACCTTATTCAATCTCTAAACTTATAGGTAAGTAACATAACTATTTTTACTGAATGTAAAATTTGAAAAAATGTGTTTTTAGGGAAACCTACCTACCTACATTTAGTTTGAAATATGGGCAATAAGAACTCCAAGGGTTTATGATCCAGTCCTCAGGGATCAGATCCAGATCCAGATTTATGGGCCAGTGTTGCAGTCAGGGCCCACAGCTGCCGACTTGTGTAACTAGGAACGCAGAATAGACAAAGATATTCATTCAAAGTGTAAGCTCCATCACAAAATAAAAAACGGCTCGCCCCAAGCAGAAGGTACGTCACGCACACATTGGCGTTACGTTTACAGGCATTCTCACGCAGTTTCACGCAGAGTTCAGTCGCGACTGGCGAAACGTGTTGTCAAAATGAATAAGCGATATTTTTACAGTTGTATTTATTTATTTAACCATTTCTTGTACACAAGATTGTTACAAAAGTATATGACATAATATATCCGACACAACAGTCCAACTTATTTCTATAAAGAAATTTCTTCCAGCAGGCCTACAGCAGAGAGATCGTGACAATTAAATGCAGTTAAGACGTGCACAGTAGCAAAAAAAACAAAATAATGATGCTTAACTATTACTAATAGTTGTAGTAGTTGTATGGTTGTTTAAATACAACTAAAAACTGTGCTTATACTTTCTTCACCTTTCCGAACGAAACTGAAAGTTAATAAACCTCTCTGGCCCATTTTTACATTAATTTTATTTGGATGGGTTAAAAACATAGCCTCCTTTTGCTATAGCACGGAACGGCAACATGGCTTTGAACCGATATACTCATTGTTTACATGTTTACATGTGTGCAATGCGATGTTGTCAAACTTCTGCGCATGGTTTGTAAGATGAAGGAGGCTATGGATCAAAATGATGTAATTGAATTGACATATAATTTGTTATAAACAACTTGAAAAGAATTTCAACCAGTGTCAATAAAATTCCATAATTCCACAAATTAAACCTACGGAGTAAATATAGTAGCAACCCTAGTGAGTCGGCAAGATTGCGTCATAATTTTCGGGGACGGAGGGAGTGGACCTTCTGTTAGTTTTCTATTTTGTGGCTCCATCAAACTTTACAGCTGTGAACGAATTAGTCAAATCACGTCGTATTTCGAGCAATAAACAAGAGGCCTTTTAGACTTTTACTTTATATACGAGTATATTCTTTATTGTACACAATAGACGTTACAGTAATGTTACGTTGTACAAAGGTGGACTTATCTCTGAAAGAGACTTCGGGCTACTGCAATTATGCTGCGAGATACACAAACAGAAATCAACGCCGCAATACGTGAAGCATACTCGTAAGTACTACCTCTTGACATGTTATACGAACTACTCGACACGCTGTATGACTGAAATAGTTCTTCAAGAAAGGGGTAATAAGGGCATTTTTATTTCTGGTGTCTCGTAAATGGCTGAAAGCTGTAAAACATCCAAAAAAAGATAAGGTGTATACAGGGTCGGTAGGAAGTTAATGATACCCCGGTAACTTCTTACCATCGGTCAGGCTGTAAGCTTGTCTGCCATGTTAGGCCAAATGTGATTACTGAGTAGGTAATTCACATTCTACTTGGTTTGGATTTAAAGAGGAAGTGTTTGTATGTTACGGTTACCTATCTCTAAAACTACTGAAACAATTTTGAAAATTCATTTCGTAATATGAAGATACATTATTAGATAGTGTCGTACCTACATTTGATACCGGAAAAATAATAAGATCCCCCAATAGTTGAATGTTTACAGAGATCCGACTGCACGTGGGGAAAACCGCGGGGAACGTCTAGTATTACAGAATGAGAAAATTATAAGAAACAGTTCCACATTTTACTTTAAAAATTAAAATGAAATAGTAGTTTATGCAAGCTGGCAAAGTTGCGAAGTCGAGCCAGTTTAGATGTGACAAAGTGTGTTGCCATAAAGGGTGCAGACGGCGTGTTGCTCACAAGTGCAAACTCCACAAAAGACGGTTGGTGCTGTCATTTCAAAGAACTGTCTAACGATACCAACAACCACGTGCCACCACCACAGCTTCCTGCAAACCTTGGCTTGATTAGCCCGATTACCCCGGACAAGGTCGAGAGGTCTCTGGCCCATATGAAGACCGGGAAGGCTATTGGCCATGACGGAATACCCATAGAAACTTGGAAAACAATGGGGACCCGAGGCGTACTCTTGCTTACTGAACTATTCAATAGGATCGTAGCCACGGGGCTTATACCTGACACGTGGCGCGTAAATATTATTATGCCAATCTATAAAGGAAAGGGCAGTGTGCAGGAGTGCGGCAACTATCGAGGCATTAAACTCACGAGTCACACGATAAAGCTACTCGAACATATTATGGAGTAGAGACTTGGAATGTCCCTTCAGGCCGGGCTGCAGCACCATAGATCCAATCTTTGCCCTCAGAGTCCTCCAGGAGTCTCATTGCAGTAGGAATCAACGTCTGCATTACGCATTTCTCGACCTGCAGAGGGCTTTCGAAAGTGTCCCTCGGGAGATAATCTGGTGGGCTCTGAGATCAAAGTCTGTGCCCGAAGCGTACATTAGTATCATACAGGATATGTATGCCAATACTGGAGCCGTCGTCGCCGTCGACCAAAACCATCGTAGGCCAAAACCCTTCCCGATTGCTGTAGGTGTTCACCAGGGTTCTGTGCTGAGCCCTTACTTGTTTTGCATTGTGCTCGATACCCTCTCAGCGAAAATTCAGGTCATGCCTCCATGGCTTATGAAGTACGCTGACGACATTGTACTGGTGAGCAACCTTAGGCAGGATCTTGAAACCAGAGTAAACACATGAAAGGATGTGCTAGAAAACGGTGGTTTGAAGTTTAATGTCGCCAAGACGGAGTATATGGCCAGCTGCAGTGCAGATCCCGAAACCATCCTTGTAAGTAACGAAGCTGTCAATAGGACAGATAAATCTAAACACCTTGGATCCGTGATGCATAAGTCCGGCGATATCAGCCCCGATATGCAGCTTGGGCCAAATGGCGTGAACTGACGGCAGTCACCTGTGACTTTAAAATCCCTGTAAAGCTTAAAGGGCAAGAGTATACAGTATTACAAGAGTATAATTAGACCGGTGATGCTCTATGGATGCTCTATGGGAGACTTGGCCAGCGCTGACGAAACACGTTCGCGAACTCCACACTAACGAAATGAAAATGCTGCGGTGGAGTACGTAACAAGTACATCCGTGGCAGCCTTGGCGGTATGGGGCCTCCCCATGAGCGACTCATAAAGCGATGGATTAACATCGCTGAGTCGAATGCGAAAGCCGAGGCTTACGACGAGAAGATGCCGAAGACCAGGCGAAGTGGGGAAGATTAAGTAGGAAAGCGGACCCTGGCAGAGGCCGGGACAAGCGCTAGGATGATGATGATGAGTAGTTTATGCAACTGATATATAAAAGGGGGTATCAAAACATGAACAGCTACGCCTCGTATGATAATAGTGTTTTAATACCTACTTTTGCAGTTGCATACACTACTTTATCTATACTCATATTTTCATGTTAAAATTTCGTACCTATAACTTCCTCAACTTTGCTGGAAGTAAGTAAGCAAGTCAGTTCTGTTGTGACTATGCGTCGAGGATATCAAGGGGCGGGAAATTCCCTTTACTACTTTCGCATTTATCTATTTATTTGCTTCAAACAAGATAAAAACATTCATAAACACAAATTACAACAATTAAAAAAAATATCCTGTTTAGCGGTAATATAATTACACACAAAAATAAAACAGGAAAATTTGAATTCTGAATTTGAATTTGTTAAAGACATTTAGGTATTTAGCTACATTTTACCGGGTCCTGGAGCCTACCAAAAATTAAAAAAATTAAAGTGTTGCATATGATTTTTATATTACGTATAATGTGTAATGAAAAAAATGCTGTATCAAAAGGTAATTTTTTAACATTCAATAGACTGGCGTGAAAAAAGTGTATCCTTAAACGACTGTTTTCGAATATGTAATTGGAACTTTACGCTATTAGTGTAGATAAAGAGTATTTATAGAATTAGGACTACGTTAATTAATTAAGTTAACGTAAACGAGAAAGCTAAGTGAGCCATCCATGTAGTTTGTAAACAATACAAAGTACACGTGGTTTTGAGCGGAACGCGCATGCGCTGCGCCCGCAACAGAGCCGCATTCGTAGGGAGCTATGCCCTGCGAACCCCCTACTAGGAACATAGATACTGCTATTAAACTTTTGTACCACAAGAAGCCACATCCATACTTAATTTTACGAAATTAAAACTTCCCATCAAGTTTGGCAGTGGTCGGATCAAAAGAAAAAGCTATCTACAAAACTAACAGAAAAAGAAACTTTTAATGTGATGTGGACGTCGTAAAGGTGGGACCGTATTTGATGAAATTTCCAGGTTAGCCCAACGGGTGATTCTATGAAGTTTGGTAGTGATTGGATCAATAGAAAAGAGATAGGTTAGGTTAGGTAAGGGTCTACCCTAGCAACTACAAATAGTTATTATAGCTTCTTACATACGACCAGTGGTACGAACTTAAATCAACATTTTCTTAAGTCTTCATCTGTATATTTAAATAAACGTTTTATCAAACCATCACTAAAAAAGATAATTAAAAAATATTGACTATGAATCTAATTACAAGCAGTTAATCTTGCATTAAGCAATTTAGTTTTCATTGCAAAAAGATGTTTTCCTACTTCGTTATTTTTATTTACTACAGACAACCTCAAAAAAAATCAGTATACAAAATGTTTTGTTGTTGAATGTACTCTCGAATAATTTCTTTTGTAAATAATAACATTATTAATATTCAAGTTCAAATAAAACTTAACATTTAAATGAACATTCACTAGCAACTTGTTCCTGCCATCAGACGCATGGTTACTTCGCTGTTCACTAGATATAAATTAAAGTTTATGATGGGCCCCGAGTGTATTTGACCCACCTTGAGCCGGACCCGTAAACCCAAGCCCCGCGCTCTGCAAGCTTTGAATTTCGCGGGCTCAGGTACCAGGATTCTAGAAATCTAAGTATTGACTTTAAAGGAGAGCTTCAAATAAAGAATGTCGTCTCTGTTGCACGCGTGTGAATTAATATGAACTCGAAACTAGCCGATGTACCTGAATTTGGTGCCGCACATAAATACTGGACAGCGATAATTGCACGCAAAATCCAATCCTAATAAAAAAATTCCGCGCCTGCATATGACGTGATATCTGACCAATTACGACATGTAAAAGGATGCAGTCAAGAGTACATAAAATGGCCAATGAATGTGTCTGAAAATAACTAGCTTGGAACTAGATTTCCCTAGCATTATAGTACATGGTCATCTTGGCGTTAATGTCCCGGATATGCTCTCGCGCGTGAGGGTCCGAGGTCTGCCATGACCATGATCCAAGATTAGTGTTCAACTAATGTACAGTCGATGAAACTGAATGTTTAGCAGTTTAGGTGTCTTCTTAATTTGTTCGTATTATTGCGATAACATCGCATAATTATATTTATGACAGACAAACCATACGTCGGGAAATGGTAACATGGCCAATTTGAGACTTAAGTCAACTGGCTAAAAATTCAGTTTCATCGACTGTACATAACTCATAAAATAGTCATTGGCGGCATAGAGGTTCGAACCTGGTACCTAGGAGTACGAGTCAGACCCCTAAACAATTAGGCCGCCGGCTTTCTAGCCCAAAAAGTTCATAATGTGACGAATTAGCTCGCTTATGGCCTTATGGCTCGTCATTGTTTAGTTTATACAGTTTCTTTCGACATTGGAACTGTGTGACATTGACAATGATATGACTGTAATTCTCAATGTCCAAACCAAGAACGTTTTTACTTCTTCTTTTTAGGTTGTGGCATCCGCTACCGCTTGGATTGAACCATAAAATCAGTATGTATTTCAGTAGATCTACCTAGCAATACTGACTACAGAGTACGCGTGTCAAATGTGTCATAGAAACAAAAACGACAATACGCAAGCATAGTAATAGCCTGGCACGTCTACATCATTTGGGAATCCCAAGAAACGCAACAGAAAGTTCTGAGTGCAGCCTTACGTAAATTGAAAAAAATGGGGTGGTCAGAAGTCACAACAGACGTCAGTATAAATATTATATATGAGACTGACAGTATAACCACAGAATTCAAATGATAGGGATTGCTGTGATCTCGAATACATTTGTTTATAATTCCCAAACAAATAGTTTTTAGTTATTTGGGAGAACACCCGAACGAAGTATCAGCGGGCCAGTTAGTAAACAACAAATGGGTTCTTAATGTGTGACGCTAGTGCCGTTTTCACTAAATATAGGAATCGGTGAACTTCTTTGTTATCCCAAATTGGACGTTGTATATTGGCTAAAAACAGTTAAGATGGAAGATTAGCGATTCCTAAGGTAGGTACCAAAACTTTTTATACTGAATGTGTAGCTACGTGCAGTCTACCCACATCTTTTTAGGGATACCTACATACATTTATAATCTGTCCAAACTGACTTGTCTTATTTGGTTAAGGGTATGTATTTAAATGGATAATGTGCAGCAGTATTCGTTGAAAATAACATTCTATGTTGTATAATTCTCGACATCTATACACAATATACGTAGCGTGATAGATACGGCAAGTCGTGATTCTGGGCATTGTTTGTTCTCCAAATAAGACAAGTCAGTTTAAACAGATCTTAGTTAGAAATATGGCAGTAAGAACTCCAAGGGTTTATGATGTCCCGGTACGTCAGTTTTGCTGTCAGGGCCCACGTGTCGGAATTTGCCGACTTGTGTTACTAGGATCGCAGAATAGACAAAGAGATGCATTAACCGCGTAAGCTCCATCTACCGTTAAACCCGTTAACGAATGAGTCATCTGACTTGGAGAGCTACTAGGGGAGATAGTTCACAGTACAAAACCCGTTTACAAATTGATAAGGGTCTAGAAAGCTAGGTGGTGCTGAAAGCCTAATGTTAGTATTTTAATGCGGTTTTCATCATTAGGTACCTATAGAATAAAGAAGAAATGTATAGGGTAGGATAACACCCGAACCAAGTTGCTGGCAAGTTGATAAACAATAAATTTGTTCTTAATGAGAGCTTCAGAAGCCGGGGCGGTCGAGTCTCCATCTCGTAAGCGAGAGGTTTCCGTCGAGAATTCCGCTGCGGCCATGTAACAATGACTTTTTTCTGAGTCATTTACATTAGTTGAATACTATTCGATGCTCTTACATGTAAGAGCATGTTTTCCCTCATGAGGGAAAACATCGTGATGAAACCTGCAAGTTTAAGGATGTGTGTGTGGAGGTTAGGTCCCTCCTCGAGTCACACCAAAGAGATTGGAATGCTAGGGACCTTCTTGCCACCATGAAGGTCGCTAACATTCTAAGTCATTGCGAATGGTAGGCTACATCAAGAAGTAATCAATGCTAAGATCTGGCCACGACATATATAATTGAACGAAAAAGAGAGCGTCGATGGCCTAGTAGTAAAGGTGTCCGACTCGTAAGGAAGAGGTACTTTTCTGAGCTAGGTACATTAGTTGAACACTAACCGATGCTCTTACGTACGGTGAGGAAAAACATCGTGAAGAACCTTCACATTCAAGCGACTGAATTACAATGATCCAATCCGATCAAGTTCCCCTGTTAACATGATCACGGGGATCAATTACAGTCGCTGTACAGTAATTACCAAATACTGGAACAGGGTCAAGGCGAATCCCGGGCCCATGCCAGAGCTCAACCGGGATATTGACGCCAACATGTTATAGTAATGGCCCAAAAGCATTTGCGCTGCGCTGCACGATGCGGCCTGCAATTAATTTTTATGTATTTGTGGTGACGCATCGCGCCGCTCAATAGCGTCTAGTTCCATACAACATTCATAGAAACGAACCGACGCCGCGCCAAGCAGTGTAAGTGCGCGTGGACCATAAACCTTGCCCCCTCTAGTAGTCTCCACGCAAAGATTCGAAATAACGTTACTCGCTCGTACGATTCGGATGTGGAATGAGCTCCCAGCCACAGTGTTTCCTTTGCAATCGTTCAAGAGGTATATTAGAGGTCTCCTAGAAAGCTCAAGAATGTAGAAACGTGAGTACAGAATGTACTGTAAACAATGTGTAGGAAGTCTTTTTGTACGTGGCAACTAACAAGAGCAGGCTCGGCCTGATGAGATTGGACTTGGGTAGTGGAGGATTTTTATTATAAAGCGACTTATTTTTCTGGATAGATCACATCCTTGGAAAGCGAATAACTTGTAATTAAAAATCTGCCTCCTGCTCCTGAAAAACTAGGTAAGCTATGGGTCTAATGTATTTCCACATGGGTCAGACTTTTATAAGACGTTTAAAAAGAGAAGAAATACAAAACTATGTAGTGCGATAATAATGAAAGTGAAGGGGGGCGTCATTGTCTTTTCTTCAGTAGTTTCCCCACTAGCGGCATGTTAGTTCTGTTTTCAAGCCATATTAGCTTTGTTGCGGTCTGCTCGTAAAACCTACAACCATATATATATATATATATATCATTCCACGCGCATCGGTTGAGCATACAGGTACCAAGACAACATGAAACAGATAAGGTAGAGCTGCTGCCTGTGGTGTATGGTGCAGTGCAATGTGCATGTATGCAACTATTTTGTAAGTATTGATTACGGTCGAAAGAGAAAACTGATGAAACGGCAACAGACGAAAGATCACAGTAATTACCTAATGTGCCAATGATGTACGTAAAGGCCCAAATGCAGTTCCGCTGCACTGCACAACCCTGTCTGCAATTAATTTTCTATGGATTTGACATGCCGCGTCGTGCCGCTCAAGTGGTGGAGTTACACGGGTTATTAGGGCTGCAATTGTAAAAACGTAATTGTGGCTTAATTTGACAATACGTTCTTGAAACACTCTAGAGACCTTTATTGTTACGTAAACTATCCCGATAAAAACGTTCTGATGGCCATTCCTCGGCCATTGGCGAGTCTTCCCCAGTCTTCTCCCGACATATATATAAGTAGATTATCAGTTTTGTGGCACCCACAACACAAGCTTTTCTTACTTTGGGGCTCGGTGGCGCTGTGTAAATTGGCCAAGCAAATTTAATGATTGTAACTTAATGAAGAGCACTGCAAAATAAATTTCGTTTTTAATTTTGTATAGTGTTATCATGGCTGCACTCATATTTTTTTAAATAAATAATATACAATTATTTAGTAGCGGGAGAATCTCATCTCGAATCTGCTTAAATCTCCTATCTGTTCCCCTTTCTACCACCAGTTGTTCCTCGTTTGTTATGCTCTCCTAGTAGCAGTCCCTGGAAACTGCATTGCGATCGATAGAACTGCCTGTGCCGTTTTGAGACTGCGCTTCCATTCACATAGACAACTTTCTTTTTATTTCCTTCTTTTCCCGGGCAGAAATTGAAATGATGAATTTTAATTTCTGTTACGGGTCTGGGTGTTCTATGTATAATAAGTATGTATTTAAAAAAGCATTTAAAGTAGTATAATAATATCAGTTATCTAGCACCCATAGTACAAGCTTTGCTTAGTTTGGGGCTAGATGGCGCTGTGTGAATTTGTCCACGAATATTTATTATTTTATTATTTATTTATTTATTTTCTGGAAAACTGTATTTCTTATAATCGATCAGATCCGTGGAGAATAACTAATTGTTAAAAATATATAATAATAAACTTAAGCTCTCAAAACTACCTCATGACATGGCTAACTTCAAAATGACAAATTGACAATGTCAATATAATTATATGTTCCTGCTGCTGTTCCAACCTGCTCCTGGGAAACTAGAAACGCTATGGTCTAATCAGGTCTAATGCATTTCACGTGGATTAGACCATGGGCCACACTTTACTAAAATGAGTTTGAAAAGAGAAGAAAAACAGAACAATTAGGTGCGATAATAACGGTGAAGGGGGGCGTCATTGTCTTTTCAAGCCATAATATATTTGTCGCGGTCGAAGTTGCTGTTGAAGCAAACAATTATTCATTTTGCCGGACCGTATCCAGAACCAATTAGATGCGTCCGTAAAAACTGTCTAAGACTAAGGAAATTACGATATTTTAAGCTTTAGGCAAAAGCACTCGACAAGCCAGACCAATGTCAGTTGGCACAGAACTTAGTCTGACTAGGATAAAAATCTTAAATATAATATTTTTAATCATCTTTAAGTCTAATAAGAACATAAAATTAAGTATTTACAATAGTGCAAACATGTAACTATTGATTACGGTCGAAAGTGAAAGCGGGTGAAACAGCAATAGACGGAAACAGGCGCGAGCGAGGAATCGGAACCTAACATTGAAATGGAACGATGATCCTCCACGATAGGGGGGGAGGGCAAATAAATTAAATAAGATGCGTGAAAGCTCCCGAAAATAGAAACGTGAGTGCAGGATGTACTGTTAGCAATGTGTAGGGAGTCAAGCTGTGTGTATGTGGCAACTAATGTAACCGTCAAATTATAGTGTACTGTTATAGTTTTGATCCTTTTGTATTTTGTTTTCGTAAATATAATATTCATTGATATTTTTGCGTATAGGTGTGCCTAAAAGCAGTGCGGCGATTCTGTATTGTATTGTAGCAGAGAGCTATATTATCCAGGCACATTACGCAATGTACGACTATTTGGGCTGGAGATCTGGGATGAAACCCAGGATCAAGGAATTTTGAAAAATATATTATTAAGATTATCAAGGTCGCTGGTCGAACAGAGAAAGAATCAGAAGATAGATAACAGTTTGACATTATATCGATTCGTGCATCAGTGTTGCTGTTAATAAATTAAGAGCAAATATATACCTGACTCTTATTTCAATTTTCAATACTTCCCCTTATTCTCAATCTGCCACCATAATTTGACAGCTGAAGTGGGTACTCAGTTCAGCAGCAGGTAACTTATTGTTTCAATAGCAGTAGTTCCCAAAATGCAAAATCTATACTATTTAATATTACCTAATCTTCATCATGATACTCTAAATTACAAGGGCTGATGCAAGTACTTTGTAACAAGATCTGTTAACATTTTCAGATTATTTAAAATCGGATTAAAATAGTCATGAAATAAACTTCCCATTTTTTCTATCATGCTATCTTACTTGGAGCTGGCTTTATGTCAATTTTGATTGCACTATACAGTGTGTGGCCTAGTACCGGGGCTAACATTGAAACTAGAGACTGTCTAGAGTATTGGTATTTTTTCTGAAAATATTATTGTTAACCAAAACCCATGCATTACACAGGATAAGAATTTAAAGTTACGATTCATAATCAGTAATTATTGCAAAACGATATTATCGCTAACATTGTCAATGTCGTGGTATAGGTCATAAGATAATATTAGGTCTTTACCTATGAAATTGCCGTTCTGCAATACTGGCCATTTCAAATCAAAATATTTTTTGTTTGGCTAAGAATTCTAATTTCAAATTAATTTTATTTTAAAAACATGGAATTGGAAACATGGAATCACCACCTGTTATTGGTTTGCTCGCTTCCGTTCTGAAAATTTCGACCTGAAAAATGAACCTCGCGGTCGTCCGAAGACTTTGGTCGACAATGACGAATTAAAGGCGATTGTAGAAGCTGATGATACACAATCTACGGCTGAATTAGCAGCAGCTTTCGACGTTAGCGTCAAAACAATATTGGTCCATTTGCGTCAAATTGGCAAGGTAAAAAAGCTTGACAAATGGGTGCCTCACGAACTCAATGAGCGCCAGCGAGAAGTACGCGTCGAGACGTGCCTTGCACTGCTCAACAGACACACAAATGAAGGAATTTTGAACCGCATTGTTACCTGCGATGAAAAATGGATTCTGTTTAATAACCGCAAGCGCTCAGCAAGTTGGTTGGATCCTGGTTCAGCACCTAAACAATGCCCTAAACGAAAACTTATCCCTAGAAAAGTAATGGTCACTGTTTGGTGGTCTAGCGCCGGTGTGATTCATCACAGCTTCTTACCCGACGGGGTAAGCATTACTGCAGATGTGTACTGTGAAGAACTGAACACAATGATGCAGAAGCTGGCACATCTCCAACCAGCATTAGTCAATCGCTCATACTGCACAGCAGGCGGTCTCCAAGTTGCAAGAACTGGGGTTGGAAGCTTTCCGTCATCCGCCCTACTCGCCAGACCTTGCACCTACAGACTACTACCTTTTCCAGAATTTGGATAACTTCTTGGCGGAAAAAAAATTCAATACCCGAGAGGCAGTACAAAATGCCTTTGAAGAATTTGTTGCCTCCGGTCCAGCTGATTTCTTTAAGAAGGGCATAATAAACTGCCACTGCGTTGGCAAAGATGCATTGACTGCATGGGTGATTACTTCGATTAATACAATCGTGGCTTTGGCAGTGGAGTGGCATTTGCTTTTTGCTGCCAGAGCAACGTGTTATAGAGGTGGGCAACGCATTAGCGATACTCTTGGTGTTGCTAATGTCTATAGGCAGTGGTGACCACTTTCCATCAGGTGGCCCACTTGCCTGTTTGCCAACCGTATGACATAAAAAAAAAAAAAAATACAAATACAAAATACATGAAAAAAAATCGTTTAAATTTTTTCATACAAAACGGCAATTTCATAGGTAAAGACCTATTATCAGCCGCCACATGTAAACGAGACGTACCGAGTAGCTCCGAATAAGTACGATACAGAATGAACTTGATCGAGTTGAACGGAACTATTGTTTTGTTTGCATTACATTGAATTTTCGATTAAGTTTGTTAGAAAAAACATAAAGTTAAGATTGATATAAGATTTGATTTTAATTAGTTAGGACTATGATGATTTAATTACTGGTGACCTATAAGAACCTCCGTTTTTAATATTTGCCCCGGTTCTAGGCCACACAGTTAGTGAAAACATCGTGATGAAACTGACTGAATGGGCAACCCTGGTGCAATCTTGTGTGTGTATGGTAATCTGGTAGCAGGGTCACGGAGGTTAGATGGCAGTTTGATCTGATCTGCCAAATAATGGATCATTGTCAAGGCAGACCTCGGGCCTCGTGCGCGAGAGCACAAACGAGACACTAACGCCAAGATGATATATTACCAATCACTTTGTCTATACTAACTATACTAAACCAACACTTCCACTTTGGGAATCCCTGTTTTAAAGGATAGACAATTTCTACACTTTATTCTAAGCAATTATTTAAATATATCGTATATTATTAGACCTCTCCTGACCTCTCTTAGCTATAAAATATTATTTAATAACTTCAGAGCGTAATTGATTATTTTCTTAATTTATTTATTTGGTAAGGTTTTAGCAATTTTATAAAATTAACAGTAGCATAGATTTTTCTTAAATAAACTCCAGTTTAGTTTATAATAGACGTAGCTAAACGGAATGTACAGTGGTACACTCTGTTTAAGCTTGGCCGAGCGCATTACTAAGACCGCACTAATAGTTTTAAAACTATAAAATCGTCTTACTTCTTTGTCGCTATGTTCTCTTGTTATAAGGGCAGCAGTGCTGTTGTCTAAGGAAATAGCTGCTGCAGCGACTAGATTGTTTGGTTGGTTAATTGCGTTTAGTCTCAAAATGTCCCAGTTGCAAAATGTCCACTGGTAAAAAAATGTCCAAGTCGCAAAATGTCCAAGTTGCAAAATGTCCAGGTTGCATAATGTCCAAGTTGCAAAATGTCCAGGTTGCAAAATGTCCAGGTTGCAAAAAGTCCAGGTCGCAAAATGTCCACATTGTAAAATATCACTATATAAGTCGCTAAATGTTGTACACACTTACTACTCATGAGTTGCTGCTTATATTTATAAATTTCACGATATATTGCGTATTTTATACATTATTTTTTTATATCACTAAGGCGTAAAACAAGCTTAGGTACGGCCTGCCTGATGGCAAGCAGTCACCGCAGCCTATGGACGTTTGCAATACCAGGGGCATCACCCACGCGTTGCCGACCCCGTAAAAACCTTTTTACCCCTTTCTTGAAGAACTCCATGTTGTACTCTCCAGGTAGTTCAATCCACAACCTTAGTGGGCGTGGGAAAAAGTTTCTTTGAAACCGCACAGTTCGCGACCAATTTGGCTCCATGGTGTGAGGATAACTCCCTGTCGGTGGCGAGCGGTGTGATGATATATTTGTTTATCAACGATATCAAACTATACGAAAAGAGCAGGTATATTGCTGACTGTGCGGTGTTTCCGGGTGGTTGGTGGGCCCACTGAAAACCAGCATTGTAGTACACGTCAAGCGACCACAACATTATGCCTAAACAATACCACTGGGAATAGATAAACTGTAGGTAGGTACATTTATTATTATTCTTCTTTCTTTTTTTTGTGCTGGACAACGGCACAGAACAACAAATGCTTTAGAAGGATGGCGCAACCGGTTGAATCGCCGCATACCCAAGCATCCCAACCGTTATTATTTTATTTAACAGGCAACGCGTGGGTATTGCAAACGTCCATAGGCTGCGGTGACTGCTTGCCATCAGGCAAGCCGTAAACTTGTTTTCCGCCTTAGTGATATAAAAAAATATATATAAATACCTAATATATCGTGAAATTTATAAATATAAGCGGCAACTCATGAGTAGTAGGTAAGTGTGTACAACATTTAGCGACTTATATAGTGATATTTTACAATGTGGACATTTTGCGACCTGGACATTTTGCAACCGGGACATTTTGCAACCTGGACATTTTGCAACTTAGACATTATGCAACCTGGACATTTTACAACTTGGACATTTTGCGACTTGGACATTTTTTTACCAGTGGACATTTTGCAACTGAAACATTTTGAGAATAAACGGTTAATTGCTTGTTTGGGGGCTTCTCCCTACCTACCTACCAACCTAGGTAGCATAACAACATAACAATACCACAAAATAAAAAACGGCCCACCCCAAACAGAAGGTCCACTGGAAACAATGCGCCATTTTCGTCACGCACACATTGACGTTATGTTTACAGGCATTCTCAAGCAGTTTCAAGCAGTGCTCGCTCGGTGACCATTTCAGACTTTGAGGCTAGTCGATCTTCAGCACCGCTACGAATTCAAATGCCGGTGGTGAAGCGAGGTTGACCAAGGTCTTCCGCTAGAGACCCTAGGACTAGAAGAACAGTTTCAGGCACCACGTGACAGTTTTTAACAGAATAAGAAACCGTAATGGCCACCTTAATGGTTTTTAGTGGGAAATGCCTGTCCAGTAATATAAAAAAAATAACTGACCATCTTCCTTCTCGATCATCAGATCAACTAACTAATACCATAATACTCGTATTGCATTTTTATCAATTTACATGTGTATGAAATTTTTAATTCAATGAGGAGTTTTCCAGTTGATAGTTGGTTTCAAAAATCATGAATAGATGGCGCTCCTACAATTTTGATACTCTTTTTATAATCTGTATGATGGTGGCAGTGATTTCATGCAACTATCTAATACTAAACTTAAAAATAAAATGTTTATTAATATAAACATAACTGTTAAAGGTTGAAAGAACTGTATAAAGAAATAATTATATAAGTTGGCACTATGTTCCATTATTATTACAACCTCTAAAATGGTTTAAAACTATTGATAAATACAATATTATCCAATATAACGTACCCAGTGTTTATATCCTCATTGCTAAGAACCTATTTCAAGCGATTATCAATTACCAAAATTGTCGGGGCGCCATCTAGTGAGTGGTTGAGAATGCTTTAGATACCTACTGGAAAACTCCTCATTGATTACTGGGAAGTGGGTCATATCACAGGTCAGGGAAAGGTTAATCTCAGGGTTTGATGATGTAATCAGGTGGCGATGAATTTATAAAACGTGAATAAACCGTAGATTATTATCACGCCTAATAAAGGCATAATTCAGACATGATGCCTTTATTACGCGTGATAATAATTAACGGTATGGAACTCAATCTGAACAGCTTGGGAAGAATTATAATCACATTACGGCAAGGATTAAATATTTTTCCTTCGCAAGGTACATGTTATTGTGAAAGATCTTTAAAATTCTATTCGATCTTTTAAATACTCTTTTCAAAATTCAGAATAAATGTACAGTAGCAAGCCTAGTGAGTCGGCAAGTTTAGGTAATAATTTTCGAAGACGACGGGAGTGGACCTTCTGTTAGTTTTCTATTTTGTGACCTTACCTCATCATTCCTCATGTGGTCTATATCTATCCATAACTATTTAACATCACAACAATAACGCTCCTGGTGTGACGCCACTGAACATATTCGGCAATAATCAAAATGGATGAGCCCTCAAAGGCCCTATAATAAATCTAAGATTCCTCTATAGACAGGCAGTTGCTGCTGTTGCAGCAGAAATTACACTCTCCCCCCGGAACTTAGTTCTTCATTATTTTTCCAAGCAGCTAGCCGTTACAAGCGCTGCAAGTATTGATTTTTCCAGCCCTTATACCAGGACTCCAGAACACACAAGGAAGTCTGTAACAGCTACGGATACATAGCGATAGTTTCAATAGAAAACAAAAGTTGAATGTATTGATTTTCAGGAAGGTACAGGTCCTTCACTAGGAAAAATAGCGAACTGCGGCTCTATTTTAAATCGCAAGTCTAAATTCAAATGGGTTTCTGTTTATATTTTCGGCGTGTTCGATATTTCATTATTTTTAAATCGTATTATTTAGGTATTGCCAACGTGATTTCCATGCCAAAAATCAAAACTGAAAACCGTTCTAATCGAGGTAAGCAATTAAAAAATAAGGCCCCTGGTATTAAATGCCGCGTTTGCATTACGTCTGTTGACCGAAATCGGCGCCCGAATTAGGTAAAAAGCAGGGGGGGAATACGGCTCACCAAATAATCAATTGTATTAGGTGACCGAAAACGGTTTTGGGCCGAATACCTCTACCAATTTACTTAAGGTGATCCGAACGAAAACAAATTTGCAACTTAAAGAAATACACCTGGTTAACCTGGATTATCCTTTCACCGGTAAGTAAACATTCGTGGTCGCGGCAAATGGAAATCAATTTTAGAAATTGTGACATAAATATGCGTCGTTATAGTGTGATGATTAATTAGAAGGCATGTGAAGCCTGCCAATCCGCATTGGGCCTGAGTGGTGAAATATTTCCCGTTCTCTCTCAATGAGAGAGCCGATCTATGTCCCAGTAGTTTAAATGTGTATAGGCTGGCGACAACGGTGATAAGGATCAGGACGGCACGATTTCATTGCACCTTTATTATAATGTCGTTCGTTACGAGTTAAAATTCTTAGTAAAGATAAGGTACTGCAGATGGGCTGCCTTATTACGTCCCTGCATTTGTATCGATACCTACCTACAAATTATACTGCATCTAGCACAAGTTGCTTTTGCGCGCGATAAGCGAGAAAAAGCGCGACATAGGTATTGCTATCTCTTTCGTCTTAGTATTGAGAGAAAGAGACAAACGCTTGCGGCGCGAGCTTTGTCGTGGACACACTTGTGCTAGGGCCACTGGTTGGAAATATGGGCAATCGAACTCCGAGTGTTTATGATGTCCTGGTAGGCCAACTTTGACGCCGGGGTCCACGTGGTTGAATTTAAGAATTTTCCGGCTTGTGTTACTAGGAACGCAGAATAGACAAAGAGATTCATTCAAAGTGCAAGCTCCATCTAACGTTGCAGTTATGAACAAATCAGTCAACCCACGTTGTATTTCAATGCGTATCAACACTCAGAGAGCTACCGGAGGAGATAGTTACCAATTAAAAACCCGTTTACAAATTAATAAGCGCCTAGAAAGCTAGGTGATGCTGAAAGTCTAGTTTCTGTATGTTATGCGATCCTTGTATTGCAACCTAGCTGAACGTTTCAATTATAAATATCAATTACTTTAATTAAATAAAAATATACAATTAGCGATTGCTAATGCGAATAAATTATCAGCTACAACACTACCTAATGTGGCTTGTAACTCAAGGCAAAATTCGTCCCAGGCAGATAAACCCACCGTTTAACATTTAAGACAGAGCTTTGGGCAAAGGTGTTACGGCCCTCTGTTTGCAAGTACGTCCTTCCTCATAACATGATTATTTACACGAGCCACTCAGAAATTAATAAGGTAGGTAATAAAACGATTTATGCATACGTACGTGTTCTGTACCTACATATTTTTAGAGATAGGTACCTACCTACATTTTACAGCATTTGGTTGGAAAGATGGGCTTCAAGTGCTTCAAGTGTCCCGGTAGGCTCTGCCTTGGGTAACTAGGAGCGCAGAGTAGACTAACACCCGGTTTCTGAAACGCTTGTCAACGCAAAAATTACGTAACAGCTTGTTAAACTCTGATTAAATGCAGTTTGGGTTTCTGAAAGGGCCAATTGACAGTTTGTTAACAGCTTGTCAACGGATTGTCAAATCTCCAATTAACGGCTGATTAAAGTAATTTTGGGTTTCCGGAAAGCTTTTTCTCATGTGAACTGTATGTTACCGTCTTGTTATTTTAATTAGCGAAAATCGACCAATTAACCGATTGTCAAAAGAAATTATATCCGATTATCTTTGTCTAGGTCTTGGTCCTGGCCCTGGTCCCGGTCCTAGTTTTGGCCCAAGACAAAGTCCAGGTCTAGGGTCCAGGTTCTGGTCCAGGACCATGACCAAAACTGGAACCTTGATCACAATATGAGCTTGAACCAGAACCAGGACCTAGACCAGTGCCAGCACATAGACCATAAACATTAGCTGGACCAGGACCTGGTACGGGGTCAGGACCTAGACCTGAACCAGGACCTGGTCCGAAGCCAGGACCTAGACCAGAACCACGGACTGGTCCAGGACCTAGACCTGAACTAGGACCTGGTTCGAAGCCAGGAACTGGACCAGAACCACGAACTGGACCGGATCCAGGACCTGGACCTGAACCACTACCTGGTCCGGGGCCGGGACCTGGACCTGAGCCAGGATCTGGTCCGGGGCCAGGACCTGGACCTGAATCGATAGCCGATGGGGCGGATGTTGTTGAGTGGCGAACTCTGGATCCCAAGAGATAGACGGACGACTTCTTTAAGGTCCTAGGGAGTCGATGGATGCAAGATAACAGAGTCGATCGGAGTGTAAGCCGTGGGAGACCTGTATTCAGCAGTGGACCAGTACCTACCTAACTGCCTGATGATGATGATGGGATTACTGACCCACTGGAACCTGTGACCCTATAACATAAATATTGTTATGAGTTATCTTTTCTCGCTCTGTACCTATATTTTTTGATAATTTTCGATTTTACACGAAAACTATACAATCGCTATCAGTTTCATCTAAAAGTTGAATATCCCGCCGCTATCAAAAGGCCGCTAGGGACAGAGACAAATCAATGCGTTAGACAGAAACAAAACATATATGAGTGAATGAATGTGACTGATTTTAGCAGGAGTAGCCAGACGAAAAAATTGATCTCTTGTTAATGGTCGATTAGCTAATTTTAGATTGATTTGCCTTTCAGAAACCCACAGTGAATTAACAGCTTGTTAAATGTGACAGTCTGTTAGCTAATCAATGATTTGACTAGCGTTTCAGAAACCGTTTATGAGATTTATCAACAGCGTAAGCTCCATCTGACGTTGACGCTGTGAACGATTGAGTCATCTCATGTATCAGTACTCACCACTCAGCGAGCTGCTAGGGGAGATAGTTCACAATACAAAACCCGTTTGCAAATTAATAAGTATCTAGACAACTAGGTGGTGCTGAAAGTCAAGTGTTTGTATTTTAATGCGGTTTTCATCATTAGATAACTATAGTGATTTAAGAGGAAAATTTATAGGGTAGGACAACACCCGAACGAAGTAGCGGCGGGCCAGTTAGTAAACAATAAATGGGATCTTAATGTGTGAGACTGAGTGCCGTTTTCACTAAATATTTACTAGTTTTCACTAAACTATGAGTTCTCGCGGGTATGTTTCTTGGGGAAAGTTGTTCAGTTTCATGGGTCTACCCATGTTCTAACATGGGGTTTCAATTAATGCTAGCGGTCTTTTTACATCCTGTATAGGTATCGCCAATTTGTACGTTACTGATTGGCTAAAAAGTAGTTAAGATATAATTTAGGCGATTTCGAAGTTAGTTAAAACGGCCATGAACCTTATTCAATCTCTAAACTTATAGGTAAGTAACATAACTATTTTTACTGAATGTAAATTTTGAAAAAATGTGTTTTTGGGGAAACCTACCTACCTACATTTAGTTTGAAATATGAGCAATAAGTCCTCAGGGATCAGATCCAGATCCAGATTTATGGGCCAGTGTTGCAGTCAGGGCCCACAGCTGCCGACTTGTGTAACTAGGAACGCAGAATAGACAAAGATATTCATTCAAAGTGTAAGCTCCATCATAAAATAAAAAACGGCTCGCCCCAAGCAGAAGGTCCGTCACGCACACATTGGCGTTACGTTTACAGGCATTCTCACGCAGTTTCACGCAGAGTTCATGGCACTGGGCTTATGAAGTACGCTGACGACATTGTACTGGTAAGCAACCTTAGGCAGGATCTTGAAACCAGAGTAAACACATGAAAGTTTGAAACATGTTTGAAGTTTAATGTCGCCAAAACGGAGTATATGGCCAGCTGCAGTGTAGATCCCGAAACCATCCTTATAAGTAACGAAGCTGTCAATAGGACAGATAAATCTAAACACCTCGGATCCGTGACGCATGAGTCCGGCGATATTGGCCCCGATATGTAGCTTGGGCCAAATGGCGTGAACTGACGGCAGTCACCTGTGACTTTAAAATCCCTGTAAAGCTTAAAGGGCAAGAGTATACAGTATTAAAAGAGTATAATTAGACCGGTGATGCTCTATGGATGCTCTATGGGAGACATGGCCAGCGCTGACGAAACACGTTCGCGAACTCCACACTAACGAAATGAAAATGCTGCGGTGGAGTACGTAACAAGTACATCCATGGCAGCCTTGGCGGTATGAAGACAGAGGCCCCGTGAGCGACCCATAAAGCGATGGATTAACATCGCTGAGTCGAATGCGAAAGCCGAGGCTTACGACGAGAAGATGCCAAAGACCAGGCGAAGTGGGGTAGATTGAGTAGGAAAGCGGACCCTGGCAGAGTCCGGGACAAGCGCTAGGATGATGATGATGAGTAGTTTATGCAACTGACATATAAAAGCTACGCCTCGTATGATAATAGTTTGACACGAGTGTTTTAATACCTACTTTTGCAGTTGCATACACTACTTTATCTATACTCATTATTTTAATGTTAAAATTTCGTACCTATAACTTCCTCAACTTTGCTGGAAGTAAGTAAGCAAGTCACTATGCGTCGAGTTCTGTTATGACTATGCGTCGAGGATATCAAGGGGCGGGAAATTCCCTTTATCTATTTATTTGCTTCAAACAAGATAAAAACATTCATAAACACAAATTACAACAATTAGAAAATATATCCTGTTTAGCGGGAATATAATTACACACAAAAATAAAACAGGAAAATTTGAATTCTGAATTTGAATTTGTCAAAGACATTTAGGTATTCAGCTACATTTTGCCGGGTCCTGGAGCCCACCGAAAATTAAAAAAATTAAAGTGTTGCATATGATTTAAAAGTTATATTACGTATAATGTCTAATGAAAAAAATGCTGTATCGAAAGGTAATATTTTAACATTCAATAGACTAGCGTGAAAAAAGTGTATCCTTAAACGACTGTTTTCGAATATGTAATTGGAACATTACGCTATGAGTGTAGATAAAGAGTATTTATAGAATTAGGACTACGTTAATTAATTAAGTTAACGTAAACGAGAAAGCTAAGTGAGCCATCCATGTAGTTTGTAAACAATACAAAGTACACGTGGTTTTGAGCGTAACGCGCATGCGCTGCGCCGGCAACAGAGCCGCATTGCGTAGGGAGCTATGCCCTGCGGACCCCCTACTAGGAACATAGATACTGCTATTAAACTTTTGTACCACAAGAAGCCACAACGATACTTAATTTTACGAAATTAAAACTTCCCATCAAGTTTGGCAGTGGTCGGATCAAAAGAAAAAGCTATCTACAAAACTAACAGAAAAAGAAACTTTTAATGTGATATGGACGTCGTAAAGGTGGGACCGTATTTGATGAAATTTCCAGGTTAGCCCAGCTGGTTATTCTATGAAGTTTGGTAGTGATTAGATCAATAGAAAAGAGATAGGTTAGGTAAGGGTCTACCCTAGCAACTACAACTGGTTATTATAGCTTCTTACATACTACCAGTGGTGCGAACTTAAATCAACATTTTCTTAATGATATTTAAATAAACGTTTTATCGAACCATAACTAGAAAAAATAATTAAAAAATATTAACTATGAATCTAATTACAAGCAGTTAATCTTGCATTAAGCAATTTAGTTTTCATTGCACAGAAGATAAACATCTTAGGAAAACTCCTACTTCGTTATTTTTATTTACTACAGACAACCTCAAAAGAAATCAGTATACAAAATGTATTGTTGTTGAATTTACTCTCGAATAATTTGTTTTGCAAATAATAACATTATTAAGATTCAAGTTCAAATAAAACTTAACATTTAAATGAACATTCACTAGCAACTTGTTCCTTCCATCAGACGCATGGTTACTTCGCTGTTCACTAGATATAAATTAAAGTTAATGATGGGCCCCGAGTGTATTTGACCCGCCTTGAGCCGGACCCGTAAACACAAGCCCCGCGCTCTGCAAGCTTTGAATTTCGCGGGCTCAGGTACCAGGATTCTAGAAATCTAAGTATTGATTTTAAAGGAGAGCTTCAAATAAAGAATGTCGTCTCTGTTGCACGCGTGTGAATTAATATGAACTCGAAACTAGCCGATGTACCTGTATTTGGTGCCGCACATAAATACTGGACAGCGATAATTGCGCGCAAAATCCAATCCTAATAAAAAAATTCCGCGCCTGCATATGACGTGATATCTGACCAATCACGACATGTAAAAGGATGCAGTCTCGAGTACATAAAATGACCAATGAATGTGGCTAAAAATAACTAGCTTGGAACTAGATTTCCCTAGCATTATAATACATGGTCATCTTGGCGTTAATGTCCCGGATATGCTTTCGCGCGTGAGGGTCTGAGCTCTGCCATGACCATGATCCAAGATTAGTGTTCAACTAATGTACAGTCGATGAAACTGAATGTTTAGCAGTTTCGGTGTCTTCTTAATTTGTTCGTATTATTGCGATAATATAGCATAATTATATTTATGACAGACAAACCACACGTCGGGAAATGGTAACATGGCCAATTTGAGACTTAAGTCAACTGGCTAAAAATTCAGTTTCATCGACTGTACATAACTCATAAAATAGTCATTAGTGGCATAGAGGTTCGAACCTGGTACCTAGGAGTACGAGTCAGACCCCTAAACAATTAGGTCGCCGGCTTTCTAGCCCAAAAAGTTCATAATGTGACGAATTAGCTCGCTTATGGCCTAATGGCTCGTCATTGTTTAGTTTATACAGTTTCTTTCGACATTGGTGGCACTGTGTGACATTGACAATGATATGACTGTAATTCTCAATGTCCACACCAAGAACGTTTTTACTTCTTATTTTTAGGTTGTGGCATCCGCTACCGCTTGGATTGAACCATAGAATCAGTATGTATTTCAGTAGATCTACCTAGCAATACTGACTACGGTCAAATGTGTCATAGAAACAAAAACGAAAATACGAAAGTATAGTAATAGTCATTGCCTGGCACGTCTACATCATTTGGGAATCCCAAGAAACGCAACAGAAAGTTCTGAGTGCAGCCTTATGCAAATTGAAAAAAATGGGGTGGTCAGAAGTCACAACAGACGTCAGTATAAATGTTATATATGAGACTGACAGTATAACCACAGAATTCAAATGATAGGGATTGCTGTGATCTCGAATACACTTGTTTATAATTCCCAAACAAATAGTTTTTAGTTATTTGGGAGAACACCCGAACGAAGTATCAGCGGGCCAGTTAGTAAACAACAAATGGGTTATTAATGTGTGAGGCTAGTGCCGTTTTCACTAAATATAGGAATCGGATAACTTCTTTGTTATCCCAAATTGGACGTTGTATATTGGCTAAAAACAGTTAAGATGGAAGATAAGCGATTCCTAAGTTTCGTGAAAACGGTCATGAGCCTTGTTTAATGTATCTATCTCTAAACTTATAGGTAGGTAACAAAACTTTTTATACTGAATGTGTAGCTAGGTGCAGTCTACCCACATATTTTTAGGGATACCTACATACATTTATAATATGTCCAAACTGACTTGTCTTATTTGGTTAAGGAAATTATGTATTTAAATGGATAATGTGCAGCAGTATTCGTTGAAATTTACATTCTATGTTGTATAATTCTCGACATCTAACACAATATACGTAGCGTGATTGATACGGCAAGTCGTGATTCTGGGCATTGTCTGTTCACCAAATGAGGCAAGTCAGTTTAAACAGAGCTTAGTTGGAAATATGGCAATAAGAACTCCAAGGGTTTATGATGTCCCGGTACGCCAGTTTTGCTGTCAGGGCCCACGTGTCGGAATTTGCCGGCTTGTGTTACTAGGAACGCAGAATAGACAAAGAGATGCCTTAACCGCGTAAGCGCCATCTATCGTTAAACCCGTTAACAAATGAGTTATCTGACTTTGAGAGCTACTAGGGGAGATAGTTCCCAGTACAAAACCCGTTTACAAATTGATAAGGGTCTAGAAAGCTAGGTGGTGCTGAAAGCCTAGTGTTAATATTTTAATGCGGTTTTCATCATTAGGTACCTATAGAATAAAGAAGAAATGTATAGGGTAGGATAACACCTGAACCAAGTAGCTGGCAAGTTGGTAAACAATAAATTTGTTCTTAATGAGAGCTTCAGAAGCCGGGCGGTCGAGTCTCCAACTCGTAAGCGAGAGGTTTCCGCCGAGAATTCCGCTGCGGCCGTGTAACAATGACTTTTTTCTGAGTCATTTACATTAGTTGAATACTATTCGATGCTCTTACGTGAGGGAAAACATCGTGATGAAACCTGCAAATTAAGTCAACTGAATTTGTAACCATGATCCTTAGCCATGATCCAATCTGGTCAGGTTCCCCTGGTAGCAGGGTCACGGAGGTCAGATAGTATTAGCTCTACTGTAATTACCTGATCGCCAAATACTGGATCCTCGAGAGCACAACCCAAAGAGATTGGAAAGTTAGCGACCTTCTTGCCACCATGGGTCGCTAACATTCCAATCTCTTTGGCACAACCGGGACATTAACGCCAAGATTATTATAGCTTTTAGTTATTTAAGAAAATATACGAAAGTTTACCATTCCCCACCCCTTTTCTCCGAACTATAGTCCAGAAGGGTCAGGGGGGAATTATCTATACTTATACTTATATAATATTATATAGAGGAAATGTTTGATTTTTTGTTTGTTTGTATTGAATAGGCTTCGAAACTACTGGACCGATTTTAAAAATTCTTTCACCGTTGGGAAGCTACACTATTCCCGGGTGACATAGGCTATATTATATTTTCTAAAAAATTATAAATCATAAAAAGAATTATTACATGATTGACTAGACTTGACTAGCTTTTGGCCACTTTTAGATTTTTCCGCCTATTTCCTATACAATATCTATTCACTCAGCACCCACCCGCGGGAATTTGTAATAATCCATTCTAAGCGGCTTCTCTATTTCACTCACTCACATCATGCATGAAAGTCTAGGGGCGGTATTCACAGTCGACTCTTAAATGTAAGTCGGCCTTAAGGCGATCTTAAGATCGCATTTCGATTCACAGACGCACCTTGAGACCGTCTTAAGGCAGAAGTCAAATCGCTACCTTACCCAAGGCAGAACTAATTCACAAACGATGCTTGAGCTCGATCTCAAGACGATCTTACTGCGCATGATTCACAGTCGATTCTGAGAGATCTTAAATGCCAACATAACCTCACTATTTGAGCACAGCAGTCGAAATATTTCAAGTCGACGTTACACTCGACTTAAGATGATCTCAGAAAAATTATATTTTTATAAATAATACGGTTTCAGTTCTATCAATGGTATTAATTATTTCATGATAGGAGTATTCGAAATGACTCGTATACATTTCAGTAAACGCTATTGTGTTTGCACGCGTTTGTAATGTATTGGTGAGTTTTTCGGAGTTTTTTGGAGAATATTTTCTCTATGTACAGAACTCTGAAATCTTTGGAGTCTCAGCGCAGACTCCGTATATTTAATTTTCGCGCGTCCAATCACGTCTCGTAGCTCTTCCCACCGAAGGGTCTGGCCTCTTGTGAGTAGGCCCTTTCATGCTCGTGAGAGGGTTTGATCGCTGTTGTGCTCGACTCTAGTACGTTCGAAGAAACAAAACTCTCGATATTTTTTCGATAAACATTACAAACTACTACAATTTTATGGAGGAACCCATAAAAATACAAGTACCGTCAGAATATGTTATTGTTTAATGCTGACGTCTTATAGGTAACCACATTATATTCCTCTCATAACTCGTTAATAATCTAATCTTATAATGAATGCCTATTCCTTTCTGATAAAATATTAAAATAATTATATCGAATGTATTGCTCTTTGCAATTTCGCGGTCTTTTTGCGAAAGTTACTAGCGCACTCTGTCGACGAATTTCACATTCGTCACACAACTATATGAGCTTATTTATTGGCTGCTCTAACGGAATAATTCCGGAAAGACCCGAACCTCAAGTGAGATCGTCTCTAGCATTGACTTCGCTAAGGTGATCTTAAACGAAATAAGTAAATGGTTGTGACCAAATTCTTACGTAAGGTGATCTTACTTTCCAACTGTGAATACATAAGGTCTCAAGATCGTCTCTGTGTCTTAAGACGAACTTACGTGAGGCGATCCCAAGAACGGTCTTGAGACTCGACTGTGAATACGGCCCTAGGAGAGGTAGGGTTATCCTAAACGGGCGACCCTAGCGGGTAGACTGACAATATTATGCTCTATTAATAACCTACTTGTTGAGAGGTACTAGAGAGGTCATCGAGTATTTTGACTAAGACTTTCTGGGTTTCAGCCATAACTAGGATATCGTCAGGAAATCTAAGGTTTGTCAGTGGCACGGGCGGTACTCGTTTTAATATTGAGCTTGAGCGAAAGTTTAGGGTCATAGAAAATTGTTTAATAATAATTCGTTTCTATTAAATGGATGTCATGCTCGCCTTAACTCATCTGACCGCGCGTCGCGCCCGCGCCCGCAGATCGCCTATGCTTCGGGGAAGCTTAAAATAATAACAACCATCTAACAATTTGAACAAACTGACGAATTGACGTTGATTCATGCATGAGTCATTCAAATTGAAATACTCATGCTTTTATCAACATTTTACTTCGAAAGTTTCAAAGTAAAAATTTTGATTAAATATACAAGGTACATGTTAACTACGCGTAGTCTCTTGTTTTAGTAGCCAAACTAACTCGAATAAAGTAGCAATTTCTTCACCACACTCTTGCGAACATGTCCACTATGACTCATATTATCTTAATCTACGGATCTGCATAAACGGCAGGTGCGGCAATATTAAAGGTCGCTCTACTGAAGTCATTGTAGGCAAAACCCGCGGCTTCACATGATCTACAGGCCCATGATTGCACGCTCAATGTCAAATCAGAACATCTGTCTGCTTCGGAAGCAAAGTGCTCAAATCTCCATCGAATCACAGTCAGCCACAACACACAAAGCCCATGTAACCCCAATATGACTTTAAAAGTTCCTATTAAGACGGACACGGACACAACATGCTCATAATGCGTAAATCACATTTGAGCAAATCATTCACATTTGTACCTACATTCTATTTATGTGATGAAAAATCGATTAATTCGTACAAAAATCAGCTTTTGAACTTCTGTAGCAAATTGGAAGAAATCGTTATTTCTCATCCGAGTGATTAAATTATTATTCTTGGTGATTTTAACTTCTGTGACAATATTAAGTGGTATCAAACGTCCGGCTAGCTGTCTCTTTATGCATCCGACGCGTTTGGCTCACATGACATATCATTTTTAGATACAATACGTACATGCAACTTGTATCAGTTTAACGGCGACCGTAACGTGAACGGTCGGATACTAGACCTAGTGTTGGTAAACTCTGACCAGGTCCATGTTACTAGCACGGACAGATATCTTGTGCCTGAGGACCTTCACCATAGACCGTAATTATTGAGATAGGTACGGCAATAGTGGCCGAACTTTGACCACATATATTTCATTTACATATCTACAATTTGCTGCCTTATTCATACGCTGCGGCAGGTTATACAGAAGACCGAGTGTATAACCAGCCATTATGCTTGGCGTTTGTGGACTATGAGAACGCCTTCGCTTCGATCGAAACTTGGGCGATGCTCCAGTCTCTACAGCGGTGCCAAATTGACTATCGATATATCGAAGCACTAAAGTGTTTGTACGACAACGCCACTAAGTCAGTTCGACTCCAGGACAAGACCACAGAGCCTATTCGAGGTGTTAGACAAGGTGATGTCATATCACCGAAGTTGTTCACCGCTGCACTGGAGGATATCTTTAGGCTTCTGTACTGGGACGGACTTGGCATTTATATTAACGGCGAGTACCTCACTCACCTCAGGTTTGCTGACCATATCGTAGTCATAGCGAAAACCCTGGAAGACTTGGGCAATATGCTCGATGACCTTTGTAGTGTCTCTCAACAAGTAGGTCTTAAAATGAACATGGACAAGACGAAAATAACGTCGAATGTCCATGTTGTGCCTACTCCATGCCTGTTGATGACTATACATACCTAGGACAAATAGTCCAGCTAGGTAAGTTCAATTTCGAGAAAGAGTCTAATTTCGATCCAACTCGGTTGGGCAGCGTTCGGAAAGCTACGCCATATACTTTCGTCCCGATTACCGCAGTGTCTCAAGTCGAAGGTCTTTGACCAATGTGTGTTGCCAGTGATGACTTACGGAACTGAAACGAGGCCGCTCACTGTGGGCCTTATAAGAAAGGTCACTGTTACCCAAAGGGCAATGGAAAGAGCTATGCTCGGAGTTTCTTTGCGCGATTTCGAATCAGAAATGAAGAGATCCGCAAGCGAACCAAGGTCTTAGGATTGCCAGACTCAAGTGGCAGTGGGCAGGGCACATAGCTCGAAGAACAGATGGCCGATGGGGCAGTAAAGTTCTCGAGTGGCGACCACGTACCGGTAGACGCAGCGTGGGTAGGCCTCCTACAAGGTGAGCCGACGACCTGGTAATGACCGCAGGTACCAGCTGGATGCGGAAAGCACAGGACCGGTATTTGTGGAGATCTCTGGGGGAGGCCTATGCCTAGCAGTGGGCGTCTTCTGGCTGATATGATGATGATGACCTACAATTTTAATATTTTACATAGATATTTATTTCTCTAAATAACTACTACTTTTAAGCTTGTTTATTTCTCTAAATAAATATAACGAAATGTTATGAAGGCATTCAATTGCAATGTAATAGCTGTAAGTCTTCCGTAAATAAATAAATAAATCCACCAACGACGTTTCCATACATGCCTCAGGTGAGCTGATCTGGATATTTTATTAATCGACAGATCCACTGGCATCTAATAGGTGCGGATCCTCCGGGGTCCACAATTAGGACCCCAGCTTGCACGAAGTTGAAGCTCAAAAGTTTTCTTTCGAATTTCTGTCAATAGGTCCAACAAACCTACAAAATTACTACCAGTTCATACGACAAACTTCATTTATGACGAGAATAGGGTTCATGACAGAAATTCGAGCGACCGAATTAGCGTGACGATTTCTCGAAAAGTATAATTAAACATAAGTTCGTTTCAGCGCCAATTCAAAATGATATACAAGTGAAAGAAAATTACTAATTGACTGACTGACTAAAAAGTGCGGCTTGTAAGTTTGGCTTGACTTATAACTCCGAAACGAATAGACTGATTATGATAACATTTTCAGAGAGTCTTCAGATTAATCCAGCGGAAGAATCCATGAAGTGGCAGCGGTCAGATGATCAGAAAAACTTATCTATAAAAAAGAGGTACAAAAACTAAACACCCCGACTGCTATTATAAAACTGAATAGTTAGAAACAAACCAAACAAAAAGGGTAAGTAAATAGGTGTATAAAGTGCCAACGTTAGTTTAGTATTTGTACTATTTTATTTATTGTCCGCTTTTTATATTAATCGACACTAGGGTTTTCGAATACCCGACATTTTTAGATACCCGGGTATCGGGTATTTTTATTTTTAATACCCGGGTATACCCGGGTCTTTACTAATTTTTGAAGAAAATGTAAGTATAAGGTATTTTTTAAACCTTTTTACAAATTGAAATAAAACGAAGAAACATATATTAAATATCAGTGAAACTAGCCTTATTGGAAAGCGAATGAATAAGATTTCGGTCATGTGGCCGCTGCGTGTTTATTCTAACAAAAGGTGAAACCATTCAACCAAAAGTGGGCTTTAGCGCTAAACAAAATTTTATATGGGGGAAAAATTTAACATCAATGAATTATGTCACGTTGGACATGCAGATTGTGCAATCAATGGAGTTACCCATTAGATTTTTTTGGGGATATGTCTACGCTAATAAACTAGGGACGATAGAACACTACCCTGTACAGAACAGAACACCCTGTTCCTGTTGCACGTAAATGATCTGCTCGTGTCCGGTGCTTTTGGGTATGCAGATGGCACCACAGTGCAAAGGCCAAGAGAGAGGATGTCGAGTCTTGTCGAGAGTCTCTCGTTGATCGCCTAGAGCCAGCTCTTCAGAATATTTCTGATTGGGAAGGATTGTACACCGCCAAGCGAAGTACATTCCGTCGGACTCCAACTTTCCAGCTATAGCTAAAATTCCATTGCTAAAACTGCTGCCAAAAAACTAGGCATCCTCTCTACTGCAAGGCGGTATTTCTCATCTAAGCAGGTTTCCACTATGTAAAGCCCAAATTCGCCCTTGCATGGCATACTATTGTCTCCTATTGGACGGGTATACCAGGGTCTATCTGGCTGCTCTAGACTCGGTTGAGAGACGCGCCAAGAAACTGATAGACAATCCCCTGTTGGTGCAGGAAAATCTACAGGATCTGGATCACCGCCGTAAAGTGGCATCTCTGGCGGTTTTCTACAGACTACACTTTGGGGAATGTGGACTGGAACTCACTGCCCGCACATATTTTCCCTGAGCGGTACAACTTGGGTCTCTTTAAGCACAGGGGTTTCCAAAGTGTTCGCCGTGGAGAGGAAGGAGGGGCGCTGTGAGGCACTACCATATTCTCGTCTCGAAACTAAACTTAGATGTTCATGTGCACATATTAAATCATCATCATCATATCAGCCGTAAGATGCCCGCTGCTGGGTATAAGCATCCCTTTGTTCCCCACAAAGGGTATTGCGCCTTCCGCATTCAGCCACACTTGAGATCTTTACCAGATCGTCGGCACACCTAGTGGGAGGCCTACTCACGCTGCGTGTTTCGGTACATGATCGCCACTCGAGAACTCTCCTACGCCATTGGCCATTTGTTCTGTAAGTTATGTGCCCTGCCCGCTTGGCGATCTTTCGAGATATGTCGGTAACCTTAGTTCGCTTGCGAATCTCCTCATTCCTGATTCGATCGCGCAATGACACTACAAATATAGTCCTTTCCATCGCCCTTTGGGCGACAGAGCCATAAAATAAATATACGTAGATCCTCTGTTGGTCAAGACGCGAAGGTTCGAAATAACGTTACTCGCTCGTACGATTCGGATGTGGAATGAGCTCCCAGCCACAGTGTTTCCTTTGCGATCGTTCAAGAGGTATATTAGAGGTCTCCTAGAAAGCTCAAGAATTTAGATACGTGAGTACAGAATGTACTATAAACAATGTGTAGGAAGTCTATAAAGTACGTGGCAACTAGCAAGAGTCCAGGCTCGGCCTGATGAGATTGGTCATGGGTAGTGGAGGATTTTTATTCTAAGGCGATTTATTTTTTATTTTCTGGATAGATCACATCCTTGGATAGCGAATAACTTGTAATTGAAAATCTGCCTCCTGCTCCTGAAAAACTAGGTAAGTTATAGGTCTAATGTATTTCCACATGGGTCAGACTTTTATAAGACGTTTAAAAAGAGAAGAAATACAAAACATTGTAGTGCGATAATAATGAAAGTGAAGGGGGGCGTCATTGTCTTTTCTTCAGTAGTTTCCCCACTAGCGGCATGTTAGTTCTGTTTTCAAGCCATACTAGCTTTGTTGCGGTCTGCTCGTAAAACCTACCACTATATATATATGTATATCATTCCACGCGCATCGGTTGAGCATACAGGTACCGAGACAACATGAAACAGACAGGGTAGAGCGTGCAGTGGTGCAGTGCAATGTGCATGTATGCAACTATTTTGTGAGTATTGATTACGTTCGAAAGAGAAAACTGATGAAACGGCAACAGACGAAAGATCACAGTAATTATCTAATGTGCCAATGAGGTACGTAAAGGCCCAAATGCAGTTCCGCTGCACTGCACAATCCTGTCTGCAACTAATTTACTATGGATTTGACATGCCGCGTCATGCCGCTCAAGTGGTGGAGGGTTTTGCAAATAACCCACGGGTTGTTAGGGCTGCAATTGTAAAAACGTAATTGTGGCTTAATTTGACAATACGTTCTTGAAACACTATACAGACCCTTTATTGCTACGTAAACTATCCCGATAAAAACGTTCTGATGGCCAATCCTCGTCCATTGGCGAGTCTTCCTCAGTCTTTTCCCGACATATATATAAGTAGATTATCAGTTTTGTGGCACCCACAACACAAGCTTTGCTCACTTTGGGGCTCGGCGGCGCTGTGTAAATTGGCCAAGCAAAATTAATGATTGTAACTTAATGAAGAGCACTGCAAGATAAATTTTGTTTTTAATTTTGTATAGTGTTATCTAATAGGACACAGTTATTTAGTAGCGGAAGAATCTCATCTCGAATCTGCTTAAATCTCCTATCTGTTCCTTTTTCTACCATCAGTTGTTCCTCGTTTGTTATGCTCTCCTAGTAGCAGTCTCTGGAAACTGCATTGCGATCGATAGAACTGCCTTGGCCGTTTTGAGACTGCGCTGCCATTCACATAGACGACTTTCTTTTTATTTTCTGGAAAACTGTATTTCTTTTAATCGATCAGATCCTTGGAGAATAACTAATTGTTAAAAGTACTTAATAATAAACTTTAGCTCTCAAAACTACCTCATGACATGGCTAACTTCAAAATGACAGACAATATGAATATAAGTATATGTTCCTGTTGCTGTTCCAACCTGCTCCTGGGAAACTAGAAACGCTATGGTCTAATGCATTTCACGTGGATTAGACATTTACTAAGTTTGAAAAGAGAAGAAAAACAAAACAATTAGATGCGATAATAATGACGGTGAAGGGGAGCATTGTCTACTCTTCAGTAGTCTCCCTACTGACGGCATGTTAGTTTGATTTTCAAGCCATAATATATTTGTCACGGTCTGCTCGTAAAACCTACCACTATTTATATATCATGCCATCACATACGCTTAACATAGGACCCGAGGACATTCACGAATTCCACGCGCATCAGTTTCGTACATCAAGTAGGTACTAAGGCAACATGAAAGTGACGGGGTATCACAGCTGCCTCTATATAGTTGGGTGCAGTGTGCAATGGGCAAACTAGGGGTCGCAATACCGGTATATCTTTTCAAAACTAGGATTTTCGATATTGACATGAGGTCAAGGGTTATTTTCTAAATGAAAAACATAATATTATAGATCTTAATATTATACATGTGTTTTCTTATGCTTCCTTTTGTATTTGAGCAAGTTCTGTTGAAGCAAACAATTATTCATTTTGCCGGACCGTATCCAGAACCAATTAGATGCGTCCGTAAAAACTGTCTAAGACTAAGGAAATTACGATATTTTAAGCTTTAGGCAAAAGCACTCGACAAGCCAGACCAATGTCAGTTGGCACAGAACTTAGTCTGACTAGGATAAAAATCTTAAATATAATATTTTTATCATCTTTAAGTCTAATAAGAATATAAAATTAAATATTTATATAATAAGAATAACGAAAATCCCGGTTTTTGTAATATGAATACTGGTATTGTGAAGGCACATTTTTGGTCCGGATCCTGGTTTGCGACCCCTAGTGCAAACATGTAACGATTGTTTACGGCCGAAAGTGAAAGCGGGTGAAACAGCAATAGACGGAAACAGGCGCGAGCGAGGAATCGGAACCTTACATTGAAATGGAACGATGACCCTCCACGATAGGGGAAGGGGGCAAATTATATAATTTAGTATCCTACTGTTTTTGGTACCTACTATTATTTTAAAATGTTAATATAGTAGGCGAAACTACTGTATTTTGTCAGCACGGTCGCTTATCTGTATCACTTACCGTGAAACGCGTCCTTAATTTTAATGTTTAGAATTTAGAAATAACTCAATTAAACAGCAACCTGGACCAGCTAACTACTTACTTAAGATCAATTTCATACTAAAATATATTTTATTAAAAATACTATACAGGTTGACCTTAGCCTCTGGACAAATAAAGAAACCCTGTTTAAGACTGCTACTCAGCAGCATCATAAAATAGGTATTTTTTTAAATTAGACAAAAAACAAAACAAATTTTTCTAACAAATTAAATTGTAACTTAATCGGCAACAATTACAACATTCTGTATCACGACAACACGAATGAATTGATTTAGAATGAATTATTGACATTGATGATATGACATATGAGAGGCGAGTGACGTTGTGTCACACTTCTAATTATAGTTAAATTTCAAATAAATAAATTAATATAAACTGTCATCTGGCGTGGAGTTCTTATGCAATTCAAAAGGGTTTGCAATATTTAGGTTACTTCCTAGACCATGCAACTACATACAGGCTGCTCCTGAGTGATAAATAAACCCTACTTCACGATAAGGGAGTGTTCTAGGTAAAGGGGACATTTTCTGTGCAAATACTATAAAATAGATTACATATAGATTTTATAATATAAAAAAGATTACAACGTAATATATGAATCTATATAAAATCGGTCATAAGCAATCAAATCAGTTTAATGTGTAAAATAAACCTTCCACACCTTACCGCGTCGTTAGTCTAATGGCTAGCGGATCCGACTCGTAAGCGAGATGTACACTAGTGCCCGCCATGTACCAATAACCCTTAACTGAGTTAGGTATTCTTACATGATGCAACCTGCACATTCAAGCGACTCTGGTCAGGTCTCCATGTTAATATGATCATAATTATTTAGTAGCAGGAGACATCTCGTATCTGCTCAAATCTCATGTCTGTCCCTTACAAGCATCACTTGTTCCTCGTTTGCTATGCTCTCCTGATATGCAGTCTCGATGCAGCCCCCGGGAATCTGCATTGCGATCGATAGAGCTCATGGACTTACTACCCAAAGTAAGTCCATGATAGAGCTACATGAGCCGTTTTGACACTGCGACGGCTAGCAGATCCGACTCGTAAACAAGAGGTACCCTAGTGCCCGCCATGTACCAATAACCATTTTCTGAGTTACGTACATTAGTTGATCACTCACCGATGCTCTTGGGTACGGTGAGAGAAAATATCGTGATGAAACCTTCACAATGATCCAATCTGGTCAGGTTTTACATCATGTATTTCGTACCACAGAACACATGAAAGTAATTTCCCTACTATCCCTATTACCCCACAAAAAATATGATTGTACCGAGGACAAAAACGCTGGCAGGATGACACTAAATAAAATAAATAATTTGTAATAAATATTGTTCTGATTTCAAGCTGCTGCTGTCACGTGCGGGTCTTTGCAGATTCATGCGGACATGTTTTATCCGCACCTAGACCAGGATCACATATTTCCGAGGAGCATTGCGTAGGGGCAAAATATAGGTATTCAAATATTATATTTACTACCAAGATACTAAGTTTAAAATCCTTTGTCAGTAGTGGTATCATGCACGTGTTTATATTTCTCATTCAATTTTATTTAAATTAATTTTTATTCGTATCACAATACATAGTAATGTCAACCTGAGTAATATGCCGTTTGCTGTAAAAAGAAAACCAAGTTCAATACACAGACATGCAAAAATAGGACTGATGAATTTAGAAATGAAAGGTCTGAGTAAATGCGGCATTTCCATTACCCATACCAAGACATGTCAGATATAACAGTACCGATTCTTAACGGCACATTCCGGCATACATAACGGCAGAATAGTAATTCTGACAAGTTATTTGGATTGTCACTGTGTTTTTACGAGATACGACACTACACCGAATTAATCTTTGACAATAAAAATGTCTATTACACCGAAACTACTGATCTGGAACGCTAGTTAGGCCCGTTGACTTACAAGAGTGGATTGTAACGATGACCCTGATGAACTATTATTTTGGTCGCAGGTTTATCCTGTGTGTAATAACCTTCCACGAAAGGGGAGGTTATTGCCATAATTTCCACGCTTGGCAAGCGGCTTGGAGATCGCAGTGTTATAAATATTACTATAGAAAACGATGCTGCCCATTTTACAGCCTATGGAGACTAGATCGTTTGCCTCGAAAACATTAGTCGCCTCCTACGACACCCACGAGTATAAGGAGTTGGTTGGTGCTATTCTACTCTGTCGGACACCACACGGCCATTATTGTGTATATATAGGTACCTACACAATAAAGCAATCGTACAAATATCAAAGGCAATATGCATTATCATCAGAATCCTAGCCGGTTACGACCACAGCGACTGTTTAATAGATATTTACTTCTATAGGCCTAGGATATATACTTATATAGGCCGCTTCTTCTGTCAGGTTTTATCTCGAAGAGCGAGAAACCCTTGCAAACCAGAGATGGTTATGTATATGTAACCGTCAAATTATAGTGTACTGTTATAGTTTTGATCCTTTTGTATTTTGTTTTCGTAAATATAATATTCATTGATATTTTTGCGTTTAGGTGTGCCTAAAAGCAGTGCGGCGATTTTGTATTGTATTGTAGCAGAGAGCTATATTATCCAGGCACATTACGCAATGTAGGACTATTTGGGCTGGAGATCTGGGATGAAACCCAGGATCAAGACATTTTGAAAAATATATTATACTAGCGGCCCGCCCCGGCTTCGCACGGGTAGTAAACCTTAACAAATTATACACCTGAACCTTCGTCATGAATCACGTTGTCTAAAACCGCACTATGTAGTTTGTGTGTGATTACCGCATGAAAATCCGTTCAGTAGTTCTTGAGTTTATCGCGAACAGACTGACAGTAAGACACGGCGTGGGACTTCGTTTTATAATATTAAGTAATTATATTATACTTAAGTATGTACTGAGTAGTGTCCCGTTACAAACAGGACACCATATTACGATCACAAAAGTTCCAATCGTCTCCTCAACCATTTTAGAGGGAAGGGGGCGACCCGACTCCTGACGGCCGTATTTCTTGACATTGACTCCCCTCCTATACTACTTACTCCTGTATTACTTGATTGTATGTTAGTTTTAAGTATTTGAATGTGTTATTGGACCAAATAAAGTTACGTCTATGTCTATGTCTATGTCCTCCCGTACGTACCCCGTGCTGCCTAGATAGCCGAGCGGACTGAGCGGCGAACACGCGACTTTTTTCTAATATTCACATTTTTAAACTCGTGATATCTTTCGAATGGAATGTCTGAATTGAATAATTCAAAAAGTTATATAAAGGTATTGAAGTAGTCGTGAATATGAAGTAATTGATTTTGATAAGGATTAATACCAAGGTACAAATAAAGAGCGTTTTTTAGCGGCGGCATTTTAATTAAATTTTGAAAATAAAAGAACACTTATTGTGACATAACTATAATAGTTAGACATATACTGTCGCGACATTTTTTGTAGATAATGATGTGTTCTGCAAAGTTGTAGTAAATTATTTTGTTCTATCATCAATAGTTTTCGCAGCACACGCGATGTAAGGCATTTTTTGGGTATTTTTTTACACCTTGGGTTACATTATTGGAGTTTATTAATGATCCGTAATTTTTTAGAAAATATAATATAGCCTATGTCACCCGGGGATAGTGTAGCTTCCCAACGGTGAAAGAATTTTTGAAATCGGCCCAGTAGTTTCGAAGCCTATTCATTACAAACAAACAAACAAACAAACAAAAAATCAAACATTTCCTCTTTATAATACAATTAGTATAGATTATTAACACCCGGTTTCTGAAACGCTTGTCAACGCAAAAATTACGTAACAGCTTGTTAAACACTGATTAAATGCAGTTTGGGTTTCTGAAAGGGCCAATTGACGGCTTGTTAACAGCTTGTTGACGGATTGTCAAATCTCCAATTAACGGCTGATTATTGTAATTTTGGGTTTCCGGAAAGCTTTTTCTCATGTTAACTGTATGTTATCGCCGTGTTATTTTAATTGGCGAAAATCGACCAATTAACCGATTGTCAAAATAAATTATATCCGATTTTCTTGGTCTAGGTCTTGGTCCTGGCCCTGGTACAGGTCCTAGTTTTGGTCCTAGGCAAAATCCAGGTCTAGGGTCCAGGTTCTGGTCCAGGATGATGACCAAAACTGCAACCTTGATCACAATTTGAGCTAAGACCAGTGCCGGCACGTAGATCATAAACATTAGCTGGACCAGGACCTGGTTCGGGGTCAGGACATGGACCTGAACCAGGACCAGGACCTGAACCACGGACATGTCAGGGTCCAGGACCTGGACCTGAACTAGAAGCTGGTCCGGGGCCAGGGCCTGAACCTGATCCAGGACCTGGTGCGGGGCCAGGACCTGGTCCGAAGCCAGGACCTGGACCTGAACCAGTACCTGGTTCGGGGCCAGTACCTAGACCTGAACCAGGACCTGGTCCGAAGCCAGGACCTGGACCTGAACCACGAACTGGTCTGGGTCCAGGACCTGGAACTGAACCAGTACCTGGTCCTGGGCCAGTATCTGGACCTGAACCAGGACCTGGTCTGAAGCCAGGACCTGGACCTGAACCAGGACCTGATCCGGGGCCAGGACCTGGACCTGAACCACGAACCGGCCCGTATCCAGGACTTGAACCAGAATTTAACTAATGGGATTATTGGGAGAAACTCACAGAATCGATAGCCGATGGGGCGGATGTTGTTGAGTGGCTTTCTCTGGATGGCCTCCCAAGAGATGGACAAACGACCTCTTTAAGGTCCTAGGGAGCCGATGGATGCAAGATAACAGAGTCGACCAGAGTGTAAGCCGTGGGAGGCCTGTATTCAACAGTGGACCGGGACCCACCTAACTGCCTAAAGATGATGATGATGGGATTACTGATCCATTGGAACCCGTGACCCTATAACATAAATATTGTTATATTTTCTCTTTTCTCACTCTGTATATATTTTTTTATAATATTCGATTTTTATTTACACGAAAACTATACAATCGCTATCAGTTTCATCTAAAAGTTGAATATCCCGCTGCTATCAAAAGGCCGCTAGGGACAGAGACAAATTAATGCGTTAGACAGAAACAAAACATGTATGAGTGAATGAATGTGACTGATTTTAGCAGGGGTAGCCAGACGAAAAAATTGATCTCTTGTTAATGGTCGATTAGCTAACAATAGATTGATTGGCCTTTCAGAAACCCACGGTGATTTAACAGCTTGTTAAATGTGACAGTCTGTTAGCTAATCAGTGATTTGACAAGCGTTTCAGAAACCGGGTGTAAGATTATCAAGGTCGCTGGTCGAACAGAGAAAGAATCAGAAGATAGATAACAGTTTGACATTATATCGATTCGTGCATCAGTGTTGCTGTTAATAAATTAAGAGCAAATATATACCTGACTCTTATTTCAATTTTCAATACTTCCCCTTATTCTCAATCTGCCACCATAATTTGACAGCTGAAGTGGGTACTCAGTTCAACAGCAGGTAACTTATTGTTTCAATAGCAGTAGTTCCCAAAATGCAAAATCTATACTATTTAATATTACCTAATCTTCATCATGATACTCTAAATTACAAGGGCAGATGCAAGTACTTTGTAACAAGATCTGTTAACATTTTCAGATTATTTAAAATCGGATTAAAATAGTCATGAAATAAACTTCCCATTTTTTCCATCATGCTATCTTACTTGGAGCTGGCTTTATGTTAATTTTGATTACACTATACAGTGTGTGGCCTAGTACTGGGGCTAATATTGAAACTAAATACTCTTTTCAAAATTCAGAATAAATGTACAGTACCAACCTAGTGAGTCGGCAAGTTTAGGTAATAATTTTGAAGACGACGGGAGTGGACCTTCTGTTAGTATTCTATTTTGTGACCCTACCTCATCATTCCTCATGTGGTCTATATCTATCCATAACCATTTAACATCACAACAATAACGCTCCTGGTGTAACGCCACTGAACATATTCGGCAATAATCAAAACGGATGAGCCCTCAAAAGTCCTATAATCACTATAAGATTCTTCTATTAAATAGAAATTACACTCTCTCCCCGGAACTTACTTCTTCATTATTTTTCCAAGCAGCTAAAGAGCCGTTTAGCCGTTACAAGCGCTGCAAGTATTGATTTTTCCAGCCCTTATACCAGGACTCCAGAACACACAAGGAAGTCTGTAACAGCTACGGATACATAGCGATAGTTTCAATAGAAAACGAAAGTTGAATGTATTGATTTTCAGGAAGGTACACAGGTCCTTCTCTAGGAATAACAGCGTACTACGGCTCTATTTTAAATCGCAAGTCTAAATTCAAACGGGTTTCTCTTTTTATTTTCGGCGTGTTCGATATTTTATTATTTTTAAACCGTATTATTTAGGTATTGCCATCGTGATTTCCATGCCAAAAATCAAAACTGAAAACCGTTCTAATCGAGGTAAGCGATTAAAAAATAAGGCCCCTGGTATTAAATGCCGCGTTTGCATTACGTCTGTTGACCGAAATCGGCGCCCGAATTAGGTAAAAAGCAGGGGAATACGGCTCACCAAATAATCAATTGTATTAGGTGACCGAAAACGGTTTTGGGCCGAATACCTCTACCAATTTACTTAAGGTGATCCGAACGAAAACAAATTTGCAACTTAAAGAAATACACCTGGATTACCTGGATTATCCTTTCACCGGTAAGTAAACATTCGTGGTCGCGGCGAATGGGAATCAATTTTAGAAATTGTGACATAAATATGCGTCGTTATAGTGTGATGATTAATTAAAAGGCATGTGAAGTCTGCCAATCCGCATTGGGCCTGAGTGGTAAAATATTGCCCTTTCTCTCTCAATGAGAGAGCCGATCTATGTCCCAGTAGTTTAGACGTGTATAGGTTGACGACGACGGTGATAACGATCAGGACGGCACCTTCATTGCACCTTTATTATAATGTCGTTCATTACGAGTTAAAATTCGTAGTAAAAATAAAGTACTGCAGATGGGCTGCCTGATTTCGTCCCTGCATTTGTATCGATACCTACCTACAAATTTTACTGCATCTGTAGGCCTAGCACAAGGTGCTCTCTCGCGCGATAAGCGAGAAAAAGCGCGACATAGGTATTGCTATCTCTTTCGTCTTAGTATTGAGAGAAAGAGACAAACGCTCTCTTGCGGCGCGAGCTTTGTCGCGGACACACTTGTGCTAGGGCCCCTGGTTGAAAATATGGGCAATCGAACTCCGAGTGTTTATGATGTCCTGGTGGGCTAGCTTTGACGTCGGCGTCCACGTGGTTGAATTTAAGAATTTTCCGGCTAGGAGCGTAGAATAGACAAAGAGATTCATTCAAAGTGCAAGCTCCATCTGACGTTGCAGCTATGAACGAATTAGTCAACCCACGTTGTATTTCAATGCGTATCAACTTAGAGAGCTACCGGAGGAGATAGTTCTTAATTAAAACCCGTTTACAAATTGATAAGCGAAAGTAAATATAAATAGAAAGCTAGGTGATGCTGAAAGTCTAGTCTTTGTATGTTATGCGATCCTTGTACTGCAACCTACCTGAACGTTTCAATTATAAATATCAATTACTTAAATTAAATAAAAATATACAATTAGCGTTTGCCAATGCGAATAAATTATCAGCTACTACCTAATGTGGCTCATAACTCAAGGCATAATTCATCCCAGGCTGGCCCACCGTTTAATATTTAAGACAGAGCTTTGGGCAAAGGTGTTACGGCCCTCTGCTTGCAAGTAAGTCCTTCCTCATAATATGATTATTCACAACATGATCTGTTTATGGAGGTACGTGTTCTGTACCTACATCTTTTTAGAGATAGGTACCTACCAGTGTTGGGCATGAACAATTGATATTTTAAACATCATATTAATTGATAGAAAAATTAATTGCAATTAATTTAATCACAATTGATTTAATTGCAATTAATCTGTTAATTGCGTATTGCAATTAATTTATTTAAATAAACTCACGTTAATTGCAAGAGACAATTAAAATAATTCAATTAATATTTTTAATTGTTACAAGAGACAATTAAAACTAACAATTAACAATCACAGATTTATATTGTTATGCGGCCCGATCGGGCCGCTCGAGGGCTGGGAGGTAAGAGTAGGACGCGAGAGAGACAAAATAATATGTAAACGCATTATTATGTTGAAAGCTATTTGCGGAAAGAATTTTCTATTCTTAAGTACTAGTATATATATTCTGTGTGGCTATCATGAAGAACGATTTAGCATGGCCATTAAGGTCAAGCTTGTGAAAGCCCTACCCTGTGCCACTCCTTAATCTTATAATATTACTATTTATATTATTTAAATTTAATTAAAGTTTAATTACAAGAACAGTTAACAATTGATTAATTGTTAATTGCAAAATCAAAATCAAAATTTCTTTATTGATTAGGACATTAAATATCTCTTTCAATCGTTGTTAATTGCAACGTCACAATTAACAATTAATCAATTGTTAATTGCAACGTCACAGTTAACAATTAATCAATTGTTAATTGATATTTCACAATTAACAATTAATCAATTGTTATTTTTAATTGTAACTTGCAATTAAATTTTGCCCAACACTGGTACCTACCTACATTTTACAGCATCTGGTTGGAAAGATGGGGAATCGAACTTCGAGTGTTTATGATGTCCCGGTAGGCTCTGCCTTGGGTTATTGGGAGCGCAGAATAGACTAAGAGATTCATCAACAGCGTAAGCTCCATCTGACGTTGACGCTGTGAACGAATGAGTCATCTCATGTATCAGTATTCAGAGAGCTGCTAGGGGAGATAGTTCACAATACAAAACCCGTTTGCAAAATAATAAGTATCTAGACAACTAGGTGGTGCTGAAAGTCTTGTGTTTGTGTTATAATGCGGTTTTCATCATTAGATACCTATAGTGATTCAAGAGGAACATTTATAGGGTAGGACAACACCCGAACGAAGTAGCGGCGGGCCAGTTAGTAGACAATAAATGGTTTCTTAATGTATGAGACTGAGTGCCGTTTTCACTAAATTTAGGTATCGACAAGTTATTTCTTATGCCAATTTGTACGTTGCTGATTGGCTACAAACTAGTTAAGATAGAATTTAGGCGATTCCAAAGTTAGTGAAAACGGCCATGAGCCTTATTCAATCTCAACTTATAGGTTAGTAACAAAACTATTTTCACTGAATGTGTAGTTACGTGAAGTCTACCCACATATTTTTAGGAAAACCTACCTACCTACATTTAGTTTGAAATATGGGCAATAAGAACTCTAAGGGTTTATGATATCCCGGTAGGCCAGTGTTGCAGGCAGGGCCCACGTGCCAGAGCTGCCGACTTGTGTTATACTAGGAACGCAGAATAGACAAAGATATTCATTCAAAGTGTAAGCTCCATCTAACTTTGCAGCTGTGAACGAATTAGTCAAATCACGTCGTATTTCGAGCAATAAACAAGATAGTCTAAGATCCGGGATTATAAAAATATACCCTAATCTGTTAAATAAATGAAATAATTTTTTTAGGCTTATGTTAATGTGATAACTTTATAAAATCAACCTCTGCCACCGTAGGTCTGCTACAATTAATAATAGTTAATTTATTAACAATTAATTAATTAATTCCAATAGGTATTTAAGGCATTCCTAACCACTCACTAGATGGCGCCCCGACAATTTTGATAATTGATAATCGCTTGAAATAGGTTCTTAACAAACAGGATATAAACACTGGGTACGTTGTATTAGATAATATTATACTTGTCAATAGTTTTGTCAGTAGTGAGGTTGTAATAATAATGGAACATAGTGCCAACTTCTATAAATATTTCTTTTTACACTTCGTTCAACCTTTAACAGTTATGTTTATATTAATAAACACTTTATTTTCAAGTTTAGTATTACTTGACTGCATGAAATCACTGCTACCATCATACAGATTTAAAGAAGATTACCAAAATTGTAGGAGCGCCATCTATTGATGCTTTTTGAAACAAACTATCAATACCTACTGGAAATTTCCTCATTACCTGAGCGAAGCAAAAGGTTTTAATATTTTATATTATAAACCTTGTTGTACTAGGCACCCATCTCTATGACTGCTGTATTTACCTGCAGCCAGGTAAGAACAGGTAGACAAATTTAACTTGTTTCCCTCACATGTTAATTGAAAAAGTCAAGTGCTATATTAAACGGCGTCAAATTTTAAACACTGTGATATTTGGCTTTTTGCTTCGCTCAGGTAATTACAGTATGAAGGTAAAAATTATAAATGAATTAATTGTTAATTAACTATTAACTATTATTAATTGTAGCAGACCTACGGTGGCGGAGGTTGATTTTATAAATTTATCACATTGAAATAAGCCAAAAAAAATTATTTCATTTATTTAACAGATTAGTGTATATTTTTTATAATCCCGGATCTCAGACTAAGAGGAATTTTAGACTTTTACCTTATGGTAAAAGTTGTACGTTGTACAAAGGTGACTGAAATAGTTCTTCAAGAAAGGGGTAATAAGGGCATTTTTATTTCTGGTGTCTCGTAAATAGCTGAAAGCTGTAAAACATAAAAAAAAATATAAGGTTTACACAGGGTCGGTAGGAAGTTAATGATACCCCGGTAACTTCTTACCACCGGTCAGGCCGTAAGGTTGTCTGTCATGTTAGTGGTATAAAACAAAAACTTGTTAGGTTGATGTTAGGTCATATGTGAGTACTGAGTAGATAATTCACATTCTACTTGGTTTGGATTTAAAGAGGAAGTGTTTGTATGTTAGTGTGTTTGTACGTGGGGGGTTATCTCTAAAACTACTGAAACGATTTTGAAAATTCTTTTCGTAATATGAAGCTACATACATTATTAGATAGTGTCATAGCTTCATGGGGTACCTACATTTGATACCGGAAAAATAAAAGATCCCGCGAAATAGTTGAATGTTTACAGAGATTCCATTGCACGTGGGGAAAACCGCGGGAAACGTCTAGTATTACAGAAAGGGAAAATTATTAGAAATAGTAGAAAATTTTACTTTAAAAATTAAAATAAAATAGTAGTTTATGCAAGCTGGCAAAGTCGCAGAGTCGAGCCAGTTTAGATGTGACAAAGTGTGTTGCCATAAAGGGTGTAAACGGCGTGTTGCTCACAAGTGCTGTCATTTCAAAGAACTGTCTAACGAGACCAACAACCACGTGCCATCACCACAGCTTCCTGCAAACCTTGGCTTGATAAGCCCGATTACCCCGGACGAAGTGGAGAGGTCTCTGGCGCATATGAAGACCGGGTAGACTATTCGCCATGACGGAATACCCATAGAAACTTGGAAAACAATGGGGACCCGAGGCGTACTCTTGCTTACTGAACTATTCAATAGGATCGTAGCCACGGAGCTTATGCCTGACACGTGTCGCGTAAATATTATTACGCCAATCTATAAAGGAAAGGGCAGTGTGCAGGAGTGCGGCAACTATCGAGGCATTAAACTCATGAGTCACACGATGAAGCTACTCGAACATATTATGGAGTATAGACTTCGCCAGGAATGTTCCTTCAGGCCGGGCTGCAGCACCATGGATCCAATCTTTGCCCTCAGAGTCCTCCAGGAGTCTCATTGCAGTAGGAATCAAATGCGTAATGCAGGGGGCATTACGCATTTCTCGACCTGCAGTGGGCTTTCGACAGTGTCCCTCGGGAGATAATCTGGTGGGCTCTGAGATCAAAGTCTAAACCCGAAGCGTACATTAGTATCATACAGGATATGTATGCCAATACTGGAGCCGTCGTCAAAACCTACATAGGCCATACTAATCCCTTCCCGATTACTGTAGGTGTTTACCAGGGTTCTGTGCTGAGCCCTCACTTGTTTTGCATTGTGCTCGATGCCCTCTCAGCGGAAATTCAGGACATGCCTCCTTGGCTTATGAAGTACCTGACGACATTGTACTGATGAGCAACCTTAGGCAGGATCTTGAGACCAGAGTAAACACGTGAAAGGATGTGCTAGAAAACGGTGGTTTGAAATTGAATGTCGCCATAACGGAGTATATAACCAGCTGCAGTGCAGCTCCCGAAACCATCCTTGTAGGTAACGAAGCTGTCTATAGGACAGATAAATCCAAACACCTCAGATCCGTGATGCATGAGTCTGGCGATATCGGCCCCGATGTCAAGTCTCGAATCCCTGCAGCTTGGGCCAAATGGCGGGAACTGACGGCAGTCACCTGTGACTCTAAAATCCCTGTAAAGCTTAAAGGGCTTATATACAAGAGTATAATTAGACCAGTGATGCTTTATGGGAGATGTCTCCCATGTGGCCAGCGCTGACGAAAAACGTCCGCGAACTCCACGCCAACGAAACGAAAATGCTGCGTGAAGTACGTAACAAGTACATCCGTGGCAGCCTTGGCGTGACTGATATTGCAGATAAGATCAAGGAGGCTCGTTTGCGCTGGTTTAGTCACGTATTGCGTAATCTTCAGAGATACGTGGGAAATAGGTGCCTAAATTTGCCGGTATCAGGAAAGAGGCCCCGTGAGCGACTCATAAAGCGATGGATTGACATCGTTGAGTCGAATGCGAAAGCCAACAGCTTACGACGAGAGGATGCCAAAGACCAGGCGAAGTGGGGAAGATTGAGTAGGAAAGCGGACCCTGGCAGAAGCCGGGACAAGCGCTAGGACGATGATGATGAGTAGTTTATGCAACTGTCATATAAAAGGGGGTATTAAAACATGAACGGCTACGCCTCGTATGATAATAGTTTGACACGAGTGTTTTAATACCTACTTTTGCAGTTGCATACACAACTTTATCTATACTCATATTTTCATGTTAAAATTTCGTACCTATAATTTTCTCAACTTTGCTGGAAGTAAGTAAGCAAGTCAGTTCTGTTGTGACTATGCATCGAGGATATCAAGCGGCGGGAAATTGCCTTTACTACTTTTACATTTATCTATTAATTTGCTTTAAACAAGAAAAAAACATTCACAAACATAAATTACAACAATTAGAAAAAATATCCTGTTTAGCCGGAAAATAATTACCCACAAATATAAAACAGGAAAATTTGAATTCTGATATTGAATTTGTTAAAGACATTTAGGTATTCAGGACTACGTTAATTAATTAAGTTAACGTAAACAAGAAAGCTAAGCGAGCCATCCAGGTAGTTTGTAAACAATACAAAGTACACGTGGTTTTGAGCGGAACGCGCATGCGCTGCGCCGGCAACAGAGCCGCATTGCGTAGGGAGCTACGCCCTGCGAACCCCCCACTAGGAACATAGATACTGCTATTAAACTTTTGTTTTTCAATTTCAATTTATTTTATTAATCGTCAACATGGGTTACAAAGTTGGTTACATATATTTAACAGATCTCCATGTTCCACCTTACGGTATACGATACAATCCACATAGGTATTACTTTATATAAATTTAAAATAAAATGAAATTTAAGCCAAACTAAACCAATAAGATGTCAAGATGAATCATCATTTGAAATGTCACAACTATAATTAATTGAATATTACTACCAAATAATAGTATGTCAGTTTTATAAATTGTTTAAATAATTTAATGTTATTTAAATAATCATAATTAAGTCACCCAAATAAAATTCTACCTAACATAATGTCAACATATTAATTCACACATATGTGCAGTCTACAGACTACCGTCAGATAAAAATATGGCAACGTAACCAAGAAACAGTCTTTGAGATTTTAGTCACTTTTTCGCAAAAAACTGTTCAATTTTATAGAAGCAGTTTTCAACCAAGTAGTTGTGCAATTTTTTCTTAAACTCACCAAGCGTATCCGACTCTCTAATGGAACTTGGTACTTGATTATATATTTTCAGCGCCATGGCAAAGAAGCTCCGATGGAACAGTGTAGTTTGACACGGATGCAGACGGAGCTGATCTGAACGGCGTGCTCGCTCATATTTTTCAAATAAATGTAAGTTATTTTTTACGAATATACTACATTCATAAATATAAAGAGATGGCACTGCTAAAATATTGAGTTTTTAAAAATATGGTACGCAACTATCCGTTTGTTTTAATCTACAGATGGCTCGGACACATCTCTTCTGCATCTTTAAAACATTTGCACACCCCACGGCGTTTCCCCAGAATATAATACCATACCTCACAGTTGAAGCCACCAATCCATGATAAGCTGTTAGCACTGCCTGTCTGTTTACAGCTATAGTGAGCATATAAAGAGCATAAGCGTGCTGGCTTAATTTGTTGCAAACGTTCTCTATTTGGGTACTCCAACTCATGTCCCTATCTATGGAAAGGCCCAGAAATTTCTGTACACTTGTTTCCTTTACTGATTTATTTTCATACACAATATTCAAATCCGCGGTATTTTTATGTCTTTGTTTAAAGTTTACTGCTTTCGTTTTGGTGAAATTAAGTTCTAAATTGTTGCTTTTTAGTCAGCTAATGCTATCAGATAAGCTACTTAATATGTCAGTCTCATTGTGACATAGTACATTACAGTCGACTGCAAATAATCCCATCTTATTATTTGTACATTTAGGCATGTCGTTTATATATACTAAAAACAGCAGGGGACCAAGTACGCTGCCCTGAGGCACCCCGTATTTTATGTGACCAGGTCTCGAGTAATAAGAAGTTTCCGTTTTGGTCTATGGACATATATTTGTAATACAAGTGACCACAGTACCACAGTTGTACCACAAGAAGCTACATCGATACTTAATTTTACGAAATTAAAACTTCCCATTGAGTTTGGCAGTGGTCGGATCAACAGAAAAAACTATCTACAAAACTAATAAAAAAATATACTTTTAATGCGATATGGACTCCGTAAAGGTTGGACCGTATTTGATGAAATTTTCAGGTTAGCCCAGCGGGTGATTCTATGAAGTTTGGTAGTGATAGGATCCATAAAAAAAAAAGATAGGTTAGGGTCTACCCTAGTAACTACAACTAGTTAATATAGCTTCTTACATACTGCCAGTACTTAAATCATCGTCTTCTTAAGTCTTCACGTTTTATCGAACCATCACTGGAAAAGATAATTAGAAAAATATTGACTATGAATTGAATCACAAGCAGTTAATCTTGCATTTAGCAATTTAGTTTTCATTGCACAGAAGATGTTTTCCTACTTCGTTATTTTTATTTACTACAGACAACCTCAAAATAAATTAGTAACAATATGTATTGTTGTTAAATGTACTCTCGAATAATTTGTTTTGACATCAAAAACATTATTAATATTTAAGTTAACATAAAACTTAAGCTTTAAATGAACATTCACTAGCAACTTGTTCCTTCCATCAGACGCATGGTTACATCGCTGTTCACTAGAACTAGAAATAAATTAAAGTTTATGATGGGCCCCGTGTGTGTTTGTTCCGCCTTGAGCCGGACCTGTAGACACAAGCCCCGCGCTGCAAGCATTGAATTTCGCGGGCCCAGGTACCAGGATTCTAGAAATCTAAGTATTGATTTTAAAGGAGAGCGTCAAATAAAGAATGTCCTGTCTGTTGCACGCGTATGAATTAATATGAACTCGAATCTTGCCGATGTATATTTAGTGCCGCACATTATCTGACCGCGACAATTGCGCATAAAATTTAATCACAGCTCCTGCATATGACGTGTTATCCGACCAATCACGACATGTTAAATAATGCAGTCTAGCGTTCCATAGGTATTTACTAAGATACAGCAGGTACAAAGTGAATGAAAATCGGAAGTAAAATACAGAAATCGTATCAGTCGATAAACAAATCTAAGTCTAGCCAATTCTTAACAATTAGTTTTTGAAATATAAATATTTTTAACAACACTGCAACATTGGAACAAGCTGTAGCACCAAGGACGAAAGAAAAAACTCCTTTTACGCCCGGAGAGCCATACCATAGAGAAAAAAATCACTGGTAATGGGGCCTGACATACCTTTTGATGGTACATAAAATGGCCACGAATGTTTCAAAAAATAACTAGCTTAGGAACTGTATTTCCCTATTACATGGTCATCTCGCAGTTAACGTCCCAGATGTGCTCTCGCGCGTGAGGGTCCGAGATCTGCCTCGACCGAGTGTGTGTGCGTGCGTGCGTGCGTGCGTGTCAACTGGCTAAAAACTCAGTTTCATCGACTGTATTTCCCCAAGAAACATACCCGCGGAAATGACTTCATAATTTCGCTACCTTAAATAAATATTTAATTGCGACGCGCAATGTACTTACATCGTCCGGCGCACGCCTCTCACTCGCCCACCTGACCAGTGGCCACTGACCCCGCGCGGCCGGCAGGCCTGCACGCTTTACATTGCGTGCTTTTACTTAAAGTGCATTTATTTCAACTTAAATTTGAACTTTGAGTGTCTTAATTAATTGTGAACGATGTAGTTATCGATACTTGATATTTTTTTGTACAAAAATACAACTTTTTTTTTAAGTATCTCGATTTCTGCCTAAACTATGAGTTTCCGCGGGTATGTTTCTTGGGGAAAGTTGGTCAGGGTAGAATATGAGGTTTCAATTAATGCTAGCGGTCTTTTTACACCCTGTACATGACCTCTTATTTCAATCTGAAATGTATAAGAACAGAAAGGTCCCTTTCAGACTCATAAATAAATAATATTGTGTGATCTCTTAAATAAACAATATGAAGAAATAATATTGTGTGATCTAAAAATTTGTCGGTCCATGTACCGAACAGCCCTTATTGTGGAGCTCCTCCTCCATATCAATATTAGGTTCCGATTCCTCGCTCGCGCGCGCTTGTTTTCGTCTCTTGCTGTTTCATCAGTTTTCACCGTAGTCAATAGTTGCATACATGCACATTGCACTGCACCACACAGACATAGGCAGCAGCGGTAGCTATCCTGTCACTTTCATGTTGTCCTAGTACTTGATGTGCTAAATCGTTGCGCATTAAAATCGTTAATGTCCTCTGGTCCTATAATACGCGTATGTGATGGTTTGATATATAAATGGTGGTAGGTTCTACACCGCGACAAAGAGACTGGGGAGACTACTGAAGAAAAAACATTAACGGCCCTCTCACGGTCAATATTCATCATCATGTTCCTCAGAACACTCCCCACTGTACAGTCGGGAGAACACACACAGGGAGTATCAGTATTTTGACATTTTATTGACAAGCAAAATTTATTATTTTATTACGGCACAATAAGTACATACACTTAGCATAATAAATTAAATTACGATTTTTATACGATTGTTTATTGTGTATATACTCGTATTACACAAGCTGCTCCCACGTATCCGGACCCCCCCACACCCCTCTAAAAGCGAGTGGGGAGCGGAATCTGTGAATGGCTGCGACACAAATGCGACCAAGCTGTCTCGGTTACCTAGCCATCCTGCCTGCCAATGTATATGGTTCAGCAGTCACGGCCACTACAACTCACTCGGCTAAATTTGGATAATCCAAGATCGTTGTTTAAAGTAGTTATGATAACTTTCACTGTGCGAAAATGTTTGCTGCACACAAAATATCTTAGGTGGGTCTCCAGCATGCTATAGCAGAAGTCCATTTTTAAAAATAAAATAACATTTTCTGGAAAAGAAAACGTCAGCACAGCTTCTTCCCTATTTTTAAGGTTTAATCATATTTTGACTTGCATTTTTCAAATGGAACAACGCCTATGCATCTGTTAGAGAAAGATTACGATTAGGTATAAAACCGAACTTGATTTATAAAACAAGTAATAAACGAACAACAAAAATGGTCAAGGATTGTTTTGTGTAAAAATCGTATTTATCTAATTTTAAAGCAATTACAAATACATTGTTATTACAGAACATTTATTTATTAACTACAGAACATTTTGTCGTATACATTTTATCAATATGATATTTACGGAAATATGTTTCTATTACGAATTTTCGTGCATATATGTATTAGCATTTTTTCTTGAATTAGCAAGCATATTTTCGTCGTTTTAATAATAATATTATTTCTCTATTGGAACATAAACATGCACGAACTTTCATTTGCCTGCCTGCAATTAAAGGTAATAAATAATTCTAACATTGTTCTCATAATTTATTAGATGATTATTTTAATTATTTTAAGGTTTTTAGATTAAAAATTCCTGTTGCGGCTAACATGCTGCGGTTGTGCCGCCTTACGCTCATACATTTTATCCGCACCTAGACCAGGCTAGCAGAAAAGCAAGTAGTAATCCTGAAAGGTTTGCTTAAATATATACCAATGCTCCGTTTCTACGTCCAGAAGCTAAAGTATTATAATTACTAGAGCTACAAATCGTGCATAATTTACGATTTCTATCACTTTGATATAGGTACGTAAAACAATCCTATTCCGTTTACAAAAATAGACAGAAATAATTATCTACAGAACATTTTGTCGAATACCTTTTTGTCAATATGATATTTTCGGATATACGATTTTATTATGGATTTTAGTGCATATTTTAGCTATTTTTCCTAAATATTTAAGCATATTTTGGACTTTTAATAATATTATTATTTCCCTATTGGAACATAAACAGTTCTTGCATACATTGAATTGACTCTGTCATCATCATCACAGTAATTTAAAAAAATAATTTTAACATTATTCTCATAATTTATTTGAATTTTATTTTAATTATTTAGAGGTTTTTATATTAAATAACCTAGTTGCGGTTATAACGTGTGACGGTTGACAGCCTTATTTATCCGCACCTAGACCAGGCTCGCAAAAACCCAAGTAGTATTCCTAAAAGGTTCCTATCAAAACATTTCAGTTCCAAAGGTGTATGGATAAAGTTCAAAGCCTGTTGCTAGACAGAGAATCACGTGGTTTTGACCGTTGTGCGCATGACAAACAATGGCGGCCCTAAGCATTGACCTATACAATGGATAGACTAAGGGCCACGAGACTTTCCGGACAGGTGATGGCGGGCCTGTCGTTATTTACACTGTGCCTGAACTGGACATTGTCAGTCAAATTTAGTTCGACTCGTGGCCCTCACTCTACACCAACTGTGCCCCCCTGAGCCATATATAGCAACCAATTAATAATTGTTATTCAAAGATGTCAACATAAGTGACTCACGGAACTTCATCTTCTTAGCAGTCGTGGTAGAGTAGACGAGGATGTCACACGTATGTTTCTCTCTATGCGCTCTATAAATTTACAATTATACTGATACAATGTTACTATCAGTTAGTTTAATAGAGCGTCGGTTGCCTAATGGCTAGCGGATCCGACTCGCCAGTGCTGCCATGTACCAATGACTTTTTCTAACCGATGCTCTAACGGGTTACGGATATCAGTTGTTAGTCGCTCTACTATAATTACCCGATCTGTTGGATTATGTCGGAATATTTACGTCGAGATAATTATTTTATTATTTGAAAGTTTATCAACAAGAATAGGGTAGGTAAGGGTAAAGTAGGCGAACGAAGTCGCGCCGAGTCCACAAAGATTCAAAGATTTATTTGTAAGAGATGGGTATTTCAGAGGTTTTTAAATATATACAAATTTTTTCAGATGTAAGTACTATATATTTTAAACAGGTATATAATTATACAGGTACAATGACGCTGTATCAATGGGTGCCATTAGGTTGGGAGGAACATTTATGACCCTCACCAACTAGTGAATATCGAGACCATAGTGTTAAACATATTTGGAGTATTGGATTATTGGTATTGGAGATAAACATAGTTGTATTTACGTTTTTTTGTCCTAAATAATTCAGGGTCGTATTATATGTCTTATTCTTCGTACTCTAATGCACGATTTTCACATCACTCCACACATTACTCGTTTTAATGGCTTTCTTACAGTTTGTAACAGATATTTCTGCTGCTTTGGAGCGTCGGTGGCCGAGCGATTGAGTCTCTGACTCGTAAGCGAGTGGTACCGGGTTCGAATCCCGCTGCGGCCATGTACCAATGACTCTTTCCCGAGTGATGTACATTATTTGAATTTTAACCGATGTTCTTACGGTGAAGAAAAACATCGTGATAAAACATGCAAATTCAGGCAACTGAATCTGTTACCATGATCCAATCTGGTTAGGTTCCCCTGGTAGCAGGTTCACGGAGGTCTGATAATAGTCGCTCCACTGTAATTACCTGATCGCCAAATCCTGGATCATGGTCGAGGCGGACCCCGGGCCCTCGTGCTCGAGAGCACAACCGGGACATTAACGCCAAAAAATGATTTTTATTATTACTGTGGTTGACAACGGAGAAGGACCAATAAAAGGGACACTGTTTGACAAGACTACACAAAATAACGCAGAATCTAGAACCGTAAAATCAATTATTAAAAACCAAAAATCTATAGGCGCACCATCACCGGTCACCAAAGTTTCGTGGCCTTCAGTCTACTGACAATATGACGTTATGCACGACGACGCGCGCGGACGTCAAGATCTAGTGTTGCTGTTGGTCCTGCAGATACTCCTAACCAGTCCGATTTAGAATCATCTGACCTCACGCTTTGCAGGCGACCGTGCAAATAGGATCCAAACCACTCAACCACAGGGGGAGATAGGTCAAGGGAGTGAAGGACACCAAGCAATACATCGTAATCAACCGAGTTGAATGCATTGCTGAAGTCAAGTAGCGTCATGATAGTGAGTTGAGTATTGTCCATCGCATAGCGAAATCTTCCGTGACGTTCAGCAATGCACCCACCGTGCTATGAGATGGACGAAAGCCAGATTGGAATGGACATAGAAGGTTATTGGTTGAGATATATGAGTAGAGCTGCTGATGCACAACACTCTCCAGGGCTTTAGAAAGGCCCGGAAGAATGGATATAGGACGGTACTGGGAAAGGGAGGTAGGACTGGCCGTTTTAGGTAGTGGCATGATAAACGCCCTCTTCCAAGTTGACGGAAATACATTCATCGACATAGAAAAGTTAAAAATGTGTGTGAAGTTAAAAATGAATGATAGGTGAAACATATTCTAGGATTGGCAAAAGCATGTCTAGGCTTAAATCATCACTACCCACCGCCTTTGTGGTAATGGAAAGGATACTCTTTCTAACCTTGTCGTCCGAAACAGGTTGTAAAGTAAATAGTGGACAAACAGGACGGGGAAGTTTGGATAAGTAAGAGAGGGAAGAGGATTTAGTTAGGTTATTTAGAACAACAGGAGGAGTGGAAAAGTGTTTATTTATACAATTTAAGTCCATGGTTGCCTTAGAAGCATTTATGTGTTTCCCGATACCAAGCGTTTTCAAAAATTTCCAGGTATGAGCTTGCGATAGGTTTTCCAAAGAAGAATGAATGTATCGGCGTTTTGAGTCCTCCTGCTGCAGCTATTGCGCAGTTTTTTATAAGCAGCGAGATTTATCTCAGACGATTCCCTGTTGTACCGTGCTTTAGCCCGGTCCCTCCCTGCCATCGCTGCCCTAATGTCCTGTGTCAGCCAAGGGGCAGGAGCATGCTTCACACGGACTGGCCTTACAGGTGCATGACTGTCGAAAAGCCCGATAAAAGTGGACGTAAATGCGTCCACTTTGTCATCAATGTTGTCAGCGGTCAAAACAGGAGACCAGTCGATTTTTATAGCATCCACTCTCAAGCGAACAAGGTCGATGCTTCTGACATTACGCCGAAAAATTACCCTGCTCCTAATTTTGGGGGGACGAATTTTGTAACCCAGGTAAACTAGGTCATGGTGTGAAAATGGGGCTCCCATTTGCCCATGTGTGATGACAGATTCAGGCTTTGAGACAATCATAACATCTAGCAAAGAAGGCCTACTGTTAGGTAAATGATGAGTAGCGGCTAGCGGCATTATTTGCAAGTTGAGCGAGGAAGTAAGCGCTGCAAGTTCACGGGTTCTAGAGTCATCCTTAAGAATGCAGGTGTTGAGATCGCCCATAATTATTATATGGTCATAAAGAGTGCTAAAATTAGATACATGCAGGAGGTTGGTATCGGCTGGAAGGCTTGGCTATTAAGAAATCCTGATCTCGACCCTATCGAGCATGCCTGAGATGAGCTCGGGATGCTGGTCAGAAGCTGCAGACCACTACCTACCACACCCACGGTCTTAAGACATATCCCAATGGAAGAATGTGAGAATATTCCCCAACATCGCCTCCGAAACCTCGTTTTCCGAATGCTAAATCAGCTCGAAGCTGTAATCAAAGCCCGAGGAAGCAAAACAAGTCATTAAAATGTAAATAAAGCGTAAAACATACTTATAAATGTTGATTCAGTTTTTTGTCAGTAAGTTCAAAATTGTAACTTTAGAGCTTTTATCTTTTTTAACTTAAAGACGTCACGAATGTATAATAAATTGAAGTTTTAAAGAAAATTTACGAAATTTCCTATAAAACGTTGTTTATTTCAAAACTCTAACATCTATAGTTTAGGAGAAATTGCAATTTTAAAAGTGTGGTACTTAGTTTTGACGGCCAGTGCCGCCATAATAATTTCTGTTGCAATTAGTTCCGTTACGCGTGGACAAAGACGATTTTATTAGAAGCCAGGACAATTTTATTACGACGATTTTATTTTATTTTGGCCCATGTAGCGTGGAGCACCCTTAATTATTATTATTATTAAATATTAGTAAATAAGTAAGCGAATAGGGCATAAAACGGATTGTACCACTTGGTTTCATTTGATCATTGATACGGATGATACGGCGGTAGTAGGTGCACTCCCACACCGAACCCTTGCCTTTATAGACTGGATTAATGATACGCAGGCTGCATTGGTTGGGTATCTTCCCGTGAGGAGGACGCGATTATAATGGTATTCTTATACTCACACCAAAGGGCCCGGGAGGACGCCCGAACAGCGTGTCAAAGGTTCAAGGAGCAAAGCGGACATTTCTTTGGGCTATCTTCTTTAACCGGTTCCGCCCTTTATTTATTTATTTATTTTACAGTTTTACAGTAATCACATTTGTTTACAATAAGTAGTACTGTTAATTACAAAACTGCAGCTTACAAAAGGGATTGGTGAAGCTAAGAGTACCATATTGTTAGTACCTACACCAAAAGACGAATCCCTTAACGAGGTTAATTACAAACAAGCATGCGGGGCCTGGACGCCCACGTGTCAAGATTTGCCGGGTTGCGTTACTAGGAACGCAGAATAAACAAAGAGATTCATTAAAAGTGCAAGCTCCATCTAACGTTAAAGCTGTTAACGAATGAGTATTGAGCACTCAGTGAGCATCTAGGGGAGAAAGTTCACAATACAAAACACGCTTACAGGTGGTGCTGAAAGTGTAGTTTCTGTATGTTATGCGATCCTTGTATTGCAACCTAGCTGAGTGGAGCTAGTCATCATGGACAAAGTTGACATCTTTGGATGTCGAATTACAAATTATTGTAATAGCTACAATATTGTATTGTATTAACAGGTGCGAATATAATCTATACATAGTATAAAACAAAGTCGCTTCCCGCCGTCTGTCCTTCTATATAGAAGGACAGCGTACAGGTATACATATGTATACATGTACGATGAGATCTTTTTAACTACGCACTTGATTTTAATGCGGTTTTCATCATTAGATACCTATAGTGATTTAAGAGGAAAATTTATAGAGTAGGACAAGACCCCTACGGGTTCTTAATGTGCAAGGCTGAGTAGCGTTTTAACTAAATATAGGAATCGCCTAATTCTTTGTTATCTCAATTTGGACGTTGTAGATTGGCTAAAAACAGTTCAGATGGAACTTAAGCGATTCCTAAGTTTAGTGAAAACGGCCGAGCCTTATTTAATGTATCTATCTCTGTAATGTATCTATAAAGTATGTAATGGTAAGTAATAAAACTTTGTATGCGGAATGTGTAGGTACGTGTATCTACATCTTTTTATGGATACCTACCTACAATTTGTTGGAAATATGGTAAATCGGAACTCCAAGACTTAATGATGTCCTGGTAGGCCAGCTTTGTGATTGGAATGCAGAATATTGAGATTGATTAAATGCGTAAGCTCCATCTAACATTGAAGTTGTGAACGATTTAGTCAACCCATGTCGTATTTCAATGCTATCAGCACTCAGAGAGCTACTGGGAGAAATTGATAAGCGTGTAGAAAGCTAGGTGGTGCTAAAGTCTAGTATGTATGTTGAGCGAGAGATAGCTCTAAACTTACAGGTAGGTAATAAAACTTTTTTATGCTGAATGTGTGAAGGTACTTGTATCTACATATTTTTAGAGATAGTTACCCACATTTTGTTGGAAATTAGGGCAATCAGAACTCCAAGTATTTATGAAGTCCCGGTAGCTTGCCGGTTGTGCTACTAGGACCGCAGAAGAGTCAAAGAGATTAAAGCGTCAGCTCCATCTAACATTGAAGCTGTGAACGATTTAGTCAACCCACGTCGTATTTCAATGCTATCAGCACTCAGAGAGCTACTGGGAGAAATTGATAAGCGTGTAGAAAGCTAGGTGGTGCTAAAGTCTAGTCTCTGTATGTTAAGCAAGAGATAGATCTTAACTTATAGGTAGGTAATAAAACATGAATGTGTAGGTACTTGTATCTACATCTAAGCTGTATTTAAGCTGTTAACTAGCTAGTCAGCCCACGTCGTACTTCGAGCAGTAAATCAGACCTGCGTTAGATAGCGCAGTCGTCTACTGAATTTTTAATACTGTCATATTACGTGAAATCAACGAGAAGTATCAGTACTAACTCAGTGATTACCTCTCTGCTCGTTGACTTGACATGTTACACCAACAGGGTATCGGTACGGGGTCGGTAGCAAGTAAGTGATACCCCGGGTATTGCAAACGTTCATAGGTTGCGGTAACTTCATACCATCAGGCACGCCGTAAACTTGTCTGCAACCTTAACAGTATAACACAAAAACTTGTCAGGTTAGTGTTATCTCAAATATGACTACTGAGTAGATTATTCACATTCTACTTGGTTTGGATTTAAAGAGGAAATGTTAGAATGTTTGTGTGTTTGTATGTTGGGGTAATTTCTGAAAATCCTCAAACTTTGAAAATTCTTGCCCTAATAGGAAGCTCCATTGATAGTATCATAGCCTTATGGGGTACATTTGATCCCGAAAAATAATCCAGCGAAATAGTTGATATTTACATAGATCAGAGAAGAGTGAGAGAGAAAGATCCGATAAAATATTTTTCATTTTACTATGTAAATGATACACGTGGTTTTGAGCGGAACGCGCATGCCCTGCGCTGGCAACAGAGCTGCATTACGGAGTAAGGTATGCCTTGCGGACCCCCCACTAGGAACATAGATATTGTTATTTACCTATTATACTACAAGAAGTCATTGGCGTATCTAGGGCTATTATCCAGGGGGGGCCTGGCCCCTGAAGTGGTCGATTAAGCCGAGTTAATCGTCAATGTACAGCCAGTAAGCACCCCATCCTGGGGTGGGCACCAGACCATTCTGGGTCGGGCACGGCCCACCCGGCCCTCTATGCAAGAAGTCACATAGATACATAATTTTCTGAAATTAAAACCTTTAGATTTTCGGGTCGGATTAGTAGATTTCAATGTATACGAGAACTCCGGAAGTTCTTGTAAGGACAGATATCAAATGGCGACCACGTATTAGCAAACAATAGAAAAGCAGCAAAATGACAGATTCTTTCACGAAAAATGGAGAGGGTAGTGTCGAGTCTGAGTTGACTACAACGAGACTCAGAGCATAGCCCTTTCCATTGCCCATTAGGTAATAGTGAGCTTTCTTATAAGCGAATTCTTCTTCTCGAAGCGAATCTTATATTACCAGGAAAACGGACGGTACATCGACGTCACTAGGCGAGTAAGTATAGACTTGTAACAGTTTTTGAAATTTTGGACAATATTTGTTATTTTATTATGGCCCATTAAGTAGGTTACTATTAGGTATTATGGTACTCTTAGCATAATTAATAAAATTAGGAAATTGATTGTGTATCCACATCGTACGCACATATGATAAAACAAGCTTTTTTATTTAGCCTAAACAAGGAAATTTCAATGTCTCTAAGATTACCCTCAGAAACTGCTGCTCTCCTAGCGTTATACACAGCCCACACAATGACTTCCCACATGGTGTTGGAACCAAGCGGCACATGCGTTAGTCTGTAAACAGGGAAATTTCAATGTCTTTCAGATTACTCTCTGAAACTGCTGCTCTCCTAGCGCTGTACATAGCCCACGCAATGACTTCCCACGTGGTGTTGTGCAACTTCCCAAGTTGCGCATGCGTAGTAGACACGGCTAGTTCCGCATTCCGCCTATTGGATCGCCCCATAATAGCTACAAGGAACCGATTGAATTTGCAACTTGTACGCACACGTAATTAACGGAAAACTATCCCTCTGTAGCATTAGTATTCTGTGCCTCTATTGTTAGCTAAATGAGCTTACGAGACTCATAAATAGCATCAACAGTCAAATTTGTCACAAATAAGAAAAATAAATTAAAGGGCTGATGTTAAAAACTTTAGTCTCTATTTTGAGAGTTACTTTCAGAAACGAAAGTTCTATGCTCACGGTGAAAATTTGCAGGTTGTAAAGACGCGCTATGTAAAAGATTTGGATCAGGGCTTAGTTTATACCTAATACTATTTTGAAAGCATTCTTCTGGTCCATTTTGATTAAATTATTAGGTACCAGAACAGGGCACCAAAGGAAGGCCTCTGTTGGCCTGGCAGGGTGTGTTCTCTGAATCCTGGTAATCAGAATTTCACTAGTGCATTAAATCCTGGGGGTTGCACGAACAGAAATAACCTAAGCACGGTACGGTGTACGTAAGTTTGCAAAAAAGTTTCAAGAAAAATATAGTTGATTTCCACATAGGGCAAAAAATTACATATAATTTTTTTTTTTAATTTTTCGTTAAAAAATGTATATATCGGCAACAACACACGGAGACAACAACAACATTTCAACTTGGCCATGAAATGTTCAAGCAATCAAGTGACAGACAACGATTGACTAACTAAAAAATGCAGCGCGTAAGTTTGGCTTGACTGACTTACCGAAACGACTAAACCGATTTTGATTAAATTTTAGTCTTCAGATTAGTCCAGTGGATGATTCCAGCGGTCGGATCAACGAAAAGAGATAGGTTAGGTTAGACAACCAGTTAGCTTCTTACATACTGTGGAGATCTCGTGAAATCTTTGTAGAACGAACTTAAATGAACATTTTTATAAATGAACATTTAATTGCACTATCAAGGTAAAGATAATTAGAAATATATCAATTACGAATGAAATCATAAGTAGTTAATCTTGAATGTAAATTTTCATTACACAGAAGATGTAGTTTTCTTACTTATGCGCTGGCTAAATTCAGTAGACAAAGTCAGAAGCTAAAAGCGTTTTGTCAATAAAAACATATTATTCCTTACTTCGCTGTTCGCAAGGTATTAATTAATGTTTATGACGCCGTGTGTGTCCCTCCTTGAGACACATTTGCCGCGCGCTGCAAGCATTGAATTTTGCAGGCGCAGGTACTAGGATACTAGAACTCAGAAAGAGAGCATTCCAGTTACGGAAAAAACGAAAGTGAATTTGTAGACTGAGGGCCACAAGACTTTGCGCCCGGCTGAAAGTCGAACTAAATTTGACTGATAATGTCAAGTTCAGCCACAGTACCGACCGACCACAGCCAATATCGACAGGCACGCCATCACCTGTAAGCAAAGTTTCGTGTCTCTCAGTCTAGGTATTGATTTTGAAGAAGAGGGGCGACTGACGCCTGCGCTGTGTACCTTCAAATAAAGAATATCGGCTAGTTTGGTGCCGCAGAGCGTCTTCTCTGTTGCTTGCGTGTGAAACGAGCGTAAGTTAGTAAATAACTACACTACGTGTATTATTTACCGGGTTGTAACCATTCTGATAGGAATTAGGTAACGACATTTACTAGATACTCGGTAGGTACTAATAAAAAAATTGCTCGCTTGTGAAACCTGTATTAATCACTCAATAATCGGACGATAATAGGATTCCGCGGGATAGTTGAATGTTTTTACAGAGATACGACTGCGCGTGGGTGAAAACCGCGGGGAACGGTTACTATTACAGAAAGGGAAAAAATATTAGAAAAAGTTTTTTATTTTTACTTTGTACACGTGGTTTTGAGCGGAACGCGCATGCGCTGCGCCGTCAACAAAGCCGCATTGCGTAGTGAGCTATGGCTTGCGATGCCCTACACTAGGAACATAGATACTGCTATTTAACTTTTGTACTACAAGAAGGCACATTGATACTTAATTTTCCGAAATTAAAACTTTTAGATTTTCGAGTCGGGTCAGCAGATTTCAATATATACGAGTACTCCGAAAGTTCTTGTATGGCAGGTAATTAAATAGCGACCAGTTACCAGCGAGTTTCACGAAAAATGGGGTGCTTTTCTTTTACAAGAATATATAATAATTTATTATTATTTTTAAATAATAGTAAATAAGAAAGCGAGAGAGCCATAAAACGAATTGTAACACTTGATTTCATTGGTGCACTTCCGCTCCGAGCCCTTACCTTTAAAGACTGAAGTAATGATACTCAGCCTGCATTAGTTGGGTATCCGGTGACGAGGATGCGATTATAAAGCGTAAGGATGCTCACACCAAAGAGCCCATCTCTTTCCACGCCTCATCAAAAATAAGGCGGTCGCTTACACGCTTTACGTCCAAAACGCTTGGATAACCAGTGTATGTTAGCTTATAGCTGTTCCCGATGTTACGGGACGCCCGATCAGCGTGCAAAACTTCCAATTAGCAAAGCGGACTTTGGGCTTTGAGCTTATCTTCATTAACCAGGTCCGCCCTGAACCCGGTAGCCGTAACCTATTTAACACAGAGGTAGGTTGTTCCTAATGCGCGTCGTTTCGCGGCGACGCTCTATCTTAATCGGGTTTCTATGCTGGTCCTGCCATAATGTTTCGAGGTTTTGGCTTACGTGCAGGGACTCCCATTCGTTCGGCACAACCCGTTAGGGCAAAGGGATTCGCCAGAGCCTCAGCTTCGAAGGCTTCCCGCTGTCTGTCCCTCTGTATGTATGTACCTACGCTTAGATAGATCTTTTAAACTACGTTACGGATTGTAATGCGATTTTCATCAATGGATATAATGATACAAGAGAATGTTTATTAGGGTTGATAACAAACGAACGATGTCGCTCCGGGTCAGCTAGTATAGCAAATACTCTTTCAGTATACTGAAGTGGATGCAGAGGCATCGCGGAGTCGACGGGAGTCGACGGCACGAATGCTGAACGGAATGGAATTTGATTGAAAACTTGGACTGCCCTACTAGGACAGTAGAACATTGTGGAGCTTCCATCAAGCGACGTGGACGCTTTAACGCTTCTGGCTCTGGCAACCATGTAGGTACCTACATCTTTTCAGGGATACCGATACCTAGCTTTTACTGCATCTTGGGCTCTAGACGCCAGGGTCCACGTGTCAAGATTTGCCGGGTTGTATTACTAGGGCCGCAGAATAGACAAAGAGATTCATTTCAAGTGTAAGGTATATCTAACGTTGAATCTGTTAACGAATAAGTCATCTCACGTCGTATTTCAATGTTATGTATGAGTTTTCAGCACTCAAAAGAGAAACTGTTTCTAATACAAATCCAGTTTACAAATTGATAAGCGTCTAGAAAGCTAGGTGGTGCTGGAAGTCTAGTCTGTGTGTTATGCGATCCTTGCATTGCAACCTAGCTGAATAGAGCGAGTCATTATGCACAAAGATTCAAGGATGTCGTGTCACAAATTACTGTTTGTTATTAGGAAGTACTTACAATATAATCCATACATAGTATAAGCAAAGTCGCTTCCCGCCTTCTGTCCATCTATATGTATGTGTATGCTTCGATTTTTTAAACTACGCACCGGATTATAATGCAGTTTACATCATTAGATACCTATAGTGATTCAAGAGGAAAATTTATAGGGTAGGAAAACATCCGAACGAAGTAGAGGCGGACAAAATAGTAAACAATAAATCGGTTTTTAATGTCTGAAACTGAATGCCGTTTTCACTAAATTTAGGAATCACCTAAGTTCTTTCTTATCCCAATTTGGACGTTGGGGCTATGAGCCTTATTGATTGTCTCTAAAATTATGATGATGATGATGTTTTCCTGGCCGGTTTCGGCTACGGCAACTGCATCCGTTGTTGATGTCGTTCGTGTGCTCACAAGTGACGACCCTCGCGTATTGTCGACATGTGAGCACACCGTTCACGTAATTGTAATTGATCACCGCAGGTGGTCGGGGCTTTCAATAGGTCATGTTGGTCTTTAAAACAGGTAGGTAATAAAACTTTTTATGCTCGATGTGTTGGTACGTGTCTCTACATACATCTTTTTATAGATTACCTACCTACATTTTTGTTATAAAAATGGGCAAACGGAACTCCCAAGGTGTTTATGATGTCCCGGTAGGCCAGCTTGGCAGCCAGCGCCCACGTGTTCGAATTTGTAGGGTTGTGATACTAGTATAGCAGAATAGACAGATTCATTAAAAACGTAAGCGTATTGTATTGTGTATGAGTATTCAACACTCAATGTCAATAGTTCCAATTTTATTTATATTACTTCTTTATGTTATAGGTCTCTCCGTTCAAAACGTATAATGAATTGTTTTGTTAATAAAAACATTATTATTGCTTGCAGTCAGATATGTCACTTTCTGTCTGTATCTGATCCGCTTACGCTGATGTTCATTAGAGGGTCGACTAAAGGTTATACATTCGAATATAACTATTCGCGTAAGAAAATGCCCACTGCCCCGCGCCTCGCACCCCCGTGTTCATCCACGAAAAATCACCCTCCTACCACTAAATAGAAAACTAACAAAAGGTCCACTCCCGTCGTCTTCGAAAATTATTACCTAAACTTGCCAACTCACTAGGGTCGCTACTGTATTTATTCTGAATTTTGAAAAGAGTACTTATTTAAAAGATCGAATAGAATTTTAAAGATCGTTCACAAAAACATGCCCCTTGCAAAGGACCAATATCTAATCCTTGCCATAATGTGATCAAAATTGCTTCCGAAGCTGTTTAGATTGTGTTCCAGTGTATTAGATTTTCCACACCAGCTTCAGACATTATGCTTTTAGTAGGCGTAATAATAATCTACTGTACATTCACTTTTTAAAAATCCATCGCCACCTTTTTATATTATCAGACCCTGAAAATAACCCTGAGCTAGGATTTGACCCACTTCCCGGTAACCAACTGAATTAAAAATTTCATACGCATGTAAATTGATGAAAATGCAATATTATGGAATTAGTCAGTTGATCTGATGATGAAGAAGGAAGGTGGTCAGCGATTTTTTTTTACATTAGACTAGACAGAACTACATTGAACCTGGAGAGGTTTTTCCTGGACAGTATAACATGGAGTTCTTCAAGGAAGGGGTTAAAAGGTTTTTACGGGGTCGGCAACGCGTGGGTGATGCCCCTGGTATTGCAAACGTCCATAGGCTGCGGTGACTGCTTACCATCAGGCAGGCCGCAAGCTTGTTTTCCACCTTAGACGTATAAAAAAAAAACAAAAAAAAAGACAGGCATTTCCGACTAGAAACCATTAAGGTGGCCGTTACGGTTTCTTATTCTGTTAAAAACTGTCACGTGGTGCCTGAAACTGTTCATCGACTAGCGTCAAAGTCTGAACTGGCAGTAACTGCCAGAACTGTTCTTGGACGAGCTTAGCGAGCTCGAAATTTTTCCAATTTTGACTCAATTTATATGGGGTGAACATGGAACAACATACTAAATATAATAACAACCAATTATTGAGTGATATTAACCCTTTAAATCCGAATTAAGCACGCGGCGCGATGGATGTGAATATAATAAATGAGCGAGCGTAACAAGCTCGAAATTTTTCCAATTTCGGCTAAAAGAGCTGGAGCGAACTTATTAATAAAATGAATGGATTGATCACGCGGCGCAGTGAGAATGCCTGTAAACGTAACGTCAATGAGCGCATAGCGGAAATGGCGCATTGTTTCCAGCGGACCTTCTACTTGGGGCGGGCCGTTCTTTATTTTGTGCTCCTACCTACCTCACCTACCGCAACTTGTTTCATCCATCAGACGCATGGTCACTACGCTGTTCGCAAGATATAAATTAAAGTGGCGCCCGTGTGTTATATAATATCGTGGTAGCTAGCCCGCATCAGAGGCCCATGTGCCAGGATTCTAGAACTCAGAAAGAGAGCGTTCAGTTACGAAAACGAAAGTGGATTGGTAGGTAGGTATTGATTTTAGAGAGCAATACGCCGGCACCGAGTACCTTCAAATACAGAATTTCTCTCTCGTTTTGCCGTCTCCGTATTCTATGCTCCACTACACAACGGAAGTCTCGCAACGTCGCAGTACATGATGGCAAACTAGCACATTACCAGGAGTACATAGTGTATGAGAAGGTAGATTTGTATTTCGCCTTCTGCAAAATTGACGATGTGAAAGTGAAATTGAGGTGAGTAAGTAGTAACAGTTTTTGAAATTTCGTACAAAATTAATTATGTTCCCTTTTCGACACATACCTAATTCCGCGAGATAGTTGAATGTTTACAGAGATTTGACTGCGCGTGGGTGAAAACCGCGAGGATCGGATAACACACAAATACACACACACCAGCACACACACACACACTTTATAACATAAAGGAAAAAATTATTAGAAAAAGTTTTTCATTATATCTTGTAAATAATACCTACACGTGGTTTTGAGCGCAATGCGCATGCCCTGCGCTGGCAACAGAGCCGCATTGCGTAGTGAGGTATGCCTTGCGAACCCCCCACTAGGAACATAGATACTGCTATTTAACTTTTGTACTACAAGAAGACACATAGATGTTTCCGAATTTAAAACTTAGATTTTCGAGTCGAGTTCTTGCATGGCAGGTAATCAAATAGCGACCAATAAGCAAACTTCGGGTATTCGGGTAGACGTCACAGCAGACATAGTTAAGCTTTTACAAAAAAATAGTCAAAGATAAATAAAGTTAACTAACTCTGTGAAAAGTAACTAACGTTTATTGCAAGTACTGTTTATTCAGCAGTGTCTGCCTGATCCAAAGAAGTAGCCATTTCTTCACCACACTCTTGCGAACATGTCCAATGAAACTCTAATCTAAGTATCTGCATAAACGGCAGGTGCGGCGATATTAATAGATCGCTTCTTTACTGAAGTCATTGTAGGCAAAACCTGCGGCTTCACATGATCTACAGGCTCTCAATCACACACTCAATTTAAAAGCCGTTTCCATAGGGATTTCTCTACAGGCGACTCAGGTGTGCTGACCTAGACAGTTTCTGAATCAACACATCCACTGGTATCTAATAGGTGCAGATCCTCCGGAGTCCTCAATTAGGACCCCAGCTTGCGCCGAAGTCGAAGCTACAAAATTTTCCTCCAAATTTCTATCAAAAGGCCCAACAAACCAACAAAGTTACTACCAATATTATACGCCATTTTCGACAAAGTTGATAAAGATAATTAGTAAAATACGAATTAAATCACAAGTAGTTAATCTTGCATGTATAATAGGACTACGTTAAATCCGAATCGGCTGACAGTGGTAGAAATTATAAAGTGTGGATATGGCAATATCGATTGGATAATCTGTCCTTGTCAGTCATTGCCCATTATTATTTAGGTGATTCGCACACTGGAACGCAGCACCGTACGGTTGTGCGCAGGGCCTAGCCCCTGAGGTGGCCAATGTACAGCCAGTAAGCATGAATCTGCACGATTAAAGCCACCCAACCTTAATCTTGGCAAAGGCAAATCCAGTTTTTGAGTTAGGGGTTAGTTTTCAGTTGTCACAGGACATAGTCGAACTCTGTACTTTTTATAATTTTGATAATTAAAAGAACCATTGGTTCTTTTAATCTTAATCTTGGTTAATATGCGCAAGTTTTAATTTTTTTTAATCTTGCCTTAAAAGAAATGGTGTGAACACATTAAATGTAACACAAACTAATGAATGGACGAGCTCACAATGTTTGGAGCAGCGTGTACGTTAAAAGATATTGTCGAAATCAAAATTATTCGATGTTTGGCTCAAGAGACGTAGGCGACCTTAATACAAGTAATAAACTAATAAAGTATCGAGCGCAGCGAGCTCGGATATTTTGGTATTTGTATTGGCTATTAAAATCCGGATTGATTATGCGGGCAGTATGAATGTATGTAAATAAGCGAGCACAGCGAGCTCGACATTTTTCGTAATTTGGCTTAAGCGCGCTGGAATGAATATAATAAAAGAACTAATGACTGTCCGAGCTTGCTGTCTTCGCTCATTCGAGTGTAAACGAGCTTGGAATGTATGGTATTTTATTTCATAAAATCCAGATGAAGGTTATATATTGGGCAATCGGGCTAAATTGGGCAAAATTTGAAAGGACAACAAATGAAATATATAGGAGGACCGGCAGAAATGTATGGACTTGGTCCTGATCCGGTCATTTCTGCGTCTGTACTGGACCTGCGCCCTGTGCCTGGGCAACGCTGGTACGCTGGGCGTAGGGTCTTGACCCACGATCTGGACACTTTTTGGGTCAGCAAATATCACTCGTTGTCAATATATACACCGGTAGGCTGAAATTTTTTCTCTTAGGTTTGTTACCTGACTTTTGGAAAAATAACTCAATCTAGGTAGCTTTCATTGTAATTTAATTTAATTGTAATGAAATGTGGTTATCATTTGAAATACCTAAGTGTTATCCTTTAAGTTTTCGACTTTTTATTTTTTTAAATGTGATACAAGCTTAAAAGAGCAAAAGTCACCACTATACAGTATATATCTATCTACAGTCCTTTGCAAAAAATAATTGGATTCCTCAATTGTATTTCATGAAATTATATTTGGGTGAAGTTTTTATGTGTCCAATCTAGAATTTCGTATCGGTACATCCTGGGGTGGGCACCAGACCATTCTAAGGTGGGCAAGTTGCCATACAGCACATGGACTTAGCGTGGTCTCATTATAGCAATTTAGCTTTATTTGCACAGAACATGTCGTTTTTGTTTGACTGAGTTTTTTTATGTTTATTAACTAATATCAAACTCAAAAGAAATCAGTATTTAAATTATGTATTGTTGTTAAATGAACCCTCTAATGATTTATTTTGTCAATAGAAACATTATTATTGTATGCAGACAGATGTGTCACTTTCTGACCCGCATTTCAATCACTAGCAACTTGTTTCATCCATCAGACGCATGGTGAGGTACTTCGCTGTGCGAAATGTATAAAAATTTAAAAGTTTATGATGGGCCCCGTGGGTTATCATGGAGGGTCCCGCCTTGAGCCACACCTGTAGACACAAACAAGCCCCGCGCTGCAAGCATTGAATTTCGCAGACCCAGGTACTAGGATAGTAGAACTTACAAAGAGAGCATTTTATTCAGCTGCGCAGAAATCGAAAGTGCATATTAGGTAGAAGGTAGGTATTGATTTTGAAGGAGAGACACGTCTGTGCCTTTCGCATCCAGCTGGTACCTGCGATCTTTACCAGGTCGACAGCGATCATACTGCGTCTTCCGGTACGTGGTTGCCACTCGAAAACTTTGGGTAACAGTGAGCTGTCTTATAAGGCCCATAATGAGCGAAACTAGCTATATTACCAGGAATACGGACGGTACATCAACGTCACTAGGCGAGTAAATATAGCCGGTTTTTGAAAATTTCGACAAAAATTATTATTTTATAATGACACATTAAGAAGGTACATAGGTACATTTAGCATAATTAACGAAATTTTGAATTATATATGATTGCTTTATTATGTAGGTATAATTACACAATATAGCAATAGCACGCACATCGTACGCACGTATGATAAAACAAGCTTTTTATTTAGTCTATAAACAAGGAAATTTCAATGTCACTAAGATTACCCTCCGAAACTGCTGCTGTCCTAGTGCTTTACATAGCCCACGCAATGACTTTCCATATGGTGTTGGAACAAAGTGGCACATGCGTAGTAGACATGACCAGTTCCGCATTAGGATTATAGGATCGCCCGATATTAGGTGGAAGGATCCGATTGAATTTATGTATGTAACCAGTATGCACACGTCCAACTATCCCTCTAGTATTTAGCATTCTGTGCCTCTTTTATTACTATTCTATCTAGCTTACGAAACTCATAAATATCATCAACCGTTAAAATGCCACAAAAGAAGAAAAATAAATTAATGGGCTGAATTTATAAACTTTAGTCTCTATCTTAAGAAGTTACTTTCAAAAATGAAAGCATCTATGCTCATTGGGGTCACGACAAATAATATAATTGTAGGTTGTAAAGAGAGTCACGTTATGAAAAAGATTGACATTAGGGCCACTAAACACTTTTTGGATGAAACTTGACGAAAGGGTCCGTCCAATGAAGTCTTAGGCTATCCGCACACAAATCATAAATATTTGCAAAACATACTTTGTGTCAATACGCTTTAGTACGCTTTTTCTTCGGCGAATAAACGTGCATGCATTGCTCGGACCAGGTTCACTCATTTTGAACCGAATTAACGTGTAGATAACAAAAACTCAACAATACCAAAAAGTAAAAACGTAACTCAATAATAAAACTTAACAAAAACAATAACTTTTACAGCAGAGAATAACAACAAAATATTAAAATAACCGGAAAGGAATCGCAATAGCGCCAACAAGTTGATCAAGAGTAAAAAATGGCGGACATTACCCGGCTAAATACGAAAACTGATAATTGTACGTTCATTATTTGAAATAACTGTTTATCTTCATTTGGTGGTATTAAAATGCGTTCATAGTTTGATATTCACCGTGCTTTTAGGTATTTTATAAGACCAACAATTATGTTAAGAATAACCGATAAATATAATAAATATTAAATGTTTCTTTTTGCATAGATGGTTAGATTTGGATGATAAAATAACATCTACATTAATCTGTTTTATGTTTTGTTTATAAACGCAGGGCCCTAGTTAAAATAGTAATTATTTTATGAATGTTTTGTAATTGATGAAAATATCATAAATAACCTTTTCGTGGTTTGTTTAAATTTTGTCTCACAGGAAAGTAAATAAGTAATAGGTACAAGAACCACTAAATGAAGGCCTTCGTTGCGCCGTGCCGCGTGCCATACCCAACGAAGGAAGAATACGCTTTGCCAGTACTTGGCTTGTGCAAGTGCAAGGGGTTCGTAATATGCTACCGAAGACCACATGACAATGATTTATTGCCGTTTTCATTAAACTTATAAATGGGCTAAATTCTTTCTTAGCTCAGTTTGGACATTATTAGGCATAATTTGGTCTTTAATTTCTTAAATTACCTAGGTAGGTACTCTTTTAAAGTAAAAAATGTTTTTTTTTACAAAATGGCTCTTATTATATTACACAAGGTGTCCCAGAAAGCGACGTCCAAACGACAACCATTTATAGGCCAAGTAATGACAGTAACCAAAAAAATAAAATAAAAAATCAATCCTAAGTACTTACAAAGTTGTAGGTATTTAAATTTTTTTTTTTTAATTTAACAGTTTTTTACAATATGTTCTCAAAATGTTGGCCCCTAACATAAATACAAGCCCTCATTCTTCTTAGTAAAGAGCGCTTTATGTGACGAGCAAATTCGACGATTTATGTACTCCACACCCTCAGTAATTTTAAGACGAAGCTCTTCCACGTTCTGGATTGCCTTCGCATACACTCGTTCCTTTTGTGCATAACTTTCTATGCGTCTGAATCAAACTAGTGGCTTAGAGAAAGATTCATTGCATGTGAGGGCATTTTGTTGTAAATTAAAAATTTAGGAGTTGACAGTATTATTGATTTTTAAAAACATTGTTCGTTGATTTATGAATAAGTATCATACCATTTTGAAATCACGAAGAAATGCGCCATTTTTTAAAACTACTTGCCAATTTAGCCTGGTAAATTTTTTTTTTCTGTGTAGACCGTCAAAGTTGCGTGACGAAAAAATATTTTTCATCGCTCTTATTTATTTTGATTTTTACTAATTATTAAGTCATTATTCAGGAACACAAAATAAAATAAAAAATTAAATCTGTTAATATTTGTGGTCACAGTGATCAAAAGTACTACAAAGGCTGTTAAATTTAAAAAAAAAATTTAAATACCTACAACTTTGTAAGTACTTACTTAGGATTGATTTTTTATTTTTTTTGCTGATTACTGTCAATACTTGGCCTATTAATGGTTATCGTTTGGACGTCGCTTTCTGGGACATCCTGTATATAATAACGTGGTCACGAAATGATGATGCAATAAAATGAAAGAAGACTGACTAAATATTGCAGCGCGTAAGGTTGGCTTAACTTGCAACTCCGAAACGGCTCGACCGATTTTGATAAAATATTCAGAGAGTCTTCAGATTTGTGCAGCAGATTAGTCCATGCAGTTTGGCCGGGGAAGGATTTACAAAGATAACAGAAACATAAACTTTCGATATGGACTCCGTAAAGATTTGATGAAATTTTCAGTTTAGCCCAGCGGGAGATTCTATGAAGTTTCGTAGTTGAGATCAATGGAAAAGAGATAGATCCTATCAAGATTTCGTGCAATCCTCGTAGATTGAACTTAAACCAACATCTTCTTAAATAAACATTTTATCGAACCATCACTGGTAAAGATAATTAGAAAAATATTGATTAAGAATTGAATCACAACTAGTTAATCTTGCATGTAGCAATTTAGTTTTCATTGCACACAAGATGTTGTTTTCTTACTTACGCGCTTATTACACCTGCGTGAGACTAAGTCAAAGTGAAATAAATGTATTGCTCAAAGAATAAGGTATTTTTATGTCACTTATATTACGTAACGCGTCTCTCGTTTTCCAAACGATTAATGAATTTTGTCAATAAAAACAATATTATTCCTTACTTTGTTGTTCGCAAGATATAAATTAAAGTTTATGATGGGCCCCTATGAGGTTAGCTCCCTCCTTGAGTCACACCCATTGACAGAAGGCGCGCGCTGCAATCATTGAATTTTGCAGGCGCAGGTACCGGTACAGGTACCAGGATTCTAGAACTCAGAAAGAGAGCATATTATTCAGTTACGCAGAAAACAAAAGTAAATTTGTAGGTAGGTATTGATTTTAAAGAGCGATACCACAAAATACAAAACTAACAGAAGATGCACTCCCGTCGTCTTGGACAGTTATTACCTACTTACCGACTCATTAGGGTTGGTACTGTATTTATTCAGAATTTTGAAAAGAGTATTTAAAAGCACATAACATGTCCCTTGCAAAGGACCAATATCTAATCCTTGCCATAACGTGATCATAATTGCTTGCCAAGCTGTTCAAACAGTGTTCAAGTATATTAGATTTTCCATACCAATTTCAGACATTATGCCATTAGTAGTCGTAATTATAATCTACTCTTTATTTACATTTTTAAAATTCATCGCCACCTTATTATATCATCAGACCCTGAGAATATAAAACCTTTCCCTGACCTGGGAAATGACTCACTTCCCGGTCATCAATTGAATAAAAAATTTCATACACATGTAAATTGATGAAAATGCAATATTATGGTATTAGTCAGTTGATCTGACGATGGAGAAGGAAGGTGGTCAGCGATTTTTTAATGTATTAGACTAGACAGGCATTTCCGACTAGAAACCATTATGCCATTACAGTTTCATATTCTGTTAAAATCTGTCACGTGGTGCTTGAAACTGTTCAACTAGTCCTAGGGTCTCTTGCGGAAGACCTTGGTCAACCTCGCTTCACCATCGGCATTACAACTCGTAAACTCGGTGCTGAAGTTCGACTAGCCTCAAAGTCTGAAAAGGTCACCCATCAGTTCTTGGACTCTACGTGCGTTGCTCGTATGATATTAAGTAATCTTAGTTACGTACAAGTACTTTTATTTTATCTATAATAATGTCGTCTAATTAAATAATAGTCAATTTAAGTCGACACTACAACGAATTCTCGCGTTAACAATCGCGACCGAGCACTGCTTGAAACTGCTTGAGAATGCCTGAGAACGTAACGTCAATGTGTTGCGTGACGGAAATGGCATATTGTTTCCAGTGGACCTTCTGCTTGGGGCGGGCCATTCTTTATTTTGTAGCGATACGCCGGCACCGAGTACCTTCAAATATAGAATATCTCCCTTATATAATAATACAACTCAATATAACAATCCCTTACACTCGTGGGTGTCGTACAAGGCGATTAATGTTCTATAGGCAAAATATCTAAAGTCTCCGTAGGCTGGAAAATAGGATGCAGCGTTTTCCATTGTTATATTTATAATACTGCGGTCTCCAACCCGCCTGCCAAGCGTAGAGATTATGGCAATAACCTTTCCTTTCGTGGGAGAGGCCCTAAGTCCTGCAATGGACTGTTATGGGCTGTGATGATGGGTACTATGGTAGCACAGAGTATATTTTGCCTAGGTACTCATAAAAAATGGATCGCTTTCGAAACTTGCATTAATCTTGAGGATGATAATAAAACATGATCTGCGTCAGTAGCAGACAAATACATTTTTTGTTGGTTTGAGTCTTAACTAGGGATTTTTTGCGAAATGTTAAAATAAGAACATCGTAAAAAATACATATGTAAATAATACTCTATGCTTCACTAATATCCAAACTTTATTATTATATACGAACAAGGTGGAGGAAACCAACAATCGGAACAAGGCAAAAGGAAGCAACGTCGCAGTACATGATGGCAAACTAGCTAATGCGCTTATTACACATTCCTAAATTCAGTGACTGAATTCAGAAACAAAAAGCGTGAGAGCAAATCAAAGTGGAATGTATTGCTTATAGAATAAGGTAATGTTTTGTATCACTTATATTAAGTCACACGTCGCTCCGCATTTAAAAATCCAATACAATAAAGTACGCCCCCCAAGCGGCACCCACGTATCCTGGCTCCCTCTCTAAGAGCGAGTGTGGAGCGGAATCTGTGAAGGGCCGCGACACAAATACGACCAAGCTGTCTCGGTTGCCTAGCCATCCTGCCTGCCACACTATATGGTTCAGCAGCCACGGCCACCACAACTCACTCGGCTAAATTTGGATAATCGAAGATCGTGGTTTAAAGTAGTTATGATAACTTTCATAGTGCGAAAATGTTTGCTGCACACTAATGATCCATAAGTGGGACGCCAGCATGTTTGGGATATAGCAGAAGTCCATTAATTTAATAAAATAACACATTTTGGAAAGGAAAACGTCGGCACAGTTTCTTCTCCATTTTTAAGGTTTAATCATAATCAGAATATTTTATCAACTTCATTGACTAAGTATTTTACAGAACATAACAGGAACTTACTGACAAAACGAATATTCAATATAAGTTACCAATAGTATTGGTGTTCAATACAGGCAAGTCATGTAACTGGGTACTTTCCGATTCCACCCTATTATCTGTACATAATATAAAACAAAGTCGCTGCTCGCCATCTGTCCCTATGTATCTATGTACGATTAGATATTTTAAACAACAAGTAGTGTGAATCAAGATGAAGACATATAATATAAGCAAGAAAAAGACGGCAAATTAGGTGCTCGCGAACGATGTTGCGCCGGGTCCACTAGAATAATGATATTTCCGGATAAACGATTGCTTTCATAACAGCTTTCCATATAAAAATACGGCTTTATTTTTTCATATTTGAGTGAAATAATAAAAGGTTGTGTTGCCTATTTTGGCCCTTTTAATGGATTTTCGTACGTATGTTAGCTATTTTTCTTGAATATTTTCAAGCATATTGTGAGCTTTTTAATTCTCTATTGGAACATAGACTTTCATTTGACTCGGTAAATAAATTTAAATTATTTTTAACATTATTTTCGTAATTTATTAGACGATTATTTAAATTATTTAGATGTTTTTAGTTTAAAAACTCTAGTTACGGCTAACGTGCGGCGGTTGTGCACCCTTTTACGCTAATACATTTTACCCGCACCTATACCAGGCTCGCAGAAATCTAAGTAGTACTCCTAAAACATTTCAGTTCCAAAGGTTGTGTGATAAAGTTTAAAATCTGTTGCAAGATAGATAATCACGTGGTTTTGACCGTAGTGCGCATGACAAACAATGGCGGCCTTAAGCATTGACCAATAAAATAGATAGACTGAGGGCCACGAGACTGCTGGTGATGGCGCGCCTGTCGTTATTTGCACTGTGGCTGAACTAGACATTGTCAGTCAAATTTAGTTCGACTTTCAGCCGGTCACGAAGTCTCGTGGCCGTCACTCTACACCAACTATGGCCCCCAGAGCCAACTGTGACAAAAAAAATGTTATTCAGGGATATCAACATGAATGGCTCACGGAACTTCATTTACTGAGAAAATTTTACTGTCAGTTAGTTCAATAGTGCGTTGATGGCCTAATGGCTAGCGGATGCGACTCGCCAGTGTTGCTATGTACCAATGACTTTTTGTAACCGATGCTCTGACGGATTACGGAGATCAGTTGTTAGTCGCTTTACTATAATTACCTGATCTGCCGGATTATGGCGGAATATTGACGTCGAGATGATTATTTGATTAATTGAAAGTTTATCAACAAGAAAAAAGGTAGATAGGGGTAAAGTAGGTGTACGCGAACAAAGTCGCGCCGTGTCCACAATGATTCAAAGATTCATTTGTAAGATATGGGTATTATAGAGGTTTTTAAATATATACTATTTAGACGTAAGTACTATATTTTAAACAGGTACAAAATTTGTTACAGGGAGGATAACGCAGAATACTGTCACGAGTACCGGCACGCTGGTCCGCTACAGTCGGGGCTGACCCCGCGCGAGGTGTCCGACAAACTCATACAATACGATGACGATGGTACGATGACGCTGTATCAATGGGCGTAATTAGGTTGGGAGGAACATTTATGACCTATACCGATCCCTTAATGTTAAACATATTTGGAGTTGTATTTACGTTTTTTTGTCCTATATAATAATTCAGGGTATCGTATTATATGTCTTATTTTTGGTGCAATAATGCACGATTTTCACATCACCCCCTTAATTTTAATAGGTTTCTTACACTTTATGACAGATATTTCTGCTGCTTTAGAGCGTCGGTGGCCGAGCGGTTGAGTATTCGATTCGAAAGCGAGAGGTACCGGTTTTGAATCCCGCTGCGGCCATAACTCTTTTCTGTGTTATATACATTATCTGAATTCTAACCGGTCCTCTTACCATGAGGAAAAACTTCGTGATGAAACCTGCAAATTCAGGCAACTGAATTTGTAACCAGGATCCATTCTGGTCTGGTTCCCCTGGTAGCAGGGTCACGAAGGGCAGATGGAAATCGCTCTACTGTAATTACTTGATCGCCAAATCCTGGATCATGGTCAAGGCGGACCAAGGGCCCTCGTTCTCGAGAGCACAACCAGGACATCAACGCCAAGATGATTATTTTTATTTTATAAATATGCTTTACTTTTATTTACTTTCGTAGATGGTAAACAATAGCTTCACAATATATTTTAGAAAAAAATAATCATTAAATTTTTCCCGCACATTGACATGTGAACAAGAAGATATGAAGGAGGCTATGAGTAAATCTGTTCATAGCGATGTTGCCGTTCCGAGCTAAAGCATGGCTTGTCAGATAAAGGAGGCAATGATTTCCTACATCGTTCTGGGGACCTAGTTAGTCAGCCTGCTACTTTCAATGCTTGCAACGCGACCCCTGTGGAGCCATCACTGGCTCAGTCAACATAACGCCAACTCATTTTATAACAAACAGTAATAGCGAATCGAATATCTAACGTTCTATCAAATTAAGCAAAATAAATTCCATTACCTATGGAATTTGCGACTATATTATCTTAACTTATTAAATATTTGAGGTCGCCGAATACTTGGCGAATTAAGTGTAAGGCAGATTTTAGTCCATCGACTTGATAAGAAGAAAAGAGTTGCCTGCCAGACAAAAATCATTTAAGTAGCCTGCCTGACTAATGAATCACAGAGTGGAGAAATTGATTCACTAGACTCCAAACCAAAAAGCTCAAGTCACTATATCCTTATAAATTGAAACGTTGCCTGTCAGTTTCTCCGAGATTAAATACTTCAGTTTAGTTAACAATAGACGAGCTTAACGGTAGCTTAACGGGTACACTCTGTTTAAACTTGGCCGGGTAACTTACAAAGACCGTAGAAATAGTTTTATAACTTTAAAGTCGTCTGACTTCCTTGTCGCTATGTTGTCCTGGTATAAGAGCAGCAGTGTTGTGTGTGTTGACTAGATTGTTTCGTTGTTTATTATTGGTAGTTTGAGGAGGAGGCGAGATGTTTCCCACTCTTACTTTTACTTCAAGCTGGCTCGAAGGCAGTAGCAGCATCTAATTGCGTGAGCGCTGCTTGAGCGTCAATTGGGATCGCCGGAGATGGTCAAAATAGGACTTTTGGGTTGCTGGGAGGCTAGAGTTGCATCGTTGGGAATGAATGACGGTCTTTGGTCCATTTCTGCATTAAACATTTTCACCACACCTGAACCGCTCGCATACACGCGAGCGCTCGCATGCGTTACCTGTCTCTTTTACACTCGTGGTAAGTTGCTAAATTGCATTAAAAGGCGAGCGCTCAAGTAGATGCCAGCGATTCAAAAATAGGGCCCCAGGTCACAGAACATGTCCGTCCTGTACCCCAGCCGTCACAAGCGCTGCAACTTTTAAAATTTGCAGGCCTTCGTACCAGGACTTCAGAACGCAAAAGGAAATCCTACCGTACTCGTACCTATTCTATAACAACCACGGTTACATAGAAAACGAAAGTGGAATGTATTGATTTTCAGGAAGGTACACTCGGAACGATCTACACTAGGAATAACAGCGAACACGCCACGTTTACTTTACATCTGTTGACCGAAATCGGCGCCCGAATTCGTTAAACGGGGCGCGTGTTTGTCCCTAAATATGGAGGAATGAATACGACTCACCGAATAATATTTTGCTATAGTCGGTGACCATACTTACTGAAAGTAAAACTACCTATTACTTTATTTTGACTAGGTAGGTAATTGGTTTTTTTCCGATCGGGTCGACAAAATATTGTTTTCCTCGTCCATATTCCATGTAGGTATCATAGATTTCTATATACTAGGTAGGTATGTTTGATTAAGTCGAAATTTTTTACTTGCGTATTTCACTAAATAAACACAAACACATACAATGTGAGCTGATTAAAACATTCTTGTAAAATTATATCAACTTTTTAAACTCCGCCTCATTCAGCCAGAGGCCTCTGGCGTTTTTAGTGTAAGTAATTAATATACGTTTGCATACTCTTCGCACTCCTACTTATTTTTAAACGAAATTCCATAGTTGGAAATTCGAAAGAGGAAATATCTCGCTGCACTTGTTCTTCCTCTTCTCGATTATGATGACTCCTGCTACTTGTAATAAACGGTTAGGTAAGTAAATGAAATATTTTGGAATAAACATTGTGTTGAACGATCGTTTTGGAAAGTATTCAAATGGTCTAGTTTGAACCATTTTTTGAAGTGACATGACGCCCATACACCCCGTGTATGGTTATTACGATTCAGTTAAATCCGTGGAATGCTGAACAGAATGGAATTTAACAGAAAACTCGGACTACCTAACTAGGACAGTAGAACATTGTGGTGCTTCCATCTAGTGACGAAGACGCTTTAACGCTTGTGTCCCGTTAAGCTATTCTGTATCTATTTGGTTGCGAAAAACGCACCTGCACTGCACAAATGCAATTTAAAACGTAATCTCTTCAAATACTAGCTATGCTACCCCAATATAATATGTTCTAAATATAATATATTTACTAAACTGTAGGTTACAGTTTAGTAAAAAAAATCTAATGTTATGTATAAGTATTCAGCAATCAGAGAGCAACTAGCAGATATTGTTCGCAATTCAAAACCCGTTTACAAATTGATGAGGGTCTAGTAAGCTTGGTGGTGCTAAAAGTCTAGTCACTGTATGTTATGCAATCTTTGTATTGCAAGGACGTCAAGGATGGCTTGGGGTGTGTTTTTCACAAGCCGGCAAATTCCGACACGTGGGCGGTGGCTGCAAAGCTCACCTACCAGGACATCATAAACGCTTGGAGTTCCGATTGTCCATATTTCCAACCAGGTGCTCTAAAATTTGCAGGCAGGTGTCGGTATCCCTAAAAATTACCTAAAATTACTTAAAAGCTTTTACCCACCTATAAATGAAGGGATAGATACTAGCTTATAATTAATGTAATTTCTGACTAGTTCGTGTGAATTTATTATGATAATTATGTTAAGAGTAATTGGCCTCTTGGCCGAAAGCTCAAGCCTCAGCCATCTTAAATATTAGGCGGTGGATCTATCTGCCTGGGAGGAATTTTGCCTCGAGTTACGAGGTACATTGGGTAGTATTGTAACTAATAATTAATTCGCAATTATTATGTTAATAATTTATTCGCACGGGCAAACACTTATTTAAGTGGTAATGGTATTTATGATTTAAAAAAGGACCAGTTTCACACATTAAAAACGAATTTATTGTTTACTAGCTTGCCCGCCGCTACTACGTTTGTGTGTTGTCCTACCCTACAAATTTTCCTCATGAATTACTTAAGGTATCAATTGATGAAAACCACATTAAAGTCCTGTGTATAGTTTAGAATATCTTAGCGTAAATACATACACACTGAGGGGCAGACGGCGGGAAGCGATGTACTCCCTAAAAGACTAGGTAACAATAATCTTGTAACACGACATCCCTGATACGTCCTTGTTCATAATGACTCACTCCATTCAGCTAGGTTGCAATACAAGGATCGCATAACATACACTTTCAGCACTTTTCAGCTCCAACGTGAGATGGAGCTTACGCATTTAATGAATCTCTTTGTCTATTCTGCGCTCCTAGTAACGCAACCCGGTAAATGAAAAAGAAATGAAAATGAAAAGGTTGTTGTTGTATTGGTATAAAGGTATTTGTTTGGCATAAAAATACAATTTATTTAAAACAAATCTTGACACGTGGACCCTGGCGTCGAGGTTCCAGGTGTTCCCAGTTATAGTAAAATTTGTAAATAGGTATGTATAGGCAGGTATGGTGGGTGCTGACAGCAACTGGCCTACTGGGACATCATAAACACTCGGAGTTCCGATTGCCCAGATTTTAATTAAACAAAGCTATGAACTATCTGGATTAAACTGGCTTACAAATAAAGAAAACCGCATCGGTCTATCCGTTCGGTAGATACAAAGAAACGCAGAACGCCATACACAGTCACACGCGTCAAACTTATAAGATCACTCTTTTTTCGTCAATGGTTTAAATTGGGCGAAGCCGCTTTTGAAATCTGCGGCAAAAGCACGGCTGAGGAAGATTTGCTATATATAGTATTTGCTAAGTTTTAATATATATATATTTGTAGTGCAAGCAAGTACTGTCGCATTAGCTGATTATCATCAATCATCAGCCTGCTATTTCACTGCTTAAGGTTAGCCTCCCCAATGAGCGCCAATTTCAATGGCAGGTGGCTCGTTTGTCTTTTGTTTGTGACCGCTGTAACGCGTTGCTCATGGAATAAGGGTCATTGTCGTATCACGCATTTTGGAACGCGGAGCGGTGCGTACCTCAGTGCGAAAAAATACTAAAATTGATAAATTTTTGCTTGTTATTAAAAAAAGCCATCCCGAAATAAAAGACAAATTCAGAGAATTTGGTATTATATTGTCTTTAGTTGAGTATAAAAACTAAATGTAAAATTTCAGTAGTTTACTCGTCATATTGAAAAAATATTACAAAGTGGGGTAACTTTTAAAGTTCATTATACGTTGTAACTTTTGTCTCAGATTGATTGGAAATCCCCTAAGTGTGCGATACCCGGCCTTAAGCATTCATCTTGGAGCCTTTTACAAATCGTCACTATGGTCCAAGTAGTGGGAGGTGTTAGTGCAATCATTAGTCATTTCGTATTAGAATCGTGCTACTTCGTACATTTGTTCCGTAGACCCATTATAGCTATTTGAGTCGCATAAGCCAAATTTTCGTTATTGCAGAAAAAAGCAATGACATCATAATATTTGTAAGCGAAAATTGTTTTTTTCTTCGGAAACCTATCGTATTGTAATGTATCAAATGGCTTTTGAAGGCGGTTCTTAAAATATATAACACATTAGTGTTATCTTACTGCCACCTGTGTTCTAAAAATCCATTTTGGTTTTGAAAAAAGTTATTCAAAACATACCATGTTAGAGCTTTTACGGGTAGGAAACGTCTGAACGATTTCTTGAGAAACATGCGATAAATAACTCGGCATATCCTCATATATCAAAACGTCAAAAAAGTAATTTTGTAATATTTATACTGCATTTTTTTTCTGGAACATTTCCTTGATTAAAACATCCTCAACCAAATTTCAATAAATACTGAAAAATCAAAACTACATTACGAATTCTGTTACACTACTACTCACCGTCAGCAGGGGGCGGCTCGGTGTCTGCCGCGAACTGCTTGATGATGAGGTCGAGGGTCCGCCGCGTGACGCGTATCAACACATCCACCACCTTCCGGCTGTAGTAGCGCCGCATTTCGTTCACTGCGTTCTTCACCATCTCCTGATGGAGAGAAATTACAGATGGTAAATAATGCACATTACTCAGTTTGGTCCAATTGGTCGCGAACTAAAGCGGTTCTAAAGGAACTTTTTCGCACGCACACTTAGGTTGTGGAATGAACTACCTGGACAGGTTTTCCCTGGAGAGTACAACATGGAGTTCTTTAAGAGAGGGGTAAAAAGGTTTTCACGGGGTCGGCAACGCGTGGGTGATGCTCCTGATATTGCAAACGTCCATAGGCTGCAGTGACTGCTTACCATCAGGCAGGCCGTAAGGCAGGCGTTGCAGTATATAAAAAAAGTTTGGCTTCGTAGAGCGTCTGCACTATCGCACGACTGTGATCAAATACGAAGCAGAAAATAGCTTTTACCGCCGACTAGTGTAACATACCATCACATATCGTACGATTTGGATATGGAATGAGCTCCCAGCCACAGTATTTCCTTTACACTATGACATGGGATCGTTCAAGAGGTATATTAGAGGTCTAAACAGAGGCGGGCAATGCATTGGTGACTCCCCTGGTGTTGCTTCTGTCCATAGGCGGCGGTGATCACTTTCTATCAGGTGTCCCGCTTGCCAGTTTGTCTACCGTATAACAAAAAATAAAATCGATACATTAGGTTTGTATTCGGCCTACGTAAATATGACCATGTTTCGGATTTCCGCAAGCAACTTAAGTATCATCGGTTCGTTTGCGTATCAATCCGCGTACTTTCCCTCATGCATGCGGTGCTATTTAATCCTTTTACTCCAACCTACTTAAAACTACTATTTATAACAACTATATTGTACCATTTAACAGCGAATAAATTTTTGTATAAAGTTTATTTTCGGCCTGCGTAAGTTCAATCATGTGTCGAAGTTCCGTGCTCGGCTTGTGTGGCTTCCTATCCGTCAGCGCCGGAATAGTCATGTACTCTCGCTATTGTGTCGTGTACTATTTGACAGCTGTTCGCCACGATACCTCAGTGAGCGCTTCCAGTATGACTCAGATGTACAAAGTCGATCCCTCCGTTCTTCGCGTGATCGAATGTTGGTGATGCCCAGTCAAGCTACGAGGTTCTACGGCAAATCATTTACTGTCCAGTCGGTGCGTCTGTGGAATGCTCTGCCCCGTGAGGTGAGGTGTTCTGATACACCTAGTGTATTCCGGGGGAGATTGAAGCAACATCTCCTTGACTTACAAAAATGAGGTCCTTTGTCTGAGTCTAGATATGGAATAGATTGTTATTTATTGTATTATTAAGTTATTTGTTATGTATTGTTTATGTTATTGGATATGTATCTAAGTAGTTGCTATTGTTTATGTTGGTATTATATTTTGTACATTGCCTAAAATGTTAATATTAGTTTATGTGTATATGTTTGCCTGGAAGAGATCGCTCTCAGCGATAAGGCCGCCCTTGTACCTATATTAACTGTATTTTTTACGATCTCCTTTAATGTACAATAAAAGTGTTAAAAATAAATAAATATATGAAATATGGAATAGTAGGGCTTGTGTCAAGTCTGTAACCGCTGCCTTATTCATTTCTGTCGGCAAGCGACAACGCTTGCACTGTTTCAGTATCAAAGATTAAGCCATTCTCATCCCCCTGCCGGCATCCCACCAGGTGGATCGACACAACATGTGTCGAAATCATGCTGGCTTCATGTTGACGACCTAAGTGGTTCAGATGGTTAACATGCCTGTCACCATGCAGAGTACATATTGTCAATATTTATGACTTGCGTACAGTCTAAACATTAACAGTCCGCCCGCAGTCTCTAGCGTATCGGGCAGCCTGCCGTCCTAGGCCGATAACGTCTACACACTAAAACGATTATATTGCCTGCCGGCAATGGCCTGCAGCGACGTCTGCGACTACACACTAGCAGTTGTAAGTCGGCAGTTTTTGTAAAACTGAAGGCGATCGACTGACGGTAGACAAGCCGCCGGTCGACTACCTCCTAATGTGTGTTTATTTTGCTTCAAGGCCAAGGACTGTCCAGACGATATCTGTCAAGCGGCCACACACTCTCAGTTTCTATTAGTCGTAAGTCCGAACTGACGATTAACTGACAGACTAATATCGTCCGGCGAACTGTTAATCTGAGACCGCATTGGATGGACATTTCGTCAAGTTTCGTCCAAAAAGTAGGTATAGTATTCTGTGGCTCAATGAAGCAAAAGGGAGTCGCGGTATGAAAAATAACTCCTGATCCTAATGTTTACCATAGCGTAACTCCCTTTATAAGCTAAACATGAGCATAGCTTTCTTTTCTGAAAGTAACTTCTCAAAATAGAGATTGTTCCAACATCACGTGGGAAGTAATTGTGTGGGACGTGTTCAACGCTAGGAGAGCAGCAGTCTTTAAGAGTAATCTTACAGACCAAATATTGACGACTTGAGTGTTTCTGTTGGTTGGTTGCGATTCCCGGCCGAGCAAAAATTGAAATGATGAATTTAAATTTCTATTACCGGTATGGGTGTAGTATGTATAATAAGTATGTATTTAAAAAAATGGTGGTGGTGTGTGGTGCCGCCACTTAAAAGAATAGCACCACCCCATCTCTTCCCGTGGGTGTCGTAAGAGGCGACTAAGGGAATAACCCGGAAGATGGGCAGCAGCATCTTTCGGGTACATTTACATCTACTTCACTGCGATCGCCAACCCGCCTGCCAAGCGTGGCGATTATGGCAACCCCCCCCCTGATGACAAGCACACACAGGCCACGGCCCCCAGTACCCGGCGGCCCCGCTATTCCGGACTATGGTAGCGGTCACGGTAACGGCGGGGCAGGGGGTGCGAAAAATCACCGGATGCGACCAGGCTACCACAAAGCACGACCACTGGCCCTGGCTACATACAATGTCCAGACACTGCGGACCGACGAAAAGCTCGTGGAACTGGAGGAAGTGGTAAGCAGATTAAATTGGGATATTATAGGGTTATCTGAAGTCCGAAGAAAGGGGGAGGACTCGATAATCCTAAAGTCCGGAAATCTGCTTTACTTCCGGGAGGGCGACCAACTGTCCCTAGGTGGTGTCGGGTTCCTCGTCCACAAATCCCTCGTGAACAACATAGTCAAAATCGAGAGTGTGTCGTCTAGGGTAGCGTACCTTATACTCAGAATTACCAAGCGGTATTCGTTGAAGGTCATACAGGTCTACGCACCGACTTCGACTTACTCCGACGATGAAGTGGAGGCTATGTATGAGGATATTTCTACAGCCATGCATACCTCCAAGACACACTATACCGTTGTCATGGGGGATTTCAACGCGAAACTGGGCAAACGAGGCGGAGACGAGTTGAGAGTGGGGCAATTTGGAATTGGAAGTCGGAACGCCCGTGGCCAGATGCTGGCCGGCTTTATGGAGAAGGAGGGACTCTTTATGATGAACTCATTTTTCAGGAAGCCGGATCATCGCAGATGGACGTGGGTTAGTCCCGATGGTGTCACAAAAAATGAGATTGACTTCATCCTATCTACGAAACGGCATATATTCAATGATGTCTCGGTGATCAATAGCGTTAAAATTGGCAGTGATCACCGCTTGGTAAGAGGCACATTGAATATTAATCCCCAGCTGGAAAGATCGAGATTGATGAGGTCCACGCTCCGGCCTATACCCATCCAAATCCAAAACCCCGAGAGCTTTCAACTCGAATTACAAAATCGCTTCGAGTGCCTAGGAGAGTGCGTCGACGTGGACGACTATAATAACAGGTTCGTGGAAACTGTCTATACGGTTGGGTCAAAGTTTTATAAGGCCTGCCGTACAAACAGAACAAACAAAATCTCTGACGATACCCTCAAACTCATCGAAGAAAGACGCGGAATGACTCTGCAATCCCCTGATGATGTCTCTCAATTTAGGCGACTTAATCGACAGATCTCCAAGTCTCTGACTCGCGACATACGCCGCTTCAATACTACCAATATTGAGGCGGCGATCGAGCGGAACAAAGGCTCTAAAGTCTTTGCGAGAGATCTGTCGATTGGACAGAGCCAGTTGACGAGACTGAAAACGGATGACGGCAGAGTTGTTTCGACCAAGTCCGAGGTTTTGAGTGAAGTCGAGAGGTTCTATGGACAGTTATACACGACAACACGGGCACCTGTTACCAGTATGGCAAAAGACCCCAGAGCCAAGTTGACCCGACACTACACCGAAGATATCCCGGACATCAGCCTGTACGAGATTAGTATGGCTCTCAAACAGCTTAAGAACAACAAGGCGCCGGGTGATGATGGAATTACGGCTGAGCTTCTGAAAGCTGGTGGCAAACCTGTGCTTAAGACCCTTCAGAAGCTGTTCAATTCCGTCATCCTCGAGGGCAAAACGCCGGAAGCATGGCACAGAAGCATAGTCATATTGTTCTTCAAGAAAGGTGATAAGGCTCTCTTGAAGAACTTCAGACCAATATCGCTGCTGACCCATGTCTATAAGCTGTTTTCGAGAGTCATTACGAATCGTCTCGCACGCAGGTTTGATGACTTCCAGCCTCCTGAACAAGCCGGATTCCGAAAAGGTTTTAGTACCATAGACCACATACATACGCTGCGGCAGGTTGTACAGAAGACCGAAGAGTATAACCGGCCATTATGCTTGGCGTTTGTGGACTATGAGAAAGCCTTCGATTCGATCGAAACTTGGGCGGTGCTCCAGTCTCTACAGCGGTGCCAAATTGACTATCGATATATCGAAGCACTGAAGTGTTTGTACGAAAACGCCACTATGTCAGTTCGTCTCCAGGACAAGACCACAGAACCTATTCAGCTGCAGCGAGGTGTTAGACAAGGTGATGTCATATCACCGAAGTTGTTCACCGCTGCACTGGAGGATATCTTTAGGCTTCTGGACTGGGACGGACTTGGCATCAATATTAACGGCGAGTACCTCACGCACCTCAGATTTGCTGACGATATCGTAGTCATGGCTGAAACCCTGGAAGACTTGGGCAAAATGCTCGATGACCTCTGTAGTGCCTCTCAACAAGTAGGTCTTAAAATGAACATGGACAAGACGAAAATTATGTCGAATGTCCATGTTGTGCCTACTCCAGTGACAGTTGGAGGCACTCCACTTGAAGTTGTTGACGACTATACATACCTAGGACAAATAGTCCGGCTAGGTAGGTCCAATTTCGAGAAAGAGGTCAATCGACGGATCCAACTCGGTTGGGCAGCGTTCGGGAAGCTACGCCACATATTTTCGTCCCAATTACCGCAGTGTCTCAAGACGAAGGTCTTTGACCAATGTGTGTTGCCAGTGATGACTTACGGATCTGAAACGTGGCCACTCACTATGGGCCTTATAAGAAAGCTCACTGTTGCCCAAAGGGCAATGGAAAGAGCTATGCTCGGAGTTTCTTTGCGCGATCGAGTCAGAAATGAGGAGATCCGCAAGCGAACCAAGGTCACCGACATAGCTCTAAGGATTGCCAGACTGAAGTGGCAGTGGGCAGGGCACATAGCTCGAAGAACAGATGGCCGATGGGGCAGTAAAGTTCTCGAGTGGCGACCACGTACCGGTAGACGCAGCGTGGGTAGGCCTCCTACAAGGTGGACCGACGACCTGGTAAGGATCGCAGGTACCAGCTGGATGCGGAAAGCACAGGACCGGTCTTTGTGGAGATCTCTGGGGGAGGCCTATGCCCAGCAGTGGGCGTCTTCTGGCTGATATGATGATGATGATGATGATTTAAAAAAAAGTATATAAGTAGTTAATCAGTTATCTAACAACCTATATCTAGCGCTGTCCAAGCATATTTATATTTATTTATTTATTAGCTCACCACCATAGAGCAATTACAAAGAAACAAATGAGCGTAGGTAGGTAGGTATGTTCTATTCAGTTTCTCGATCGCTGTAATTGGTATTAGGCCAGTCAAATCTTACATCTAAAAAGCAAAACACGATGTAATGCTGCATTTTTGGTATGTTATTTAGACCCCTTAGCAGAGTGTGGAACAACATTTAACAATAAAAAAAAATTGTGCGACTTGCGTAATACGTGAAAAGCTGTGAATTTCGGGCCATTTTTCACATTTTAGCCTAGTAATCGTAAACTATGCATTTTTCGACCAACAAAGCTTCATAGCTTTTAAAATTGATTAAATTTTCAAGGATTTAAGCCCAAACACAGCTCTATAAAGTGTATAGCAGCCAAGTTATGCTCTTTAAAGATTATCTATTTTTCCCGAAAAAATTTAATTTTAGGTTTTGCTCCCGTCCGGAGCAAATTATTGGTGAAATTGCTAGTTCTATGATAAAAAAAATAAGAGGGAGTTGTAGTTTAATTTTCTATAATTGACGTACAGAACAACTATGTGAGACTAATGGTTCATTCACAATCTTTAAAAAACGAGGAGAAGGTAAAAATGTATTTTTGAAGAATAAAGTATTTATTAAGGTGGGAATAACAATTATACATATTATGAATACCAATTAAAAAATGTACAACTAACTAACTTAATAAAGCAATCACCATTTTTGCCCTAGGTCCATGGTATTAGAACTATTAGGAATGCTGTCCAGAAGGTTGGCCGCATTGCCTCCCGTCCGAAGTGGAAGCCAGCCTAATGTCTAAAGTCGCTTAACTAGCTCCCGAAATAGGGAGTGTGCGCATGGTCCCTAGAGTCCAAGGGCTTCCATGCCAAACGGGACAATTCAGTGGTTTTCACCAACGCTTGCGTATTTGCGCCTTTTGACGCTTTCGGCTGAGGCAGCATCGGACCCAGCATAACATGCCGTTACTGGAAGATGTAACTGTGCAAGAGCATCGCTACACGGGGCGTCCCTGACCAAACGTTCGCCATTGGCGAAGCGAGGTGGAGCAATATCTTCAGCAGGAAGCATCATAGCATCTTTTGCCATAGCAATCCTACGCTTTATTTCCTGGACACAGCTGCCATAGTTGTAAATCATGTTATCGACAACTTCGTCCCCTTGTATGCGCAGGGGGCTGGAGAGCTGACCGGCTCTGTCAATTATTGTCAGCTTGGTTTTGCTTCTGTTGAAGCAAACAGACAGTCCCAAGGCCTGACTTTCGGTCTCCAGTTTTTGCAACACTTGTTTCATCTCCTCTACAGATTCAGCTAGTAGCACTGTGTCATCGGGGTACCTCAGATTTGTTTTCTTCCGATCTCCTACTGAAAATCCTCCTTTCCACTGCTCCATCGTTTACCGAATTATAAATTCACTGCATATATTAAAGAGCAGAGGTGATAGAATACAGCCCTGCCTCACTCCTTTTTTGATTTGGAACACATTAACAGGAACAGTCGGTGTCAATCCTAACAAGAGAGCGGTTCGACGTATAAAGGCTTGCGACGAGATGTACTAGATCATCTCAGGCACCCCCATCGTTCGGAGAATTTCCTAAAGCCTGTCCCATCGGACACAATCGAAAGCATAGTCGACAAAGCACAAAACAACCTGACAGTTGAACTCCCTACTTTTCTCAATGATTTGTCGAACATTAAGGATTTGCTCTCTGGTGCCCTTGCCTTCGACATTACCATTCACACAAATAAGTATTAACAGAATTCTTCAAAAAACCATTTTCAAGGTTGTGAGTTAACTATTAGTCTCACTAAGTTCGTTTTGTATTTCAATGAAAGAAAATTAAATGTACTTCAACTTTTTTTAAATTACTTTTGTCATAGGACTAGCGATTTTGTCAATAATTTGCTCCGGACGGGAGCAAAACTTAAAATTTAAATTATCAGGAACAATTTACCATCTTTGAAGTGTCATAACTTGGTCACTATACATTTTGCAGAGCTTCGTTTGGGCTTAAATAGTGGCAAATATAATGAACTTTAAAAGCTATTATGCTTTATTGGTCGAAAAATGCATAGTTTTTTTATTTTTAGACCAAAAAGTGTAAAAGCTCCCAAAATTTCGCAGTTTTTCACGTGTTACGTAGGAAGCACAATTTTTTTTGCACACTCTCTTAAGATGTCCAAATAACATACATGCAGCGTTACATCGCGCTCTGCATTTTAGGGCAATTTTTTTGTAAGATTGGCTGGCCTATATGTTTATCCTATGTAAGTAAGTGATGAGCAGTCCTGCTGCCTGGCCTAAATAGAGAATAGAGGGCAAAGCGATGACGTAGGTGATCTCCCCACCTGCATACTCTTGGAGAGCCCCCCTGCGGGCATGGAGAGCAGTCGGTGCGGGTTCTCGAAGCACTCCCACACCGCGGACCACTCTTGCTGTCCGCTGGAAGTAGGCTCGTTCATGGTTCGCCTAATCTAAATAGAGCATAGAAGGCAAAGCGATGACATAGGTGATCTCCCCACCTGCATACTCTTGGAGAGCCCCCCTGCGGGCATGGAGAGCAGTCGGTGCGGGTTCTCGAAGCACTCCCACACCGCGGACCACTCTTGCTGTCCGCTGGATGTAGGCTCGTTCATGGTTCGCCTAATCTAAATAGAGCATAGAAGGCAAAGCGATGACATAGGTGATCTCCCCACCTGCATACTCTTGGAGAGCCCCCCTGCGGGCATGGAGAGCAGTCGGTGCGGGTTCTCGAAGCACTCCCACACCGCGGACCAGTCTTGCTGTCCGCTGGATGTAGACTCGTTAATGGTTCGCCTAATCTAAATAGAGCATAGAAGGCAAAGCGATGACGTAGGTGATCTCCCCACCTGCATACTCTTGGAGAGCCCCCCTGCGGGCATGGAGAGCAGTCGGTGCGGGTTTTCGAAGCACTCCCACACCGCGGACCAGTCTTGCTGTCCGCTGGATGTAGACTCGTTAATGGTTCGCCTAATCTAAATAGAGCATAGAAGGCAAAGCGATGACGTAGGTGATCTCCCCACCTGCATACTCTTGGAGAGCCCCCCTGCGGGCATGGAGAGCAGTCGGTGCGGGTTTTCGAAGCACTCCCACACCGCGGACCAGTCTTGCTGCCCACTGGATGTAGACTCGTTCATGGTGGATGCAGGCGCGCTGTTGTTCGCCTCGTCTGAAGAAAGGTAAATGGTTGGGATTTTGTAGGTTTAAAATAATCTAATGCTGTTCAAAAACAAACATTTAAAAAAACTTATGTTACGCGATACATGATGAGGCGATAAAAAGTAATCTTGACATTAATGTCCCGGTTGTGCTCTCGCGCACAAACCAGTGGCAGGCAATTACAGTGGAGCGACTGCCATCTAACCTCTGTGACCCTGCTACCAAGGGAACCCAACCAGATTGTAAGTAAAGTAAGTAAAGTAAAACACATTTATTACACTCAAACACATAGCACAAAACTCTTGAAATTAAATTAAAAAAATATAATCAAACAGAGACATAAACAAAACCAGAATAAGAAAAAAGATACTCTAATCTCGTTACTTGTGCCATGTGGAGAGTCCAATAGGGCCATACTCAGCATATGCCACGACAGTTGCCGTGACGCTGGTTTTCAGTGGACCCCCGATTGCATCATGGTACCACATTCATCGCCTGAATGTATATGTTTCATCACGATATTTTCCCTCACCGTAATCGCACCGAGCATCGGTTAGTCAGTAGTAGTCACTGGTAGTGTCGGCCGTGGGTTAAAACCCGGTTGCTTGCGAGTCGGATACCTTTATCTCTCGGCCACCGACGCTCTTCATGGCAAACGCGATATGCGTATGAAATTTGTATCAGATGGTGAGCGTTTCACTTTTAAAAAAAGTTTTACATATAATTTGAGGATATTTTATTTGCAGGGGGCTTCAAGGATCTCGTCTACAAGTGCCCGCAACATTTTATGATGCCGGAGTTGTGTCAATAATTTGTACGTAAGAGCGCCCAGACGGTGACTCAGACAATCACCCAGACGGTTACTCAGACTCATTTTAGTTTAAGTTAGTATCGTGACCACAACGCGCGAGTCTATTCATATTAATATAATAATAATAACACCGTGGACCTGGGACAAATTTTTTATCTGTAAGTTTTTTACTTTGTTTATTTAATTAGTTGTAAAATTGTAATTAGTAGTCTATAGTTATTTATATCATTATTATAATATGTTTGTGTATTATGTTTAACTTGTAAATATTGTTAAAATAAACAAATAATAATTAAACGATTACTTTTAATATTTTTTCACAGTGATAATACGCAGTACAATAAAGTGTGAAGTAGCAATAACATGGGGTCAATAGTGTACCTTCAGCAATAAGGAACTCGAAGTCCGGATCGATCTCCGTGGGCTTGATCTGCTGTGCAGCTTTCCTGATCAGCTCCAATACCTCTTCCACGGCTTCCTCCACCATCAAGCTCTTGCGGTTCAGCTCTATGCATGCGTTTCTTGGAAAAGAAAAATGAGTGTGAACGATCTGGAGCTGATAGAAGTAAAGCGGTAGGTATTATTATTTTAATTGAAAAAGTCGCGAGGATAACACTTGTGCGGCGTAAAAAGGAACTAACGTGCCGTCAATAGAGAAAAAATATATTTATACTTAAGAAGTCGCGCTCAATTTTATTTTATTGTTTTTAAATACACTTTAGAGATATATCCTGCAAGCTCTGACGTCTCTCCTGTCTCCTGATAGCTATTGAAGAATTTGTCTGACTTTTTACTAATCAGATCATTATAAAAATTCTTGTATTTGCATGTTCGTTCGTTGATCGTTTGTAGGTATTTGTATGAAATTACTGTCGACTATGACTTAAATTGTTTGATTGTCTATTACTTTTTAAAGCTGTCTGCGCGAACCAAGTATTTAGTTACAGGCTATTAACACTACAAAACCTATTTCCAATTGTCGGTACTACTTACCGACATCCCGTCTCAATGTTCTCCAGGAACTCCTCCATAGACCACGGCGTTTCCTCTGCAAAGAGACACATCATTAGTCTTTAAGTCACTATAAAATCAACACACACTGTAGTCGAAACCTACCTGGCAATGTGACAAGTGAGACCTCCTGCATCCCGGTGAGCATATAGATTATCCTGTTGGAGTATATGTCGTGGACCCTCGTGACGAGGACGTCGAAGCTCTTGATGGCAGCGTTAGCTCTGTCGATGAACTCCTTCCAGTCCTCACTGGTCCAGCTCACGCTGCGAAGGCCGGGCAGTAGGAGCGACGAGAGTCGAACCACTTGAGGCAGGAACAGAGGGCGTACTTCCAGTTTGACCCGGCGTACCGTGCGCAAGTAGTCTTCGAGCAGGAACTGCGGTAGATGGAAATCGGGTCATCATAAAATTTACATTATTTTGGCGTCATCTCGGTATTGCGGCGCGGCGCGCTCGTGCCCGAGGACCGCCAATTACTACTTCTCCTTGTCCACTTCGACAGATGGCAATCAAGTATACTCGTATGTACGATCTCTTTACTTAATAATTTAACTATTTAGTTAATCAAAATTTTATAATATGACGAGGTCTTAGAAAATATGATCTGGTGTCAAACTTAAATTACTCCTTTGCTAGTTTAGTTATTATTTATTACCTTTTAAACATATTATTCTAGACGTTAAAATTTAATGTAAATGTATCCCATAAGATTTAATGAATAAAATTTTTATTTTTTTTATTTATTTATACAAGAATTTCAGACATAGTTTTTCACGTTCATATTACGATTATACCCGTATGATTTCTTTACAATAAACTATTGAATAAGAGAGACAGGAGACTGACAAAGTCTACGATTAAAGGCAATCTAACTAACTCCTGAACTTTTACATCGACTTTTATTTTTTTCCGATCTACTCAGTTTCCTCTAGTATTCTCCTCACCTTCAAGGAATCGTTGACGAGCGTGAAGTACTCCTTCTTGGCGTAGAGCGAGTGGCACACTATCGGCAGTGGAACCCCCATCTTGACCAGGCAGTCCGACTCCCTGATAAGAAGCCGCACCGTGTGGTCGAGGTTCACGGCCACGCGGCCGCCCTCGTCGATGCGTAGCAACGTGTTGTTGAGGCACTCGTCCACGTCCCACAGCTGTCATTACGACATTAATAATATTGCACATCATCATCATCATCATATTAGCAAGAAGACGCCCACTGCTGGGCATAGGCCTCCCCCAGAAATCTCCACAAAGGCCGGTCTTGTGCTTTCCGCATCCAGCTGGTACCTGCGATCTTTACCAGGTCGTCGGTACACCTTGTGGGAGCCTACCCAGGCCTACCCACACTGCGTCTTCCGGTACAGTTTTTCTTATGATATTGCATATAAAAGCTAGATAACCGTGTAACTCAACATAAAGTAAACTTATCTATGTTTATTACAGGCAAAATCTGACAAAAAAAGATAATTGTAATAAAAATGTACTTTGTCCTACGTTTTTTTAAAAGGGGCATGCATAAGTTTTACCCTATTTACCCTCATAATCACAACTATGGCGGTGGCTCAATTCATCTACTTGGCTCAATGCGAGACACCCGACCCTACACTAGTTGGCGGGAAAGAACGCACATCGGCCAGTTTCAGCTTAAAGTTGTATTCACACGCGGAGGCCGAGACGGCTCTGTACGAAACCGACAGAGCCGACACTACTAAAGCTTTTTGAACAACTGTAAATGTTAACTAGACCTTCTTCGTGAAGAAAAGTCTACCATAGCCAATAGTGAAAACCGGACAGTAGATTTACAATTTTTATCTGATGAAATGGCTTCGAGAATACGGACACCATGTGAACTTATACTAACTAACTACTTGACTCTTACTCGCGATTTGCCGTACATTTTCTATACAACATTCGCAACTTCTACAATATAATCCAAGTCGACAGATACCTAGTAAGGCTTTTACGTTTACAAATAGTAGATTACGCAACTCGCACATAAAAGGGGGTATTAAAACATGAGTGTCTGTTTATCATACGAGGTGTAACCTAATTAAATGCAGTTGCATACACTATTTTATCTACACTCATTATTTTATGTTAAAATATCGTACCTATAATTTTCTCAACTTTGCTGGAAGTAACCTGCAAGTCAGTTCTGTTGTATCTACGCGTCGAGGATATCAAGCGGCGGGAAATTCACTTCACTACTTTCACATTTATCTATTTATTTCTTCAAACAAGAAAAAACATTCACAAACACAAATTACAACAATTAGAAAAAATATTCTGTTTAGCGGGAAAATAATTACACACAAATATGAACAGGACAATTTAAATTTTGAATTTGAATTTTGAATTTGTCAAAGACATTTAGGTATACAGCCTACATTTCGCCGTGTCTCGGCGCCCGACAAAAATTTAAAAAATAAAAGTGTTGCATAATGATTAAAAAGTTGTTATACGAAAAAAGTGTACCCTTAAACAACTGTTTTCGGATATGAAATTGGAACATTACGCTATGAGTGTAGATAAAAATATATATTTAATACGGTTCAGCATACTTGTGCCAGCAACAATGCCACATTTACAATCTTAGTACTAAACGACATCGACACCAATAACAATACCCACGTTCTGGTTCATCCAAACAGCGCGCATTGTCTCCTCATAGGCTTGTATGAGCGCGCGCGTGCCCGCGTACTTGCGCATCATGTCGCCGGCGGCCGGCAGCGCGCGCAGCACCGGGTGCGCTCCAACGCTCGACACCGTCTCCGTCATGTTGTGCATGAGGCAGCGGGACCACTTTATGCGGCCTGATAGGAGAGCGCAAAGAGCATATCGATAATACAGGAAAATTTGACAAAAAATTATCCAAGCCCGGATATTTGAAATAATAAGTTGAAAATTGTTAGATATGTAGATAATAGTGTCGTTTGATATCCGAAAAGTCCAAAAAAATATATACTGGGGAAAATCCGTAATTAAAAATAAACCGCCGCCTTATTGTATTTTTCGACTTTTAAGCATAGCCGACTGAACCGAGCGTCCCATTTTACTCGTTTTTGTTTAAAATACCTTAATTCAGACTGCGATATCTTTAAAAATGCTGAATTCAATGATTTTACGTCAATTTTAGTCCTTCAGAAAAATAAATACATAATAAATCCAAAAAATTAAAACTGATCCCGGGGGATAGCGTGCGAGGTCCCCGAGACATTAACGCCAAGATTATTATTATTTTTATGTATTCTATAAGTTTTTTTTTTTTTGTCATTATTATTTATTTACAATTTAAATTACAATTTACAATATATAATTACATACTAAAACTACATATAAATAAAAACCTTAAAATTACTTAAATAGGTGTGTGTATTTTGTACAATACCAACACGCAGTCATCCAGGACTCCACTGCAGCGGAGCGTTTCTATTTCTTTAGTATGCCGTATTTCATTACTTGGCAGAAAAGGCATAAATGCAATGGGAAACGCCACGGTTAGATACTGTTCTATATTCGGATATACACAGATAATTTGAATTTCAGCAGACATTACGAAAGTCTTGCTAATACAGACTTCCCAACAATAAACTACATGGAACGCTTTGTAAGTGTTTTTCATAAAAGCTGCCGAAGGATCTTTATTATTTTATTCCTTGCGTATAAAAGATTTTATTATTCTAAACTGAAAAATGCGACTGAATATTTTAAAACCAACTTTGTTTTTGTCGAAATGTTGACTGATCGGGTCAGATTTATAGTGTCATGTTCTTTGTCATATATGATTGTGTGATTGTGTGCCTCGGTAGAAAAAACAATTTAAAGTTCCTTAGTTTAGACATTAATTTATCCACTAGCCCGGGAACCCGAGACTTAGGGCCGATTTTTCAATCCTCATATAAAACATATCAGTCTGATAAGTTATTGTGCGACTAAAACAAAATTGTGTCATTACTTCATAATTGTAAAGGATTATAGTCCGTTTTAATTTGGCAGTGTATTACTTTATCGGGCAGATAAACTTAATCTGAGGATTGAAAAATCGACCCTTAATAAAATAAATAATTATTAATTGCGTATTTTCGGGGTTTGCCGCGGAAACTTTGGGGGCGTGGGGAAGTGGACAGTAAAATTAAATTAACCTACAATACTAATCTAAAAATTTACACAGCTTGTAGGTTATTTTAATTTTAGTTAGATAATTATTTATTTACTTTATTATTTTTGTATATTGTCTTTAGTTAAATATTAATAAATATTGTTCTGATTTCAAGTTGGGGCAGTCACATACAGGTCACGCAACCATCTTTCATCCGCGCCTAGACCAGGATCCCATATTTCCGAAGAGCACAGCGCTAACGCTATGCCTATGCTAACCAGCTGCATTCAAACATTATATTTACTACCAAGATACTAAAGATTAAAATCCTTTGTCAATGGTGGTATCAAGCACGTGGTTTTGAAGTTAAAGCGCATGTCCTCTGGATCCAGACGCGGGAAAATATGAAACAATTGTCTGGTCGTCAAAAGTTAAACATGTATAAAAATGCAATGTTTTAGGACAGGGGGGCCTATGGTGTTTATACAGAGTGCAATGCAGACTAATAATTTAATAGGCTTTGTCTGTAAGTAAATAAAAAGTCAGCTTCGCAACAAGCTCAAAACTATAAAATGTATGTCGATCGATTGCGTTGTAAATGCTGGAGTTATTGAACTAGCGTTGCGCCGAAGTGAAATAAAGCATTTGGTGCATACGGCGCAGGTCAGGCCGGCGTGCAAGAGTACTACGCATGTCTGTAGGAAAAGAATCGGCGTTTTGGCGACACGGGTACCAGGTTGCCATAAGCTTCAAGAGATAAGTTATAGGAACGCCTTTCACTTTTCAATACACAAACATTTTCATCTCCGTATACGAAAAAATGTGTTTTCATGCGATGATTTAATTAAAACATTTAAAGAAGCCGGTAAATACCTAAGGTAGGTACAAGGTAGTTGTGTGTTACTGCAAGACTGACTCTTACAAATATTGTTGTTTTAGTTGACATAAATTAATTACAAATTATTATAAATTAATTAATTATAATTGTAAAAATTAAGGTAAACCATCCATAGGAAGGATTTTCTTTATTAATGCCGGTAATGTCCCGATTGTCTCACGCGCACGAGGGCCCGGGGTCCGCCTTGACCACGATCTAGGATTTGGCAGATCAGGTAATTACAGTGGAGCGACTGCCATCTGACCTCCGTGGCCCTGCTACCGGGGGAACCTGACCAGACCTGATTGAATCATGATTACACATTCCGTCGCCCGAATGTGCAGGTTTTTCATCACGACGTTTTCCCTCACCGTAAGAGCTTTGGTTAGTATTCAACTTATGTACATAACTCAGAAAAGAGTCATTGGGTACATGGCGGCAGTGGGATTCGAACCCGGTACTCATACTCAATACTCAACCGCTCGGCTGCCGACGCTCCTTATTATTAGACATAATAATATAGTTGATAATACTATAGAATAAGTATTTATGTGTATTGTTGACGCCAATAAGTGTACGGACTGGACGGAATCGTAACCCCGTCGCGCGCCCTGGACTGTATTCCAGCGGGACGTGTTACTAGGCTCGCAGAAACAGCAGAGAGATATTTTATTACTACATAAAGTTTGGCAACTTTCAGTAGCCAAGAGACCGTTCCCACTCGACTACCGACACTTCGTCGACAAATAGTAGAAACTTTAAATTCCATACGATTAATATATGGTTTCATTTGATTGAGACTAAATACAGTGGAGCTTATTTTTTATAATACAGCTTGATGTTTTGATACTTAGTGTGAAATTACGGTTGTTTTCGGTGTCGTCGGGACTATTTTTCGCACATGACTCATGATTCCCTCGAAGGGCTGTCAATAAGTCGCTGAAAACATTTAACATATTAGCTGCCAAAGATAATTAAAGAAAAACGTCGAAAACGACACCGAACTTTTTTGTTAATTACGTACAGATTAGTCGAAATATAACTAATAATAATAATGTTACTTACTTCTAGTAGTATATAACAGCTTATTTACCTTTGCGGTTATATATATCCGACATCGCCTAAACGGAATAATTATTGCTTTTGCGCCGCGCGGGTCACAATATCGGACACCGCACGGTGTACGGCGGTAGTACAGACATTATACTCGTACACTTTTTACTTGATTAATAACGAGGTGTTAGTTTTATTTTAGTTTATGCTTAACTATTACCGGTAGTCATCTTAAATATTATTCAGTGATCTTGAGTTTTGTCGTTTTATTAGTAAAATTGTTTTGCACATAGTAGATTAATTATTTACAAAACCTGTGATGACAACTTGTTTTTACTACGCTGTAGGGCGCGCGGTCACATTACACAGTTGAATCAAAGCAAACAGTGAGCACCGGCTTGAAGTTAGATATGTCGCGTCGGATACCATTGTCCGACGTGACGGTTAACGTGTTAAACATTATTTATTTTAGGGTAAAGGACACTCTTTGGATGTTAAACTATACCAATGTCAATAATAGCCTTTTACTTGACTTTAGAGTCAAGAATAGTCCACGTACGTCTCGAGACCAATATAACGTCACGGGATGCCAACCGGCTCACGAGACTGCTGAATCAGATTCAGCACGGCGAGCACAAGTGTACCCGAGACTAGAGGTCCGCGTCAGCGGCGTTCCGCCGCCGAGTAACCTCAGCGCGCCGCCGCCGCCGCCGGGTCATTGACAAATTCGCGCCGACTTCAAAATTATATTAAAATTCGCGCGACAATTTTGTTTTTTTGTAGGTATTCGTCACAATACCTAGCAACTATTCACACATTGTTGCCTAACATCCCACCAAGTTCAGCAAGTTCCAAGCAAGCGTGTAAGCAAGTCCCAAGTATAAAGACGGCGTAACCGACTCGCTGACACAGCGTGCTTAATGCTCCAAAACTTGTTACACTGTTGTAACCATGCACCTATAAACGAGATGCTCACTACGATTGGTCTGAGTGACATTAAAATTTATGCCGAATAGTGGAACATTATTTAGAAGACTTAGTAAAGCTTCTTAAACCTTTCTAGAAGCCGTGAAAATGTTGTCGTCGCAAAATTAGTCGTCTCTAAATTTGGGCTGCAATTTCGCCAAGTACGCCTAGTGAAAGAGTTTTTTTCTGTTGCTGGGTTAGACTTGACTACGAAGAGATCACGTTTATCATCATCGCTGAGTTATGGACCATTTTGTCTATTAGAAGCTTTTATTTTAAAAATATATTGATACAAACCTGTTAATTTTTAGACAAATAAATATTTCTATTTCTATTTCTATTTATATCCCGGAAAACTTAATAAAATAATTTTCATTCACGACAATTATAAACATTGCTCATAATTAGTTTGATTTAAGTACTAATTTGATTGCAAGAATTAAAAAAAGAAAGCTATCCTACGCCAGTGACGCCGCGCCGCGCCTGTTACGTTTACCAGCGTGCCGCCGCCGACCATCTTGACCGCGGCGCGGTTCTCTACCCGGGACACAGCTCGCGCTGCGAGATAGTGTTTCTTTCTCTCAATAGGTACTAAGATGAAATATACAGCAGTATCTATATCTAACTTAACGCGAGGTGTGCGATAGCACACATGTGTAGCCGTGCGGGGCTCCCAACGGAAGCGGACAGAATAATATAAGGACTTTAAACAAGGTCTAAAAATAAGAAAAATATCATGAATGACATACCTGCTACCGGTGAATAATTCCTAGGCAGGGGAGGATCTTCACGTTGCTTCTTAAACATCCTGGTGATCTTATCCACTTCCTTCTCACAATATTTCAGCACGCGGTCGTATTTCTCACTCAACTTTGTTATCTGTATCTTCTGGCTAACCTGCAAGAGAGAACTTTGTTTTTATATTCGTACCAAAGAGCACATGAAAGTAGTTTTCCTACTATCCCTACTATCCCACCAATAATATAAAGTACCGAGGACAAAACTAATATATTAATAAATATTTAATAATAAATAATTTTTAATAAATATTTAATATTGCATCGTTTAGTTGTGATTTCATTTGCGGCAGTCACGTCCTTGCAGATTCACGCAGCCATATTTCATCCGCATCTAGACCAGGAGCACATATTTCCGAAGAGCATTGCGTAAGAGCAAGCGATAGGTAAACAAATATTCTATTTACTACCAAGAAACTAAAGTTTAAAATCCTTTGTCAATGGTAGTATCATGCACGTAGTTTTGAAGGTAAAGTGCATGTCCTTTGGGTAGACGTGGGTAAATTTGAAACAATTGTCTGGTCGTCGAAAGTTTATTTAAACTTTTATTTTATATTCGTATCACAATACATGGTAATGTCAACCTGAGTAATATGCCCGTTTGCTGTAAAAAGAAAACCAAGATCGATATAAAGACGTGCAAAAATTTGACTGATGAATTTAGAAATAAAAGGTCTGAGTAAATGAGGCATTTCTAATATCCACACCAAGACATGACAGATATAACAATACCTATTCTAAACGGCACATTATGGTATATTTAACGGCAGAATAGTAATTCTGACAAGTTATTTGGATTGTCACTGTGTTTTTACGAAATACGACACTACACCGAGTTAATCTTTTACAATAAAAATTTATATTACTACCGAAACTACTGATCTGGAACGCTAGTTAGGCCCGTTGACTTACAAGAGTGGATTGTAACGATGGGGTCATCGTTTTAACTCTTATTTTGGTCGAAGGTGTATCCTGTGGCTAAACACCATCCAACACTAAGTGTTCCCAAGCAAAGTTGACATACAGAAGTAATGTTGACAAGATTGCGAGTCAACGATTAACAAACGTCACATCCATACGTCTCCCCATTCCACATTCGTAGCCTTTCCTACCACAGAACACATGAAAGTAGTTTCCGTACTGTACCTATTATCCCACAAATAATACAAATTTACCGAAGAAAAAAAACGCTGGCATGGTGACACTAAATAAAATAAATGGTCAGCTGTTTGTCTTCCTAATAAAAAAATAATAATTTTTTTTTAAATAAATATTGTTCTGGTTTCAAGTTGCGGCTGTCTCGTGAGTCTTTGCAGATTCACGCAGGCATATTTTATCCGCACTAGACGCGACTAAGATAAGAACTAGATGCGACTAAGATAAGTCTAGATAGACTAGGATCGCATATTTCCGAAGAGCATTGCGTAGGAGCCAGCTACATTCAAATATTATATTTACTACCAACGGGAAATTCATTGGTAATTTCTCTGGCGTTGCTGATGTTTATAGGCGGCGGTGACCACTTTCCATTAGGTGGCCCGCTTGCTTGTTAGAACCGGTGTAGAACCGACACTACACCGAGTTAACCATCTATCAGTAAAAAATTCTGTTACTACCGACTCTACAACGCTAATTAGACCCATCGTTTTACACGAGTGGATTGTGAGGGATACTGTTTTAACTCTGATTTTTGTCGAAAGTTTATCCTGTGGCTAAACACCATCCAACTCTTACCTCAAACATTCAGGTCTCCAGTGCTTCATGGGGTGGGGAATTGGGAAACCATAGCTTTGGCAGTGGAGGGGAATTTGCCTTTTTGCTGCCAGAGCAACGTGCTATAGAGGTGGGTAACGTATTGGCGATACTCTTGGTGAAGCTAATGTCTATAGGCAGTGGTGACCACTTTCCATTAGGTGGCCCGCTTGCCTGTTGGCTCTACCCATTCCACAATCGTAGCCTTTCCTACCACAGAACACATGAATGTAGTTTCCCTATATACCACAAATAATATGAATGTACCGAGGACAAATCGCTGGCATGGTGACACTAAATAAAATAAATATTTTTTAATAAATATTGTTCTGATTTCAAGTTGCGGCTGTCATGTTCGGATTTTTGCGGATTTCCGAGGCCATGTTTTATCCGCACCTACACCAGGTTCACATAATTCCGAAGAGCATTGAGTATGAGACAGCGACATTCAAATATTCTATTTACTACCAAGATACTAAAGTTTAAAATCCTTTGTCAATGGTAGTATATGCACGTGGTCATATTTCTCACTCAACTTTGCTATGTGTATTTTCTGGCTTACCAGCAAGAGGGTTGTTTTCATATTCCTATCACAATATATAGTAATGGCGACCTAAATAGTGTTTGCGGTAAAAAAAAAACATGTTAAAACGATACACATCCGTGCAAAAATTGGACTGATGAATTTAGAAATGAAAGGTCGAATAAACAAGGAAGTACCCACACCAAGACATGCCAGCTATATAATAAATAGTACCTATTCCAAACGGCATTAATAGTAACCCTGACAAGTTATTTGAATTGTCACTGTTTTTACAAGATACGACAATCATCACAGTCCGTAACAGTCCACTGCAGGTCTTAGGGCCTCTCCCACTAAGGAGGAGGTTATTGCCATAATCTCCATGCTTGGCAGGCGGGTTGGAAATCGCAGAGTTATAAATATAACAATGGAAAACGCTGCTGCCCATTTTCCAGCCTACGGAGACCCTAGAAGTTTTGACTCGAAAACATTAGTCGCCTTGTACGAAAGCCACAAGTGTAAGGGGTTGGTGCTATTCTACTCTGCTGGACACCACACGCCTAACGACATATATCGGATAAGCAGTTGTGCTCTCGAGAACGAGGGCCCGGGGTCCGCCTTAATCATAATCCAGGATTTGGCAATAAGGTAATTATGGTGGAGCGACTACCATTTGACCTACATGACCCTGCTACCAGGGGAACCTGACCAGATTGGATCATGGTTAAAAATTTAGTTGCCTGATGTTTTTCCTAAACGTAAGAGCATCGGTTAGCATTCAACTAATGTACATAACTCAGAAAAAAGTCATTGGTACATGGCCGCAGCGGAATTCGAACCCGGTACCTCTCGCTTACGAGTTGGTTGGATACTCAACCGCCCGGCCACCGACGCTCTCAATATCCGATACGACTCTACACCGAGTTAATATTTCACAATTCATATTTCGACTACGCAAGTTAGGCCCGTTGACTTACGAGAGTGGATTGCAACAATGACCCTGGTTTTAATTCTCATTTTGATCGAAGGTTTATCCTGTGGCTAAATACCATCCAACACTAAAGGAAGTGTTCCCAAGCAAAGTTCCTTCCCTGTCACGTGCGGGTCTTTGCAGATTCACGTGGGCATATTTTATCCGCACCTAGACCAGGATTCCATATTTCCGAAGAGCATTGCGTAGGAGCCAGCGACATTCAAATATTTTATTTACTATCAATATACTAAAGTTTAAAATCCTTCGTCAATGGTGGCATCATGCACGAGGTCATATTCTCACTCAACTTTGTATCTTCTGTTGTCTTCTGTTGTTGTCTCCGGTGCTCCATGGGGTGGGGATATGGGTAACCATGACTTTGGCAGTGAAGGGGAAATTGCCTTTTTGCTGCCAGAGCAACGTGTTATAGAGGTAGGCAACGCATTGGCGATACTCTTGGTGTTGCTAATGTCTATAGGCAATAGTGACCACTTCCCATCAGGTGGCCCTGTTGGCCTACCGTATAAAATAAAAAAATGAATCAAGTAAAAATCAAATCAACGTACCCGTTTATTGTAAAAAGCAAACCAACTTCGCTTCACAGACGTGCAAAAATTGACAAGACATCTGGCATGTCTTGATGCCGTATGGTATGTCTTGGTGTGGGTAATGGGAATATATATCTAAGTACCTATTCTGAACGGCATATTACGGCACACATAACGGCAGAATAGTACTCCTGACAAGTTATTTGGATTATCACTGTGTTTTTACGAGATACGTTCCTACACCGAGTTAATCGTTTTCAATAAAATTTTCTACTACTACCGAAACTACTGATCTGCAACGCAAGTTAGTCCCATTGTCTTACAAGAGTGGATTGTAACGATGACCCTGGTTTTTTCTGTTATTTTAGTCGAAGGTTTATCTGTCTGTTACGCTTTGTATGTGTAGTCCACGCGTATGAAGTCGCGGACGAACAGCTAATATCATAAATACAAACGTAACTGTCGGTATGTTACGCTTTTACGATTAAACCATTGCACCGATATAGTTAGCAGCTGAGAATTTATAGGCTATACTTTAACCCTCCACTAACAAGCTCGCATATATGTGGAAAGATAGTAAGCTAGTAGTCGCTAGTAATGCTAGTGAGTAGCTAGTACGCTGGTCTAGGTATTGATTTAACACCTGTTGAATGAAAACCTAGACCTGTTGAATGCACACGCTGCGAGCATTTCTATCTATTCTCTGCTTCCCTAGTACCGACTTGAATGAAGCTTAGTGTAGGTAGTATGTAGGCGGCGAATCGTTACCATACCGAGCTACTAGAATCGTGGCAGAAATCAGAACTATTGGCGCCATATTGATGTTTCACACCCACGCCCTCATCCAATTGCCAAATGATCCTTGTAGCACTGTACTCGCCTACTCTCGAGAACGGTTATCAGAATAAATAAAAGTCTGGCAAAAGGAAAAATGTATCTGTAAAAGTGTGATCGAAACGGGGGCGTCAATTGCCTTATCTTTAGTATGAGTCCCTTTTGGTTCGCGCCATGTTGTTTGTTGCTTTTTATGACACATTCAGTATTATTGTTGACGTCCTCAATCGTTTTGTCTTTTTTACTTAAAACGGACACTAATTATATGAATTACAAATAGTAAAAGAAAGTAGTAAATGAATTATTTGCTACTTAAGTAGGTATTATCTTTACCTGAGCGAGATGGTAAGCAATTACCGTAATCAGATAGTACTCGTAGAACCTACTGGTATTACGTGTGTAGGTATGTATACAAAAAATAGGTGGTATCACTCTCGCCTTACAGGCTCTATAAAATCTTTAATCTTTATTGCATCCCATTTTTACGTAACAATTATCTTGGCGACAATATCCCGGTTGTGCTCTCGAGCGCTAGAGCCCGGGGTCCGGCTTTACTATGATTCAGAATTTGGCAGTTCAGGTTCTCACAGTAGAACTACTATTTGACCTCCATGGCCCTGTTCATAGCGGAACCTTATCAGATTGGTAATTTAATCATCGGTACGCATTGTCGCCAAAATGTGCGTGCAGGTTTCCTCAAGATGGTTTCCCTCTCCGTAAGAGCTTCGGTTAGTGTTCGTTCTCACAAAAAGACATTGGTACACGAAGGCGCTGGGGATCGAGCTCGGAACCTCTCGCATACGAGTCCGACCCGCTAGCCAACAGGCCCACAACACACGTTTACGTAAACGTAGGTATTTCAATGAAGTTCTATCGTAGTGATATCGATTATAAAGGTGTGGGTTAAGATATACCTATTAAGCAATTCTCAGCTTTACAGCCCAGTGATACAGAACAAAATGTATTGAAACGTTGTTATTGGCAATGTATCTCTTCTTATTTATGCCTCTCTGGTATCGAGGGAGAACAACAGACACCCCGCACTTCCCACGCGGGCCTCGGAGCTGCAAGTACAGCAAAAATAACATTTACGATGAAGCGTGGGTGTGGTGTCCGGCAGAGTAAAATAGCTCCAACCCCTTACACTCGTGGATGTCGCACATGGCAACTAATATCTTCGAGACAAAAGATCTAGAGCAGGGATCCCCAAACTATTTTGAACAAGTGACCCCTTTTCCAAAATGAACTGTTACCTCAAACCCCCATGGCCAAATTACCTACTTTTAAGATCAACCCCCTTATTCATAATGGTCCGCTAACTTAAAACACCTGCTACAGAGTGTTATTTTTCATTCTGACTTAGGTCAATAGAAGAAGACAGAGTGAGAATTAGCAATGCTTTAAGTTAGCAGACTATTATAAATAAGGGGGCCTATCTTTAGTTTTTTCCTATTGATACAAAATACCAAGGTACTAAGGTACCAATTGGAAAACTTTGCACTTGGTTAAGTGAGTAAAGTTGACTTCATTTTCTCATCAAAATTTAACAAATTAAAAAGACATACAATTCAGTAAATATCCGTTCCGTTCAGGTACAACACCAGCCAGAAATGCTTCTGCAAGGGTGTATGTAGGTCATATTAGCAAGAACTAAGTATGGCGTCGCCCTCATCGGTGGTTCCGTCGTCTGTACTTGTATTTTGAGCAACCAAGCCCAGCGGATGTCACGGGTCTCACCCAAAGAGCTGGTTTGCTCCGGAAACCGTATCAGACGTTGGAGTTGTTGATTTTAAGCGACACTACACCTCGTCCTCCACTGATTTGCGCTACCTCCAGCCCGAGATACCAGTGCGTACGTAGATGCGATGGGGAGTGTAGGGCTGTCGCAGTCAGGGTGGGAGCGAAAGGATTTGGAGCCGACAAGAATACTAGCATCGAGTCAGTGTGAGGGAGGATAGATAATATACTTAGTGTGTAATATATAAAGAAAGAATATTGACTGCTGAAATTGATCCCTCGGAGAGCTCTGCTAGTTTGATCGTCGTGATTTGCTGTCTTTTGATGTCCCGCCGTAATCTGCGTATCCGTAACCTTCAGCTATTCTTCTTATACTTTCTACTGACGTCCTGTCGCAAGCAGCGCATACGTAATGTTCTTATTATTCTTCTTATAGTATCCATCGAAGTTCTGTCGCAACCCATCTACATTATCAGTTATTCTTCAACTCTCGTCTTTCTGCTATTCTTCTTACTTTTATTTCGATGTCTTGTCGTAAGCAGTATACCAGTATCCTTCAGCTATTTTTCTTGGTTATTTTTATATATCCTGTCATAAGTAGCATATGTGCAGCCTTCACCTATTCTTCTGATGTTGCTTTCGGTGTCTGTTGTAAGCCGCTTACCCGCAGGTTTCAGCTGTTCTTCCTGTGTTGCCCATCTATGTCCTGTCGCAACCAGCCAAGTCGTACCTTTACTCTTCTTCTCTTGTCTTTCAGCTATTCTTCTTAATTTTTCTTCGATGTCGGACGTGATGCGACGTAAGCAGCGTACCCGTAACATCCAGCTGTCCTTCTTGTGTTATCCTTCGATGCAACTTTCTTCGTATGTTGTCTCTCAATGTCTTGTCGCAGCAACAGCGTAGTCGTAACTTACTTCTTAAGTTGTCCTTCGATGTCTTGTAGCAGCAGCATAGCCGTAACTTTCCTCGTAATATTCATCTTATTTTGTCAAAGGATGTTCTTTTGCAAGCAGCGCACTCCTAAGTTTCAGCTATTCTTCATAGTTTTTCCCCGATATTCCATCACAGCCTACTGAAATACAATCCAGTAAATATCAAGTTTAATTAATAATGATTATTACAAATTAAGTACTTAAAGAATCTTAAGTAGGTAGGAAATTATATTTAAAAAGTATTAATTCGCAAAGAGAAAATAAAACATTCAGTGTGATGGATGAACCTGGTGACTATCTACCAATCTAGCTACATCCGGTTCAATATTGGTGAGTTGCAGCCTTAAATCTCCACGTTCGTTGGTTTCAAACGGTTTCTTTGTTTCGTCAAAATGTTTGTTACCACACTGAAGCTTTTTCAACTAGGAATGATGATGGAAAAGCGATAAGGTATTTTTCAGCAATGTTCCACAATGTAGTATACTGTGTTTCAATGATGCGTTGCAACCAGAACTTCTGATAGCCTTGGTTGAACTTCTGCTTAAGCTTTTCGTCTGTGCTGATGGTAATCAACTCTTCTTGCATTATCACATTGGCTTCTTCTATGGCTGTGGTATTGTACGGTTTTATTATCCATTGAGGAAAAGATCCTCAAACCTCTCCGTAAAATCCTTGTGTAATGCTTCCAAGTGAGTGACATATAATAAAATGTCATCATCTTGAGGCATTTATGGTAATTTTGACAAATGCGGAAACTGCGAATATTCTTTTCTGCCTAAATTTAGTTTATGAAGGATTAGTTTACCCACGAAAGCGGATATTATTGATTTTGTTTTAATCAAGTTAAGATCGTCACCCTGCAGTTGCAAATTAACCTTGTTGAACATTCCAAAGATATCAGTCAAGTAATAAATATCTGTTTTACAATTGTTCAGATTTTCTTTCAAATTCGGATCTTTTACTTGTAAAAACTCCAACACAGATTCAAAATTGGCTGCAAATCTTTTTAAGCAAGAGCCTCTTGATAGCCAGCGAACTTCAGTGTGCAGAAGTAATCGAGTAAAGACTTCGTCGTTTTCGTCACATAGCTGAGCAAATAACCGAGAGTTCAAAGAATTGCTTCGAATCTTGTTGATAGCATTTATTACATATTGTAAAGACTTATGCAATCTAGGACTCGGCTTTTTTGCTACTAAACGCTGTCTGTGAATCACGCAGTGAATGACCAGTACATCAGGCAGTTGTCGCTTTAAGTGGGCTATAAAACCACGATGACGACCAACCATAGACGGTGCACCATCAGTCGCAACAGAAACAATGTACTTCCATGGAATAGCTTTGTCAGTAAAAAAATGTTCCACGGCCTGAAAAATCGATTTTCCTCTGGTATCAGTCTCTAAATATGTATCAAAAAGCAGTTCTTGGCACATATGTATTTTCATCTTTGATAAATCGAACATATCCTAACAACAGAGCTTCATTGCCGGGTAATGTAGACTCGTCCAACTGGAGAGAGAATCTGTTGGTCTGTAAGAACTTGCATAAAATGTTTTCCACATCGCGTCCCATCTCGTCTATGCGTCTCTGAACGGTGTTATTGCTCAAAGGTATTCTCTTTAAAATATCATTTGCGGGTTTGTGCAATACATTGTTAAGGACCTCCGCAATGGCTGGTAAGATAAGCTGCTTTCCAATTGTGTGGGGTTTCCCCGACTTCGCTATTAGTAAAGATATATTATAGGACGCTCGTAAACCATCATCGTCTTTAATAGATGATGACGCAAACATCGATCTTATGGATGGCCTTTTGTCTAGTTTTTCTTTAAGTGCTTGAAAAAATGACAAGGGCTTACTTTTTTTGTTAGTATGTACTTTTGATAAGTGGTCATAAATTTTTGAAGGCTTCATGGCATCGTTACTGAATACTTTTTCACATATGAGACACATCGGCAAGTGTTGATTTGATGGAGATGCAATAAATCCAAACTTCAAGTAATCCAAACTGTATTGTCTGCATTTTTTTTTCGTGTCCGCCATCATAAAACTCTCAGTAATTCTGCAAATAAAAAACTATAATAAACTGTTAAATTTGCACACTATCTTATTTTTATCACACCCAGGTAATGGATTCTTGTTAGGTATTACTGACTTACTTATTGATAAACTTGGATACCTATATTAGGTAAGTAACTATAGTAGGTAATTAGGTATAGAAAATTCGTATTAGGTAAGTAGGTACCTATCAGCATAAGAACGAAAACCAAAGTAAACTGAACACTTCAAAGTTTAGGTACCTACCTACTTAACAACTTAAGTGTAAGTAATTTTTACAAATACTTTTATACCTACCTATTTAAAATATGTTGTATGTTGTGTTTGCCACTTTTTCAGTCACTTTACTTCACCTAATTTAGCTATGTTATAACTTTGTAATCTCTTGAAATAAATGAGTGCTTATATGAGTTATTATCGTTCAAGCTCCAACGAATTTCAAAACGCAAATGAACTTCAACCTAAGTGCAAGCCCGTTAAATAGTAAAATATCAGGAACATGTTTGGACTTGATCATGAATTCGTTTGTGTTAAATCGCGTAAGCGTCAAATAGAGAGCAAGTCAAAACGCGCCTGAAAGACGAACTCATTATCTTGCACAAACTTGTCCACACAGACTTGCCGAGTTTTTCATCTTGTACGAACTTGAGACTTTACATTACTACAACAATGCTATTTCCTACAAAAATATTAATTATTCTTAGTACACGTAACACAACATAAACAATACAGTACCTACCTTGTAAGTTTTAAATAAGACCACTTTGGGAATTCCTGGTCTAGAGTCTCCGTAAACTGGAAAATGGGCAGCAGCTTTACCTGTGTTATATTTACAACACTGTGATCTCCAACTCCCCTGCCAACCGAGGGGATTATGGCAATAACCTTCCCCTTTTGTGGGAAAGGCCCTAAGTTCTGCAGTGGACTGCTACGAGCTGTGATGATGTGGATAGTTCTTTCACAAGATGGACGTACTTTATATCGCTCGCCTCAAGCCGTACGGTTTTCAATTTTTATTTTCCAAATAACTTGTAGGATTACTATTCTGCCGTTATGTATGCCGTAATGTGTCGTTTAGAATTGGTACTATTATATTTATCTGGCATTATATATTATATATTTTTGCATGGCTGTGTATCGAAGTCGGTTTCCTTTTTACAACAAACGGGTATGATGATTTCGCTACTGACATCGACATTACTACGCCATTTTTTAATATTAATTGACATTATATTTTTATTGACATTTGAATTATTATTGACACTATCTACTGTTGACATCTTTAATTATTAATAATATTGAATAGATAAAAATCAAATTTTATAATGATGTTTTTATAATACTTAAAATGAATAATTTTGGAAGGTTTGTAAATAATTATCAATTTGATGAATATTAAAAATATAAATTCGAAAATTCAATAATGTATCTAAAATTTGTAAGCCGATGGCAGGTCGCAGAGGCTCCATTCTACTAATACTGTACTTAACAACTGTATAACCTGTGTACCACAAAAGAATAAATGATTATGATTATGATTACGATTACGTATGTAACATAAAAATAAAATTCTCTCTTGCAGGTTAACCAGAAGATACAAAGTTAAGTGAGATTTATGAATACGTACCTACATGATGCCATCATTGACAAAGGATTTCAAGCTTGAGTATCTTGGTATTAAATAGAATATTTGAATACCTATCTCTTGCTCCTACGCAATGCTCCTCGGAAATATGTGATCCTGGTCTAGGTGCGGATAAAACATGGCCGCGTGAATCTGCAAAGACCCGCACGTGACAGCAGCAACTTGAAATCAGAACAATATTTATGAAAATTATTTATTTTATTTAGCGATTTTGTCTTCGGTACATTTATTTTATTTGTGGGTTAAAAGGTATATTAGGGAAACTACTTTCATGTGTTACGTAGTAGGAAAGGCTACGAATGTAGAGGTATGAAATTGACGTTTGTTAATCGTTGACTCGCAGTCTTGTTAACATTACTTCTGTATATCAACTTTGCTTGGGAACAGTAAGTGTGGGGTGGTGTCTAGCCACAGGTAAAACCTTCGACCAAAATAATAGTTCATCAGGGTCATCGTTACAATCCATTCTTGTAAGACAACAGGCCCATCGTTGCAGATCAGCAGTTTCGGTAGTAATAGAAATTTTAATGGTAAAAGATTAACTCGGTGTAACATCATCATATCAGCCAGAAGACGCCCACTGCTGGGCATAGGCCTAACCCAGAGATCTCCACAAAGACCGGTCCTGTGCTTTCTGCATCCAGCTGGTACCTGCGATCCTTACCAGGCCGTCGGTCCACCTTGCAGGAGGCCGACCCACGCTGCGTCTACCGGTACGTGGTCGCCACTCGAGAACTTTACTGCCCCATCGCCCATCTGTTCTTCAAGCTATGTGCCCTGCCCAGTGCCACTTCAGTCTGGCAATCCTTAGAACTATGTCGGTGACCTTGGTTCGCTTGCGGATCTCCTCATTTCTGACTTGATCGCGCAAAGAAACTCCGAGCATAGCTCTTTCCATTGCCCTTTGGGTAACAGTGAGCTTTCTTATAAGGCCCATAGTGAGTGGCCACGTTTCAGTTCCGTAAGTCATCACTGGCAACACACATTCGTCAAAGACCTTCGTCTTGAGACACTGCGGTAATTGGGACAAAAATATGTAGCGTAGCTTCCCGAACGCTGCCCAACCGAGTTGGATTCGTCGATTGACCTCTTTCTCGAAATTGGACCTACCTAGCTGGACTATTTGTCCTAGGTATGTATAGTCGTCAACAACTTCAAGTGGAGTGCCTCCAACTGTCACTGGAGTAGGCACAACATAGACATTCGACATAATTTTCGTCTTGTCCATGTTCATTTTGAGACCTACTTGTTGAGAGTCACTACAGAGGTCATCGAGCATTTTGCCCAAATCTTCCAGGGTTTCAGCCATGACTACGATATCGTCAGCAAATCTGAGGTGCGTGAGGTACTCGCCGTTAATATTGATGCCAAGTCCGTCCCAGTCCAGAAGCCTAAAGATATCCTCCAGTGCAGCGGTGAACAACTTCGATGATATGACATCACCTTATCTAACACCTCGCTGCAGCTGCGCAGCGAGCTGCAACAAAATCTCTGGCGATACCCTCAAACTCATCGAAGAAAGACGCGGAATGACTCGGCAATCCCCTGATGATGTCCCTCAATTTAGGCGACTTAATCGAAAGATCTCCACGTCTCTGACTCGCGACATACGCCGCTTCAATACTACCAATATTGAATGGCGATCGAGCGGAACAAAGGCTCTAAAGTCTTTGCAAGATCTGTCGATTGGACAGAGCCAGTTGACGAGACTGAAAACGGATGACAGGACAGGACAAGACCACAGAACCTATTCAGCTGCAGCGAGGTGTTAGACAAGGTGATGTCATATCTCCGAAGTTGTTTACCGCTGCACTGGAGGATATCTTTAGGCTTCTGGACTGGGACGGACTTGGCATCAATATTAACGGCGAGTACCTCACGCACCTCAGATTTGCTGACGATATCGTAGTCATGGCTGAAACCCTGGAAGACTTGGGCAAAATGCTCGATGACCTCTGTAGTGCCTCTCAACAAGTAGGTCTTAAAATGAACATGGACAAGACGAAAATTATGTCGAATGTCCATGTTGTGCCTACTCCAGTGACAGTTGGATGCACTCCACTTGAAGTTGTTGACGACTATACATACCTAGGACAAATAGTCCGGCTAGGTAGGCCCAATTTCGAGAAAGAGGTCAATCGACGAATCCAACTCGGTTGGGCAGCGTTCGGGAAGCTACGCCACATATTTTCGTCCCAATTACCGCAGTGTCTCAAGACGAAGGTCTTTGACCAATGTGTGTTGCCAGTGATGACTTACGGAGCTGAAACGTGGCCACTCACTATGGGCCTTATAAGAAAGCTCACTGTTACCCAAAGGGCAATGGAAAGAGCTATGCTCGGAGTTTCTTTGCGCGATCGAGTCAGTAATGAGGAGATCCGCAAGCGAACCAAGGTCACCAACATAGCTCTAAGGATTGCCAGACTGAAGTGGCAGTGGGCAGGGCACATAGCTCGAAGAACAGATGGCCGATGGGGCAGTTAAGTTCTCGAGTGGCGACCACGTACCGGTAGACGCAGCTTGGGTAGGCCTCCTACAAGGTGGACCGACGAGCTGGTAAGGATCGCAGGTACCAGCTGGAGGCGGAAAGCACAAGACCGGTCTTTGTGGAGATCTCTGGGGGAGGCCTATGCCCAGCAGTGGGCGTCTTCTGGCTGATACGATGATGATGATGATGATGATGACAAAAGAAAGAAGAAGAATACTATCGACATTTTGACTTGGAGGCAGAATTCATAATTAACCTTGGTGACAGCAGCGAATCCGAAAATTCATCATTTGATTTTTCAAGTAGCGATTTAGAATAATATGTTCAATACATAAACATTAAAATACCAAATTATTGTTTTTTTTAAGAACCCATATATTATCAAACACAACAAGTTACAAAGACCTTAAAAACCGAGTTATTCCTTTTTATTTCAAATTTGTTTAAATAACTGTATTTGTATTTTGTACCCGACTGTACCTTTTGTCACGCACACAAAGTCACTGTATATGTCCAAGGTTTACCCACACATAGGGCCGCGCGCACAACTGAGTTAAAATATCTGTAGCATCGTAGCGACAATAGTCTTGTCGCTAAGACGGTGAAGTCGGGGTTGACAGAGTGCGGGATAAGCAGCAATTTATTAATTTACTAGCGACCCGCTACGGCTTCACACAGGTTTGCTCGGCATGTATTGTACATATAAACCTTACACACAGACGCAGTAAGCGTTTTTATGTTATACAACTAGGCTGATCCGAAAGTTTTTAACTATTGACTTGTTATACACCTTCATGGCTGGAAGGCAATTCGATGTGGCCGTTGAAGACAAGGAATCCACCTATCCACCGAGTTCCACAAGCGAGTTGCTTCTACTCGATACTCTACGCCATTTACGAACGACATCCTTACCCACGCCGGTCGCAATAATTTATTTTTATCTTTATTCTCAATTTGTGAGAAATTAATAATAATAATAATAATAATAAAATTTCTTTATTCAGGCAAAAGACCCATAAAATACATTCAATACAATACAATACAATAATAATAAAATGATAATTAAAAAAAAATAAACATTAAAAGTTGACAAGTCTTTACAATAATCCTACAAAAACAAATTTTTTTTTCTTTTTTTTATTTTCGGTTTGCGTCCTGGTGGACAGAGCGCCAATGTTCAAATATGGGACTGTTGTAGGACGTTTTGCACATTGCCTCGAGAATTCCATTTCCAGACGCGAGCACCCGATCCCGAAACGATGCTACACGCGCCCGCATTACCGCGAAGAAATCCAGAACCCGCGCATCCGCAAAAATGCTCGACGCACTGCAGTATCTGGGCAGTCTCACCAGGATGCGAAACGCGTCATTATATTGAACCCGCAGAGTACTGAAAGAATTCCTGGTGAAACTGGTCCAGAGCTGACATGTGTAGAGGCACTGGCAATAAGCCCTGAACAAGGTCACCTTGACGGGCACACTGCACTTTGCGAAACGGCGAGCGAGCATGTTACTGCGGGCGCACAGAGCCCTCCGCTCCCGCTCAATGTCGTGGTCATCCTTGAGGCTGTCCGTGAGAACATGGCCCAAGTATTTAAACTGCTGCACTCTCAGCACTGATGAACCGTTCAATACCAGCTCAGGCACTCTATCCGGGCCTCTCCCTGCCTTAAACACCATCATTTGGGTCTTGGAAGTGTTGTACCTTAATCCGTAGGCACTTGCATAGCGCTCACAAATCAAGAGCAACTTCCTCAACCCTGCAATCGAGGGACTGAGGAGCACCATGTCGTCAGCATAGCTGAGGGTGTTGACACAAACCCCACCTACGTGACAACCAATGCTGGTGCCCCTCAATTCCTCGATCAACCCATTGATGTACAGGCTGAAGAGGTCAGGGGAGGTTAATCCACCCTGGCGGACGCCGCATTCTAGCCTATAAGCGTTAGAGGTCGTGTCGCCCCATCGCACATAATTAGTTTGGTTCCCGTACCAATACCCCAACAGATCAACAACCTTCTTAGGAACCATAGAGCTCTGCAGTTTGGTCCATAGAATTTTATAATTCACAAGATCAAACGCTTTGCTTAAATCCAAGAAGCACGCGTAGATGGACGTATCGCGACTAGTATAGTAGTTTACTGTGTGCTTTAAACTAAAAATTGCTGTATCCGTCGAGAGACCGGGACGGAAACCAAACTGAGAGTCATCAATCGTCATGTTGTTCACCAGTTCCGGGCGCAGCAGTCTCTCCAAGATCTTGCCAACGATCGTGCCCAGCGAGATCGGCCGGTAGTTGCTCGCAGTTCCAAGGCTACCCGATTTGTTTTTGATGATAGGCACGACCACCGTCCGCATAAGTGCATCCGGCAAATAACTATACCTTATACACTTATCGAACAGATGGGCGAGCCCATCACAAATCAGGGGGCCGGCGTGGAGTATGTGCTCGATGCTTAGCCCATCATGTCCGGGGCTCTTCCCCCGCTTCATACTTAGTATTACTCTACTGACCTGTTCCGGAGTAAACTGTAACAGTGTAGTTTCTGAAGAGTCCGCACACTGCGGCGCGTCATCGGGCACACACTCCACAGGCTCAGGGTCTACCTTGAACCTGCGAGCAAACAACTCAGCTATTGACTGTGGGTCCTGCGTTCCGTCAACAGCTACTGGAAGCTTTTCCTTGGTTGAAAACTTTTTTGTAGTTTTCCAAAACTCGGAGAAATTATTATTTTTTCTGGCGGTAGCCAGAATGTCCATTTTGATCGCTTCCTGATTATTTAAGCACCACTTAAGTTTATTTTTAAACGCACTACGCCTCAATCGCATGCTCTCAAAGACAGCCCCATCGGTCGGCCTACCCGCGAGTACCCACATCCGAAAATGCATCCTCGCGGACTGGTGACACTCCTTTACGTGGTTGTTCCATCCAACAACCTTTTTACGTTTGCTCTCTCCACCAGAACGCACATCCGATGACATCACCGCTCCTGCCTGCAAAACATTTATCATTTTATTATAAAATTCGTCAATATGTTGAAGATGGTCATTCATTCTTTCACAGCTAACATTTAAGTCACATTTGTCACACTCTGCATCCCTACATTCATTCACACGAACCAATTCAGTCATACAGTAATCGTGATACTTATCGATTTGACTAGGTTTACGTGAGCCCCAGATAATCTTACGTAAGGGATTCGCACTTTGTCCACACACAGTTTCATTAGTATTCAACTCGCCCAAATCACAGCTAATGACCAGTGGTAGGTGATCAGATGTCATCACGTCTTCTATCACCCGGGCCGACACGACGGTCTCCCATGCTGCAGCGGTAGTGACGCAGTGGTCTAACCACCGTCGAGTCCCATGGAAGTCATTGATGTACGTATAAGTACCAGAGTCTGCGCCCAGCACACCCAAATCTGCACACACCCAAAGCTGATCTGAACAGTAGTTTAAGAGTTCCCTGCCAAAGCGCGCACCCGGGTGAGCATTGAAGTCCCCCATTAGATAAGCTAATGGCACATCACTTTCCTCTACAATAGCGTTAGCAACTCCCATACAATGTGTAAAATTCGTAAGATTATCGGGCTCATCGCACGGCATATAAATACTAATAACCAAAATATCAGGTACAGAAACTCGTACAGCCAAAATTCTATCATTATCACAGTCTATTTTGGTTACATTGGGAAATTTAGATTTCCTCCATAAGATCGCTAGTCCTCCATATGGTCTTCCTCTTAAGACTGCTGATGTCATGTCCACGGAAGACGAGGCTACACAGCTGAAATCATCATCTATTTCATGGACAAGACCTAGGTCATGCGGCATGAGCCAGGTTTCCTGGAGGGCAATTATATCCGCCGTCTTACACAGCAACCGAACGTGCTCCATTGAGGTCTTTATATTTTTACAGTTAAACGTAACCATGTTGACTAGATTATTGTTATGTCTAGTTGTAGTACCCATATTAATTGTCTTTTGTTTCGGTTAGCGTGCGACGAGTGTGAAAGCGACGGTAAACTAAACCCGCTGGCCAAAAATTTGGGCTTAGGAACTTGTCGACCGTACTACGTGCTATTTCTATTTTGAAAGAGTTGAAATTTTTCTCCTCAAACTGCGGCAATAATGACACGGATATACATGTCTCGCCCATTTCGGTTATATGCTTCTTCACCGATTCTTCGGTACATTCCTTTTTGAGACGGGAAACGTAAATAGACGATGTTTCTTCGACTACTTGTGTTGCAAGCGAACTCGACGAGTCCATTGATAATGTACCTCTCATATTTTTACGCTTGTTCTTATTTGTTACACGAGTAAATCCGTCATCGTCCGTGTTTACCATAGAATTATGTCTAGTGCGGGGCGCATTCTGCCCGGGCCGCCGGGAGTTGACAACAATGTCTCTGTATTGTGGCGCGGTCGGTGTAAGTAGTAGCGAACTTGCCGTTTTGTTCGGTGCATGAGCACTTGCGCTTGCACGCGCCGGGCGCTTCGGCTGCGGATGCACCGCGCGCGGGGTCCGGCCACCGGACAGTCAATAAAGACAGAGCGAAGAAAATGATTTCTCAGCTATGAAGGTCGCTAACTTTCCATTCTTTTTGTTGACAGCAGTTACGAGAAAGTTGTCTAAAAATATTTTGAAGCTTAATAAATACATAGAACAGACATCTAATAATTCATAGTCGTATGAACAATGGGTCCTGAGATACAGTTTACCGCGTGGGGGTGTTCCGCACTGATCTTATACTCTCCCGTTTTAAGTTCTACAAGAAATCATGTTACTTTTTGGTAAGTTGTGTTTTCTTACTTATTTGACCCTGCTGAGTCAAAAAATTACGGTTGCTAACCCCTCCCCTCCGACTTTCCCTCCTTTCCGCATTTATACCTCCGAAGTGTCGATCGCCGTAATCCCAGTTCAAACTGTACCTGGAGAGTACAACATGGAGTTCTTCAAGAAAGGGGTAAAAAGGTTTTTACGGCGTCGGCAACGCGTGGGTGATGCGCCTGATATTACAAACGTCCATAGGCTGCGGTGACTGCTTACCATCAGGCAGGCCGTAAGCTTGTTTGCCACCTCAGTGGTATAAAAAAACTGTGCAGTAACAATTTTACAAAAAGACAGAATACCGTACATTGCCCGCAAGTCCAGGAAGCTGTGCAATTTGGACAGTGCATACCTCACCATAATCTTAATTTTTTGTTTCTGTCGGAATAAATCATTTTTAACCTACTCTTAACTTTCCATTGATTTTCATTTGTCCAGTACCTCGATAGACGGGGGGTAGTGAAGTATTACGCTCTTATGATGAAGTGGTCCCACCCAGTGAGATAATCATAATCACTTTATTGCTTTTTTGTGGTTATTACAGATGTTACAATTATTTGTGTATCACACCCTGCTAGGACACTGCAAGTTAACCGCAGGTGGATGATTATGCTGATTTCACCTCTTTCCAGAAATCTCAGGAATCTAAGGGATTCATATTTCGTCTGATATACACATTAGTAGCCGACGATGGCGGAGATGGCCAGCTGCAATACTTAAAAAGCACTCACGGTGCGGGTGGAAGCGATTCGTTCTCGTGTAGCTGATCTAGGAAGTAATTCTCTAGGTTTTCAAAATATTCTAAAGCGCAGGCGTACCTTCAAACGGGTTTTCAATCGATATGCCGCCGAGAACATCAGGAGTCCATAAACTAAAGGTGGGTGTATTTCTAGTAGTCTATGGAGCCATCAATACACACCATTTTACTTTCCCTTTCGATAGGTTAGAGCATATGAGAGAGAGAGAGAATATGGTAACCTATGGATACCATTATATTATGTTACCTTTCAGTTCAGTTTGAACTGCACAGTTTAATTGTGAAGAAGTAGAAGCAAATGCAAAAGTCATTCGTAATGTCGGCCAGGGTAAAAGGCGTTCGTTAAAATATTTGCATCATCATCTGCATCATCAACAGCAGCTTGTCTCAGTCCACTGTAGAGCCTCCTCAACTTTAGTAAAGAGCAAAAACATTCAAAAGTCAGCTGCCTTCACGGATCTATGAATTCCTTTTTCAATCTTTTTGTTGGAGGCTTGGAGGAGGGATGGATTTCAAAATATTGCAAATACATATAACGCTGCTGACCATTTTCTGGGCTACGGATGACCTAGCTGGTCTTTCACAGCCCACCCCTAAGTGGAGAGATAATGTTATTAGTAATAATTATTATGGTAAAGTTAGACAGATTATTATATTAGGTAGGTATTCAACTCTACATTTATTAAAAGGCTTTTTCAAATCGCTTTTTAAAATCGACGACTTTTACAATGCCGTCGTGGGGGCCGGTCCACACTGCGATTGCTGGTACGTGGTAGTTACTCGAGAACCTTTCCGCCCCACCGGCCATCGGCACTACAGGCTACGAGTATGTGGCATGACCATTAAATATATATCGGTACCCTTAGTTCTCCTACGGATATATCTTCTTTTCTGATCATATCACGTAAGAAAACTCAGTGTATCTCTAGCTCGCTTCATCTCACGTTAAGCGATCTTCAGCTTTCTTCTGAGGCGTTTAGTAAGACACCACATATCTGGTCTATAGATATTTAATGGTGAAGACTTTCTGTGAGACTGCGGTATTTTCCGCAATTCTTCGATTGACCTCTTTCTGTAAGTTACCTACTGCCCTGCGGACATACCTAACCAAGTTATATTGTACATAACTGTACAGTTTGCCAACAACATCGGTACTAGGAAAGACAACTTCTAATGCGTTAATGCATTCCTGGTACCAAGTCGGCTATCTTTAGGCCACGTGGTCTGCCACGCGGTCCGCGGGCCACGTGCGGTCCGGACAAGTTGCGCGCAAGCGCACTGTACCCGAGAGACTCCGCCCCTTCGGCCATCGGCACTACGAGCTACGAGTATGTAGCATGACCATTGAATCTATATCGGTTCCCTTAGTTCTGCTACGGATATATCTTCTTTTCTGATCAAATCACGTAGAAAAACTACGTGCATCTCTAACTCGTTCCATCTCACGTTAAGCGATCTTCAGCTTTTAAGGTGCCTTACTAAAAGCCTCTGAGGAAAAAGAAGTCCTGAGGCTTTTGGATAAACACCACCTATATGGTCCGAGGGTCTTCAATGGTAAGGACTTTCTGTGAAATTGAGGTATTTTGCACGAGACGATCTACCACAATTCTTCGATTGACCTCTATCTAGAAGTTACCAAAGGACCTACAGAGCCACGTAACCAAGTCATAATATAACTGGACATTTTATCAACAACATTGGAAAGTAAACTCCAATGCGTTTATGTATTCCTGGTACCAATGTCGGCCAACTTTAGACCACGTGGTCCGCCACGCGGTCCGGAGGCACGTGTGTTCCGGACAAGTTACGCGCAAGCGCACTGTAGCCGAGAGACGCGCTGAATACAGCTCGAAGTTCGATAACAGACTCGTAGATTGATGGCTTCGGGACTACTTGGCACATATAGGTACACAGCAACCTAATCCTATGATTAAATTATAAAAACTATAGTGTAGGAGGTACATTTGCGACTTTATTGCAAGCAATTCTCTGTTTTCAACGACCCAGCCCAATTTTTAGAGCCAGCTTTCTCCACTAAACATTGTACATAATTATGCAACATAAGTGATTGTCGGTACTGTACGCTGTAACGTTACGCCTTTTAAGAGACACACATAAGCTGGGCTAACAAATAGAAGTGAAGCACTACGCCGAATAAGGTGAGGTAAAGTTCAGTCATTGAAGGCAAGTGAAATATTACGTCATGCGAGAGTGGCGCACGGTAAAACGATTACGGAGTAAAAGGTCGAAGAGTTAGATCGTGTGTTACGCCGTTTAAGAGCGGCGTAAAAATCAGCTGTATAAATTAATAATATAAAAGAAACAAGGAATATCTCAAGGTAATTGGTGTGTGGCTTGGCTAGGTGTAGAAGTACAGAGACTAAAAAGTACAAAGACTTAAATTGTGGTACCGGCACTAACAAAATAGAAAATAAAAGGTTAGAACTAATCTTGGCTAAAATTGGTAAAAAACACGGATAGTCACTCATAAATTGTGCTTTTGTCATCAAATATAGCGATGTTATCATCACAAAAAAAGAGATGGCAAATCCTTCCTAAAGGTTATTATCGACACCTTCGCTACGGCAATAATAATGATCACTATGTAGTACAAATTGATTAACGTATTGGTCTTTGATTATTTTTATTACTTTAAAAATAACTACTAAATACACCAGCGGGGTGTCACTATTAATATAAGATCTATACCTATGTATATACACAGTACACAATCTAACGCACTGTACCTATTAATAGTGATATCGCAATAAATGAATAAAAGTAATGACTTAGGGCCGATTTTTCAATGCTCGAATAAAACATATCAGTCTGATAAAGTTATGATGCGACTAAAACAAAATTGTATCATTACTTCATAATTGTAAAGGATTATAGTTTGTTTTAATTTGGCAGTGTATTCGGGCAAATAAACTTTATCTGAGGATTGAAAAATCGGCCCTTAGGAGTTTATTCAATGTTTTATCAAGGAATAAACATTTCGTAAAACAGTCAGCAGCTGTAAATAAATTTCCACCAGCCAGCCGTCAATCAAAATCGACTTTTTGACTGCAACGTATTTTTGATTAACTGTCACAATGGTTGCTATTAATTTTCCAGCCGATTTCGAGACCTTGAACATTTTTGGGGCTGGTGTGCATTTTATGCCATTGCATTTACTCTTAAGAATAGGCTCAAAATTATATGCCCAAATTTCTTTTCCATTAAGTTTTTTATTTCAAAGTCAGCTTAGGTTTGTCACCAATTAATTAACTTCAAAAACTCATTAAACGCCTCGACGCGTTGATGCTTTTGCGGAGGCGGCGTAAGAATGTTCGGCACACATCTTGCACTGAGAAGGTGGTCATGAAGAACCCACAAAACAACACCAACGCCATTTACATTCTGAACGACAAGTTGTATCAAGTAAGGTCAGCCTGCATAAGAGGAGCTGAACTCTGTCTAGAACTAAGGCTGAAACGTCTGTTGCCGATGTTCTTTACACGGGTCAACAGTGATATCGAATGTCATATGACATAAGAAAGTTCAGTCATCTAAACTTTCAGATGTATCTGTACAAGTATATCTAGACCACGCTAAGTCCGAATCGCATATTTTAAAAAAATCTGTGTATGGCTTATGTCAAGTTTTTTATCCGTCATAGAACGTCATTCATAAAAGTCATAACAAACAAATTTATTTCTATAGGACTGTTTATTTTCGTAAGTTAAGAATAATATTATTAAATAATGGGCAAAACTATTATTAAGGAAGTGCTGATGTAAATTTTCACCATGAATAATTATTTAGACAAATGTTCAAGCTAATCGTGACCAAATAACTGAATGTTTACAAGAAGGACTGACAAGGACAGGTTATCCCCAGATTATTGCCATATCCACACTTTATAATTTGTACTACTGTCAGTTGATTCGGGCTTACCGTGTTCCTATGATAGTTGAGAAACGCTGCATATTATTTTTGTAAGTATTTGTTGTGTATTCGAAACATAGATCTGGCCCATGTTGGGCGCCAAATTTAAGTCACTGTAGCATGTCTGGTCAGCCGCATAATTTTTTTTGTTACTATTATTTGACTAGCCAGGCATTTGACCGCCACCTCACCTGGTAGTAAGGCTTCCAGATTATATTGAACTGGGAACATACTCGCAGGCAACGCATTCCACTCCTTAGCCATACGCATTATAAAAGTCGAGCCAAAGCGGCTCGTGCGGATAGCTGGAAGATCCACGACATAAGCATGAAGCGCTCGCCCGGTTCGCGTCTCCCGATGGCGGAAAGGGGCCGGCGGAACGAGGTCGTGCAACTGCTTCGCACACTCTCCGAAGTGCAACCTGTAGAAAACCGACAAATGCGCAATCCTACGCCGATGCTCAAGATCAGCTTAGCTTCAATCAACTGCGGATCACAAATTAATTTCTTTGCACGTTTTTCCACCGTATCCAAAGCAGCCTGTTGGTATTTGGCTGATTCATCCGAGAGGTGGCAGCAGTACTCCATGCAAGATCGGACTTGTGCTTGATATAACTGAAGCAACTGCCTTGAAGTGAAGTACCGCTTGACCTTAGAGAGGATTTCAAGTTTTTGGCTGCAGTCTTGGCTTTTGATTCGATGTACTGTCCAAAGTTGAGATTGGTCGATAGCTCAACACCCAGGAGCTGTAGGTTGTCGGTAATTTCCACAGATACATTTTGGAAAGTCGGAGCTAGATGGAATGGACTCCGTTTAGCGGAAAACAAACACGCCTGTGTTTTGGTGGCGTTGAACGATACTAGATTGGCTTCGCCCCAATCGGACACTGCCTTGAGAGCCTCGTTTGTTATATCGCCCCTGTTGGCTTTTGCATCTGACAGATATCTATCCGTTACTGTGCTGTCGTCTGTGTACCCAACGTTACCGGGTCCAAGCAGATTGTTAATATGCAGCAGGAAAAGAATCGCGGACAGAACCGACCTCCGAGGAACTCCCGCGTCGATAGCCTTAAGATCATACGTGTAACCGTCTCTACACGGATTGATCGTTCACTCAGAAAATCCGATATCCAGGTGCAATAGCCAGCATGAATGCCATATGAGGAAAGCTTGCTTAAAAGGGCTGCATGCCAAACCCTATCAAAGGCCTTGGAGATATCGAGAGACACAGCAAGAGCCTCGCCATTCTTCTCAATGTCCTCACTCCAAATATGAGTGGCATACACCAGAAGGTCCCCAGTCAACCGACCACAGCGGAATCTGTACTGGTGATCTCTAAGGAGATCGTTACCTTCAAGATGCGCGAGGAGTTTCTTGTTCAGTGCACGCTCCATAGTCTTACAGAGTATGGAGGTGACCGAAATAGGGTGGTAGTTGGCAGGGTCTGCGCAGCTACCTTTCTTGGGCACGGGCTGCACATTGGCAAGCTTCCATGTCTTAGGTACAATTCCAGTCTCTAGTGAGAGGCGAAAAAGGCGCGTGAGAATAGGAGACAACTCAGGGGCACAACTACGCAAGACTATTGCTGGTATACCATCAGGTCCACTTGCCTTCTTCACGTCCAGACTCCGCAGGATAAAACCCTTCAAAGCATCTCAGACGCCGAATGCAGATGTCGTCGCGAGCGTACACACAGACTCCGGCACGAGGTACGAACCTGTGCTCAAGAGTATAGACTGGGTAGCTGAGGTACGCCGCGTCAGCCGGACTTCTGATCTGCGTCTCGGTGAGGAACAGCAGCTGCGGCTTTTCAGTCTCGAGGTGGTGGTGGACTGTATTGAGATTTGAGAGCAGGCCTCGGATGTTAGTGAGGTGCACTTTGAGTGGGAGGGTGTGCAGCCGCTGTTTATGTGTAATGACTTGGCAAAACAGATGTCGCTACACTGATCATTTGGACTGATTGAGAAATAAATTATATTAAAACTCCTTTAGATCACTTTTTGATGAGTATTGTTTCAACAAATAAATGATAAAAATTTAACAACGCTCCTTCTAAAACAACCTTCTTCTTCTACCTTTCATTTCTTTTCTTCGGTTCGTTCGCGTTGTTCCACAAATGTTATACCCGAAATTTTTGATGATAATTTTTTTTGGTACTTACCACGGATCTTACGCGTAGATTGTCAAACTTATCTGACCCGGTAGCCAAAACAGGGACTGAAGAAAAATGCTTTACTTTGAAAACTATTTTATTTTGAAATGTATTTGAACTGACATGTCAATGCCAAAAACAGTGTCGCCCGGCGCCGAGTTAGAAGTTTGTGGCACTGTAATCTAGATTATAATCTAGAATATTCAACGTAGGTAGATAAATATTCTCACTACTCCCAGTCGGATTTGTCGCGGCGGAACTAAGTACTGAGCTTGAGAATAAAAATGGCGGCGATTTTATTTTAAGTTTTCGCAAAAAACTTAAGACTCAAACGAACACAAAATCTATTTATCTGCTACTGACGCAGCATATGTGACAGTAGACACATTCATAAATACAATCAAGGAGTTAAATGATCATGTTTATTATCGTCCGAATGTCCTCAAGTGATTAATTAATACAGGTTTCAAAAGCGAGTAATTTTTTATGAGTACCTACCTAGTACCTAGTTAATATCGTTAACTTATTCCATCGAACTACAACCCGGTAAATAATACACATAGTGTAGTTGTTTGCTAACTTACGCTTGTTTCGGGTTCGTATTTATTCACACGCGAGCAACAGCGAAGACGATCTGCGGAACCAAACTAGCCGATGTGCATTATTTACGGCCGAGTGGATATTCTTTATTTAAAGGTACTCAGCCAAGGCGTGTCGCTCTCCTACGAAATCAATACCTACCAACAAATTCACTTTCGTTTCCTGCGTAATTGAATAATATGCTCTACCTCTAAATAATTAATCATGTGAACAGCGAAGTAAAGAATAATAATGTTTTGACAAAACAAATCATTAATCGTTTTCACAACAAATAATTAAACTGCAGAACATTTTGTCGTATACATTTTGTCAATATAATATTTATGGAAATATGATTTTATTATAAATTTTCGTGCATATTTTTTTTAAGAGAGGTAGGTAGCGGGGTATCTCGTTCGAATTGGAGCCGCCCGACTGGGGAAGTACCTTCGCCTTACAGAATATCGCAGCTAAATAATACTCTTTTAAATAGTATTGTGTTTCTGCCGGTGAGTAAGGTTTCCAGTGCTCCATGGGGTGGGAATTTGGGGAACCGTGGCTTTGGCAGTGAAGTGGCATTTGCTTTTTGCTGCCAGAGCAACGTGTTATAGAGGTGGGCAACGCATTAGCGATACTCTTGGTGTTGCTAATGTCTATAGGCAGTGGTGACCACTTTCCATCAGGTGGCCCGCTTGCCTGTTTGCCTACCGTATGACATAAAAAAATAAATAAACTATTTTTCTTGAATTTACAAACATATTATCGTCTTTTTAATATTTATATTATTTCTCTATTAGAACATAAACATGCAAGAACTTTCATTTGACTCAGTCGTCATCATTTGCCTGCCCTTATCCCATTCATTGACTCAGTAACTAAAGATAATAATTTTAACATTATTCTCATAATTTATTACATGACTATTTTAATTATTTAAAGGTATTTAGAACAAAATTCCTGATGCGGCTAACGTGCTGCGGATGTGCAGCCTTACGCTCATACAATATATCCGCACCTATACCGGGCTCAAAGAAACCCAAGTAGTAATCCTAAAAGTTTACTTAAATATATAGGGTTTATATTTCCTATGCTCCGTTTCTACTTTCAGTAGCCAAAACTAACGCTACAAATCATGCATAATTTACGAATTCGATCTCGTTAATGTACGTAAAACAGTTCTTTTCCCGTTTTCAAAAGTTATAGTAAACATCAATAATTAACAACAGAACATTTTGTCATATACATTTTTGACAATATGATATTTTTTTTTGGATTTTCGTGCATATTTTGGCTATTTTTTGCATGCATGTTTTGGACTTTTTAATAATAATATTATTTCTCTATTGGAACATAAACAGTTCTTGCAAACTTTGATTTGACTCAATCATCGTCATTTGCCTACCCTTATCCCATTAATTGACATAGTAATTAAAGAAAATAATTTTTAACATTATTCTCATAATTTATAAGACTTTTATTTTAATGATTTAGAGGTTTTTACATTAAATAACCTAGTTGCGGCTATAACGTGCGGCGGTTGACAGCCTTATTTACCCGCACCTAGACCAGGCTCGCAGAAACCTGAGTAGTAATCCTAAAAGGCTCCTATCAAAACATTTCAGTTCCAAAGGTTGTGTGATAAAGTTCAAAGTCTGTTGCTAGATAGAGAATCACGTGGTTTTGACCGTAGTGCGCATGACAAACAATGGCGGCCCTAAGCCTCTGTCTACCTATACAATGAGTAGACAGAGGGCCATGAGACTTTGCTGATAGGTGATAGCGCGCCTGTCGTTATTTGCACTGTGGCTGAACTGGACATTGTCAGTCAAATTTAGTTCGACTTTCATCCGGGCGCAAAGTCTCGTGGCCTTCACTCTACACCAACTGAGCCAGCTGTGGCAAAAAATTTATAATTGTCAGCATGAGTGATTCACGGAACTTCATCTTCTTAGCAGTCGTGGTAGCGTAGACGAGGGTGTTACACGTCTGCTACTCTCTATGCGCTCTCTAATTTTGCAATTATCCTGAGAAGATTTTACTATCAGTTAGCTCAATAGAGCGCCGCTGGCCTAATGGCTAGCGGATCCGACTCGTCAGTGCTGCCATGTACCAATGACTTTTTCTAACCGATGCTCTAACAGGTTACGGAGATGAGTTGTTAGTCGCACTACTGTAATTACCCGATCTGCCGGATTATGGCGGAATATTGACGTCGAGATGATTATTTTATTATTTGAAACTTTATCAACAAGAAAAGGGTAGGTAGGGGTAAAGTAGGTGTACGCGAACGAAGTCGCGCCGGGTCCACAAATATTCAAATTTTGTATTACAGAGGTTTTTAAATATATACCTAACTATTCAGATGTAAGTATTATATTTACACAGGTACATAATTTCCTGTGACAAACCTGTTCCTATGACTCCAAGGATTGCTGGTAGAAAACTCAATTAATGAGTTAAGCTCGCCTTTGTACATCTTTGTTACTGTACTGTATAATTATGTCATGTTTGTGTACAATAAAGAATAAAGAATAATTTGTTACAGGGAGGACAACGCAGAATACTGTCACGAGCACCGGCACGCTCGCTGGTCCAATGCAGTCGGGGTTGACCGCGCGAGGCGTCCGACAAACTCATCCAGATACGATAACGCTGTATCAATGGGCGTCATTAGGTTGGGAGGAACATTTATGACCTTTACCGACTAGTGCATATCGAGAGCATCGTGTTAAACATATTTGGAGTCACAGTTGTATTTACGTTTTTTTGTCCTATATAATAATTCAGGGTGTCGTATTATGTCTTATTCTTGGTACTCAAATGCACAATTTCCATATCACTCCCTTAGTTTTAATGGGTTTCTTACAGTTTGCGAGAGATATTTCTGTTGCTTTGGAGCGTCGATGGCCGAGCGGTTGAGTATTCGACTCGTAAGTAAGAGGTGCCGGGTTCGAATCCCGCTGCGGCTATGTACCAATGACTCTTTTCTGAGTTATATGTACATTAGTTGAATTTTAACAGATGCTCTTACGACTGAATTTGTAACCATGATCCAACCTGGTCAGGTTTCCCTGGTAGCAGGACCATGGTCAAGGCGGACCCTGGGCCCTCGTGCTCCAGAGCACAACCGGGACATTAACGCCGAAAGATGATTTTTATTATTACTGTGGTTGACAACGGACAAGGACCAATAAAAGGGACACTGTTTGACAAGACTACTCAAAATAATGCAGAATCTAAAGCTATAAAACCAATTATTGAAAACCAAAAATCGTCAGGCGCGCCATCACCGGTCAGCAAAGTTTCGTGGCCCTCAGTCTACTGACAAAATGACGTTACGCACGACGACACGCACGGACGTCAAGATCTAGTGTTGCTGTTGGTCCTGCCAATAGCAACCCTGTCAGTTCAGACCAAACTACAGATCGCAGCACCGGTGCAATACGTCATCATCATCAACTCCCATGACAGTCCACTGTAGGGCCTGATTCTTCTCCGCATCCGGGTCTTGTCTTGAGTCACATATTATTTTCTTTCTCAATTTCCACAGATTTGACCAACGTCGACATTATGTTTACACTTGTCACCTCGGCGTAAATTCGTAATCGTAGTGCGAAATGATGAAGCATTAAAAACGACATGTGACAGGTTGAACGGTTAAATATAGTGTAGGAGTCTACCTACCTAAAAAATCTTGTACGTTTAGGTAAATCTAGGTCTTCAAAGTAAGTGCGCATGTTAGTAACTAGGCGGTTCTACAAGACATAATATTTACTTATGTCGAGGACGAAACCAAGTAACCCGTCGAGTAATACAACCGAATAAGTACAGCAATCCCTAGGTCTCAGTTTCCCATTTCCTACATAGTTCTGGGGACCTAGTAAGTTAGCCCGCTCATCTCAATGCTTGCGACGCGACACCTGTGGAGCCATCACTGGCTCAGTCAACATAACGCCAGCCCGTTTTGTAACAGTAATAGCGAATTGCATATCTTTAACGTTCGGTCAAATTAAGCATAATAAATTCCTTTGCCTATGAAATTTGCGACTATTTTATGTTAACTTAATAAATATTATAAGTTGCTTGCATGACAAAAATGATATAAGTAGCTTGCCTGAGTAATGAATAAGTGGAGAAATTGACTATGAGTCTCTTAAACAAAAAAGATCAAGTCGGATCACTTTATCCAAAGAAATTGAAACACTGCCACTTCCTTTCACTGCGATAAAAAACTCAAGTGTCTTTTTAGGGAAAGATAGACAATTTCTACATTTTAATCTAAGCAATTATTTAAATATATCTTATATTATTAGAACTCTAAAATGTTATTTAATAACTATGGAGCGTAATTGATTATTTTCTACATTGAATTCTTTAGCTAGCGTGGTGTTAGATATTTTATAAAATTAACAGTAGCATAGTTTTTTCTTAACTTTTGTTAAGAAAACTTGTTTGGAGTTTACTCCAAGTTTAGTTTATAATAGACGTAGCTTAGCAAAATGTACAGTGGTACACTCTATTTAAGCTTCGCCGAGCGCATTACTAAGACCGCACTAATAGTTTTAAAACTATAAAATCGTCTTACTTATTTGACGCTATTTTCTCCTGTTATAAGAGCAGCAGTGCTGTTGTCTAAGGAAATAGCTGCTGCAGCGACTAGATTGTTCGGTTGGTTGGTACCTATTGCTTGTTTGAGGAGGGTGGCAAGATTCCCACTCTTTCTTTTACTTCAAGCGGGCTCCAAAACAGTCAGTAGCGTCGTCGGATGGCTTGAGCGCTGCTTGAGCGTCAATGAGGAGTTTTCCAGTAGGTATTGACAGTTTGTTTCAAAAAGCATTAATAGATGGCGCTCCTACAATTTTGGTAATCTTTATTAAATCTGTATGATGGTGGCAGAGATTTCATGCAGCCAACTAATACTAAACTTAAAAATAAAATCTTTATTAATATAAACATAACTGTTAAAGGTTGAACAAAATGTAAAAAGAAATATTTATAGAAGTTGGCACTATGTTCCATTATTATTACAACTACTAAAATGGTTGATAACTATTTACAAATACAATATTATCTAATACAACGTACCCAGTGTTTATATCCTGTTTGCTAAGAACCTATTTCAAGCGATTATTAATTACCAAAATTGTCGGGGCGCCATCTACTGAGTGGTTAGGAATGCTTTTTATACCTATTGGAAAACTGCTCATTAGGATCGCCGGAGATGGTCAAGAGAGGACTTCTAGGTAGCTGGAATGCGAGAGATGGATCGTTGACGAACTTGGTTTTAATTACCTCACCTAGGTATAAACAACATAACGCTAACCTTATCATTCCTCGTGTGGTCTATATCTATCCATAACTATTTAACATCACAAAAACGCTCGTGGTGTGTGTGACGTCACTGAACATATTCGGCAATAATCAAAAAGATTGGAAAGTTAGCTACCTTCATGGATGAGCCCTCAAAAGCCCTATAATTACTAAGATATCTCTCTATCTGTATATAGATTTGAATGCAAGCGACCTTCATGGTTACAGGTCAAATAGGTCGCTAGCATTCCAATCTCTTTGGTTGCTGCCCTTGCAGCAGAAATTACTCTCTCCCTCCGGAACTTAGCCCCCCCAGCCGTTGCAAGCGCTGCAAGTATTGAATTTTCCAGCCCTCGTACCAGGACTCCAGAACACACAAGGAAGTCTGTAACAGCTTCAGCGTATTCAATAGAAAACGAAAGTTGAATGTATTGATTTTCAGGAAGGTACACAGGTCCTTCACTAGGAATAACAGCGTACTGCAGCTCTATTTTAAATCGCAAGTCTAAATTCGAACTGGTTTGAATTTTTATTTTCGGCGTGATCGATATTTCATTATTTTTAAACCGTATTATTTAGGTATTGCCAATGTGATTTTCATGCCTAAAATCAAAACTGAAAACCATTCTAATCGAGGTAGGCGACCGAATAATCAATTGGTGACCGAAAACAGGTTTTAGCCGCATACCTACTAATTTACTTGAGGTGATCCAAAAGAAAACAAATGTGGATTATCCTTTCACTGGACATTCGTGGTCGCGGCGATTGGTAATCAATTTTTGAAATTGTGCCAAAACTATGCGTCTTTATGGCGTGAACATTTATTAGAAGGCATACGAAATTTGCCAATCCGCATTGAGCCAGAGTGGTGAAATATTGCCCGTTCTCTCTCAATGAGAGGGCAGATATATGCCCCAGTAGTTTAGACGTGTATAGGCCGACGACGACGGTAATAACGCTCAGGACGGCACCTTTATGATAATGTTTGGTTACGAGTTAAAATTCGTAGTAAAAAATAAGTTACTGCAGATGGGCTGCCTTGTTTCGTCCCTGCATTTGCATTAGTGTGTGTGTGTTGACATTGACACTCGGTTTCTACGCTCTGCACTCATGCATGTAGGTACCTACATCTTTGTACCGATACCTACCTACAAATTTTACAGCATCTGGTTGGAAATATGGGCAATCGAACTCCAAGTGTTTATGATGTCCTGGTAGACCAGCTTTGACGCCGGGGTCCACGTGGGAGGAATTTAAGTATTTTTCGACTTGTGTTACTAAGAACGCAGAATAGGCAAAGAGATTCATTAAAAGCTCCATCTGACGTTAAAGCTGTGAACGAATGAGTCATCTCATGTATCCTCACAACTCAGCGAGCTACTAGGGGAGATAGTTCACAATACAAAACCCGTTTGCAAATTAATAAGCCTCTAGAAAGGTAGGTGGTGCTAAAAGTCTAGTGTTTGTATTTTAATGCGGTTTTCATCATTAAGATACCTATAGTGATTCAAGAGGAAAATTTATAGGGTAGGACAACACTCGAACGAAGCAACGGCGGGCAAGTTAGTAAATAAATAATGGGTCTTAATGTGTGAGATTGAGTGCCGTTTTCACCAAAGGTATCGCCAAGTTCTTTCTTATCCCAATTTAGACGTTGCTGATTGGCTAATAACTAGTTAAGATAGGACTTAGGCGATTCCTTAATTAAGTGAAAACGGCCATGAGCCTTTTTGAATTTTATAGGTAGGTAATATAATTTAATCAGGTGATAAGACTCTGTCAAGCGTAAGCAGTCCACCTGGGTCAGTGCCACCGCCTTATATATTTCTGCCGCTAAGCAACAATGCATTGTTGTGTTCCGGTTTGAAGGATGAGGTAGCCAGCACAATTACGGGCATGAGGCATTTTAGCTTAGTCCTCACAGTAACAACTCACCTGCGGTTCTGCATTTTTGTTGTGTGCGACCTAAATGCATGAATCGTAGATGTTATTAGTGACATTTACCGCTTACCATCAGGTGGGCTGTCCGCTCGGTTGTTACTGAATAGTATAAAAACAAAAACTTTGTATGCTGAATGTGTAGCTACGTGTAGCTATACCCATGAAACTGAACAACTTTCCCCAAGAAACATAAAGTTTAGGCAGAAATCGAGTTTCTTTTTAAAAAAAAGTAGTAATTTTGTACTAAAAAATATCAAGTATCGATAACTAAATCGATCACAATTAATTAAGACACCCAAAGAACAAATTTAAATTGAAATAAATTCACTTTTTAAGTAGCACGCAATGTAAAACTTGCAGGCTACTTACTACCTACAGCGGCCGCGCCTTCGCCAAAAAATCTAACCCAGCACCTACCTACCGTCGATATCAGCATTAAAGTTCACGATCGAAAGTCCTACCTACCGAGGTACATGATTGTATGACGACCATTCACATTACATGAGAATTTAACGTAGTAGGTATCTACCGCGGCGCGATCACTTGCATGATCAGGCACAGGATCAGCTGTCTACCTACCTAACTTACGTACGTACGTACGTAACGTTACGTTACGTTACGTACGTTTGCTTACGGATACGAGAATCGAGCCCAGTACCTACCACCTACCTACTGTCGATATCTGCAGTAAGTTCACGATCGGTAGTCCAATACCTACTAGGAACATGAGAATTGAACGTAGTACCTGTGGTAGTACCTACCTAGCGCCGCGTGAACCATTTGTTATTAGCTGACAGGATGACCGGATACCAAACCAACATTCTCTATTCCTATCACACGACCGATCCGCGGAGACTAAGGCAAAAAAAAAGTAAATAGGTAGGTATTCATTTGTCAGACACGCACGACACGAGAACTGACGCGGGATCGGACCAAAGGCGCAGTAAGTACCTACCAGATAGATACACACTTTAAGAAGAAATGAGTATTAAAGCCAGGTCATTGATCGATGACTTAATACCTTCCTTCATTGTAATTTCAAATCGAACACACCATTATCTCAGTTCAGATCAGTTGTATTGCACTGCGTAGGTGAATAAATGTAAATCTGATCAGCAGACGTGAATAAAGTTTAATCAGTGACCGATGCCTAAGTGTAGCATCCAAATGCCATGTACTAATGACTCTTTCTGAGTTATGTACATTAGTTGAATACAATACGGTGCCGGAAAACATCGTAATGGAACCAGGCGACCTTCTGTGCACCCATGATCCAATTTGTTGAAACAGTTTCCTGAGGTCTACCATCTCCATTAACTCTTCTAAGGAGGCAAGAGAGCAGCAGCTGTGGCGTGTCCAAAATCCAGCGCCTCCTGGATCCATCACACCCACTGAACCCCTGCTTTCATACCTACTTACGGATACGAGTACAAATTCACATTTTCCTTCGCCATGCGACTGATATGAGGGGTCAATGACCGATACCTCTACCTACAAGTACCTAGTACCTACCTACCTAGGTGGTACATGGACCAGCAATCTAATAAAGGTCGCAGAGCCCCGGTGACAATTTACGGTGGAAAGGAAGTCGATCGGGGAGGCCTATGACCAGCACTGGACGTTCTACGTAGGTAGGTACGGCTGATAAGAAGAAAGAAGAAGGTAAGTAGGTACATAGAGAACACAACAAATAACAATCGAAAACGACCCCAAACTCCCAACCCAGGCCATCTCAGTTGGCCATTCCGCACTTTAGGTTGTGCTTTAGGTACCTACTCTTGACTGACCATCAGCACCGTCGGCCAGCTCTTGCTGCGTTCGCGTTTTAGTCACAGAGAAAAATCATCAATACGAAGGCAAGTTGTAGTAGGTAGGTAAGTGCTTAGGTATCTAGTTGCGACCTAGATTTCCTAAACGCCGTTATTATTACGGAGTGAGTTCTCGCTGTACAGTAGTGTCGTCCTGCCTGGGTACCTACCTACTTCTTATTTACTGACAAGAGAAGCGAACCCACTAGCTTTTCACAGTAAGTAGTTAAATAGGTATTTCAAAGTTATTCTTTGATCCACTGTAGCTTTTTAGCTAGCGCTTTTTGCTAATCGACGTAAGCAAAACAAAATAGCTTGATCAGATAACAAGAGGTTTACTTTCAGTTCAGAACGTAGGTACTTTCAAGTCGAAAAGTCAGCGAACGAATTGAAGTTCGCCCCGAATGGCGGCGTCGCCTGTGTGCAATTAGGCTGGCTCTTCATTGTAACATTTTGATGTAGCGCATTTCCGTCATGTGGCGTGGCACCGATACCGACGTGTGTATGTCAGACGATCATGACATTTTATTATCATTCTGGTCGATTTTTGACACGATACAGCAGACGGTTAGTAATACGGTCTAAATGAATGTCCGCAATTAAAATTACCGATAAATTTCCAATTTGGGTGATCAACCGTCAGTTGCAGTTGAAACTGACGTAGTATAAAATAAAGTTGACGTGGTCGGACGTCCGATCAAAGTCGGCTCGCCCGAGCATCCGAAAGCGGCTTAATTTATAGCGAATTAGTATCCACTGCAACTGACGGTTGATCGGCTCCAGCCAAATCGAAGCGTATGTTGACACTATTAGGAAATACCTGTAGATAATGATACGGCCGTAAGTCGGAGTCGCACATGAAGAGTTCCGTAGAAGGCAGGTACTTATGAAAAATCACGTTGCTTGTGTGGATACCCCCTTTAATTTTTGCTTTCATCATCATCATTATCATATCAGCCGGAACACATTCACTGCTGGGCATAGGCCTCCCCCAGAGATCTTAAGCTTGGCAATCCTTCAGGGTATGTCGGTGACCTTAGTTCGCTTGTGGATCTCCTAATTCCTAATTCGATCGCACAATGAGACTCCGAGCATTGGGCTTTCCATTGCCCTTTGGGTGACAGTAAGTTTTCTTATAAGGTCAGTGAGCGGACACGTCTCTGTTCAGTAGATTTAACTTAACTTTATTTTTATTATTTGTCGGTATAGGCTACTTGTTCCCACTCAAGAAATTTGTCAAGTACCCACAACGTTTCAAAAGAGACAGCCTTAAAGACGAAAAATTATAGTTGCATGCACGGGGGTAATAAATAGTATTTAATGTTATACCGTGAAAATTTCGATCATTCCCGTTGTCCCCCAAATCATCCTCTTACCCTACCTATCTATCTATCCCTTTCACACTCGTCGCAACTTACCACAAGTGTGAAAGAGAGTGTAGATTTGAGTGACAATATTCGGGGGACAATGTGACATGACAAACGTGATAAAACCTGCACATTCAGGTGACATGCAGTCACAGATGAAAACTGGTTACATGTCTATAAGCATAGCCTCCTTCATCTACAAGCCATGCGCAGAAGTTTGACAACGTCGCATTTTGAATTTTAGTGAACCTGAAAACTTCTGTAAAACTATCATCGCGGTCGTCGTCGTTTTATGTTATTAGTTATTTAAGTGATAAAGTATATTAATAAGTATATACATTAGTTAGATAATATGTAATTGGATAGATTTTTGTCCTATTTACCTATATACCTACTTGCAATTGTATTATCCTAATATTATAAATGCGAAATATAATCTATGTTTGGTTTTGTACGTAATGGATGTTTGTTACACCTTTACGCAAAAACTACGGATCGTATTTTAATGAAATTAGGCAGTTATATAGAATATAGCCCCGAATAACACATATGCTATAATTTATCCCGATATTTAATGTGATTCCCGCGAGAACGGGTCCGGCACGTTATAGCAGAATTTTATGCGGACACAGTCGCGACCAAAAGCTATTATAAAATAAAATAATCTATGCCAGCCAAAATATTGCCCAATTTATTAAATATTAGGTATAATAGATTTTAAACAGTTTTACTTAAGTGCCTAAGTATATAAAAACTAACTACTTACTTACTTATTGTACCTATATACTTTTTCAATGCTTAGATCATCGTGGATAATCAGAGATCGTGGTTTAAAGTAGTTGTGATAACTTTCACAATGCAAAAATGTTTGCTGCTTACAAACGATCCTTTGGTGGGACTCCAGCATGCTTGGGGAATAGCAGAAGTCCATTTATTTAATAGAATTACATCTTTTGGAAAGCAAAACATCGGCACAGAATCTTTCCCATTTTTATGGTTTAATCATAATTTTACTTGCATTTTTCAAATGCAAAAATGCCTTGGCATCTGTAAGAGAAAGATTACGAATATACAACAGAATTTGATTTATGAAATAAGCTAAAAACTAACAACAAAAATGGTCAAGGATTGTTTTTCAAAAATCGTATTTATCCAATTTTAGCACAATTATAAATATATTTACTTTTATTTACCTTCGTAGATGGTCCATACAAACGCGTTAATTTACAGTTTTATCAATATATTTTAAATTTATCATCATAAAATTCATAATTTTCCCGCACATTGACATGTAAACAATGAGTAAATCAGTTTACAGCGACGTTGCCGTTCCGTGCTACAGCATGGCTTGTAGATGAAGGAGGCTATGCTATAAGTGATTATTAATGACAAGTTGCAAATTCAATCGGTTCCTTTTAGCTATTAAACAGAACGCGGAATTAGCCGTGTCAACTACGCGTGCGCCACTTGGTTCCAACACCACGTGGGAAGTCATTGCGTGGGACATCTACAGTACAGCACTAGGAGAGCAGGAGTTATTAGGAGTACAATAGTTGATTAATGACAAGTTGCAAATTCAATCGGTTCCTTTTAGCTATTAAACAGAACGCGGAATTAGCCGTGTCTACTACGCGTGCGCCACTTGGTTCCAACACCACGTGGGAAGTCATTGCGTGGGACATCTACAGTACAGCACTAGGAGAGCAGGAGTTATTAGGAGTACAATAGTTGATTAATGACAAGTTGCAAATTCAATCGGTTCCTTTTAGCTATTAAACAGAACGCGGAATTAGCCGTGTCTACTACGCGTGCGCCACTTGGTTCCAACACCACGTGGGAAGTCATTGCGTGGGACATCTATAGTACAGCACTAGGAGCGCAGCAGTTATTAGGAGTACAATACTTGAATGCTAATCGATGCTTCACTGATCGTGAAACTACACATTCAAGCGACTGAATGTGTAACCGTGATCGAATCTGGTCAGGATTCCCTGGTAGTAGGGTCACGGAGGTCAAATGACCGTCACTCCCGGGAACTCGTACGCGAGACAAGATGAAGATGAGATTCACGCCAAGATGAAAACTGGTTACATGTCTATAAGTGATTATTAATGACAAGTTGCAAATTCAATCGGTTCCTTTTAGCTATTAAACAGAACGCGGAATTAACCGTGTCTACTACGCGTGCGCCACTTGGTTCCAACACCACGTGGGAAGTCATTGCGTGGGACATCTATAGTACAGCACTAGGAGAGCAGCAGTTATTAGGAGTACAATAGTTGAATGCTAATCGATGGTTTACTGATCGTGAAACTACACATTCAAGCGACTGAATGTGTAACCATGAACCAATCTGGTCAGGTTCCCCTGGTAGCAGGATCATGGAAATCAGATGGCAGTCGCTCCACTGTAATTACCTGACCTGCCAAATCCTGGATCGTGGTCAAGGCGGACCCCGGGCCCTCGAGCGCGAGAGCACAACCGGGACATTAATGCCAAGATGATGATGATGATTTGGGGGACAATGGGTATGACCCGAAAATTTAAAGTGTTCAAGAGTGGTTCAAGAGATACAATCCTGTGATGGCCGGATGGCGAATGGACGACGGACAGACGAATGAAACGTCAAATGGAACAAAGGTCACGTTTCGCCCTTGGATACGTATCCCTAAAAATGATACAAATTTAGATGCGGTGATAAAGCCACTACCATGTCGTGTCGTGTCGCGATGCGTCAAAATTATGTCGGTTTCATACATTTACTATGGTAAAGCGAGAGAGAGAGAGAGAGAAAGAGACAGAGACACGCTACGATACGACACTTCACATTAATGTATTATTTAACCAAAGTTAATGTATGACACCGGTATGCTTCTGCCGCGTCACGGCACGACACGATAGTGTGCACCGGCCTTAGGATGCGCGCGCGCGGGTTTGACCGGAACTAGGATCAAAAGAAATTTGCCGACACCGGCGGCGCGACTGTTCTTCCTTCTTTCTTTCTTCAGTTCGGTTGCAAACGCGATACGAATAGGTACGACGTTGTTACGGCGAAAGTGATTTGTGTTCTCACACGTTTAAAACGCATTTTCAAGTGTGTTTGCATAGCTACTTAGGTATTTTGTAATGCCTCGTGCAAATGAAATATATCGTTACGATGCTCGGGAATATTTTAACATGCTAATGTGTTATGGAGCTGCAGAGCAAAATGCTGCAAGGGTTTTGCGACTTTACGCGGAGCGGCATCCAGCTGCCCACCAGCCCCGAAATGCCCGCGTTATTGTCGACGCCGCTCAGCGCGTGCTGGAAAATAGGTCGATTGTCCCTCAATTCAATGGTGGTGGCAGGCCCATAAGGACTCGGGTGGAGGTGCAGGTTCTAGCTTTTATGAGCAGAAACCCTCGCTGGGGCACTCGCACATCGGCAAAACTGCTCCGGCACCCGCAACGACGGAACCAAGCGAGCATTATTGTGTAGCATAGAAGAGTGCATACAATTTTACACAGGAACCGTCGACGGCCATACCGTACCGACAATGTACACGCTTTGGTGCCTGGCGATCGCAGAAGTCGCATAGAGTACTGCAGGTGGTTGATAGCCCGGTGTCAAGCCAATGCAGCGTTTGTCAAAAATATTCTTTGGACGGATGAGAGTACGTTTACCAGAAATGGTATGTAAAACCGACGGAACTTTCACTTCTGGGGTGAGGAAAATCCGTACGATGTTCTAGATACAAATCACCAAGTCCGGTGGAGTGTCAAGTGTGTACGGAACCAGATCCTGAGTCCGATATTTTTGCCGAGCAGGATGAACGGCCCGGAGTACCTGGCCCTTATCAACGGGCCGATATCTGACGAGCTGGACAAAATGACCCTGGCTAATCTGCGAGACACGTGGTTCCAGTACGACGGTGCTCCGCCGCACATCACGGTGCCAGTGCGCGATCTTTGGTAGGCACTGGATCGGAAGGTACGGGCCACATCCCTGGCCTGCACGACCACCGGAACTAACACGGTTGGATTTTTTTTGTGGGGTCATGTGAAAGATCGTGTGTATGACCGGCCGTGTCAGACAGAAGAGGTTTTGCGGGACAAAATAACTCGTGTGTTTGACGAGCTGAAAAGCCAATTCAGCGAATACCCCACAATGCACACACGGCTTCACGCAGACACCTTGCACCGAGCGCGTGCACCATCTGCCTGGAGGTTGGCGGACGCCAATTTGAGCCGCATCTAATCCGGCGCTCGCGAAACGTGAAGTAGGTAAGTACTAGGTGCTTTGCTTGTTATCTTCGGTTTGTAGGTTTGTGCATAGTGATGTTAGCTCATGTTATACTGGTGGTGAATAAGTTGATGTGCTGCCATCTGTACCTACATAGTTTTGTAATGTAATTTTAATTAAAAAGCATGTTGTACTAAAATTCTGAACAGCTTAAGACAGAAGGTTGAAATTTTGACACCGTCTGCGCCATCAAAAGTTAGGAAGATAGCAGGTACCAATCGGAAACAGTCTGCGACTTATGGTTTAGCAGTCATTTAGGTTTAAATAAGTTAATTTTGTGCCTTATTTGCTTTGGTTAACAGGTGTTAGGTACCAGGTGGTATCATTTTGACGAGAACCTCATTTGCTTTGTGCGACAACTACGGCACGATGGTTTTTCTCCGTAAGTGGCGCCTAGCCTAGGTATACCAACTAGTTAGGTAAAATACACCAAAGCGGCCGCCGCGCGTAGTCAGTGGCCACTGGTCACGTGGGCGTGCGAGAGACGTGCGCCGGACGATGTATTATTTATTTTAGGTAGCGAAATTATGAAGTCATTTCCGCGGGTATGTTTCTTGGGGAAAGTTGATTAGTTTCATGGGTAGAATATGGGGTTTCAATTAATGTTAGCGGTCTTTTTACACCCTGTATATATGTCGCAGCCGGATGGTTAAATTAGCCAGTTAATGAAACGGCTAGCTTCTTATGCTTTTATTTAATTGAAAATTTGTCAATTTCAAGAATTTTTAAAGTAATGATTAAAGAACGAAATTGACCCGAGTTTACGGAGCTCCTCCAAATATTGTCACAATGCTAACTTAATCATAATAATCTCAAACAATAATAATAGTTTGCATTAGGTTTTAATTCGGTTGGGTTAGGTTAATATTGTGACAATGTATGGAGGAGCTCCGTAAACTCGGGGCAATATCTTTCATTAGACGTAACTTTCAAAGTTCATGAATTTGTCAAATATTTAATTAAATAATTGCTTAAAAAGCTAGTCATTTAATTAACCGGCTAGTTTAACCATCCGGCTGCGACATATACATTCAATAAGGCTCATGGCCGTTTTCACTTAACTAAGGAATCGCCTAAGTTCCATTTTAACTAGTTTTTAGCCAATCAGAAACGTCCAAGTTGGGATAAGAAAGAACTTAAGCGATTCCTATATTTAGTGAAAACGGCACTCAGTCCCACACATTCAATACCGATATATTGTTTACTAACTGGCCCGCCGCTACTACGTTCGCTACGCTACTACACCGACGCCCCCTCCCCGTCCGAACGCCCGGGAACGCCGTATCTCTTTGTCTCTTCTGCTGTCCTAGTAACGTAACCCGGCAAATCTCGACACGTGGACCATGGCGCCCACGGCCCTTGGATGCAGTAAAATTTGAAGAGATGTACCTAAAAAGATGTATGTACCTAAAAAGCATGTATATGCATGTATATGCATGTATGTACCTAAAAAGATGTAGGTACATACATGCATAGAGAAAAAAGTTTTGTATACAGGAGCAGAGTAGAAACCGAGTTTCAATTCGAGGCAAGATTTCACACATACACTAATGCAAATGCAAGGAGGAAACAAGTCAGCTCATCTGCAGATAAATTAAGCCAAATAAATTATATGAATAAGGTATATAATTAAAAACCATTTTCAAAGATAAGGTGTCTGGGTATCTAACCCTATCACCGTCTTTTCGATCTCTCGATCCTACATACCATGAACCGGCGGTGCTTGCTTTTGCAAAAAGGAGGGTTATAATTTTCACCGGTATGAATGTTTATCTGTTGCCTCATAACTTTTAAACTAAGTAGGTACCTACTTACTTATCGTTAGAAGCGTCTCCATTGTACACAGGTTGGCCTATGTGACCTCTCAATAAATTACATATGGTGCCCTCTAGAGGTGTAGTCATAAACAAAAAAAGTTATGAAAAGGGTAGGCACATAAATATTAAATACATCAAACAGGCAGCATATTCTTTATTTTAAGTATAAGTTCATATAATGATGGTAAGTACTGCACCAGGACAGAAGGCACTTGTACTCGTATCTACTTATTATCCTGTTCTTCAAAATGTTTACAACGCAGCACTCCCAATGCAACCCAGACATCACCATGTCTGGTCTTTTGGAAACCTAGAAAAACATATAAATGTAAATAAACGTAAATTAGCGATTAATCCATTAAAGTTGTTTCATAATGAATATGGAATATTTTATGTATGTATGCTATGTACAATATTTGAGTATGAAAATTCTATACAGTAAGTACTAAATCCTTCCCAGTTAGCATCGCAATATTTCCGAATCTATTTAGACACTGAAATAAAGCTCAATTTGCTAATTAGAATTAGTATCTTTCATGTAAATATTATTTTCTTGCTTAATTAAATGTTTCAAATACTTCTATATACTAGCTTAGATCAATGCAATTAAATACATTAAATTACAGATAAATTGCTAATTATTTTAAATCTGTCTTTAATGGCATGTTAAGCAATTATTGCAAATTCACATTCACACACTAACAATTTCTAAAATTGATTCCCGATCGCCACGGCCACGAATGTTTACTTACCGGTGAAAGGATAATCCAGGTGTATTTTCATACTTTGCGCTTTTACATAAATGTGCACTACATTACACAGTCTTTTAAATGGTTTAATTTAAATTTAATTAGGAAATTATAAAATTAACACGGATGTTAAAAAGAAATGACAGGAGCGCCAGCAACATGGCGAACGTTCAAAACATTGCGCTCTTCACTTGTAATAGAGCTAATGATCTAAAATAACACCTAAATCCCTAATTTTATCCACCCTTTGAGCTCAATATATCGTCCGAAATCTTATAATTGTATGAGACTGGGTTATGTTTTCGAGAGAAATATTAAGGATAAAATAGAATACTATATACTTATAATTAGTTTATCAGTTCTCTGTCACCTATAACACAAGCGTTGCTTACTTTGGGATTAGGTGGCGCTGTGTGAATTATCTAAGCAAATTTATTTATTTATAAAAGCAAAAAACTTTTTGAATCATTTTAAAAACAAGCGAGATATCGCGTGGCCTAGATCGTCAAGCATGCACATTGCAGTTTATGTCTGTTAAACTGCACATACGTGGTAGCAGACATATGTAGTAACCTGAGATATATCGCACCCGCTCATATTTCCTACTTGTCCCTTTCTAGCATCACTTGTTCCTCGTTTGCTATGCTCTCCTGGTAGCAATCCTGGGAATCTGCATTGCGATCGATAGAGCTACATGTGTCGTTTTGACACTGCGGTACCGGTCACATGGGCGACTTATTTTTTTTGCCAGGCCATCACATACGCGTCTCACGGGAACATAGGACATTCACGAATTCCACGCGCATCGTTTTAGCACGTCGAGTACTAAGACAACATGAAAGTGACGGAGTACCGGTGCAGCCTCTGTCTGTGTGGTGCAGTGCAAGGTCCATGTATGCAACTATTGATTAAAACTGATGAAACAGCAAGAGACGAAAACAGGCGCGGGCGAGCGAGGAATCGGAACCTAATATTGAAATGGAATGGGAAGCCTCCACGATAAGGGGTGTTCGGTACATGGACTGACAGATTTTTTAGACCACACAATAATATTTCATCATACTTTTATTGACGAGTCTAAAAGGGACCTTTCTGTTTTTATGCATTTCAGTTTGAAGAAAGACGTCATACGTAAAAGATTTAGGAGGGAGACATCGCAACGAGCTAGTCGCTGCTTAGGTGTGATTAGGAGGCACAACGTGTGACACGTTGACCAATGTCGGTAGCCAATTGACGGTGTTGGTATTCTTCTTAAAATGGTTTATTATAAATGATCAATTTCAATTTTCAATTTCAATAATGTAACTAAGATCTTATCCTTAATGTAACTAAGATAGAGATCTTATCCTTAATGTAACTAAGTCAAATGTAATTATATTCTCATGCAGAAACTCTCTCACGGCACTATCCTTGCTTGCTACAACAGCCCAATACCCCTAAGTTTGAATTCAGAAAAAAATACGCCTGGCTACCGACGATCCTTATCATTAGATTAATTAATAATATAGTAGATAACACTATAGAATAAGTATTTATGTGTATTGACGTTAATGTATTGTACATACATTTTATAGAATTTCAAAAGATCTGGACGGAAACTGGACGTCGCGCGCCCTGGACTGTATTCTAACGGGACGTGTTACTAGGCTCGCAGAAACAGCAGAGAGATCTGCTCACAACATATATTCATTTTCGTAAAGTAGAGACCGTTACCACAACCAGGGGCTGCAGTGCCTGCAGTCTCGACAAAGATAGCGATCGCAAACTTGTTGATTTCGGTCGTTATGTCAAAACGATTAGTTTTAAGCGATATTCCAGAGTCTGTACAGTGGAAGCTATCGATAAAGATCAGTAACTTTACGAATTTAACTGCCAAAATAACGATTCTACGTTAGATATAACGAGCAAATTGGACAGCCCGCAAAGTTTACAATAAACCGTTAGCATATTGTTACACAGAGACGTAACAGACTACGACTTTGCCAAATTGTCAATTGACAAGTAAACAAAAAAGTTGCAAAGATATAATTTTTAATTTCCTTAGATGTAAATGAAATGAAAAGAAGATAAAATCTTGAGACGCTTAAAAATATACTATTGGTATATTACAAAACAATAGGTAGGACAGTTTTTGGTAATGTCTTACAAATATTAACTGGGACCTACTTATTTAAAAATAAAATCAAAATTTCATAATTTCCCTAAAATTCAAGGAGGTGTTTTAAGTGGTATCAGTTCTCCATGGAAAGATGGAACTATCAATACGGATTTTCGTTAGCCTACCGAGACCATAAATTTAGATTTTGAGCATTATCTTCACAGTAGAAACTTGCATTTCAGCTAACGATCGTTTCGGCAACCGATTATTTTCGGTAATTATGAACGATCGTACGAGTTAACGACGTCATCGCTATCTATGTCGAGATGGCAGCCCCAGGTGTAATAAACGCATAAGTCATTGCGAATGGTAGGCTACATCAAGAAGTGATCAATGCTAAGATCTGGCCACGACATATATAATTGAACGAAAAAGAGAGCGTCGATGGCCTTGTAGTAAAGGTGTCTAGCTCGTAAGAGAGAGGTACTTTTCTGAGCTAGGTACATTAGTTGAACACTAACCGATGCTCTTACGTACGGTGAGGAAAAACATCGTGATGAACCTTCACATTCATGCGATTGAATTACAATGATCCAATCTGATCAGGTTCCCCTGTTAACATGATCACGGGGATCAATTACAGTCGCTGTACAGTAATTACCAAATACTGGATCATGGTCAAGGCGGACCCCGGGCCCATGCCAGAGCTCAACCGGAATATTGACGCCAACATGTTATAGTAAAGGAAAGTGCGCGTGGACCATTAACCTTACCCCCTCTAATGGTCTCCACGCGAAGATTCGAAATAACGTTACTCGCTCGTACGATTCGGATGTGGAATAAGCTCCCAGCCACAGTGTTTCCTTTGCGATCGTTCAGGAGGTATATTAGATGTCTCCTAGAAAGCTCCAGAATGTAGAAACGTGAGTACAGAATGTACTGTAAACAATGTGTAGGAAGTCAAGCTGTACGTGGCAACTAGTAAGAGTCAGAGTCCTGGCTCGGCTTGATGAGATTGGTCATGGGTAGTGGAGGATTTTGCAAACAACCCACGGGTTGTTTGGGCTGCAATTGTAAAATCGTAGTTAAGGCTTAATTTGACAATACATTCTTGAAACACTATAGATACCCTTTATTGCTACGTAAACTATCTGCTACGCTGAAATCTTCTATCTGTCCCTTACAAGCATCACTTGTTCCTCGTTTGCTATGCTCTCCTGATGTGCAGTCTCGATGCAGCCCCCGGGAATCTGTTTTGCGATCGATAGAGCTACATGAGCCGTTTTGACACTGCGGTACAGTAAGGGCCGCGAGACTTTGCTGGTTGAAAGTGGAACTTTTGACTAAACTAAAGCAAACTATTAAAAAACAAAATTTGACAGGCGCGCCATCACCTGTCTACCATTCACGCGACTTATTTTTTATTTTCTGGATAGATCACATCCTTGGAAAGCGAATAACTTGTAATTAAAAATCTACCTCCTGCTCCTGAAAAACTAGGTAAGCGATGGGTCTAATGTATTTCCACATAGGTCAGACTTTTATAAGACGTTCAAAAAGAGAAGAAATACAAAACAATGTAATGCGATAATAATTAAAGTGGGGGGCGTCATTGTCTTTTCTTCAGTAGTTTCCCCACAAGCGGCATGTTAGTTCTGTTTTCAAGCCATATTAGCTTTGTTACGGTCTGCTTGTAAAACCTACCACCATATATATATCATTCCACGCGCATCGGTTGAGCATACAGGTACCAAGACAACATAAAACAGATGGGGTAGAGCTGCTGCCTGTGCTGTGTGGTGCAGTGCAATGTGCATGTGCAACTATTTTGTAAGTATTGATTACGGTCGAAAGAGAAAACTGATGAAACGGCAACAGACGAATGGTCAGGATCACAGTAATTACCTAATGTGCCAATGAGGTACGTAAAGGCCCAAATGCACTTACGCTGCACTGCACGACCCTGCCTGCAATTAATTTACTATGGATTTGACATGCCGCGTCGTGCCGCTCAAGTGGTGGAGGGTTTTGCAAATAACCGACGGGTTGTTAGGGCTGCAATTGTAAAAACGTAATTGTGGCTTAATTTGACAAAACGTTCTTGAAACACTCTAGAGACCCTTTATTGCTACGTAAACTATCCCGATAAAAACGTTCTGATGGCCATTCTTCGTCCATAGGCGAGTCTTCCTCAGTCTTTTCCCGACATATATATAAGTAGATTATCAGTTTTGTGGCACCCACAACACAAGCTTTGCTTACTTTGGGGCTCGGTGGCGCTGTATAAATTGACCAAGAAAATTTAATGATTGTAACTTAATGAAGAGCACTGCAAGATAAATTTCGTTTTTAATTTTGTATAGTGTTAGCATGGCTGCACTCATATTTTTTAAAATAAATAGGACACCATTATTTAGTAGCGGGAAAATCTCATCTCGAATCTGCTTAAATCTCCTATCTGTTCCCGTTTCTACCATCAGTTGTTCCTCGTTTGTTATGCTCTCCTAGTAGCAGTCTCTGGAAACTGCATTGCGATCAATAGAACTGCCTGTGCCGTTTTGAGACTGCGCTTGCCATTCACATAGGCGACTTTCTTTTTATTTTCTGGAAAACTGTATTTCTTATAATCGATCAGATCCTTGGAGAGTAACTAATTGTTAAAATTACATAATAATAAACTTTAGCTCTCAAAACTAGCTCATACAACAATATCAATATAATTATATGTTCCTGCTGCTGTTCTAACCTGCTCCTGGGAAACTAGAAACGCATTGGTCTAATACATTTTCACTTGAGAAGAAAAACTAAACAATTAGGTGCGATAATAATGACGGTGAAGGGGGGCGTCATTGTCTTTTCTTCAGTAGTCTCCCTACTGGCGGCATGTTAGTTCTTTTTTCAAGCCATAATATATTTCGCGGTCTGCTCGTAAAACTTACCACTATTTATATATCATGCCATCACATACGCGTAACATAGGACCCGAGGATATTCACGAATTCCACGCGCATCAGTTTCGTATATCAAGTACTAAGGCAACATGAAAGTGACGGGGTATCGTAGCTGCCTCTATATAGTGTGGTGCAGTGTGCAATGTGCAAGCTAGGGGTCGCAATACCGGTATATCTTTTCAAAACTGGGATTTTCGGTATTGACATGAGGTCAATACGAAGGGTTATTTTCTAAATGGAAAACATTATATTATAGATCTTAATATTATACATGTCTTTTCTTTTGCTTCCCTTTGTATTTGAGTAAGTTCTGTTGAAGCAAACAATTATTCGTTTTGCCGGACCGTATCCAGAACCAATTAGATGCGTCCGTAAAAACTGTCTAAGACTAAGGAAATTACGATATTTTAAGCTTTAGGCAAAATCACTCGACAAGCCAGACCAATGTCAGTTGGCACAGAACTTACACCCGGTTTCTGAAACGCTTGTCAACGCAAATATTACGTAACAGCTTGTTAAACACTGATTAAATGCAGGTTGGGTTTCTGAAAGGGCCAACTGACAGTTTGATAACAGCTTGTTAACGGATTGTCAAATCTCCAATTAACGGCTGATTAATGTAATATTGGGTTTCCGGAAAGCTTTTTCTCATGTTAACTGTATGTTATCGCGTTGTTATTTTAATTGGCGAAAATCGACCAATTAACCGATTGTCAAAAGAAATTATATCCGATTTTCTTGGTCTAGGTCTTGGTCCTGGCCCTGGTCCAGGTCCTAGTTTTGGTCCTAAGCAAAGTCCAGGTCTAGGGTCCAGGTTCTGGTCCAGGATCATGACCAAAACTGCAACCTTGATCACAATTTGAGCTTGAAGCAGAACCAGGACCTAGACCAGTGCCAGCACATACACCATAAACATTAGCTGGACCAGGACCTGGTTCGGGGCCAGGACATGGATTTGAACCACGGACATGTCAGGGTCCAGGACCAGGACTTGAACCAGGACCTGATCCGGGGCCAGGACCTGGACCTGAACGGACCTGAACCAGGACCTGGTCCGAAGCCAGGACCTGGACCTGAACCAGTACCTGGTCCGGGGCCAGGACCTGGACCTGAACCACGAACCGGCCCGTGTCCAGGACTTGAACCAGGATTTAACTAATGGGATTATTGGGAGAAACTCACAGAATCGATAGCCGATGGAGCGGATGTTGTTGAGTGGCGAACTCTGGATGGCCTCCCAAGAGATGGACGGTGCATCTCTTTAAGGTCCTAAGGAGCCGATGGATGCAAAATAACAGAGTCGACCAGAGTGCAAGCCGTGGGAGGCCTGTATTCAGCAGTGGACCGGGACCCACCTAACTGCCTAAAGATGATGATGATGGGATTACTGATCCACTGGAACCCGTGACCATATAACATAAATATTGTTATAATTTCTCTTTTCTCGCTCTGTGTATTTTTTTTGATAATATTCGATTTTACAGGAAAACTATACAATCGCTATCAGTTTCATCTAAAAGTTAAATATCCCGCCGCTATCAAAAGGCCGCTAGGGACAGAGACAAATCAATGCGTTAGACAGAAACAAAACATATATGAGTGAATGAATGTGACTGATTTTAGCGGGGGTAGCCAGACGAAACAATTGATCTCTTGTTAATGGTCGATTAGCTAACAATATATTGATTGGCCTTTCAGAAACCCAAAGTGATTTAACAGCTTGTTAAATGTGACAGTCTGTTAGCTAATCAATGATTTGACAAGCGTTTCAGAAACCGGGTGTTAGTCTGACTAGGATAAAAATCTTAATATATTTAATCATCTTTAACAACAAGAATATTTCATTAATACAGAAAATCCCGGTTTTTGTAAAATAAATACTGGTATTGTGAAGGCGTATTTTTGGTCCAGATCCCAGTTTGCGACCCCTAGTGCAAACATGTAACTATTGATTACGGTCGAAAGTGAAAGCGGGTGAAACAGCAATAGACGGAAACAGGCGCGAGCGAGGAATCGGAACCTAACATTGAAATGGAACGATGACCCTCCACGATAGGGGTGCCAACTAATTAGTAGGCGAAACTACTATATTTTGTCAGCAAAGTCGCTTATCAGTATCGTTTACCGTAAAACACGTCCTGAATTTTAATGTTAAGAATTCAGAAATAACTCAATTAAACACCAACCTCGACCAGGTAACTGCTTACTTAAGATCAATTTCATACTAAAATATATTTTATTAAAATTTGATTGACCTTAGCCTATGGAAAAATAATGAAACCCTGTGTTTAAGACTGCTACTCAGCAGCATCATAAAATAGGTATTTTTTTAATTAGACAAAAAAAACAAAACCTTTTTTTCTAACAAATTAAATTGTAACTTAATCGGCAACAATTACAACATTCTGTATTACGACAACACGAATGAATTGATTTAGAATGAATAATTGACATTGATATTATGACACATGAGAGGCGAGTGACGTTGTCACACTTCTAATTATTGCCAAATTACAATAAAAAAAATTATTTAATTTAAGCTGTCATCTGGGGTGGAGGTCAAATACAATTCAAAAGAGTTTGCAATATTTAGGTTACTTCCTTAACCATACAGGCTGCTTCTGTGTGATAAATAAAACAGTCGTTAATTTTTGGTAAATAATGGACTGATTGTTGATACTTTGCAGTTTTGTTTCCACACCTTTCCGCGTCGTTAGTCTAATGGCTAGCGGATCCGACTTGTAAGTGAGAGGTACACTAGTGCCCGCCATGTACCAATAACCCTTTACTGAGTTAGGTATTCTTACATGATGCAACCTGCACATTCAAGGGACTCTGGTCAGGTCAGGTCTCCTTGTTAATATGTTCATAATTATTTAAAAGCAGGAGACATCCCGTATCTGCTCAAATCTCATGTCTGTCCCTTACAAGCATCACTTGTTCCTCGTTTGCTATGCTCTCCTGATATGCAGTCTCGATGCAGCCCCCGGGAATCTGCATTGCGATCGATAGAGCTACATGTGCCGTTTTGACACTGCGACGGCTAGCGGATCCGACTCGTAAACAAGAGGTACCCTAGTGCCCGCCATGTACCAATAACCATTTTCTGAGTTACGTACATTAGTTGATCACTAACCGATGCTCTTGGGTACGGTGAGAGAAAATATCGTGATGAAACCTTCACATTCAAGCGACTGAATCACAATGATCCAATCTAGTCAGGTTCTCCTGTTAACAGAGTCACGGGGGTCAGATAACAGTCGCTCCACAGTAATTGCCCAATGTGTCAAATCCTGGATCATGGTCAGGGCGGACCCCGGGCCCGTGACAGAGCTCAACCGGGATATTGACGCCAAGATGATATAACAAAGGCCCAAATGCATTTGCACTGCGCTGCACGACGCGGCCTGCAATGAATTTTGTATAGATTTGACGTTCTGCGTCCACGCTAAGTTTCGAAATAACGTTTCTCGCTAGTACGATTGAGATGTGGAATGAGCTCCCAGCCACAGTTTTTCCTTTGAACTATGACATGGGATCGTTCAAGAAGTATATTAGAGGCGGGAAACGCATTGGTAGCGCCTCTGGTGTTGCTGATGTCCATAGGCGGCGGCCGCCACTTTCCATAAGGCGGCCCGCATGCCTGTTTGTCTGCCGTATTACTTAAAAAAGCCAACTTTCGCCCAAGTAGGTATACTGTTAATGTTAACATCATGTACTTCCTACCAAAGATCACATGAAAGTAATTTCCTTACTATCCCTATTACCCCACAAAAAATATGATTGTACCGAGAACAAAAACGCTGGCAGGATGACACAAAATAAAATATAATTTGTAATAAATATTGTTCTGATTTCAAGTTGCTGCTGTCACGTGCGGGTCTTTGCAGATTCACGCGGACATGTTTTATCCGCACCTAGACCAGGATCACATATTTCCGAGGAGCATGGCGTAGGAGGAGCAAGAGATAGGTATTTAAATATTCTATTTACTACCAAGATACTAAGTTTAAAATCCTTTGTCAGTGGGTAGTATCATGCACGTGTTCATATTTCTCATTCAATTTTGTTTAAATTTATTTTATATTCGTATCACAATACATAGTAATGTCAACCTGAGTAATATGCCCGTTTGCTGTAAAAAGAAAACCAAGTTCGATACACAGACGTACAAAAATAGGACTAATGAATTTAGAAATGAAAGGTCTGAGTAAATGCGGCATTTCCATTACCCACACCAAGACATGTCAGATATAACAGTACCTATTCTAAACGGCACATTCCGGCCATACATAACGGCAGAATAGTAATTCTGACAAGTTATTTGGATTGTCACTGTGTTTTACGAGATACGACACTACACTGAATTAATCTTTTACAATAAAAATGGCTATTACACCGAAACTACTGATCTGGAACGCTAGTTAGGCCCGTTGACTTACAAGAGTGGATTGTAACGATGACCCTGGTTTTAACTCTTATTTTGGTCGAAGGTTTATTTATCCTGTGGCTAAACACCATCCTACACTTTAGTGTTCCCAAGCAAAGTTGACATACAGACGTAATGTTGACTAGATTGCGAGGCAACGATTAACAAACGTCATATACGTCTCCCCATTCCACATTCGTCGCCTTTCCTACCACAGAACACCTACAAGGAGGTATACTGTCAATGTTAACATCATGTATAAAGTGCATAAAATGCACACGTTATACGAAATTCCTGTAAGATCATAATGTCCTGGTCCTCGATAGGTAAAACAGACGTCAATAACGTCGCGTGCATGCGCAATAGAAACTTGCACCGTACTGGACTAAGGAATTTGGATCAATGTTGTTGCACAAGCCTCGATTCACTAGTGCATGAAATGCATACGTCACACTGGTGGAAATTCCTGTAAGATTATTATATCCTGGTACTCGATGGGCAAAACCGACCAATATTCCCAGCGTTCGGGTACATGCGCAATAGACTCTTACAGTACTGGACTAAGGGAGCTGGAACGATATTGTTTCACAAGCTTTTGATTTGCTCGTCTCTATGTGTCGATCTCACGTGGTGCACTCGTTTTACCTTGCAGATTTAAAAAAATAAAAACAAAATATGGGTGTACCACGACTTCAGGTTACTTTAACAGATTGCGGATATGAGCATACTAAATTTATTTTTGGCCGTGTGGTGTCCGGCATAGCAGAATAGCACCAACCCCTTACATTCGTGGGTGTCGTACAAGGCGACTAATGTTATCGAGGCAAAAGATCTAGTCTCCATATGCTGGAAAATGGGCAGCAGCGTTTTCCATTGTCATATTTGTAACACTGCGATCTCCAACCCGTCTGCCAAGCGTGGAGATTATGGCAATAACCTCCCCTTTCATGGGAGAGGCAATAAGTCCTGCAGTGGACTGTTATGGGCTGTGATTATCTAGAGGAAATATAACTTGACGCTATTGAGTATACTATAACCTTAATAAGCCGCCTTCGTTATTGTACACCATTTAAAATTAGTCGGTTTATACTGTCTAACTTTGATGTCAGTGTCCACTACGTCAAATGTTGACATATTTGACAAGAATAATAATTCCTTGAAGGAAGTTTTTCCGAAACGTCATTATTCTAATTTCACAATCGGGACATATTTGTTTTTTTTTCCGTCACGTTCCTTCTTATCCATGTCCCATTGTTGGCGACAATCGGGGACAATTGACAGGTCAAACTATACTTTAATTCCCACGAAAACCTCCTCCTCACCTCCTATACCGCTACGGAAAATAGAGAGAATCCTAATTCTCAATCCGGAACTGACCATATCCCAGTGCGCATGTGCCAGTCCCAGAGTGCCCAGAAAGTACTAGGATAGCATAATGCATAGGAGTATCGTGAGGTGTAACCTTGGAGGAACTTGGAGTGTTATCCGTAGAACATACATGTATATGGGTAAAACAGTGTTCCATTTCCATATGAAGGCGAGTGGTTTAATATTCAATTTCGTCCTACTAAATACAAAAAAACTGGATTGTAGGTCATCGGTCAAATTTCGTTTGCAGTCCATCTATTTCTATCTATTACTTAAAAGGTTAAACGCGAGAGTTTAAGGAGAGTGTTTCTGTGTTAAAAATCCACCAAATGGCCCCACTGAGGCATAAGGTCTGCTGTCCAAATGAAACCCAGGTATTGCCTAGAATAGACTCGTTATTTTACCATTGTTGTGACTGTGTTGTGGCATTATTTTGATAGCGGACCTCATGCTCAGTAACATAGCGCCATCTAGTTACACACTAGGTACCTTTTCAAACCTCGTGAGGAACTTGATTCCCTGAGGCGTTTCCCAGACACTGGAGAAGTTGAGCTCGATCGTGTTGCCGATGGACTCGCGTAGTCCGTTAGTCTTCTCCTCGAAGGCTTCGTAGTCTTTGTCGAACTCGCTGTTGCGGTAGTCGAGGTAGTCGTACTGGCACGTGGTCACCGCTTTCTTTGCCTCCTCGAACTTCTGCATCGCCTCCTCGAGATCTGAAGCCGTTGGGTTTAGTGTGTTACATTTCGAATCGCAAACGTGTTATCTTTATGTGTTCTGTTTTTGTAAAATTAGCAGCAGGTTGATAAAAATAGAATATTAATTTTTTATTCCGTAAATTATAAGGAATACATTTAAATTTAATGTCCAGAAAAATAATTATTACTGATTAAAAGGTTAAGGTGAAACGATTTTTATACAAAAGCAATCGACATTTCTGTAGACAATAAACAGTATTAATACATAAATTTATGCTTATCTACCTACTTTCGGGTATTTGTTTGCGCAAAATGAAAAAAAATATTGTCATATCACCGTAAATTTTTCATGAAACTTACGTATGAGCGTGTGAAAAATGTAGTGTACAAATACGGTAATGAGGCAAAATTTTCATAGATGGCACTCTCAAACATTTATATTTTATCTATTGGCGTTAATGTCCCGGTGTGCTCTCGAGAACGAGGGCCCCTGGTCCGCCTTGACCATGATCCAGGATTTGGCGAGCAGGTAATTACAGTGGAGCGACTACCATCTGACCTACGTGACCCTGCTACCAGGGGAACCTGACCAGATTGGATCATGGTTACAAATTCAGTCGCCTGAATTTTCAGGTTTCATGACGATGTTTTCCCTCACCGTAAGGGCATCGGTTAGTATTCAACTAATGTACATAACTCAGAAAAGCTAAGTTCAGCACAAAGAAGCACTAACTTCTAAAAACCGTTGAATTAATAAATCTGGAATCATGATGATGAGCAAATAGATACACATATTTAAGTTAATAAACTTTTTGCCGGCATGAGGGTTTTCGCGATTGTAGATGGCGCCACTGGGACGTGAGTTCAGGTTAAAGCCCTGCTATTGGCTAGAATCGATCGTCATTTTACATTACACATATAACAGTACATAGTTGTTTCTGTGTAATATAGCACGGCAGTATTTGAACAGCCGACCTTACTCTCAGTGGCGCCACCTGGAGGATTTAAAAATCGCAACCCTCAGTTCTGTGCGTCAGAAATAGATAAATAAAATAAATAATAAATATGCTTGGACAAATTCACACAGCGCCATCTAGCCCCAAAGTAAGGAAACCTTGTGTTATGGGTGTTAGATAATTGATAAACTACATACATACTTATTTTTAAATACATACTTATTACACATACCACACCCACATCCGTAACAGAAATTACATCATTTCAATTTCTGCTCGGCCAGGAATCGAACCCAGGACCTCTGCGTGGCGACCGGCATGTTAACCAACTGAACCACTCAGGTCGTCAAACTAATATAGGCTGATGATGATGAGCAAATAGATACACACATACAAGCAAATAAATTTTATACCGGCATGAGGGTTTTCGCGATTGCAGATGGCGCCACTGGGACGTAAAATCAAATTAAAGCCTAGACTAGAATCACTCGTTTTTTTACAGCAGTTCTTTCTGTTCAATATAGCACGGCAGTATTTTTGACAACCGACCTTACTTCTCATCGCGAGTAGCGCCACCTGGAGGTTTTTGATCGCGAAAACCCTCAGTTCTTTGCGTCAGAAATAGACTAGCCTGTGAAACACATGCTGGCTGACTTTTCAGGCAAAAATATAATTAAAAATAAAGAATACATAAAACAACGGAACAATATTACCTTCTCCCAACAGCAGCCCTTCCATCCGCTTAGCAAACAGCTGGTTATAGTCGTCCATAAGGTCGAACATCGCTATTATCTTGTGCAGACGCTTGCAGAACGTGTCAAATTTACCAAACACGTAGTTCTCGGAGAAACTAAACGGTTCTGTGTTCGGCAGGAACGGTTGGTTCTTTACGAATAAGTAGGTCTCGCGATATGTGTTGTTCAGATTGATACAGTGGATCAGTCTGTCGCGCACTAGCGACCTCTCCTGCGACCAAATGGTCTCCTTGAAACGGCACGTGATGTATTGTTTGCAGGTCTCGATCATTTGATTCGTTATCTGGAATCGCGTAAAATATATATCAGTAAGTTATTTACGTACCGGAAGACGCAGCTTAAGTAGGCCTCTCCACAAGGTGGACCGACAACCTGGTGAAGATCGCAGGTACCTGCTGGTTGCGGAAGGCACAGGACAGGCCTTTGTGGAGATCTCTGGGCCAGGCCTATGCCCGGCAGTCCTTGTGCTGACATGATGAAGTAAGTCATTAATGGCCAGAATTATTTGGACAATACTATTAAACCATTCTCATTTCCTATATCGTCTTTTCTCTTGACTAACTCTTTCACAAGCAAATAGAAACTCGATCGGTCCAAAAAATACAGCCCAGTACAGTGCCACAAACTGATCTGTACAGCAAGTGTAACTGTTTTCTAAAAATTCGAACACTCTTCGATCATGTTAATCGAGCTTACTATCATCGAACCATTTTTATTCCTATTTTGTATGAAAACTTGAACAACGCTAAGCGAAAAGTATTTGAAACAAAATTTTACTATTTTAAATAAGTTTCATACGCATCGACTGCGTTCGTTCTCACTCGAAGTCAAGTTTTGCGAGTGTAAATGACAAATGTCACAGATAAAATTGTTTTACAACCGAAAGGCGAACTACGTACGCTTGAAACTTTGGAGATATTTTTAGGGATACCGATACCTGAGGCCCTGTCTAACTCAGTATAGAACTGAATTTGACATTGAATAATTCATGTCTACGTTAGCCACTGGCAATAGCGTCTACCAAATTAAAGTAGTGAGATTTTTATATGAAATTCAGTTGTCAACTGAGATAGCCAACAGCCCCTCTGGACGCCAGAGCCCACGCGTCAACATTTGCCGGATTGTGTTACTAGGATAGCAGAATAGACGAAGAGATTCATTATAAGCATCCGGGGCGTGGCCACCATGTCGGGCGGGGTGGCCCCTATACGCGCGAAACTGGTTCGGGGTGTGCCACCCTACCAATCAGATGACTGTGTTCACTGTGTGTGTGATGACTGACAAAGTTTACGTTACTATGGTAAAATGAATGCGTTGAGCCATAGCCTCCTTCAATGAAAGAGGCTATGGTTGAGCTAATTAATATGAATGTAAGTCCACGTGTCAAGATTTGCCGGGTTGTGCTACTAAGACCGCAGACTGGACAAAGAGATCTCACGTTGAAGCTAATAAGTACTGAAAGTCCGTATGTAACTTTCATGATGTTGGGCCCGTGAATTTCTGCCTTTACATAGTTCACGTTGATAATAATTGTTTGTTGAACATTATTTAATAGCTAAATTAGCAAATACTAAACTACTATAACATTCTATAAAATAATAAAGTAAATACTGAATTACGTTTTTATTGTGGGCACAAATAAATAGAGCCTGTTTTGACAATTCCGTAAGTATTAAAACTCTTTTGCTGAGACTATAGAAATAATACAAACCCTTTGGTTGGAAATACTTTCGTCATCGGTAAAACAAGATTACCCGTCAGGATTTTTGGTTGTCTTCTTTAATCTTGCAAAATAAAATGAAACAAAGTTATTCATTGATTTAAATGTATTACCCGTACAAATTAAGAAACTTCATCAAACTTTAACAAAGCGTTTTGATTAAGTCGTATAATTTTTACTATACTTTCGACCGAGCGAGCGTACTCAAAAATCAGTGAAACGTCATGTTGGCAGATACTCGCATGCAGAAATTTCTCGTATATTTTGTTTCTATCACTTTCCGCTAGAGGCGCTGTTCAAATTTTCATACAAAATTTGAACTTAACGCAAACGCACTAGTTACGTTTATTAAGAATGAATACTTACACTCAGGGTACCGATCCGGTGACATCGACGATGTTGTTGGCATTCACATGACATTTCAAAAAGGCGACACTTAGTCCCAGTTCTGGCTATAGGGTCAGCTATTTTGTGAATATTTTTAAAAGTGCATTAGAGTCAAAGGTGCTTACAGCTCTTTGAAAATAATAAGGCGAAGGCCAAGGACAATCACCTTCACCATGAGCGAAGATATCCTCTCCGACGTATTGTAGAACTGCGAGACACTATGTATCAGCCGGACAGTTTGCAGTAGACTCAGTATAGAGTCCTTGATCTTCACAGGATCATCCAGGTACAGGGAATGGCAGCACTTCTCCATGGCTTGGATGAACTTGGCGTTGTCTTTCGCCTCGTTGTAGCAAAACGTGATTTTGTGGTCGGTCTCGCGCCACAGTTTGATCACTTTTGAGTTAGCTATTTGGAGACAGGTAAGCGTCAGTTGCACTTCGGTGTCCTGGAAAAGCATGAAATTGGAGGTCAGCGACAAACTGCACTTGCTACAGCATTCTGCTGTTCACACATTGCTATTTATAGGTGTAGCCGGTAGCCCGTTTGTGCCAGTTACTTACGACAGTATCGACCCAGAACCAGACCTTCAGTACCACATGAGAGAAATGATCAGGCGGCGTTTCACAATGTAGAGTATAGTTTGAATAATTCGCAATCGCATTCATTCTATCAAGCATTGAAATTTTGGATAAAATTCCCCAAAAAGAAAGATAGCTAATGGTTGTTACACAATGCACTGTTATGATGAAGTAGTGCTATATTGTATCAATACCTATATCCTAGGCCTAAATCAGTAAATTCTCACGGTTTGGGCACGGGAGGGGTGCGACGCCGCCAATCGAATGCCGCGAGCCTCTGAAAAATTCGAGCGCGAGCGTGCCATTATGTCAGAATTCAGTTCACTTCCTCATCCAGTGCCACTCCCACATTCCTCTAATATATGGTCCACGCATTGAAATCCGTGGACGAATGCTGGTAGTAGGTATCTAAAGTGTTGTCCAATATAAAAAGACAAAACAATGAGCGCTACAACGATGATAATGATCGTGAGAGGGGGGCGTCAGTTGTCTTATAAGATCAAACCGAATAAAAGACCGTATGAGCAAACAATTATACTGAATGTGGGTTAAAAATCCTACATACCATCATTATGAAAAATATAGTAGATAAATTTTATTTACTATAGTTGCTCATACTGTGAGGAAAAACATCGTAATGAAAGCTGCACATTCAGGTGACTTAATCTGGTCAGGTTTCCCTGGTAGTAGAGTCACGGAGTTCAAATGGCCGTCACTCCCGGGATGTCGTACGCGAGACCATAATGGGGACATTAACACCAAGATGAAGACTGGTTACATGTCTATAAGTGATTATTAATGACAAGTTGCAAATTCAATCGGTTCCTTTTAGCTATTAAACAGAACGCGGAATTAGCCGTGTCTACTACGCGTGCGCCACTTGGTTCCAACACCACGTGGGAAGTCATTGCGTGGGACACGTACAGCGCTAGGAGAGCAGCAGTTATTAGGAGTACAATAGTTGAATGCTAATCGATGCTTCGATGCTAAACTACACATTCAAGCGACTGAATGTGTAACCGTGATCGAATCTCGTCAGGTTTCCCTGGTATTAGGGTCACGGAGGTCAGATGGGTGTCGCTCCACTGTAATTCTTGATCTGCCAAATCCTGGATCACAGTCAAGGCAGACCGCGCGTCCTAACGCTAAGCATCTAGTGCCTAACCGGGACATTAACGCCAAGATGATTATTTTATTTATTTTACGTTTGAGCGATTCTAAAATCGACTAAATGGCGCTACCGGGACTTGCGGTCTCGCGTCAAAATAAAGCTGATCAAAAAACCAAAATTTAGTAATTGTCTTGAATGGATCCGTCATTTTACAGATGTTATATGTATGCACCACAGTATTTTAAACTAAAGTAAGTAAAATATGATTATTGCACTTACTTCCAAGGCATTAAAAGTACAAAACATATAGTAAAAAAAATATTTAACATAAAATACGCGAATACGCCTTGCCATGGAGAAGTGCAATAGGCCGCACTCAGCATAACGGCTGACGCGACGGCTGTTGTCAAAACAACAAACCCTCTCAGTAATGAAGTTCACCAACCTGCAGATAAGAGACCAGCTGCGAGAACTGCGCGCCGCGCTTCTTCCAGTACTCGAGCTCGTCCTGCGGCCCGCTCGAGTCCACCTCGCGGCGGAGCTGCTCGCTCTCGCTGAGGATCTAACGCACACATCATTTATTATCAGGGGCTGTAATTTTGAAACCGCACGCATTCATGCGAGTGTCCGCATGCGCTACCTATCTCTTTTACACTCGCTGTAAGTTGCTAGATGTAGAAAAGACAAGCATTAGAAGGCGAGACCCCGCGTGCGGTTTCAAAAATAGGGCCCCAGGTGGTAGGACTCTGTCAAGCCTGGGTGAGGACCACCGCCTCATTCATTTCTGCTGCCAAGCAACAATGTTTGCATTTGTGTCCCGGTTTGAAGATGTTTGCGTTGCACCATCTTAGACTACAGTTACAAATAAGGGTAAGTATTTAACGTTTTGTCGTAAGGAGCATCGGGGACCGAGTGGTTAAGATATTGGACCCGTAAGCGAGAGTTACCGGGTTCGAATCACATTGTGGCCGTGTACCAATGAGTTATGTAGAATAGTTGAATGCTAACCGATATGCTTTACTGATTGTGATGAAACTGCACAATCAAGCAACGGAATGTGTAACCCTGATTTAAATCTGGTCAGGTTTCCCTGATAGCAGGGTCACGGAGATCAGATGGCAGTCGTTCCACTATAACTATCTCCCAAATCCTTGAACATGGTCAAGGCGGACCGTGTGCCCACGCGCGCGAGAGAATCCAATTTTTTAATTATTTCACTGGCTACCTCAAGCTAGAGCAGCCACCAGCGCCTGGTATTTCTTCTGAGGCAGGAGCGGCTCATTGGACGGACCCTTTCGTCAAGTTTTCTTGAAAAAGTAGAATCGCGGTATGAAAAAATACGCCTGATCCCAATCTCATTAGAGTTTACTTCTCAATAGAGTTTGTTTCATAAAAAGCACGTGGAAAGTAATTACGTGGGACGTGTCCAGCGCTAGGAGAGCAGCAGTTTCTAAGAGTAATCTTACAGACTTAATCCGTCATAAGACAACTAAGAAAAAACATATTATTAGTCAGGATAAGTTCATATGTGTGGGTTATCCTATTTAAAGGTTTCATTCATTCTTAGCCAAGGCGTGTCGCTCTCCTACAAAATCAATACCTACCAACAAAGTCACTTTCGTTTTCTGCGTAACTGAATAAGATGCTCTCTTTCCGAGTTCTAGAATCCTGGTACTTGCGCCTGCAAAATTCAATACTTGCAGCGCGCGCATTGTGTCAATGGGCGTGACTCAAGGAGGGACCTACTCTCCACGATATGACACATACCGGGCTCATCATAAACTTTCATTTATATCTTGCGAACAGCGAAGTAAGGAATAATAATGTTTTATTAACAAAACAAACCATTAATCGTTTTAATAAATCGGAGAGACATTTAACGTAATATAAGTGATACAAACATGGACTTTATTATATGAGCAATACATTCCACATTGACTTGCTATCACGCTTTTTGCTTCTGAATTTAGCCAGGTGTAATACGCACATAAGCCATTGCGAGTGGTAGGCTACATCAAGAAGTGTTAAATGCTAAGATCTGGCCACGACATATATAATTGAATGAAAAAGAGAGCGTCGATAGCCTAGTAGTAAAGGTGTCCGACTTGTAAGGAAGAAGTATCCGGCTCGAATCCCAGTGTTGCCATGTACCAATGACTCTTTTCTGAGTTATATACTACGCTGTTGTACACCATCAAAGTTAGAGCGTCGCTAACTTTTGAATACCCTTTTAATTTTATTTGGTAAAATATTATCTAAGTTGATACTTAACTACTGTCGGTTTGAGAATATTTTTTCTAGTGCTCTTACCCTAAGTACTGGTCTAGTCCAAATGTACAAAATCATAACACTTCACCTGCTTAGGTACTAGGTTAGCATATACGTATAGAGGATAGTAAATGTTTACTAAACAAACTGATGACTACCTTACTCTAATATGCATAGATCCTATCTACAAAACTGCAAATAAATAAGTAAAAAGAAGTATCATCTCAAAAGCAACTTCAACACCGAACCAACAAAAATAACTTCTCAAAATAAAGTTGGTTCCAACAGCACGTGGGAAGTTATTGAGTGGGACGTGTACAGCGCTAGGAGAGCAGCAGTCTCTAAGAGTAATCTTACAGAGTAATTATTGACGACTTGAGTGTTCTATTTGCGGCTATAACGTGCGGCAGTGACAGCCTCATTTATCCGCACCTAGATCAGGTTCGCAGAAACCCAAGTAGTAACTAAAAGGCTCCTATCAATACATTTCCCTTCCAAAGGTTGTGTGATAAAGTTCAAAGTCCATTGCAAGATAGAGAATCACGTGGGTTTCACCGTAGTGCGCATGACAAACAATGGCGGCCCTAAGCATTGACCTATACAATGGGTATAGGACAGACTGAGGGCCACGAGACTTTGCTGACAGATGATGGCGCGCCTGTCGTTATTTGCACTGTAGCTGAACTGGACATTGTCAGTCAAATTTAGTTCGACTTTCATCCGGGCGCAAAGTCTCGTGGCCCTCACACTACATCAACTAAGCCAGCTATGGCAAAAAATTTATAATTGTTATTCAGAGATGTCAACATGAGTGACTCACGGAACTTTATCTTCTTAGCAGTCGTGGTAGCGTAGACGAGGGTGTTTCACGTATGCTACTCTCTATGCGCTCTCTAATTTTGCAATTATACTGAGAAAAATTTACAATCAGTTAATTCAATAGAGCGTCTGTGGCCTAATGGCTAGCGGATCCGACTCGTCAGTGCTGCCATGTACCAATGGATGGATCTGAGTTTAGTATGTATAATAAGAAGGATTTAAAAAAATCGTCTCAAAATGTAGACAGAAATTTATAAATTCGGCCCTCTAATTTATTTTTCTTATTTGTGACATTTTGATGGTTGTTGCTATGAGAATTTCATATTTTCATTTCATTTCATTTCATGAGACGCATAATGCTAATACTATGGAGGGATCGTATTCCGGTAATAACGTGTGCCTACTAGTTACATTTGTATAAGTGATTATTAATGACAAGTTGCAAATTCAATCGGTTCTTGTTCGCTATTATGGGACGATCCAATAATCAGAAAGTGGTACAAGCCGTGTCTACTACGCATGTGCCACTTGGTCCCAACACCACGTGGGAAGTAATTGCGTGGGACATCTACAGTACAGCACTAGGAGAACAGCAGTTTCTGAGAGTAATCTCAAATCAAAGGAGCATCGATGGCGGAGTGAAAGGAGCATCGGTTGCCGCGTGATTACGGTATCCGACTAATAAGCGAGAGGTACCGGGTTCAAATCCTACTGCGGCCTACATGGCCGACTACAAAGATTTTTTCTGAGTTATGTACATTTGTTGAATACTAACCGATGCTCTTACGGTGAGGGAAAACATCGTGATGAAACCTGCACATTCAGGCGACTGAATGGGTAACCATTACCCAATCTGGTAAAAGGGTCACGGAGGTCAGATGGCAGGTGCTCCACTGTAATTACCTTATCTGCCGATTCCTCGATCATGGTCAAGGCAGACCCCGGGACCTCGTACGCGAGACCATAATCGGGACATTCACGCCAAGATGAAGACTGGTTACATGTCTATAAGTGATTATTAATGACAAGTTGCAAATTTAATCGGTTCCTTTTAGCTCTTGAACAGAACGCGGAATTAGCCGTGTCTACTACGCGTGCGCCACTTGGTTCCAACACTACGTGGGAAGTCATTGCGTGGGACATCTAAGGTACAGCACTAGGAGAGCAGAAGTTATTAGGAGTACAATAGTTGAATGCTAATCGATGCTTCACTGATCGTGAAACTACACATTCAAGCGACTGAATGTGTAACCGTGATCGAATCTGGTCAGGTTTCCCTGGTAGTGGGGTCACGGAGGTCAAATGGGCGTCACTCGCGGGACCTCGAACGCGAGACCATAATCGGGACATTAACGCCAAGATGAAGACTGGTTACATGTCTATAAGTGATTATTAATGACAAGTTGCAAATTTAATCGGTTCCTTTTAGCTCTTGAACAGAACGCGGAATAAGCCGTGTCTACTACGCGTGCGCCACTTGGTTCCAACACTACGTGGGAAGTCATTGCGTGGGACATCTAAGGTACAGCACTAGGAGATAAGCAGTTATTAGGAGTACAATAGTTGAACGCTAATCGATGCTTTACTGATCGTGAAACTACACATTGAAGCGACTGAATGTGTAACCGTGATCGAATCTGGTCAGATTTCCCTGGTAGTAGGGTCACGGAGGTCAAATGCGTGCGCCACTTGGTTCCAACACTACGTGGGAAGTCATTGCGTGGGACATCTAAAGTACAGCACTAGGAGAGCAGCAGTTATTAGGAGTACAATAGTTGAACGCTAATCGATGCTTTACTGATCGTGAAACTACACATTCAAGCGACTGAATGTGTAACCGTGATCGAATCTGGTCAGGTTTCCCTGGTAGCAGGGTCACGGAGGTCAAATGGGCGTCACTCGCGGGATCTCGTACGCGAGTACATAATCGGGACATTAACGCCAAGATGAAGACTGGTTACATGTCTATAAGTGATCATTAATGACAAGTTTCAAATTCAATCGGTTCCTTTTAGCTATTAAACAGAACGCGGAATTAGCCGTGTCAACTACGCGTGCGCCACTTGGTTCCAACACCACGTGGGAAGTCATTGCGTGGGACATCTATAGTACAGCACTAGGAGAGCAGCAGTTATTAGGAGTACCATAGTTGAATGCTAATCGATGCTTCACTGATCGTGAAACTACACATTCAAGCGACTCAATGTGTAACCGTAATCGAATTTAGTCAGGTTTCCCTGGTAGCAGGGTCACGGAGGTCAAATGGGCGTCACTCGCGGGATCTCGTACGCGAGTACATAATCGGGACATTAACGCCAAGATGAAGACTGGTTACATGTCTATAAGTGATTATTAATGACAAGTTGCAACTTCAATCGGTTCCTTTTAGCTTTTAACAGAACGCGGAATTAGCCGTGTCTACTACGCGTGCGCCACTTGGTTCCAATACCACGTGGGAAGTCATTGCGAGGGACATCTATAGTACAGCACTAGGAGAGCAGCAGTTATTAGGAGTACAATAGTTGAATGCTAATCGATGAATCGTGAAACTACACATTCAAGCGACTGAATGTGTAACCGTGATCGAATCCGGTCAGCATTCCCTGGTAGTAGGGTCACGGAGGTCAAATGGCCGTCACTCCCGGGACCTCGTACGCGAGACCATAATCGGGACATTCACGCCAAGATGAAGACTGGCTACATGTCTATAAGTGATTATTAATGACAAGTTGCAAGTTAAATCGGTTCCTTTTAGGCATTAAACAGAACGCGGAATTAGCCGTGTCAACTACGCGTGCGCCACTTGGTTCCAACACCACGTGGGAAGTCATTGCGTGGGACATCTATAGTACAGCACTAGGAGAGCAGCAGTTATTAGGAGTACAATAGTTCAATGCTAATCTATGCTTCACTGATCGTGAAACTACACATTCAAGCGACTGAATGTGTAACCGTGATCGAACCTGGTCAGGTTTTCCTGGTAGTAGGGTCACGGAGGTCAAATGGGCGTCATTGCGTGGGACATCTATAGTACAGCACTAGGAGAGCAGCAGTTATTAGGAGTACAATAGTTGAATGCTAATCGATGCTTCACTGATCGTGAAACTACACATTCAAGCGACTGAATGTGTAACCGTGATCGAACCTGGTCAGGTTTTCCTGGTAGTAGGGTCGCGGAGGTCAAATGGGCGTCATTGCGTGGGACATCTATAGTACAGCACTAGGAGAGCAGCAGTTATTAGGAGTACAATAGTTGAATGCTAATCGATGCTTCACTGATCGTGAAACTACACATTCAAGCGACTGAATGTGTAACCGTGATCGAACCTGGTCAGGTTTTCCTGGTAGTAGGGTCACGGAGGTCAAATGGCCGTCACTCCCGGGACCTCGTACGCGAGACCATAATCGGGACATTCACGCCAAGATGAAGACTGGCTACATGTCTATAAGTGATTATTAATGACAAGTTGCAAGTTAAATCGGTTCCTTTTAGGCATTAAACAGAACGCGGAATTAGCCGTGTCAACTACGCGTGCGCCACTTGGTTCCAACACCACGTGGGAAGTCATTGCGTGGGACATCTATAGTACAGCACTAGGAGAGCAGCAGTTATTAGGAGTACAATAGTTCAATGCTAATCTATGCTTCACTGATCGTGAAACTACACATTCAAGCGACTGAATGTGTAACCGTGATCGAACCTGGTCAGGTTTTCCTGGTAGTAGGGTCACGGAGGTCAAATGGGCGTCATTGCGTGGGACATCTATAGTACAGCACTAGGAGAGCAGCAGTTATTAGGAGTACAATAGTTGAATGCTAATCGATGCTTCACTGATCGTGAAACTACACATTCAAGCGACTGAATGTGTAACCGTGATCGAACCTGGTCAGGTTTTCCTGGTAGTAGGGTCGCGGAGGTCAAATGGGCGTCATTGCGTGGGACATCTATAGTACAGCACTAGGAGAGCAGCAGTTATTAGGAGTACAATAGTTGAATGCTAATCGATGCTTCACTGATCGTGAAACTACACATTCAAGCGACTGAATGTGTAACCGTGATCGAACCTGGTCAGGTTTTCCTGGTAGTAGGGTGACGGAGGTCAAATGGGCGTCATTGCGTGGGACATCTATAGTACAGCACTAGGAGAGCAGCAGTTATTAGGAGTACAATAGTTGAATGCTAATCGATGAATCGTGAAACTACACATTTAAGCGACTGAATGTGTAACCGTGATCGAATCTGGTCAGCATTCCCTGGTAGTAGGGTCACGGAGGTCAAATGGCCGTCACTCCACTGCAATTATCTGACGTGCCAAATCCTGGATCATGGTCAAGGCAAACCCTGGGCCCTTGTGCTCGAGACTACAACCGGGACATTAACCCAAGATAATTACTTTATTTATATTTTATGTTTTGTTCTATCAAGTGAAAAATAGCACTAATATAGCAGTGGTAATATGTTTCAAAAGTAGGTATCCGTTATGTAAAATTTCATATCGAGAAAGAATTATAATTTTACCTCCATAACTTTCTTAATCCACTCGTTGACGCGTTCTTCCAGCATGGTGATGGTATTGAGATTCTTGGTCATCTCCTTCAGCTCCGAGTGATCCACGATACACGCCATTAACACTTGGCCATCCTCAAACAGGTTCACTTGATTGCAGACCTCTTCGCAGACTGGCAGAGTACGATGTAAAAAAATTAAAATCTAGCCTTTATTCTGCAGTGGGACCAAAATCGCAATAAATATGAGTTTTGACACCCAGGCGCATCCGGAGTTATGCAATTATTTTTCTGTCTATACTTCTATTTTCTATACTAATATTATAAATACTGAACCGATTTTTTAAATCTTTTCACTAGGAAACTCATTTGTCTACCTTTCTATGGGTTTGCCGCGACGTCGTTTCTTAGAATTGGGCGTACAAACTTTAACAATTTTAGCCCATAACTCCTCCGACATGCGGGCTTTCGACAGTGACTGGGGGGACTAATATAAATAAATAATAAAATAGGAATCTACATTATTCGACAGCGCAATGATCAAGAAATGTTTTACGGACTATATTTTGTCAAGATCGATCCTGATAAACCATAGTCCGTTGCGGCATTAACCACATAGTTATAGTCCCGAGGTCTTCGGCGCTGTCAATTGGCAACGGTGGTGCGTCATGTTCGTGCGACGGGCGACCGACGCCAATCAGGACAGTGCGTTCCGCTGAAGACTCTGAGACTGGTGGAACAGTCTCGCGAGCCGATATATTATATTTTTATAATCCCACCTTTGAGCGAGCTGCAGAATGACCGGAGCCCGGGCAACAGCTGGTTCTTCACGATGGGGAACCGGCTCTCGTCGTCGTCGCCGTCGCCGGCGGGGTGCGCCAGCGCGTTCATGTACACGTGCTCCATCACCCGCTCGATGGCCGTCACCAGACCCACCTGCTCAGCGTTGAGTACACCGCAGAATCTGGGACGCAACAAGGATAACGTTTCCACAGAAAATGATAAAACAATTCGCATGAAAGTGCCGCCCCGGGTGTAGCTAACGTCCATAGGCTGCGGTAACTGCTTGCCAACATTCATGTCGTGAGCTATTTGACCACCTTAGTGGTATAAAAATATAAGAACGAGCGTGACATCGATAATACGGAATGTGGCGTTAGAAGGAAGTTAAATGCCGCCTATAGGGAAAGTATACTGATTACTGAAGAAACGACAACTACCGCCTCCCGCACGGTCATTATGATCATGGTCATGCTCAATTATCTTGACATAATCTAAAGAAACGCACATTATGTGCATTAACGAGGTGTAGTGTGGTTCGAGGGCTACATATATACAATAAGTTTATTAAATGTAAAAAAGTTGTAGTAGGTACTCCGTTTAAGCCACAACTTTCTAATTGTTTATTTTGGGTTATACTGTCAGAGTTGGCAGTAGTAATTTTTTTCGTATAATGTCTCTGGCAGGTACTGTTAGCAGTTTAGAAATCCGTGCTCAGGCCTTACTTTCAGTAGCCAAACTTTATGTAGTAATAATAGATCTCTCTGCTGTTTCTGCGAGCCTAGTAACACGTCCCGGTAGAATACAATACAGGGTGCGCGACGGGATCACAGTTCCGTCCAGTTTGGTTATATACACTTCAATACACATAAATAATTATTCTATAGTACTATCAACGATATTAATAATTATTATTATGTATATTAATAAGAAGCGTCGGTGGTCGAGCGGTTGAGTATCCGACTCGTAAGCTAGAGGTACCGGGTTCGAATCCCGCAAAGTTCGAAATCGTTTTCTTTTCGGAGTTATGTACATTAGTTGAATTATAACCGATGCTCTTACGGTGAGGGAAAACATCGTGATGAAACCTGCAAATTCAGGAAACTGAATTTCTAACCATGATCCAATCTGGCCAGGTTCCCCTGGTAGCAGGGTCACGGAGATCAGATGGTAGTCGCTCCACTGTAATTAGCTGATCGCCAAATCCTGGATCATGGTTAAGCCGGAGCCCGGGCCCTCGTACTCTCGGAAGCACAACCGGATATTAACGCCAAGATGATTTAGCTATGACCTCGAATTTTTATTCTTATCTATCTACATAATCCTCTTTAACACCAATATTTACACTTATTGCGCTCATTAAGACGTTAAGTTATTTTCACCACTTCAGCGCGAAAAGGGTGATTATGATGCGTAAAACCTCGAGTATGATTAGTCTAGCTAAGTCCACCAAACTTTTTAACGCACTAGAAACACCTTCTTCGTGGGAGAGGTGAAAAGTTGTCTCGTGCCTTTAAATCACTCATTGTGCTCAGTAGTCTATATTTTAGACTGTGATTTAAAGTCAGCACTCGCTGCAAACAAAAACTTGGCTCTCTTGTTGAACATTCCTGTTGGAGCAATGAAAAAGTGATTTATTAACAAACATACTAGAATCTCTCGTCTTTATAAAATATTAGAAGGATTGTTTGCCTACTCATAAATGTGGTGAAATGGAAACCAACATAATAGTACAGCTACGGAAATACTTATCTGCGTAGCACTCGAGTTTTAGCATCACGACGCCCTAATCTTAAACATTTCGTGGGGTTATGTATAACCTTTAGACCACTATAATGCCATCATCATCACAGCCAATACAGTCCACTGTAGGAATTATGGCCTCTGCCACAAAAGGGGAGTTTATAGCCATAATCTCCACGTGTGGCAGACGAGTTGAAGAACACAATGCACTGAATAATTATAACGATGGAAAATGCTGCTGCTTATTTTCCAGCCTACGGAGACTCTAGAAGTTTTGCCTCGGAAACATTAGTCGCCTTGTAGGACACCCACGAGTGTAAGGGGTTGGTGCTATTCTACTCTGCCGGACACTACACGGCTATAATGCAATAGTATCGAAAAACTTACAAATCTTTATGAAATCCTTCTTCGGGCAGTTGTTTGCTAACATTTATACGGAACATGTAGATGCATACTCCAGTAAAACGGACGTCCCATCCATCAGACAGGAATAGCTTCTTTTTCTTGGTAACCTGCGGAGGAGGCTGCTTTCCTTGCCCTTGCTGGCGAAGCTTGCCTGTCTCTCCCTGCGGCCGCTCTTCAATCTCTTCTACTTCTTGGTAATACCAGAGGAGTTTGTTCCGCATGTGAGGGAGGAATAGTTGGTTGATGTCATCCAGCTGCAATGAAATAGCAGGCCGATGATGATCTAGTTATCGTAGTTAATGGCTTCTATTGCGGATTGCTTACCATATTCCCTTCAAACACGTGGTCCATGATGGCGTGCCGCGGCAGCCCCGTGCCGTCAATCAGGAGCTGGAAGGTGAACTCGAGGCGGGGGTCCATCTCCCCCCGCCTCGCCTTGCGCTCGCATTCTTCCCGCCTTTTCTGAGATAAGAATTACGCTTTATCAACTATTAGTCTAGCACAGGATAACGAAAACAGCAAGCATCCACTTTTATAAGACAGTCATACACTCGCGTCACTTTTAAGGTTTAGCAAACCTGCAAGATATCCATAACATCTTCTTCCTCCTCCTCACTGGAAGGAGCTCTTCCACCGTTAACAAACATTTCGGTATATTATTGATTTAGTCAGTTACTGCTAGCTATGAAGAAACTACAACACACTAGATTGACAATTGCACCGAAATTGACTCAATTTTACTCGACTATCGTGTCGCGTTGATGGAAGTTGTATTGAGAGTTCCTGCCAGGGTTATTCGCTCTACTGCACACGTGCGTGTTTCTTGAAACATCGATGTTCATTTTGTTCGACACCCCGAAGATAAAACCTATTTTTAATTTATTTCGTTAAATCTTCCTTAGTGAACGCCTTCTGGTCTACCAAGCTACAAAGGTTGAACCAGAATGGGCGAGACTATTGTTGTAAAATGCAAATTAAATGGACAAAGAGGGGGTGTCACCATTCCTAAGGGCGGGGGTGGTACGGTGCGCGGCATCGCACTTGCTACTAACTGATGTCGCCGGTAACAGACACGCAATCCCTTTAATTGATCACAATTCATAAAAGCCGTCTGGCTGCGAGGCGCAAACCTTAGAAAATAAGTCTATACGTCTGTTGTGCGAGAGTTACTTTGCGTGGGTTTTACGTTTAAATTGGGTACCTTTATAAGATTTCCTTAGATCGAAAGCAATTACACGTATAAATATATTGTACCTACTTTAACAGTGAGCTATATAGTGTGATATAAGTATATCGTCACGGGATGCTAATCGTCTCCGATACTGTTGATCTTGATCAGAACGGTATTACCTGGTAAACACTAGCAGTTGTCAGAAAACGGTTAAAAAACAGTCCTCCAGTTACCGTACTCGGCTTCCATGGCTTAACTTTAGTTATCGGTCGCGCAACCACGCCACTAGACCTACTAGTAATTCCCTAGTAGAAACACGAATTACTATTTATTACCACCATGTCATTTTAAAATAAATGCAATAGAGCCGATCATAAATGCGCGATCGTATCTTTTTCTGCTAGCTAGTAACATTAATTGCGTTGTTGTACCTACTACAATTTGAAACATAAAGTAGCCAGTGTTTTTAGTTTTTGGTTTTTAATTATAGTCTTTTTAACTCTCGAGGAGTGTTAAAAAGAGGAGTGTTATAAGTTTGACTGGGGCATCGTAATTCACGAACGGATACGCCGATTTTGATGCGGTTTTCTCTATTTGAAAGCCAGTTTAATCGGAATGGATATATTTTATTTAAAACCGGTTCTGCAGTTAAGAAAATATTTGAGTTTTAGTAAACTTTTTCGGAAGGTTTTCTGTCGGTTAGTTATTCCGTATCTGCTTGTTTTATTCCCTAGGTGGATCGGGCACAACATGTCTGTATTTTCTATTTAATCTTATCACTCAATGGCTTGTAATTTTTTTTTAATTGATAAAGCTATTTTCAGAAATATGTGTGGGAATCAAAGCAAACGCCCTGAAAGTTTGGTTTTGTGAATGCCATGGGGCCGGGTATTTAAACCGCCTGTATTCATGCGAGCGCTCGTGTTGGCAACCTAACTCCTAATCTCTTTCACACTCGTGGTAAGTTGTTAGAGACGGAACGTCAGGCATTAAAAAGCAAATTTTAAATGTACTTATAACCACGGTCGTTACAATTTTCGGTTATATGAGGGTTCAAGAACAAAACATATAAATATCGATCCGTATTTTCAGTTAATAAAAGTAACTGAAAATGAAAATTAAGCGATCGTAGCGAGCTTGAAATTTTTCCAAATATGGCTTAATTGACTCGGGGTGAACATGATACCTAAATAGAACAAAACCAATGACTGAGTGTGCACAGCGAGCTCGGCTCGGACTTTTTGGTATACCTACAATTTGGCTCTTTACATTCGATTACAGTACGCGGCGCGATTGGTGTGTATATTTAGTTAATGAGCGAGCGCAGCGAGCTCGAAATATTTAAATTTTTGTTTAAAAAAAGCTATAGCAAACTTATTTAGGAAACCTATGAATTAGCGAGCGTAGCGAGCTCGCAAATGTTGGTATTTTGGCTGTAAAAATCTGGAGTGATTCAGAACGCGGCTCAGGCGGTGTGAAATGATTTCGGGGGGGTATGTAGTAATAGTCGCCTATGCCTATAACTACATACTTCAGGTTGGCGACACAGTTGTTAATGTCATACGAATAAATACTTAAAAATAAAAGGACTTTAACGATAGCCGCTTTCCATCAGGTTGACCATCCGTCCGCGTGCCTCCTCAGGCAATAAAAAGGCTCGAAATCCTCGTTCGTTATTTTATGGAGTACTGCTGGCAGCTATATTTCAGATCAGCTATATGTCAACTCTCTGCTTTGGATTCGGTGGAGAAACGTACTAAGAGAATTATTCGTAATCCAGAAATGCTAAGCTGCAGACCCTTGAACATCGGCATAGGGTTGCGCGTTTGTCAGTATTCTACTGGCTGCAATTCGGGAAATGTGCGTAGGAACTGTTTGTTTCAGTACCAGATTTCGCCGGCCCTTTTCCGTCTTCTGATTATTTAGCACTGGCGAAAGAACAAAATATATTTGAGGACCGCGATTCAAATCCTTATAAAAAATTAAACCTCAGTTACGTTAAAGTTACTTTTATTTATGGTGACTATAATGTGGCTGAAAAGCGAAACTGCCAAGAGGATGTGAGGCTGACAAGATTTTTTTACTTCTAGAACCCACAAGAATATATGTAAGTACTATCGATAAGAAAAGTCGAAGTTTGGGTAACAAAAAAAAACTTTTGTGCCAGGTTGTGCACGGATACCAATTTTTGTGGGTCTTCTAAACGTCTACTATCGCTACGAAGTGGAATTTTGACGTAGGATAACCTAGGGCGCCCTCACAGTCTATTATATCTATTTTATATTTCAGGGCCAGATAATAAAATGTTAGGGTTAGTTCCCAGTGGGTATGGCAGGAAATATTGATTAAAGATTATAGGATCTAAAAACAGAAATAATCGTAAATGTAATTATGTTTCTTACTAAAATAAAATGTCCGAAATGACACGAATGTTTCTAGAATTTTAAACTAACCTAAACTAATTACCTAATGAGAGAACGCAATACTTTTTAATTTTAGATGGTTAACTAATAAAAATAAAGATAGGTAAAATGAAAGAGGTAGACAAACAGAATGCAGAGCGTATCGAACTCGAATTTTTAATTTTGATATTTAAAAATCACAGTTGTGCTCTCGCGCGTGAGAGCCCGGTGTTCCGCCTTGATCACGACACGACCTATGATTTAGCAGATCAGGTAATTAAATATTTACCTAGAGCGGTTAAGAAAAATGTTGATGTTGTTGCTAGTTCTGAAGGAATTTTATTTTTATTGTCTATCCATAATATGAACATAAAATGAAAAATCGGACTAACTAATCAATTTCAAGTCAATGTTTTAGTAAATAGGCAACATTTTGACAGATAGTGCCACATTACCTTTATAAGGTACATATAATTTCTGGTAATGACTGCCATCGAAGAAATGGCACAATGATATGGCAGTGCAACCTTTTAGCATCATGCTTATAATGTCCATATGCATAACAAAAACATACTTAACTTACAAAATTACTGATGATTCGCCCATAAAAGCCTAGATCCATCTTTATCGTTATCTAAATTTTTTACTAATTTTATTCACTAGTCAGAATTTAAGTTTTAAATGGTAACAAAGTAAGTACTTTCTTCAAAGATGTTTTTTTTCACTTTTATTTTTCAAAACACTACTTGGTTTAGCGTTAAAAAATATACCACATACTGTGATTCTACTTTAACTTTTTATTCTTCATTTATTCCTAATGATTAATGTTCGCTTGCGCCCGTTGGGTTTGTACGATAGAAACCGCTAGACTAAGCCTCAGGGGAACATGATATGGGTAGAAAAAAATATTCGACGCGCTCATATGTTACCGATAAAAATCTGTCGTGTCAGTTGTAGTGGCACATAGCACGAAAGCCGTAAAAACTCCCGCCAAATTCACAATAAAAGTTACACATTGTGACTACGCGTGACTCGTACAAGATAGGCACGCACCATGCGTTAAAATTATGCAACGTCGTCTATAATACTTGTACTCCTGGAAACTGTTTGTAGACTTTACACTCGAATGTGATATTTAATATTTAAAAATCAATATTTCCGACAATGCCGAACGTGCAAAAGCCCTCATGGCAGCTATGAAGACACTGAAAGGCTACTTTCGTAAGAAGGTAATAAAAACTTCATGCCTATCAAGAATTCTTTCCTTCAATAACTTTTGAAATTTTGCATCTCTTTTATTGAAGGCTAGTGTTTCCCGACCGCGCTCCTTACAAACGTAGTTTGATCATATTTTCAATATTACGCTATCAAAACCGAGGAAATTTTAAAGACGTGATCCAGAAACGTTTGTTAGATTTTCGTTAAATTTTTTCGTTTCAAAGTTGCACGGGATTTAAAATTTGTTTGGAATCAGGCAGCCCTGCAAGCAGACAAATTGAAATAGGAAAAGGGGCCGCCGCAGTGAGGCGAAAGTATGTTCGCGCATAACTTCAAAACGAAGGTGCCGTCGCGCTTCCCTAATTATTTCTTTTGGGTTTATAATTTTATTGTCCGGACAAGGTTGTATGGAGGAAAAATATTAGGCAGGGGTAGGTAGGGGTAGGGGTAGTGTGGGGTTAAAACTCAAGCGAACGAAGCCGCGCCGGGCCAGCTAGTATTAGCATTAATTGTAATCGAAAGAAAATAAATAAGTCTCAGTTCGATTTTAAACAAATTACAGCAGTTTTTTGTTCTCCATCAAACGGAGCCCATTCCATCTAGATCCGACGAACCGCTTTGGGTCGACTTGCATACGGCTAAGGAATATGTAGAATGCTTTGCCAGCCAATGTTTTCCACAAACAGTAAAATCTGAATCCTTTTTAAATCTAGAATAAGCAGGCCTTCTCTGTACAGGCAGCTGCACTTTCGGCCGCATCGTCACTTACCATCAGGTGAGTTTTATATACAGACTTAAACACTCTTTTTCATTGCCTAGGAAGGCACACTGTCAGATAGTTCGCCTGATGAAAAGCGGCCACCATAGTCCAAGACTTCCGAGGTATGCCTTCTGAAAAACCTCAGTTAAAAAAAGTTAAAGTGCAAAGGAGAGACTTCGGGGGGGAGCTCAGTCCACACCTGCGGGGTAGAAAGTCTCGCGAGGGTCCAGATACTCTTCAAGATAGTAGACTTATAGAGATTTGTATGTCCTGTATACCAATAACGCCGCTGATATTTCAAAATTAAAATTAATTAGATTTCATTAATTTCAGACGAAGTAAAACGAAGTGAAATATGGTTTCATTAGAATGTCAACGTTATAAGTACAATTACAAATAATTAAAATATAATTCATTAGTATTACAATTGAAATGTCAAGATGTAAATATAATATCATCGCCATGTCAAAAATTTAAATTCCAAATTATCTATTAATTCTATCTATACTAATATTATAAAGAGATAATATTAGACGTTTGTTTGTAATGGATAAACATAAAATGTACTTAACTGCCAGCTTTATGGAGAAGGAAGGACTCTTTATGAAGAACTCATTTTTCTGGAAGATGGATCATCGCAGATGGACGTGGGTTAGTCCCGATGGTGTCACAAAAAATGAGATTGACCTTCATCCTATCTACAAAACGGCATATATTCAATGATGTCTCGGTGATCAACAGAAAAATCGAGATTGATGACGTCCACGCTCCGGCCTACACCCATCCAAATCCAAACCCCGATACCAAATCGCTTGGAGTGCCTGATGTGCCTCTCAAACAGCTTAAAAACAACAAGGCGCCGGGTGATGATGAAATTACGGCTGAGCTTCTGAAAGCTGGTGGCAAACCTGTGCCTAAGACTCTTCAGATGCTGTTCAATTCCGTCGTCCTCGAGAGAAAAACACCGGAAGCATGGCACAGAAGCATAGTGATATTGTTCTTCAAGAAAGGTGATTAGCGTCTCTTGAAGAACTTCAGACCAATATCGCTGCTGACCCATGTGTATAAGCTGAAAGCTGAATCGTCTCGTTTGATGACTTCCAGCCCTCCGAACAAGCCGGATTCCGAAAAGGTTTTAGTGCCATAGACCACATACATACGCTACGGCAGGTTATGCAGAAGACCAAAGAGTATAAGCGGCCATTATGCTTGGCGTTTGTGGACTATGAGAAAGCCTTCGATTCGATCGAAACTTGGGCGGTGTTCCAGTCTCTACAGCGGTGTCAAATTGACTATCGATATATTGAAGCACTGAAGTGTTTGTACGAAAACGCCACTATGTTAGTTCGTCTCCAAGAAAAGATTACAGAACCTATTCAGCTGCAGCGAGGTGTTTGACAACGTGATGTCATATCACCGAAGTTGTTCACCGCTGCACTGGATATCTTTAGGTTTCTGGACTGGGACGGACCTGGCACCAATATTAACGGCGAGTACCTCACTCACCTCAGATTTGCTGACGATATCGTAGTCATGGCTAAAACCCTGGAAGACTTGAACAAAATGCTCGATGACCTCTGTAGTACCTCTCAAACAAGTAGGTCTTAAAATGAACATGGACAAGACGAAAATTATGTCGAATGTCCATGTTGTGCTTACTCCAGTGACAGTTGGAGGCACTCCACTTGAAGTTGTTGACTACTATACATACCTAGGACAAATAGCCCAGCTAGGTAGGTCCAATTTCGAGAAAGGGTCAATCGACGAATCCTACTCGGTCGGGCAGCTTTTCGTCCCAATTACCGCAGTGTCTCAAGACGAAGGTCTTTGACCAATGTGTGTTGCCAGTGATGACTTACGATACTGGAACGTGGCCGCTCACTGTGGGCCTTATAAGAAAGCTCACTGTTACCCAAAGGGCAATGGAAAGAGCTATGCTCGGAGTTTCTTTGCGCGATCAAACGAAATGAGAAGATCCGCAAGCAAACCAAGGTCACCGACATAGCTCTAAGGATTGCCAGACTGAAGTGGCAGTAGTAGGCAGGGCACATAGCTCGAAGAACAGATGGCCGATGGGGCAGTAAAGTTCTCGAGTGGCTACAACGTACCGGAAGACGTAGCGTGGGTAGACCTCCAACAAGGTGGACTGACGACCTGGTACGGATCGCACGTACCAGCTGGATGCGGAAAGCACAGGACCGGTCTTTGTGGAGATCTCTGGTGGAGGCCTATGCCCAGCAGAATGAGTCTTCTTGCTTGATGACGCTTATTATTTTACTGTGTATTATTAATATTTTCAGTATTTAGAGTACTTTCCCTCCAGGTGACGTATAAAACACAAAGACACAGGTCAAAGAATAACAATATTCATTTGCAAACCGAGTGGAGATGCGAATCTTTTTGGGCAATTGATTCCACAAGGCTTAACAATGAAGGAGTCTGAACAGGTAAAGCTTAGCCGTAGCAATGTCCTTCTTACAGAATATGCGGACAGTATTGGTACGCTTCTTTAGTATCCTCTGCGCTAAGAAGCGTATGGGCCTAGCATACGCAAAGGACAAGTTGGAGTTTTTTTTTTTGGGTGGATGCCTGTTTTAGGCTAGAGGCCTCAGCACAGGACTTACGGAACTGCGGCGGGCTGTGTCCACTTACACGTACGGTACTGTTGACGATGAAGCCTTTCATTACATTATTTTAATTATCTTTGACCATATATTTGTGTCTTGCTTATATTATGACATGCACTTAATACGGTGTAAGCCATAGTAAACACAAGCAGTACGAATCAACCTCTGCATTACGCATTTCTCGACCTGCATAGGGCTTTCGACAGTGTCCCTCAGTAGATAATCTGGTGGGATCTGAGATCAAAGTCTGTGCCCGAAGCGTACATTAATATTATACAGGATATGTATGCCAATACTGGAGCCGTCGTCAAAACCATTGTAGGCCATACTAATCCCTTCCCGATTACTGTAGGAGTTCACCAGGGTTCAGTACTGAGCTCTTACTTGTTTTGCATTGTGCTCGATGCCCTCTCAGCGGAAATTTAGGACATGCCTCCTTGGCTTATGAAGTACGCTGACGACATTGTACTGGTGAGCAAGCTTAGGCAAGATCTTGAGACCAGAGTTAACACGTGGAAGGATGTGCTAGAAAACGGTGGTTTTAAGGTAAATGTCGCCAAAACGGAGTATGTAGCCAGCTGCAGCGCAGGTCCCGAAACCATCCTTGTAGGTAACGAAACTGTCAATAGAACAGATAAATCCAAATACCTCGGATCCGTGATGCACGAGTCCGGCGATATCGGCCAAGATGTCAAGTCAGATTCTGCATCTTTGACAAATTACGGGAACTTACGGCAGTTATCTGTGACCCTAAAATTCCGATCAAGCTTAAGGGGCTTACAATAATATGCAAGAGCATATAATTAGGCCTGTGATGCTCTATGGCAGCCAAATCTGGCCTGCGGCGCTGCGAAGCATATCTGCAAACTCTACGCCAACAAAAACAAAACGCTGTGGTGGATATGCGGAGTAACGCAACTCGACCGAGACGTAACGTGTACATCCGTGGTAGCCTTGGCATGAAGGGTATAGCAGATAAGGTTGAGGAGGCTCGCCTGCGCTAGTTTGGTCACGTGTTGCAATGGAAATAGGTGCCTAAACTTGCCGGTATAAGAAAGAGGCCTTGAGGGCAGCCCATGACGCGATGAATTGACATCGCTGAGTCAGATGCAAGACGCAATGGCTTACGACGCCAGGATGCCGAAGACAGGGCGAAGTGGAGAAGAATGAGTAGGAAAGCGGACCCTAGCAGAAGTCGGGATAAGCGCAATGATGATAATGATCTAATGATCTAGTAGAGAAGTTACGCGTATTCTTCAATATACGCGTTTTTGGGGGTTGAAGGGGGAAATACTCAGATTTCTTAAGCTCTCAACCATCGAACTTTTTGTATCGATGAAAAATATCACTGATAGATGAGATTTTTGGATGCCAGCTTAACCTGTCTTAATGCTTGTAATGCTTGCGGTATCGAATATTACTAAAGATTTCGATAGTAAGGATGTCAATGCTCACTTAGATACTAAGCGGTGTATCCAGAAATCGTAGATTAACAAGAAATGGAGATATTTATGATAATTTAGAAGAATTAGATAAGTGACATTTGATTTCACAAATATGTAAAGTTTATGAAACTTGCATAAGGTGTTCGAGAGAGGCTAGGATTTAACTTTCAACTCGGGTCATCATCACTTTAACCATCTGTTCGGTCAATCACAGCTTCTGCCAGGGTTCGCTTACGAGCTTTTTTATCTCCACTTCTTTCAACTTGGCTATTTAAGAGCCACTTTCCCTAGTAGTTAGTTGCCAGAGACCACATCGTCCCACTTGCTCCGAACTTAACCTTTTTTTAAATCTCCTCTTGAAGAAAGATACCTAGATCGTGTTTCTAGATTGAAGGATGGCTTGCTAGTACAACAACAAAATGCTGGAAAGCTTTCCGGTTTCGATATCATTTGAATATTATGTTTTCGATAAGTGCCTTGGCCATATTTTAAAGAGTCACACAAATAATGGCCATTTTCTGTCGATTTTAAACACGACATTGAAAGTTTTTCTGATCATCAAAAGAGGATAAGTTATTGGGTAATTTCATTTAAGTATATCCGCCTAATAAAACAAGCACAATTACTAATATGTGAAAAATACGAGTTTCATACAGCGTATTATAGTAAATCGATGACTCGAAACCCGTAAAATACTTCTTCACCACAGATATGAAATAGTACTTTAATGATAATTTGAAATTGTTCAACAGCTCAATCGCTGCTCACTTACGTGTGTATATATCAACATAATTAAATAGCCACTACAATCACCTGCACATTGCTGGCGTCACTCATATCACATGTAAAATTAAATAACTACTCGTCCAGTGATTTCAGCTCATGTCAGGCTGCTTTCAAAAAAATGCTGAACTGATATGTAGATAGGCCCATTCCAAGTTTCGACATGCCATGTTGAGCATTTCCATAAATATAAATATAATCTCCAACGATTGGGGTTGCGTGAAGGGTAATGAGCCTCCGTATGAAGTATGGTAATACGCGAATCGAACAGGTAATCGAAATATACGAAACTTACCTACATCGGTTTGAAGATCCTTAGACGCTTTGCCAAAAAATATTCCAACAAAAATGCTAAATTTTTTAAATCGGTTCTTGTGTTTATATTATTTTTAAGACAACCCAAACTCATCGTCATCATTATAGCGGTCAATCTCGGCTTGTACAAGGGACCGCTTTCCTACACTTTTTTCTCCACGCGCACCCCATCCCCATGGGGTGTCGCTTACGATGAAACCTGAAAAGCCATCCCGGCTACAAGTGCTCGGTTTACTTTGCGTTGGGTGCACAAAAAGAAAATTCGCCCCGTAGTAAGTAATTTATCTATGATTCGAACGGTCTTCGGCATCCTCGCGTCGTAAATCGCATAAATAGTTAACTAAGTACCTAAAGTATTGTGATAAAGATACCTGTTGGAACTCCGGGCCGAGTGTTGCCAGGAGGTGGCGCAGGACAGAGTGGAATGGAACATCGTAGTGTCAAAGGCCAAGACACATTTTGGGCAACATATTAAGTAAGTAAGTAATTCTCACAACGCTGTCGGGGGTCGTGAACCAACCCTCAGCTTCCATATATTTTTTTAAATAAATGCAGTGCATGATTTTGTATTTCTGTTTAATACCTACAAAAGCATGCACTTTATCATGTCATGTGTGTTTTTCATTAATTCCACTTTTGAGGTTGCCGAAAACGTCGATAGGAGAATATTTTACACACAACAAACTTTTTCTAAAACGCTGATTGCGTTCTTTGAACACTCGCTAAAAACACCTTTCTTAACAAAAGATTAAACGACCCCCTGAACAAAACAAAGCAGACACAGACTCTATTTTACTCATGTTCGCAACAGCATTCGTGTCCTTTTTCATGGTATCGAAATACCCAAACCCAGATACCTATCGAATGTTATTCGTCCTACTCAATCATTTTAATATAAGACACTCTCCTACACTACAATGTTGGCGTTAATATCCCGGTTGTGCTCTTGCGCACGAGGGCCAAGGGCCAGCCTTGACCATGATGTAGGATTTGGTAGATCAGATAATTACAGTAGTGACTGAAATCTGACCTCCGTGACCCTGCTACCAGGGTCGCGGTCAACAGCACCGAAAGCTATTTAAGTCTCTACAAATTGACGCCACACAAACGTAAATTACAAAATTCGTTATACTTACAGTAAAAGGGTTTGAAAGAAAATGGCCAGTTCCAAAAACTTTTAATATAGCCCTAGTATACAAAAAATAATACGTCGAAAGAAATAATATGTTACGAAGTTTTAGCTATCTTTCATGGGTACAGTAACTTCCTTAATAAATAAAATACCGTCAAGGAAATTGTAACAAAAAAGACGACTCTAAAATACTACAGTTGGACGGAATACGTATACTAAATATATTTTCTGCGTAGCAAGAACCACAAGAGTTCACAAACTATGTAAATTTGGAAATAGTTCAGCAGTTTAATAATGTCGTTATAGGAACCATTTACAAATTTATTCATTGTTAGTATTGCAATGTAATAAATCTGTATATCTGTATGCATAATTCTGTAAGTATATAATAATGATGATAAGATCTACTTCCTTAAAACAATTTTCTGCTATAAATTCATTATATTATGATATTTTGTCTTTTTACCTCTGTGCTCTCTTCACTTTCATCAACTTTGCGCTCGATCCTAGCGAACGCATATCGCAACTGATTCTCGAACTGCTCGCGTGCTTCCGCCTTTTCCTTGTCCTTAAGTTCTTTAAGTTTTTGCATTCTTAACTCCACAAATATTCGCTTACTCGCACGAACGTCACACTAATTCCGGATATAATCTCAAAACTTGTTTCCCTGATATCACTAGTGGTGACTTGGTGATTTTTTAAGCTAAGCAGATACGCTAAACCAAGGCAATTTCCGACTACCGTACGAATACTGATTAGGTGTCAATAGGCGACGGGCGAGCTGGTTGTGTCGGTGTTGAAGTGTGAATTTATCGACAAAACAAGGTCCATAGGGCGTCGCGATCAGCGGTGCTCGAGGTAATTACGGGACACGTGGGTATTGCAAGTTCCTTTTGACTAACGGCGCGCAAACATGCATACCTACCAATAAGAATACGACGAGCCTTTGTTGTTACCTTTTTGGGAACTTTTTACGAAGTGAAACTAAAATTGAAAGTAGAGGTTCAATGTGAATAACAGTATAAGAGAAACTCTACCGGAAATATTTCTGCATACAGTTTTCGCTTATTTTGACGAACAAATTTCCCAAGATTGGTTGGTAGTGAGATGGTTCGAACTTTAAAAGGAAATTTGATATAAAAGCATTACCAATGCCATGTTTCTACTTATGCGAAAGTTTGTAAGGATTTATACCTATTTGGATGTTTGCTACTCCGTCACGCAAAATCTACTGAACGGATATTTATGAAATTTGGCAGCAACATAGCTTATAGCCCAGAATAGCACATAGGCAATAATGTATCTCGAAATTAAATGTGGTTTGCGCGGGAATTTTACGCGAGTAAGAAGAGTTATACCGCAACTTCATTAGCGCGTCCATCAGAGTATTCAGAGTTGAATATATCGATCAAACAATTTCTCGAAACTAGATCTGCCATCTTAACTAGAACTTGAGAACAAGAGCCATGTGTTCTATCTATGTTTAGATTGGGACTTCTGAGGTATAATTCGAACATGTTATTTCCTCCAGACTTCGCTGCCTTCGCTAACTTTATGGAACTTATGCACATTCACAAAGAATGGAGCTTTGTAAATGTGGATGATCGAGGAAATCTCAAAGCTACAGTGACGACATTCATCAGCCGTCGTATTTATTTATTTGGTAAACCAACAACATATTAGGAACAATAGCTGAAACCATTACTATAGTAAGCCAGTTATAGGTTTCCGCAATATGACGACAAAAAGTAGAAATCCCGTTATGGGATCGCCTTTGCATTATAAACTGTTTTTTTTTTTTTATTGTTATTTTTATTTTGTTTATTAACATGAATCAACAGCTTTCTTTTGTTACAAATGTATACTTAGTCTATTATTCCATACATAAGCCAATTACTGATTCACACTTTGTTTCCAGAAAATATAAAATTTAAGCTATATGGGTAGGTATGTTTAATTTTAATTAAATCTTAAATAGGAGGTAGAAATAAATTTGACTCGTAGCAAATCTCCCTGCACGGAGAAGTAGTTGTGAATGTAAGGTATGAATGTGTTTTTGTAAAGTGTAGGTAAGTGTAGTGTGTGTAGTGTGTTTGTGTGTATGAGAGATCAGTGAACACAGTGTAGGTACTCGGTGGCGGCGAGAGAAATGTTTTGCTCGATAAGCGTTGGTTCACATGGCAATGAGCATCGGTGGCCTAATGGTTACGGAGTCCGACCCGAACCTCGAGATACCGGGTTCGAACCCCAGAGTAAGTAGTATTATACAAAGTTGATTATTGTTTTTATGTGTATTTAGTGCAATGTTAATGTTTTAAGCAATAAAGAGATTGCAAAGAAACAAATGGTTCACCGCCATCTTAGCTTTACCATGAAATTAAATGACTGTCTATCAAATGCCTGCCTAGTACAAAGTTAAAAGTTTCCGAAGCCACTGAACCGATTTGAAATCCTCATTGGGTCATCACTCTAGGTCAAGGTACTTTTTCTACACGATAAGATCATAAATAAAATATACGCACGATCCGATTCCAGAGTCGCAAAACTGAAGTGGAAATTGTCAGGTCACATAGATCGCAGAACCCGATGGCCGACGGGGCGGAAAGAGCTTGAAGTTGCGAATGCGTAGGTAGGTACAGGTGTTGTAGTACGGTCCTTACGAGATGAATGAAAAAAAACGAATCGAGAAAACAGTGCGTAGCCAATGCAATAAACTCTATTATGATTTTTACTCTTCTGTGCAAAAACTACTGAACGGATGTTGATGAAACTTTCAACTTTCAGGCCTACCGCAGTACAAGGTAGCCGCTGTATTTCGCATTTCTCCAGATGCAAAGAGCCTTCGACAGTATCCCACGGTATGTAATCTGTGGGCTCTAAGAGCCAAATCTAAGCTCTAGGAGCTAAAGCCGTTATTAAAACCATCGAGGGTCATACTAATCACTTGCTGATTACCGTAAATGTTCAAAAAGTTTCTGTTTTGTGCCCCTAGTTCTCCTACATTGTGCTTGATGTCCTCTTTGCCTAAAGAAATACTTTGATGACATTACACTGGTGAAACGCATTTCAACACCAAAAACATGGCATGAAACACTAAAAAACGGTGGTTTGAACATTTCGACCACCAGGGTCCCATAACTAACCCAATCACCGAGGCCCAGAGGATCCCCGTGAACTAATCTGTTCATCAGAATCCCCTTTAAATAAAAGTCGTGTACAAAGATGGTTTCACACTGAGTTCATTTGGTACATGACTCGAAGAACGGATTGCCGATGGGGTAGTAAAGTTCCGGTTGACCGGCGTTGACGAAGTCCGTCCACGAACTTCACGCCAACAAAATGAAATTGCAGCAGTGAATGTGCAGCGTTACACGACTTGGCCAGCTACAGAACGAGTAGATCCGCGGCAGCCTAGGGGCAAGAGAAATATGTGCCGAACCTGCTGAAAGATACTTGAAAACGAAATATTAGGAAAGAGGGTCTGAGGGAGGCCCAAGAAACGATCGATTGACATAGCTAATTCAGATGCGAGAATCAACGGCTTACGACGCGTGGATGCCGAAGACCGGGTGAAGTGGAAGGATCCACTTTCCCTCTTACTTCATGGACGAGCACGGATAAGGTACTAGTCATTTAACCTTTTCAGCGCCAAAGTCTGATATATCAGACGTTTAAGTTTCGTGCCCTCGCCGCCAATGTCGATATTATCAGACAAATAAATCTTAATAATTTAACTCTATTTTTTCTTATCGTTATAGTACCTGACGACACATGCATACAGTTTTCAGACAGTTTATACTTTATTGTCGTGGCGTGTGGTGAACGTTTTTGACGAAAACTCTTGGCGGGGAAAGGGTTAATTGTGGGATGTTTTAATTGTGCACTTTGGGCTCATAAAGAGAATATTAGTCCTGTTTGGGGCAACAGGCCAGCAGCAGATGTAGCTGATCTGCTAATATTGATTGATGATTATATACAACACCTCAAGGCAAATTCTCATACCGCCATAGCTATTTGTAGTAAACTAAATGTGACTTGTAAATACGATATACGACTTGTAAATCGTATAGCTAATTATACAATATTCACCCCACAAAACTGTACTTTTACACAAAGAATAACAATTTTTTTCTAGGCAGAATAGGTACTTGGTATCTCTTTACTGAGTTATGTATAGTATATGAACACTAACCGATGCTCTTAAAAACGGTGAGGGAAAACGTCATGATGAAACGTGCACGTTCAAGCGAATGAATGTGTAACCATGATCCAATCTGGTCAGGTTTCCCTATTAACAGGGTCACAGAGGTCAGATGGCTGTTGCTCCACTATAATTTACCTGATCTGCCAAACTCCTGGCACATAGTCATGGCGTGCCCTATGATCTGTCCAGACTGAGTTGTCTTATTTTTTGAACAAATAATATCCAAAATCACGACTTGCCGTATCAATAAAGCTACGTACATTGTGTATAGATAACTTGAATTATAGAAGAATCACATAGAATGTAAATTTCAATGTATACTGCTGCAAATTATCCATTTAAATACATAATTTCCATAACCAAATGAAGAAAGTCGGTCTGGACAGATTTTTAATATTTTGTATCCATTAAATCATAGGCGTAGATATTTTGTATCCAATCTATCAATGCCAACATAGACTGTAAATAATTCCATAATAATAAAGCAAAATAAATCATTAATTACGTACGAAACTCTACCCCTTTACTACTGCTATCTCTTTAGTTAAGAGAAAATAACTATCCTAACCCATTGATAGACTTCATGAAAATACCTAGCTGTAATGGAACTATTTGCATTTTATGGCTTCACTGGTTTAGTATCCAAAGCAGAGCGATAATAGACAAACGACCTTGCTTGTCTTGAAACAAGTTCAGTATAAATTCTATCGCATGTCTTCCAGCTCCACGAACGAACCACACGTTATTCAGGCTAACGCTAGTCTACGACAGCCATGTGTATACTCATTATACAATAACACACAGCACAGTTTCAGAACGTGGCCTATGTCATACACAAATAGCACACGAGTCGTACGTAATTTACCATATGTTGCTGCCATATATTACAGGGTCTGATCTTCCCGACGGACGGTCCCTTCCAATCGCTTACCTTGTTGATCTCTTCCTCGGTCAACTGTTTCGGCTTTACCGACTCGGTCTCATCCATTATTGCGAAATAATTAAAACGTCTATCAATCCAAGTTTACTAACTGGCAATTAAAAAACTAAAATGTCCCCGCAATATCACAATTAATTACAGTAAGGTAGGAGACGAAGTCACGATATTAATTAATCTCGCCATAGGCGCACGTAAAAAAGCCACCCGACGTCAGAGGGAGGTAAAAAACAACTGGTAGAGATAACGGGGACATTTCCAGACGTTTATTAAAAGAAGGAGAAAGTAAAGGTAAATTAGAGCAATATGGTTTATTAATGTTAAAAGTAATTTTGTTTGGATGCGGCGGGCGGGAGATGTGGCGTGCGACACGCGCCGTGCCTGGTACGGCCCGCCGCCGCATCGACCGCCCGCCGCCGCCCGGTGCCTACCCCACAGTAAACGCAGCCACTACCTATTTATTCCCATAAATTGAACAAGGGCCAAATGGCGAGAACTCACAGTAATCATCTATGACCCTAAAATCCCGATCTAGCTCAAGGTACTTGTATACAAGAGTACATTAGGCATGTGATACTCTAGGACTGCCAGACATGGCCGGCGCTGACTGTCGAAGCGCGTCCGCAAACGCCACGATAACGAAATGAAAATACTGCGGTGGATATCCGAAATTACACGACTCGACCGAGTACGTAACGAATACCTACATCCGTCGCAGCCTTGGCTCAGCCGTGAGAGATTTCGCGGATAAGATTGAAGTGGTTCGCTTGCGTTGGTTTTGTCACGTGTTGCGTAAACCCCAGGGATACGTGGGAAATAGGTGCTTAAACCTGCCGGAATCAGAAAAGAAGTCCAAGCAGCGATGGATTGATTTCGCTGACTCGGGACAAACTCAGAAGCCGGGATAAACGCTACGCTAAGATAATGAGTACTGGAGCTGTAGTTCTTATTTTTATGTGATAGCGTAACTAATACGCTGTCACATTTCTTTACCTAGGCAAATCTTCAATGCTTAAAATCCTAAATCCATAGGAAACGAACCTCCAAATACCGTGCAAATAACCTAAATATTATGTTCGACGTTATAATACCGCCTGGCTTAGCACGCTTTCGCTAGAACCACACCGCTCGGCATATGGAAATTCGCAACTCGCGTATAATTTGGCTAGCTTTATATTATTTTAATGAAATAATAAACAAACTAATAAACATATTGAACTATATTTAGTTTAATGTAATTTGTCTTATGTGGTAAACAAATATGGCGTACTAGCAACCAAAAATAATTTATAGGGTTGGGGAATCACCGAATGAATTATTAGTGAAATAAGAACGAAAATGACGTGAACTGCTTTAATTAAATTTAATTAGATCGAAACACTACCGAAGTAAAGTATTTATAAACAAGCTTCTGCCAGCGGCTTAGCTCGTGTGGAACTCGTTTATAATTTAATTATTATTTTAAGATAAAGGAAAGTTTTTTTTTAGATAGATAAATAAACACAACAATATCAATCACTCTAGCTTTGTGTTCGATCGATATTTATTTGATCAATTTATATGTACCCATAGGTAAAAATAAAAGTAAATACTGTTACGAGCAGCGTTTAGCGAGTTAAATAATGTAGTCGAACACACAATTGTCAAATTTCCGTGTATCAAAGCCGTAAGCACGCTGTAAGTTGCCGTTCCAGATAGAATCACCAACCGTGTCACAAAGTATATTTCGAAATCCATAAAAGAAAAGCATAAAGTCATTATTGCAGATAAAATTACCAATAACAACACAATAAAGTTTTCTTTTAAAATACCAAACTGTCGTAGAGAACAAATTTTCAAAGTGAAGGATGATTAAATAATTGAAATTGCTTATCGGTTCCCAGAGATCTTTTTATTTTAATCGTTATTGATATAAGTAGTCAAACGTGGTTGTAAACACGTTGTGTACCAATTTCTATAGAAGGCAGAATAAAAACTTATTAATAATTTTATGTGGATGGACCATAAATAAAATATAAGTTTTATCGTGCATGATTATGTGTGGAACAATGTGGGAGTCGATGCATTCCAAAGAGTTTAATATTATGTAAAACTCTTTGGTTGATTCATTCATTCTACTTCTCCCATCTCTAAAATCATAAGACATCATTCGGAGAGATTTCGGAATGTCAACATGCCAATAATTTTAAAAATCTGTGGCAGTAAGTGAATGTGAAATTTATATTTTCAGTGAAATTACGTATTTAAATATTTAATTTGAAACAGTGTTCGTTGAAATTACATTTTATGTGTTTTATATATAATTCAAGACATCTATACATAACGTTCGTAGCGTAATTGATACGGCAAGTCGCGATTTTGTTACGATTGCTGTTTGTTTACCACATAAGACAAATTACAAAAAAAATATTGTGCAGCTTTCTACACTACATCATCTATCGTGGACGCGGTACTAACTAGAATTACAACGGCTACTGTACACTTGTCATAAGGAATACTTGTTTTTCGCGGTAATTAAAAATACATAATTTAAGGGATTCTTATTCAATAATCAATAATATGTTATGAAAACTACACAACAGTAAATACAAGAATTTATTAGTAAATTCTCTAGTCTCTAATAAAGCTTAATTACACAATACAATTGAATAACAATGATAGTAAAATATTTACTTTTCTTTTTTAATGTATACATATAATTCAATATATTTCATTGAGTACAGGAATGTTGACTTCACGTTTTTAAAGAACTAAAATAAGATAAATTCATAATATCGGTATCGATTTGTACGATAGCATAAAAATTAGGCAGTATTACCTCTTAGTATTTCTAAGATGTGATTACATCTACCGGCATATGTTATTCAGCAGTGTTGTACGTAGGAAATCGTTTAAACCATAGATTTTATGTTGATTATGTTTACAGATTTAAATCCAGCGCTACGCATACCACCACCAAAATACAAATGACAGCAGGAAGCTCCACATTCAAATGTCTCGACTGTAAATACTGTCATTGAGACTGATACATCGTTTTGTATATAGCTATTTCTTACATGAGCATATGAGAGAGACCTACAACAGGGGAAAAAAGTTGTTTGTTTGTAAAACTCTCGGTTTCGTGATATCGGTGACATGAAATAACTTGGTCGCTGTGATAAATTGTATTTAAATATACCCACTGTTACAGGTCCCACTATCTACATAAAACTTCTTTAAAAGGACGATCGACAAAGTCGATTCCTCCGTAATGTCATAAATGTGTTTTCCGATGCTAAAATTCTACATAAGGTTATGTTAAACTTTTAATCAAAGCAGTATGCAATCGGAATATCTTATTATCATCATTTTGTAGCCAATCAATCAAACGCATTTGCCGTCAGCCGCCTTGTTTATTACATTCAGCATGATAATTTATCTCCAGATAAACCCAGATATGTTATGTGAAAATAAATGTACGTTTATTTGGAGATAAACTAAAATTCGGGTTTGGAACATTGTGTATTAATATTATCCATTTACATATAAATAACAAATAACTGTACGTATGTGTATTTACGTATTCTCATTATTAGAAGCTATACTCAAAATGTTGGAACCTAAATCTAATTCGATTTGAATTTTTATATACATAGTTATTCATTATATTGTGCCATAATCAATAATTGTATATTTAATTATAATCATTCAATATTTTTATCACTAAAACATAGAATATATCATATGTGTAAAATAATAAGACATGATGTATCATTTGGACAGCAAATAAATAATAATGAAATAAAAAAACCTACAAAGTCTGTTGATGAAATTTAATTAATTTAAAGTAAAATGTATAATTTATGTAAATGTGTGCGATCAAAATTCCGCTACAATGTATGAACGGAGCCACCATTTTTACCGTTTTAAGCAATAATGCAGGTAGGCAATTAAACCTAAGATTCTAAGTTCGATCTTTAGAAGTTTTTATAAAATTACGAATAAAATGCATCTGGCGTAAATGTATAAGAAGGATGTATGAATGGGAAAGAGACAAATGAAATATTTCTTTCCCTCTTTTACCTTCCTTCTATTATATGGATATATGTATATATTACCAGTCATAAAAATCTATAGTAACCAGCTTGTACTTCTACGCTTGAATAAAAATGCATAAAACATACAACATACAGTAATAAAAACGTATAAATTACTACAAAGCCTACTTGTCAAAGCCACGTGAAAACATAAAAAAAATCTTTTATAAATAATTTAATGTGGTGGCCCACTTTTCTATCATGTAGGGGTGGGGTTCATTAAAAAATTTCGTTTCACTGATTTGCACTTCATTGTCTATTATATCCTAATTATTATTCTATCTAAAATTATTATGTTAATATTATGACTAATAAAAATCACGCAAGTAAGGCATTCATAATATTACTTAACAGCTAATAGTTTTAAAATGAGGTCACACGCCGATTGGTTTAAATTTTCGTTTCATTAGCACCGATTCAGACTTCTTTTAATTAAATTCATTCAATGGCAGACCAACATTTAAGTGTAAAAGTTACGCATAACGCTACATTAAAAGCTAACTCAACACAGGAATCTATTAGCTTTTAATATACCGTTAGGCCTGTCACACTCATTATGTATGTTCCACTGCCGCATAAATGTAACGGATAGCATACAAAATGTCATGAAAGGATGGTCATATCCTAAATTATGAAAGTCAAATTATTTTCTCTCTCAGTTTCTGTTTGCCTCAAAGACCATTACGATTGACGGAGGTACTGAAAACCACCTAGTCTTTTAACACTTTCGTGGTTATTTACTACACTTTTATCATATAATATCGGGTTTGTTACCAGGGTAAGTATTGTTTTTACCTCGAAATTTCAAAGCAGAATCATGCGCGATGCACGAGGAGACTCACTCGAATACCCTACTCGTGACCATAACGCATGCAACTACGTCGTAATATCGAGGTAAAAACCTTACTAATTGTGGTAACAAACCCAGTCATGAAAGTGCAACCACCGAATCGCCTACCATCCCCATAGAATATCTCGAACCTTATGTCTATTCTTGAATTGGGCTTTTAGTACGTGCACCATTGCCTAGTCTCGCTTTTCAGGCGGAATGATTCAAACGTCTAGTCAAAATTTCGTCTCGATCGAAAAGTGCCGGTAGGCTATTAGTACATGCCAAATAGATTGGCAATAGAGGTCGTTGATCTATCAGTTGCAACTAATTCGTATGTGGTCTGAGCGATTGTCTTCAGGGTCACATTTCTTAAAATGTGACCCTTCTCATTTTATGTAGAAGTTATTACTCAAAGAACAGTTTTAGTCAATGGACTTTTAATAGAATTTTCACAACAGGCACTATTTTATGAAATTATATGAAACATTTTAAAAAAGGTGGCACGCTTGCCTTTTTGTCTGCTGAGTAACATAAAAAAAAAACAGAAGCCCGTACTGACCGCTCGGACTATTATTTAAACCGTTATAGCAATTGCTGTGACCATTTACAAATTAGTTGCCACTGAGTGGTCAACGTCCGCTATTGCCAATCTATTAGGCACCTACTATAGACCCACCTTCTTCGCTAATACCTAATCTGAGGAGCCTCTGACTAACTCTAAAGCTTTGACAACAGCAATCGTTTGACTCCATGTCGCTCGCTCCTTTCGCAGCGCCATTCGTGAGCGAGCTAGATGAGGCTCTGGGGGTCTAAAAAGGCTACATTAGAGTTCATATTATGATATCATCACAAACTTATCTCATCCGGTGGCCAAGTAGAGCTAAATGATGCCATTTTGAATTGTCATGTCAATGTCAATGTCATAACAACAGCGACGTTGCAGATAAGTTAGTGACAAATTAATGGGAATCATAATATGAAACGCCAACGTCTAAAATATGGCCATTTTAGACCCCCTGGTCAGACACAGGGATCTCCTGTCTAAAATGCCATCTTGCACATATCCTAAGGGATCGTACAAATTATTGAATCCTAAATTTTGACTGGCAGATACCAAAACATTCATTGTTATGCGGACGGCAGAAAGACTGGGCTTTGAGACAAGTTTTTTTTATCTATTCGAGACACTTTGTATCCATTAGTTAGTTTGCGCTCGGCCTATGCCTTACTAACACTTTCCTGCGTACGAGATTATATCTATGGCTTATCTTTCTATGGTAACTTAATACATTGGTATAACGTTACATTTCGATACTTCACTTACGATTCATTCACATACCCTTGCATAGGTATAAAATACTAAATTACGTTAGATATGTTTAAGCCTTAATGTGTAATACGCCACATTAATGTATGTTTCGTTTTAAATGTAAAGGGCGTCTTTTTTTGTTTGCTGTCAGAAAACCCCACATTATGGGGGCAGTACCTTTGTACATTAATAATTTAGTTTTGTAGAACATAACGTACTGCACAAATCGTCTGGGCAGGTTTGCAATGTAGCGTATCATACAATATGCCTACGACAGATACATATCGTTTACATTTGGCATAATATGTATAATTATGTTACAATTTTATAGTAAAATACAATATTAGTAGTTCATAAACACATTAAACTAGTTGAGAGCGATATAGTATCACTATAAATAATAGCGAAGTATAAAATCTAAAGTGTATTATAGTGTGTATAAGGGTTAACTCAGATCAGGCGGAAAAATGCTCGCGCATGTTCGAGCATGATCTTGGCCGCCTTGGCACAAATCGCTCGCGGATATTTGAACAGTCGCGTATGCTCGAACAGACTCGTCTACGCTCGCCTTCTAATGTCGTTGTCTCTTCTACTCTCATCAACTTAATCCACGCGTGTAAAAGACAGGTAGCAAACGCGCGCGCTCGTTCATGTTCGAACACGCTCTACTGGTCGGGATACGTGAACAAATACCGCAAATCGATGTACAGGATAGCCGTTTGGTACACGGGTACTTTAGATTAACACAATCATTTTGAGCGGTAGCTCTTAAAAATATTGCCATGGGGAGCAGTAGTGGCGTCATCAATTTTTTATACGGAATTAAAAAAAAATTTTTATATACCTATCGTGTTTTCAAATGAAAGGGCATCATGAGCTGGTTCTAAAAATATACTAAACTTTCACCTTTGAGCCAGCTGTTTTCTAAAAATCCAAGGAATATTATCTAAACATGCCAAGTTTGGGCTCCTCCAGGTAGGAGACGGGTTAGTAAATTTTTGTAAAACATACGCCAAATGTATTTTAATATACTCATATATATCGATTTAAAAATATAAACAATTACTATTTTTTTTATTTTAATATAAGTTTGAGATTCAGAATTGTTTTGAAACTTATCGAAATATTCTATAATTGTGTTTTATGATATTATCTATGTTGAATTGATGCTCACACGCTTCCTATTTCATTTCTTCTTCTTTGGAAGGGGTTCCAATATCGTCGTAAACTGGACGCTGTCTCCGCCACTGAATATCTAAGGCTCCGCTCGCGCCATCATATCCGCTCAGGTGCAGGGTAAGGAGTGGAGGGAGGGTTTATGGGAATAGATAGCGTGTAAGTATCAATTTAACATAGATAATAACATTAAATCCCATCCAATCAAACCCATAGAAAAAAATGATAAACGTTAACACCGCTCCCCCATGGGAATATTTTTAAAACTACCGCTCAATATGATTGTTGTAACCCAAAGTACCCGTGAAGAGCTTGTCTAAGCTGAAATGATGCGCCCCACTACTTAATTAGTTGATTTCGATGTGTGAGTGCAAATATTAATAACGACACTTCATCTGTGTGGCAGCGTCGACTGCTCCAATCGAACGACGCGTGCTCCTACGTTTGAGTCTCACCGGCAACTGAATGACCAATTACTACGGCATTTGTATATGTATTGCGTCCATATTTTAAATTTGCTTGTGTGCGTTAATGCGATAGGGGGCGCGTCATTTCAGCTTAGACGAGCTCTACCAAACGGCTATCCTGTACATGGATTTGCGTTTTTTTTTATTAATATTTGTCGTGTACACCGTCCACTACTCGAGCAGTTGCGCGTATGCTCGAACATGTTCGCATAGTCGTGAAGCAGATATTGAAACACACGCTGCTGTTCATCTATTTCATCATATATTTAATTACCACTTAAATAGTGCTCGAGCATTTAGCCGCCTGATCTGAATTGACCCTAAAGATACAATAAATAACGTCCTACATTCCATTCACCGCGGACCTCGCATAGCATTTCCTAACATAAAATTATTGTCATAGGTGTCAAATGTGAAGTCCAGTAATTATATATAAGACCGATCGCAAACAGCGAACAAATTCGACATTTGACTGGTAAGCAACAGTGTTGCCTGTCTTGCGGGTCCAGCCAAGATGCCAATCGCTTTGTATACGGAATTTTATCTGACTTGTCTTATGTGGAAAACAAATGTGGCGTACTAGCAACCAAAGACAATTTATACAATACAATGTGATAATTTACAATAGTATTGCTAGGAAATTCACATTCTATGTGTTTCTTTTATAATTGAAGACATCTATACATAATGTACATAGCGTAATAAAGCGTTACAAGTGCTCTTTGTTTACATAAGACAAATGAGAATACATATCTCGTACTTTAGCGATTCTATTGATCAAAACTTGTCGGCTTCGCGATACTATAAACGCCGGTCGGCAGCCGAAAGTCGCCGACAAGTTCCGATCGATAGTCCCAATAGAATCGCTACGAAGCGATTGGCAACTTGCCTTGACCCGCAAAACAAATATAATACAGTACATTTATTTTAGGTGTTACTGTTGCCAACTGTCATTGGAAGCAAGGGGGCAATCATTTTTTGTTAAAGGGCCAGAGACTCACAATGACGGTTGCAACGAAATACTGTGCCACCAAGTTATTAGTTCAGTAGACAAAATCAGAACTATAGACGCCATTTAAGCAATGTAATTTATTTAAGCATCACTAGTGTCGCCGCCTACTGAACAGTTAAGTTAGTGGCACTGTACATAAATACTTAAAAATTCACATTGCTCCTTATAACGGTTTGACATAGTTCAATCACTTGCGTAACGCACAGCGCTAACTACTGACATGACTGTTGTATACAATGATAAAGCTATTTATGCGATAAGTCTACGGTGTTCCATCTACGTTGTCTACTCACCGCCGCGCGTGGCTGTTATCATGATGGCAGTTCATGGCGTCCCATAGTGACTACAGGCAGGCTACGTGATGACTAGCCTCGGAGTCGGTAATATGACGTCGTGTTCGCTGAACGCCATGGCAGCCATCCATTTGTGCTGGTCCTCGGTGACCGAACCCGCTACGGTGCAACCGAACCAGGGACGATCACGACACCTGGAAAGACACAAAAGTCTTTAAGCCTGATGCTACACGAGCTCGTTTTGAACGTTAAAACGGGCAGAATTTTGGTCACGTATCAATATTGTTGATAACGCTAGTGACTGCAAATATTCAATTCTAACGCCATCGGGTCGACAACCGGTCGGTATTGGGACTTATACATATATCGCCTCGCCGACGTGTGTACTTGTGTACTTTGGAACGACGACATGTGATATTTTAATTGCCCAATATCAAGGGCCATAACTCTACCTTCGAGCCATTGAAAATGCAGCGCTCAAAATTATATATTTAAGTAAACTTCCCGATACTGACCCGTTGCCAATCCATACAGAAAAGACATATATTACTGCGCCATAGGCATTGTGACCATAATAGTTTCTAAGGATTTTTGTAGAAAAGAAGGAAAAGAAATGGGTACCGTTTCCTAGTGTTTTCCGTCCATAGGTGTCGATGAAGTTAGTTTGTTGTTTATATAATAGTTGTACAGTTTGATTAGTTAGATTCTACATACCTGCCTTCTTAACGATGGGATTGAAACGGAATTGAAAGCATGAGGCGTCGATTGAAAGCACGATAATCAAACAATAAATCGAGATGGTGTACATCTGTAATAATAAAATAATTACCTTTTTGGTTTGTTGTTCCTTGGTATGAACGTGATCGCCCACCGCGACTGTGGATTTCGCTTAGGCTCATGACCGACGTACCACAGTATGTCTTTTATGGCCCACTCTTCCATTTTCTGTGATCCCTGTAAAATGGAAAGTTAAGATGAAAACTAACTCCAAAACTAACGCAAATTCTTTCAGTAACAGGTAACCACACTATTACAATTACTTTTGATTACGAAAAATATAATAAAAAATTCCGCAGGATAGTCGAATACTGTACTGGTGACAATCGCGGGAGACGCCCATTCAATATAAAAAATTGCAAATGTTGTTACAACACATATTTAAAATTTGCAGTTGACGAAGTTGTTTCAAATTTGCTTTAAATACCGCAATAAAATGCAAGTACCGGATTCCTTCAACTTGAACACAACAATAAGTGATTCCTTCACCATCACCAGACCAACACACCTGTTTATCCTTATAATAGCACAGCTTCCCGTCTTTGAACTCGAACATGTGCGCCTTAAAATGCCTGGTGGTCTCGTTCGCGAGTCGCAATTCTCCGCAGACATGGCTCACGGGCCTCAGCGAGTCCATTTCTTGCAGCACTTTGTTGTCCCTCACTAGAAGATAGTTGTCTTTCCTGTCTTCCTCGTCCCAATAGCCCCAGCGCAGGACAACGTCTAGGACGACCTCGTCCAAAGGCACGGCACGTCGAAGGCTGTCGTTGCATATTACTTCTTCTAGCATCAGTGTGTGGTTCTCCGCTTTGGCCTTCTCGCATAACTCGATGCATACGTCCGCGCTCGTCTTGCTTGGGGTGAGCTGGTGGGGGGAAGAAAATGTTAGGACAGCACTTACAAGTCTGAAGAAGATATATCAACTTAGAATGAACGAACTCTTTACACCTTCTAGACTGTAAGGGCGCCGTAGGTTATCGTACATTATCGAGTACACCAGCAACAAAAGTGACTGTAATGTGGCTGAAAAGCGAAACTGCACAAAAAAAAATTGTGCACGGGCAGGTCAATATTTTGTGGGTCTTCTAAACCTCTACTATCGCTATATAAAATGGATATTTTCTTGTACTCGATGACGTAGGATAACCTACGGCACTCTAATACCGATATTGACCTTAGAATGGGCTTGTTTTGTCGAAACGTTAATAGATCTAAAATACTCAACAGTTTACTTTATAAAGATTGAAACCAAAGACTACAAGTGGGCATTCATTTAAAATATTTTATCATTCACATCCCATCCTACACTCACCGCAACCTGATGGCACGTGTTCTTATCCCGCACATACACCCAGGTGCGCAGATCCCCGGCTGCCTTCCTCGGCGCCGGCGCCGAGTTGCTGAGCACTCGCATCAGCACTCGCCTCACGGCCGCCTCGCGACGTTTCTCGCCCTCGGTGGGCTCCCAGATCGCCTCGAAGTTGGTGATGAGATCGCGCACAACTATCACCTCCTTGGACGACCACGCCGTTTGGAGCGTGTCGCTCGTCTGTGGAGGCGGGGAACGGTTTGTGTCAGTCTCGTGGTATGCGGTCTAGGTATGCGTGTGTGTGTGTGTTGTTTTTTTGTAGAAAGCAAGTGATTGTATGCTGTTACTGTCTGCAATATAAAAATAGAAATTATGTTGTGTTGGTTATCACTTCTAGGATGAGGTCTAAGGCACATGGAACGGATTTCAAATTTAATGTTTATCGTCAGAACAGTTTTTCACAAGGCAAGTTGGCTGTGCCACACAGAAGCGGGCACAGCGCAGTGTGGTAAGGTTTGGGATGAGCGCTAACGTGTAGCACGATCTTAAGAAAGAGGATTTTCGCCATTTCTGATAGTAATAGTGAGGCGTAAGGTCACTGTGTTAGTATTGGACAGAAACAAGCTGCTGTAGTATGACGAATTTAGTCCAGCCTCACGTCACAGTTGCGCCATCTCGTGGATTTCGCAATCGCGAAAGCCCAGATTCGAAAATCACAAAGTCACTCCGCGCGGAGGTGCATCTGCTTGCGTGGCTTCGACGTAGGGTAGATAGGTAATCTGGACTCCTTCAAGGCCGGAGTCAAATACGCTTTTTCTAGACAAACATGGTCTATCCCCGACTGTATCGACACTTACAGGTGGGATTGCGATCAAATGCTTGCCTAGTTCAATTTAAAGATAATTTCTTCCGATTAAAAACATTTTTCATAACAAGCTTTTATCGTACCTTTCATCAAGACCATTCACAAAGACCGATAATGTTATCTTACTGATAACCTCATTAAATGGTCTAAAAAATTGTTTGCTAATTTTCACGGACAACTTACAAACATACATACGAACAGTTTTTTACCGGGCCGACAACGCGTGGGTGATACCCCCGGTATTGCAAACTTTTGTAAGCTTTTTTGCCACCTTAGTGGTTTAAAAAAATCTTGTATAAAAACACCATCACTCACAATTGTATTCAGTGATCAGATCGGTAATGTTCTCAAAAAAGCTGGGGTCTGAAGTGGTAAGAATAAAATGGAGATGTACGTTAAGAGTTGTGGATATATGCGAGGCTAGGGAGTTGTGTCAGGACATAGCAAAGTGGCGGTCCATATTCTGCCTCCCCCACTTATGGAACACAGGCGTGAGTTTTATGTATGTATTTAATTATTATTTTACTTTCATCGGAAAACAAACAGTACCTAATAGCTAAATAGAATTCAGTGCAAGCAATCTATCGACCATTTACATGTATTATGTGTTGTATAAAAACGCAACTCACAACAGCCGCCGGCATGACGGTGGGCGCCCACACCGAGGCCAAGTTCTCCGCCGTCATCTTGTTGGTGTGCGCCATGGTGTGAAGGAAGTGCAGGTGAGCGAACAGCTTGCGGGCGGTGCGAGCCGCCACCGCCGGGAGGGAGGTCACCAGGCGGCGGAGCTCCGCGTGCCGGGCGGCGGTGTCGTCTATCACTGTCGGAGGCAAGGGTCTTTTAAATACAATTATTGGGGGTCTATAATTTAACTTGCGATCTGGCTGGGCTTCGCACAGTTGTTCTTGGGGTTTTACTATTTTATTAAGCGGGACCCGGCGCATACACCTTTCTTACCTACCTACCTACCTATCGTGTCATGAGTTTATGCATAATAAACGTCTGACTAAAATCTGACTTTAGGGTGCTCCTTCGAAGATAATTTTTTATTAATTTATGAGTTCATTTCACAGTTTAACAGCAATTAAATACATATATAATATTGGTACAATATGGTAGAGATGCCAATGACAAAACTGCATTTTAAAATTTTGTTATTTAGCCCCTAAGCAGCTTAGCAGATAGATACCTTATTGACAAACAAACAGAACAATAAAAAAGAAGAATAAAACAAGGTACAAGTACATGAAGAATGCGGGCAATTTTTTAAATACTTTGGTGTATTCTCAATCTATATACTCACGTAGAGCAGCCACCAGCGCCTGGTGTTTCTCCTGTGGCAGGAGCGGCTCCGGCAAATCGCGGAAGAACCGCTTCAGCACGCCCGCCACGTCGTGCTCGGAATGCTGTCCCGGCGAGAGCTGCACCGCCCAGGCGTCGCGGCGGAAACGCCCGAGCAGCTCCGAGAGCACCAGACTGCTGCCCGCGCGACGGTATATGCCTTCGGAGACGCTGCCTGCGAAGCCGACTCGAGTATTGGATCCCATGTTATAAGACAGATAGGCAAGGCCACCTGGTGGAAAGTCGTCACCGAGTGGCTGCAACGCCAGGGGAATTACCAATGCGATGCCTGCCTCTTAAGTGAGTGTGTATTCTTACGGATAAAAGCTGTTTTCATTTAGTAAAGCAATATTTTTATTTGTTGACCGTAATACAATCAATCAACGAACCTGACCACTTGCGATATGGGTTACCATATGGTCAGGTGGTCTAAGTAATTTAATGAAAGACTATACCACCCGATAGGATTCTTACCTAACCGTAAAGGTTAAACTAACCGTGGCCCCAGTGGTGGTCAGCATTGGGGCAACGGTTAGTTATACCTAGTCATGGTATGTAGGTACTCAGTTTAGTTAGGATCTAGAAAGAGGACTTGTACGGTAACTCGTCGGACTACAACAAAGTCCTCTAAAACTGACTTATTGTTTGTAAAACTGAAAAGGAAGTAGAAACTTGTGATTATGAGGAACTTGATAACCGAATAGACTTAGCACAAAACAAAGAAAACAGTTAATGCAAGGGGTTGGTGCTTTATCCTACTCTAACGCACCAATCAAAAATCCAATCGCTACCCCTCCCGGTGGACACCTTTGGTATAGTCTGACTTGTCTTATTTGGTAAACAAATATGGCCTACTGCCCACCAAAGGAAATTTATGGGATTGGGGCTCAAAACAATTAACCCATAGAAACCTGGCTAAAATAGCAAGCGAAGACATATACCTATCCTTAATTTCCTTACGATATTCTAATGCGTTAGAAGGAGAGACATTTATATTAGCTTATACTCAAGTGCATACTATCAATGATTGTATTATGACGCGACCAAGTTAAGTTGTGACATAACGATACCGACAACGAAACAATGAGGGCATATTACGTAATTTGTTACCCGGCGACTGCGTCGCTTTTGTTAATAACGAAATGACATTTCCAATTGGCGACACTTAGTTCTAGTGTTGGCCACCGTGTCAGACAAGTCGTGGTAATTTACATCCGTTTGGTTCAATAAGTGTCAATTAAGTGATAAAGAGGATATTTATAGGATTGGGCAGCGATTGCCGTTTCATTCACACACCGGGACCGGGAGTCATTTGCCGGCCGGGCAGAAATTGAAATGATGAATTTTAATTTCTGTTACGGGTCTGGGTGTTCTATGTATAATAAGTATGTATTTAAAAGTATTTAAGTAGTTTATCAGTTATCTAGCACCCATAGCACAAGCTTTGCTTAGTTTGGGGCTAGATGGCGCTGTGTGAATTTGTCCACGGATATTCATTTATTTATTTAAGTCATGTGAGGGCAATAGCTGGTGCCCAGTTCATATTTTAGTCTAGTTTCTGTGGGAGAATTGTTCTGAGGGTTGGGGTATGCCTGAAAAAATTATAGACAAAATAGATGACCAAATATTAATATGTCAATGTTTTTTTTTAATCTATGGCAGTAACTTTTGGTGAAATTATATATTTAAATAGATAATTTGCAGCAGTTTTAGTTGTAATTCGCATTCTATGTGTTTTTTAGACTATTCGAGACATCATATACATAGTGTACGTAGCGTGATTGCTTCGGCAAGTCGTGATTTTGTTACGAGTATTGTATGTTTACCAAATAAGACAAATCAGTCTGTACAGATTTTACTTACAACATATACATAATCAACGACCTGAGTGTTTCAGTTGGTTAACATCTTGGTCTGGCACGCAAAAGTCCCGGGTTCGATTCCCGGTCGAGCAGAAATTGAAATGATGGATTTTATAGTACGAGTAGTACCCATAACACAAGCTTCGCTTACTTTGGAGCTAGAGGGCGCTGTGGGAATTGTCAAAGCATATATTATATAAAAGTAAAATCTGCACAGGCTGTGCATCCTACAACCGAAAATAATACATTACCGTGTGCATATATGAAGCTGATGCACTTGTCAACTATGGTAGGCACATCTTCCTTCGTAAGCTGCTGGTGGTGGATATAGGAGCCGTTGTTATGCGCCGCCAGCTTCACCATGTACCGCCAGCCCTGGAACCAAACATGTGTACAGTTGTATAATTATCTTGGCGTTATTGTCCCGGTCAGGTTGGCCTCTCTTGGCGCGAACACCCGCGGTCCGCCTTTACCACGATCCAGGATTTGGCAGATCAAGTAATTACAGTGGAGCGACAGCCATCTGACCTCCGTTACCATGGTTCAGTCCATCACCTGAATGTGCAGGTTTCATCACGATGTGCTAAAATGGGGTTTTTGAAAAATATTATTCATTAACGCTCATAAAAGGCTTCATAACTTTAAGAAAGCTGATCCCTTCTATAAACCTCTGATAAATCTATGTTAGTGACAGCCGTCACACGTAACAGCTGATTTTAATCGCTTTGTGAAGCCGTGTCCCCCGTTCATTGTTACATACAAAAATATGACATGTGTAACCGACACCGGCTTGATTGATTGTGATTGGCTTGTGACTACATTCTTGACAAGTATATCCTGAAGAGGATGGACAAAGGTGATGCATCCATTCAGCCATGACAACACATGAATAGTAGTTTATGCAACTGGCGCATAAAAGGGAGTATTACAAATTAGTGTCAGAGTGTTTTAATACGTAATTATATGCAGTTGCACAAACACAAATTACAACAATTAAAAAAAAAATCTGTTAAGCGGAAAAATAATTCCAAACATACACACAAATATAAACAGGAAAATTTAAATTTTGAATTTGTTGATGACATTTAGGTATTCAGCCTACATTTCGCCGGGTCCCGGCACCCGACAAAAATAAAAAAATTAAAAAGTGTTGCATAATGATTCAATAGTAGTTTATGCAACTGTCATATAAAAGGGGGTATTAAAACATGAGTGTCTGTTTAATAATATTAATATTAATTAATAATAGTTTGACACGAGTGTTTTAATACTTAATTATATGCAGTTGCATACACTACTTTATCTACACTCATATTTTTATGTTAAAATTTCGTACCTATAATTTTCTCAACTTTGCTAGAAGCTGCGAGTCAGTTCTGTTGTATCAACGCTTCAAGGATATCAAGCGGCGGGGTTTTCACTTAACTATTTTCACATTTATCTATTTATTTACTTAAAATAAGGAAAAACATTCACAAACACAAATTACAACAATTACAAAAAATATTCTGTTTAGCGGGAAAATAATTACACAGAATATAAACAGGAAAATTTAAATTTTGAATTTGAATTTGTTAAGGACATTAAGTATTTAGCCTACATTACGCCGTGTTCACATTTATCTATTTATTTACTTAAAATAAGGAAAAACATTCACAAACACAAATTACAACAATTACAAAAAATATTCTGTTTAGCGGGAAAATAATTACACAGAATATAAACAGGAAAATTTAAATTTTGAATTTGAATTTGTTAAGGACATTAAGTATTTAGCCTACATTACGCCGTGTCCCGGCGCCCGACAAAAAATTAAAAAATAAAAGTGTTGCATAATGATTAAAAAGTTATTTTACGATACAGCTGTAATGAAAATAGTATGGGAAATGCTGTATCGAAAAGTAATTTTTTAAAATTTTATATTCTGGCGTGAAAAAAGTGTACCCTGAGTGTAGATAAAATAACTTTTATCTACACTCATAGCATAATGTTCCAATTACATATTCGAAAACAGTCGTTTAAGGGTACACTTTTTTCACGTCAGTCTTTAAAATTTCCCATACTATTTTCATTATTATATATTCAGGGATTGGGCAGATCAGGTTATTACAGCGATTGCCATCTGACCTCCGTGACCCTGTTAACAGGAGAGTCTTACCAGATTGGATCATGGTTACACATTCAGTCGCTTGAATGTGCAGGTTTCAGCAATGTTTTCCCTCACCACAAGAGCATCGGTTAGAGTTCAACTAATGTCCATAACTCAGAAAAGAGTCATTGGCGGGACCTCTGGGTAAGAGTTGGACATTAGGTCACCGATGCTACCGTCATTAACAAATGTAAATCGGGCATAGCATGTCGCGAATAGGGAAATAAGCCTAAAAAAAAGACAACTGACGCCCTCGGCACAGTCATTGTTATCGTTGCCGTGCGCAATAATAATTATAAAATAGTTTTAAACCTACTACAAAGTATTTTTATGAATAAGAAGACTAAGGGTCTTATTTTGTGTGTGACTTATAATACATAATATTTTGGGGCTTCTAATAAAACGATGTCGAGGACAAACTATTTGTTCTTCTTTAGAACTCTAGTTTTAACTTCTAACTCAGATATGCTAGAGTACCTCCCTAGTAAACCATAAACGTTACACTAGTATCTAGTACACTAGTATCTAGTAAAATTAACCTCTAACTACAACTAGCAGTATCCGGTGCGCAGTCGATCTGTACCATCTCTCCGGCTACCGCTGCCTGTAGGCGTTACGAAATGAACGAATGGCGAATGGAAATGAACAAGGAACACAAAAACAAAAATCCCTGACTGCTCCTTGTTGGTTCTTTTAAGTGTATATATTTTTGAAATGGCCTTTTAAATACTTTTATTTTATATTATATGATATTTTGCCCCTATACAATATTTTGCTTTTCGACAGTTTCAAATTGGATAGAAAAATGGTCTTACCTTCAGTTCTCTTTCGTGTGGGAACCGTAAATACAGCGTGGCGTGTGGACAATCCAGCAGCAAACTGCCGCTGCCGTCCGTGGGGCACAGCTGTTTCGTTTCTTCGTCCGCTTCCTGTGTCACTGTGGAATGGGAATGGATAGTTATTTTTTATCATTACGAACGAATGATTGCGTTTAAGGTTGTGAAATAAAAGTAGAGATATTTCAACTGATTTAGCCTTAGAAAGGGTTAGTAAATACCCTAAATACCAACAATATGTACTCTACTCTTTTACATAACAGCAAACATGATGGTAAGCGGTAACTGTCGCCCATCATAATAATTGAAACGGCAGTTGCAGTCATAACTTGTGGTGATAACTCATAACCGCGTAAACTCGAAAGTTGTGTAGTGTATTCACCTGAATGATGAATTATATGATGTGGCTTCAATAACATTGTATGTAGTTTGGCACGCCCTACGAGCCTTACCACAAATCTGACCCGATGAACAAATAAGGATATACCTAGACCAGACTAAAGAAAAAGACAGTACCTATTACCAGTGCGGTTAATGATAAATGCTGTGAATCGCACGCATCTACGTAAAGAATTACTGCCTTTACGTATGAAGTCAAACATCCACGATATTCCGTTTATGACGTCGAATTATATTCCTTGTGACGGAAGTAGGAGTTGACGTCAGAAACTGACGTCTTACTTTGTATGTGAGGGAGTTACAAAATATGTCCGGGTCGGAGGTTGAGTAGCAAGATAATTTTTCCTTTTTGGCAAGGTTGCGATACTCTGTTGCCATAGCGGCCAGAGGGTACTTCGTCTTCTCCAAAGGGATATTCTAAAGACAGTATCAACATAAAAACAGAATGGTCTTTTTCAAAATTTTGTATTTTGACCTAAAGTTCGAACTGAATAAAAAGAATTATACAGCCTCCATGATTCCGTTAAATTATGTATTTATCCTGAATTTTAAAAGGTTCCAAGGGCTTACACAATAACCAGATGTTACGCGAGCGTTAGCACATGTAGAAGCTAGTATAATATAACTGCGACATTACTATTAACGTGCACTCTTTTCATTAAAACAGAAATCCGCGGCATCTCTTTCAACCATCGAGATATCACACAAAGTTTAGATAAAGCCTCTCGAAGCAGATAAGATTCGAATTATTGGAGTACATAAGGCAAAATCTATGTACACCTGTAGTGCATAAGCATAGCCATTCAATTGAGAAACTAAAAACCGTAAAAGGAATGCATACCTGCAAGGTATGGTAAGTACTTACATTCATTAAGATTGATTCGATTTTGCCATTGTTCTTTGGCAAACATCAAGACAAATCAAATACACATACAACTGGCCGAGAATAGCAGACCAGGGCGGCCTGTCGAGCTTCGTTCATTACATTCAGTTTTGCCTTTATGTTATAAAATTACTTTCGACATAACTTTGGCGGCATGGCTAATAAGGCGCACTTTGTCAGCCACAAACGAGGTACATCGGAATAACGAGGAAATCGTGGTAACGAGGAATAAACGGCCCGATTATAGAGAAAGACTGTGTGAACATATTGACTACAACTATGACTACTACTGATGACGCATGTTATGTAGGTTAGTACGTAACGAGTATGAACTGACCATTGCCGCCTGCTAGTCTGCACAGAGCCAACGTTCCAACATTAGCCAATAATCGCTTTAGTAAGTGGACAATGTGTATATTGGATGATAGGCAGATTGAGAGGTCCAAAGAGTGCAGACATATATGTTGTTAAACATTGCGCCCTTACGACGAACTTACTCACGTTACCGTCGTTAAGTTCAGTAAGAAAGGAATATAGAAACAGACGATTCAGGATGACAGCCAATTATTCGCTTCGATAATTATTGTAAGGGTCGCTACATATTCCGGTGTTATCCAGAGAAGTACGCTTAGACCGACTTAATTTCTTATCATGATCAATGACCTTCCAAAGGTTGTTAGTACGGCGGTGTGTCTCATGTTTGCTGATGACCTGAAACTGTTCTTGGGTATAGAGACGAATGAGGATTGTGAAGCACTTCAGCGCGACATCAATAATGTCGTTGAGTGGAGTAAGCGGAACCAACTCGAGTTCAACATCGCAAAATGTAAAACCATCTCATTCACTCGATCCCGTTCACCTATTAATTATACCTACGAAATGGATGGAACACCATTCAAGTCCTTAGAATTTGTACTGTGGCAAACAGCTCGATTTTATAATAGGGAAACTATCTTGTTTCTGTATTATGCATTTGTACGTAGTTAACTCGAATTCAATTCGCTAGTTTGGGGCCCTCATGAAATCACGTACACAGTCATGATAGAACGGGTCCAAAAAAGGGTTTGCCGTTATCTGTACATGAAACTATATGGATACTATCCCTACCTATATCCATCTCTCTTTGTATCAGATTAACTCCTACACCGCACGCACTCACACAACTAAATGAACTGGTAACAGACCGGGTCGAAGTTGATATTTTTGGCACTACTATTCAAAATATGATAAATATATGCACTAATTGGTTAAGTTGTTTGTACATTAATTAAGTTTTACTGTTATATATGTATATTGAGATAAGTACCTAAATGTAAATAATGACTCTCCAGACGTTTAAGTTTCTCAACTGTAAGTCTGAAAGCATTTGAAAAATAAATAAATATTCAATAAAAAAGAGTCAATAACTAAAAATAAATAGTTATGACTTTTTCAAACGCCCGAGTTAACTTAGTACTCCGATAATGATAATGAACACTAACGATTGATGACAAGAATAATAAGCAAGTGGCTAACCATGATGACGATGATCTATTCGGAGGCATTGCAGTCATTTACGCAGGAACATTTTAAGTGCATAAGCGGACGCGCAACCCTAAATAACCGCAACCCACATGGCAATGCCGGATTTATATAGACCAGCGGCCCCTTTTTCGTTTCGCTGTTAGGCAATGATGACAACTATTACACAGTCTGAATTAAGATTAGGGACACGAAATTCTCAAATTTAGCCTGTCAGCGGTCAAATAAATCTGTTAACACCTAAACATAGACGAGTTCTGTACAAATGTTAGATGTGATAATGAATCATGTTTTCCAGGTATTCACGCGTTCATGTCGACAGTTAGTCGGTTTACAGACCGTCATGAGTAGCCGGATGAGTCACTGCGAGTCATGCCGTGGCCGATTTGAGGAAGACAATACAGATTGTGGCATGCGTACGCGAATTCTACTGTACAAAAGCAAGAAGCAACAGTTCACTCCCAGGAATCAAGATTTTACTATTTTAATTTCGAGTATTAAGTCTTCATTTACTAGAAGAAAAAAACTTTAATAAATACTGTCTTCGCATAGGCGCGACACCTATGCTACTTTATTGAACGGTGCTATTCATTACAAAACCCCTAATCAAACCGTTCTCCGGAATGACTTGGATATCAGTTTTTATTAAAGTGGTAAATTTAGTACAACGTTAAATAGCCTTGGATTCGCATATCGCAATCGTTGTGTCATTGTGAGTTAATGAACTACAGATATTTTGTATTTCGAAATAAATAGATCATTGTTAAAAGTCAATTCATAGTGTAGAATAGCACATACATAACACTATACTAACATAACACTATATTTTATGTAACTCACAATGTGATACATCTGGCGTACATACAGAATGGACTGTTATATGATAATGACACGGATCAATGTCAATAAACTTCCTTGTTAAAACAAAGATATCACAGACGAAACAAGGAAGCGGATAATCTTTATTCATATTTTTTATAGTTTGATATTGTCACATGAATATACTGAATATTCTAGGCATGTTACTTGACAAAATGTTAGAAACCAGCGCCTTCTCACTTATTTACGTAATTGTAGATATTAAACGACATTAATCTTCTGAGCAAGCTCTCAAACACGCATAAAACACGTTCTAGAGATCGAACGTAATTTATAGCTGATGCATGGATAAATGCGCAAGTACCTACTACACTCCCAGACATAGGTAAACTGTACAGTTAATGATGTAGTTAATTAGCTTTCGGTAGTATAATGCTGAGGTTTTAATGTTATTTAAACTAAATTTCCTTTGTCAACGATACACTTCACTTATAAGTCTCTGTATACAAAAACTATGCAGAGACTGGGTACGACCAAGGATATAGGTTCAAGGCCCTTTTCCGTCGTACAATCAGTTCCATTCTATTTTCTTAAATTCATCAATTTGGCTTTTCCCATAGATTCGAGCTCAGCTCGCTTCAAGAATGGTCGTGCGTTACGTTGTATTATTGAAGAAGGCTGCATGCGACCGACTACAGAGCCTATTATCGTTACTAACTCGTTTGTGCGATCAATTGTACAATCAAAATGTCTGTTGTACACAACGCGTATTGTATACTAAACATAACTCAAGGCAATCGTTTATGGTTGGAAATTTTTATGAACTAAATGTGTACAACAAGACCAGAATTAGAACTCACAAAATATAAGTAAAACTATTGTTTCGAGTTAAAAATCCGGATAAGTTCGGATTCGCGTCTTAAGGGTTCCGAACCCGAACAGTTGTGCAGTTGGGAAAAGTAGGGGTTGGGTAGGCATAGGCATAGGGTAGGGGTAAGCCGGGATAGGGTAGGTAAAAGGGTAGGGGTGGGTAGGGTAGGATAGGGATAGGCTACGGGCAAGGTAAGAGTAAGGTGGGTGCAGCTACCTATCACATGCAGCATCTGTGATGCATGCTCGCTTAAAGGTCTGTCTGGCGGTGGCGTGGGGGCCGGGTCGCCCTTTTCCCTCAAATATGGTTAATATGGACGATGTCTGGGCCTTGGTGGACTGGCTTATTCTTGCTGTAGTTTTAGGTGTTTTTTTTAAAGTAGGTATAATATAGTATAATATGGATTCCTATATGTTATGTCGGGTGCGGACCGGCTCTGCTTGGCATTGTCGGGCACTGACCGGCTCAGTCTGTTATTGTCGGACATGGTCCGGCCGTTGTCGGCGAGGGGGTACGATTGAAAGAGATATGTCATGTCCTACTCAATAAAGAAATTTTGACTTTGACTTTTGGCTAACACAAAAATGAAAGCTGTTCTCGAATATTAAAAGTTAAGCAACTTTTATTAAGACATTGTTTACACATCCATACACACTTACGCCCGTATCCCACAGGGGTAGGCAGAGACTATGGAGTGCCACAAGCTACGATTAGTTTACAAGCCACAAAAAGAAAGGTATATTTTGAGTGTTACGTTTATCAACCAATTCCTTGTTTTTGGAGTTTTAGTTTTGCCTACCTGAGTATTTTGCCAAATTTAATAGAATCCTTTATTATTACAGATAATAGTATCACAGGCCTAAGTATTTAATATCTACGTGACTCCTTTTCCCGTTCTTTAGAAAACAGTGTCTCGAATGATAGATAGATAGCTCTTATATGGGGTCCCTTAAAAGACGGGTGTTATAAGTTTGCGTATGTATCCGTCTGTGGCATCATAGCTCCCGAATGGATGGGCCGATTTCTGGTTATCTGTATATGAAAACCAGTTTATTCGTATGGTCCGTGGTTTGAGAAATATTTTAGCATATATAGATCCTGTCAGGGGTTGTCCGACGCCTGTAGGTTAAGTTAGGTTAGTACCTGGAAAGTGGACCATGTTTCTATGCACTCACCCACGCATCGGGTTTTCCGGAGGTCGACGGTGCAGACCGGTGGCTCGCGGCCATCCCCGAAGTGGTAGAGCAGCACCCGCCGCACCAGCAGCACCCACGCCCCGCGCCACTCGCCGCTCACACCCTCCTACAATAGGTCAATGCTTCTAATGCTGTTCTTGTACAACTAAAGCTAAAGTCAATCGCCAGTCGCTTTCCTAATTTTTCTTCTCCACTTCGCCCGATCTTCGGCTCTCGCATCCGAATCAAAAGTCAATCTAACGCATCTCGAGGCATCTTTCCTGATACCGACGGGTTTAGGCACCTATTTCTCATGTATAGCCACGTATAGCGCGTATGGGGCTTACGAAAGACGTGAACAAAATTCTAAAGCCACAAATAAGTAATAAAATATAGGTGGGACGCTTGCAATACCAAGGGCTACAATCGCGGGTTACCGAACCCTGAATTCATCCTTGAGAGCACTAATAACTTCCTCCTCTATCTACTTTAGTCTTTCTAATGCTGTTCTTATTATAGCCATTAAAATTAAGGTATTTAGTCCTGACCTCGTAACTGAATTTAGATCCGGGAATTTAGTATTATAAACTCTTACTCGATACTCGTGTTGCCCACTTCGTATTTTTTCCCTCTTGAATAATCTATTCCAATACAAACATAATTTGTCGTAAATGTTTTTGTTATTCACGATACCCGAAGTATTATTGAACTTATTTGATACATTGTTGCAGTTACAGGCGGTGCCTTTAGCGTGACCTAATGTTAAATAGTTCTAAAGTCTAATGTCCTAATATTATTACTCATAATATTCCATTGTTCAAATTAAGGTTAATATTGTATGACACAGAATACCTGTAGGTACTCGTACCTTTCGTTAATATTTGCCCTGTTTTTTCCGGCAGAGTAATGTAATGTACATTACTACTTTGAAGATTAATTACAAACATGAAATTATCAATTGTATTAAGTACAACAATGACCATTTCCAAATGATACTCTCTTGTATATACATTCGCGTAATCAATATCCATAATACAGCATTCTACAAGCCTAGTTAAGAAACACGATAACAGTTAAGTGCACAGAGATAAACAAATCAAATAGGTAGATATGAGGTATACCCACATGACAAGAGAAATAAAAATATTACAAACAATATTCAATAGGCCAGACAAAAGGAAATCATAAAACTAGCTAAAGTTACTGCAAATTAACGCATTTCATAGATTCATTAGACTATTTTTGACACAACATTGTCGTAAACATGTTTTAAAGCATAGGTACTTTCTCTCGACACATGTGTATCAGTGCCTATCAAATTATTCAGTCCTCAGCCCGCTACATATGATTAAATTAGATCAACTGGCAATGGCAGGATATGGTTAATGAAATAGTAACATAATGTGTCTTTGGATAACACAAAATTGGCTGTATAATTTCTGTATGCATTGCAGTTCATTGTGCTACTTCTTAGATAGGAATTAAATGCTATCCTACTTTGGTTTTTTCATACTTCTAAAGAGATATGCAGCAGTATTATCAATCACTTTTGAGGGTAGTGTTTTATAATGAAATGTAAATAATTATGCAGTATTCACATAATCATATTTTTTTATACATACATATACAGACAATTACAGATTGTAAGAATTAAAACTGACTGCTTGTACTGTAGGTTTGAAACTGACAGATTAGAATTTCATAACAGAAAATATTTATGGCATTTATGTAAATCAATTAGATTTTTAAGTAGAAGAGTGCCACTGAGGAAGGATTTACCGCTAGAATGATAATTATTAAATAAATTTAATAGGCAACCCAAAGGTAAATTCTCAAGCAAGAGTAGTCTAGGAAAGTCAATCACCAGTCTAAAAATTAATTCTCCCACAGATTAATGCACTGTCCTAATATTAAAAAAAAGTAAACTCGGCACAAAGCTTGTAAAGAAATACCAACAAATATTATAAACAGACTCTCAACTTCAATAATCTATCCTTTATCTGATTGTTACCTTAGTTATGATTTATGTATTTTTCATCATTTATCACAATATATCATAAATGCTCAGGATACTAAGTTAGTACAAACCTTAAGATAGCACCATCCGCATCGAGTGTACTCTGCAGTATACTTTGTAGGAAAACCATGTGACAAATTCTCGGCTATAATTTGAGCCCAGTTACGTCGCTCCGATGCACTAGCACAGCTAAACAGGACTTTGCGTGAGGCACCTCGAGGTCCTCCCGTTGAAGCATTTATCTCAAAACAATAAGAGTTGTTTGTTGTGCTGCAAAAAACACATTATCAATATCTTCCATCACAGTAAACCAAGAAAATAAAAATATCAGTATAATAACATAAATGTGAACATAAATCTTACCTTGATGACAATGGCAGAATAATTTGGACAGAATAAATACTATCCAACATATATAATTCCTTCAAAACGGACTTAGTTGGATCAGAGTAACACATTAGTTTGTGATCAGAAACAACACAAAATCTGGTTTGAGAGTTTTTAAACAAGTCTTCCACAACACCAGAAACTATTTTCGTTAACATTCCACAGTAATATGGGGCCGGCGTAGCACTCAGGGGAGGCCTCGCAACCACACTTACTTTTACCAAAGAATTCTGTTTTACATTTTTTAAGGATTTATCTAATTTTAAGATATTGGAAAATTTCTGCATGACTGAACTTGATGGTTTTGTTTCATCCTCTATAGAAGTTTTTACTTCAGTTTCAGTAATAAACCAATTTGAGTTTCGGTCTTTATTGACAACAGGTTTTGTTTCTAATTCAGTTGGTAAAAGGCTATCAGATCTCTCAGGTGGAGTGGGAGGATTGAAGTATTCAGATTCACAAAAATCTTCAAGGCTGTCCTCAGGGCTGTCCGTAGAAACAATTGTGCCATAAGTATCTCCAATGAGAAATGACTCTAATAACAATAGTTCATTACTAACTCCTTTATATTTAGTATCAGAAGTATTTAATGGATCAAACTCATAAATAGTGCTTTTGCTTGGTCTTGACTGCAAATTTATGTTCTCTTTGGACTGCCCAGGTAAAGTCCAATTTTCATACAGAGAATTTTGTCTCATTAAATATTCAAGACTACTCCCTCTTTTTTTCCTTCTTTCTGGTACTTCAGGGGCAGACCTCAAACTCACTACACTGTTTTCACTTGAACTTTTGGGAGTGTCATAAGTCATCTGCTCACATTCTGAGTTCAAACTAACACTATTGTGATCATATTCTCTGCTATCATATGAGAAATTACTAACAGTATCAGTGTTTGAATCAGAAGTATTAGAAAACATTGAAAGATCGTCTAAATTGGAAGAGAAAGATCCAGGTGGAAGTGATCTGTTCGTCTCTAGATTTTCTCCACCTGTATGAGTTCGTTTTTGTTCTAAAAGTGGTGAATGGAACTGTATATTATCAAATAGACTTACGTCTGCCACGGGAAGGGATGTACATCTTTGCTTATCTTCTCTACTGATTGCTAACTCCCCAATATTTTCTGACTTTTTTCTTCTTAATCTTAACCCAGCTGTCTTCGTACCTTGTAGAACCGTTTTCGTAACAGAGTCTTTAACCGCTCTAGACGTGCTAAGAGTTTTTTCTAAAGTATCTTTTGCAAATTTCGAACCGTCGCTTAGAGCACTCTCAATTTTTTCATTAGCTGTTTTAGCTGAACTTGTGACTTTCGCTGCTACATCTTCAGATATTTGTTTAGATACTGTACCAATTGATCGTAATATATCAGAAGCCGAAACACTTTCATTGTTAGGCGGTACCTTGGTCCGTGGGAGAGGCACAGGACGATCCAGAGCCTCATTTTCTGACACAAAAGCTTTCCGAGGCTTCGGAACCGGCGGTGTATCCATTGGATTTCTTTGTGATGAACAAACCAATAAATATTTCTAGTTAAACACCATGGTATTATTTAACTTGTGCAGTAAACTACTTACAAATAAAGAAAGAATAACAAAAAGAAAAAGCGAGTCAAGCAAACAACGTAACGCAAATAGTTTTTATTAAACAAGACAAAGGCCTCGAAACGCTATACAGCCATACGTTTCACACTTATACTTTTTCAAAGAAAATAAAAAAGTACTATGAGTAGGAGGCTTAAGCGCGCTCCACATGTTCGCCGAAAGTTCCGGCGAAACTTTTGCCGGGTCTTTGGTCGGCCTCTACATTCTCGCCTATTAGGTGGTTGTCAAAACGCGGTGGTGGTCAAGTGTACCCCGAACCTGTTACGGGAAAAAGCACTAGGAATATAAATATAAAATTGATCGAATCGAAACGACAACAAACTATCTCTACTTAGTCTATGAAATAGGCGAGACATGCCAAATATGCACGGGACTACACGAATACTACCTCTACATTCTCGTGTTCCCGCGGAACTGTCCACATGTGGAGCGCGCTTAATCCTAGCGCTTTTTCCCGTTACAGGTTCGGGGTACTATTGACCATGATCCGGGATATTAGTAGATCAAGTAATTACAGGGGCCTTACCATGAACTCTTATAGCAGGACCTAAACAGAAAGGCCCTGCTTAGAACGAGACAGCGCTATACGTGTCACATAAGCTTGTCTCGTTCAAACCGAAAGCAATTCTGTTTAGGTCCTGCTATAAGAGTTCATGGTAAGCCTTCAGTAGAGCAGCTGCCATCCCCTCTGTGACCCTGTTTACAGCAGATTAGAGATATTACACCGATGAATCGATATAATGTCGACGCGTTTTGACACCCACCCACCACCGCTTTATAAATATAAAATCGATCGAATCGAGACGACAACAAGCTATCTCTACTTAGTCTATGAAATAGGCGAGACATGCCAAATATGCACGGGACTACACAAATACTACCTCTACATTCTCGTGTTCCCGCGGAACTGTCCACATGTTCGCTGAAACTTCCGGCTAAACTTTTGCCGGGACTTTGGTCGGCCTCTATATTCTCGCCTATTAAGCGCGCTCCACATGTTCGCCGAAACTTCCAGCGAAACTTTTGCCGGGACTTTGGTCGACCCTCTACATTCTCGCCTATTAGGGATGTGGTGGTGTCAAAACGCGTCGACATTTTATCGATTCGTCGGTGTAATATCGGTAATCCACTGTAAACAAACACAGAGGTGATGGCAGCTTCTGTACTGTAATTACTTGATCTACTTATATCCTGGATCATGGTCAAGTGTACCCCGATCCTGTTACGGGAAAAGGCGCTAGAAATATAAATATGAAATCGATCGACTTGAGACGACAACAAACTATCTCTACATAGTCTATGAAATAGGCGAGACATGCCAAACATGCACGGGACTACACGAATACTACCTCTACATTCTCGTGTTCCCGCGCAATTGTCCACATGTGGAGCGCGCTTTAGGGATGTGGTGGGTGTCAAAACGCGTCGACATTATATCGATTCATCGGTGTAATATCGCTAATCTGCTGTAAACAGGGTCACAGAGGTGATAGCACCTGCTCTACTGTAATTACTTGATCTACTAATATCCTGGATCATGGTCAAGAGTATTCCGAACCTGTTACGGGAAAAAGCGCTAGGAATATAAATATAAAATCGATCGAATCGAGACGACAACAAACTATCTCTACTTAAATTATAAAATTATCTAGGTTTAAGGGTAAAAATTGCTGCGCTTTCTTCACATGCAACGCTGTGTGTTTTAGAAGCGCATATAATAATGCCGTTTTATTAAGAAGGACAGCAAACCGTTTTTAGCCTTTTTCGCACTATTTTAAGAGCCCGAACGTACTTTTTCAAAACGAATGCTGGTAACACTGTAAGTATTATTGATTTTCTGTTCTCCCTTAACAGGCTTTGTTGATATCATTTTCTTAAAACTACAAAGCAAAATGACGCAAAATTTTAATATGGAAACTGAAGAACTCGTTGGTTGGACAAAAAACGACAAGTTTAACCTATTTCAAGCCTTAAAAAGTGTTGGTTCCCTCGATGTGAAGACCCTTTGTTTTTTGTTGCCTAATAAAAGTGAAGAGGATATAATTACGGCGATTGCATACTATAAAGCAAAACTGGGAAAAATAACTGATAATGCTCCGTGCTTACCGCTCGCCTCTGGGGCTGAGTCCCAGTATCCAGACTTAACAAAAGACGCTGCCACAGCCATGCGGCTTATTGCAGATTTTGAGAAAATTCCGATGCCAATAAGCGTAGACAATATTGATTTTAAAAAGATATACCACATTTTAGCTAATGCAATTGAAAGAAAACTTAATGTTGATAAAATATCATGTTTGGAACAGGACAAATGTTTAACAGGATATGTGCTAAAGTATGTTTTCGATACAATAACAATAAATTTAAAAGAAAAAGACACAAAGTAAACCTACAATATCATGACCTTACAACTTTAAGAAAATTAACTGCACAGAAAAATCACAATCCATTACGTATTTCTGAGGAGATTTTCAAGCCATATTACTCGATTCTCTAATCATTTTTAGATGTTATTAAATATTGTGTAAGTTTTAAGTAAGTACTTAGGTATTGTATTAAACATTTTTTTATTCCAGTAAAGAAAATAAAAAGCAAATAAGTAAATAATATGTGTTTTTCTTGAGGTTGATCAAGGTTATATGCTAGGGACCCAGTAACCGTATTCACAATAATTCGAAACCGTTTCCGAACCATTTGACACGAAATTCGTGAGCGGCCAATCCGTGTCGATCGATTCAATAACTCTTATTCAAAATCCCGATCGATTCGGCCACGGAAACTACCGTTTCGTAAATGTCTGTGGTTCTAATAGAAGAGCGTTTACGAAGAGTTGTTACTTTTGTTGATTGATAAATGGATTATTGGCGATTGATAACACGAATTTGTAAAAAATGCTATTAATAAGTTATATTTCGTGCAATACATTAATTTTTATATAATATTTTATTGTTTATAAGTAGAATATTCTTTTTCTTTGAAGTTAATTAGCAAAAATATAAAATTTGAAAGTTAAATTCTTTCTGTTGTTATGAACACTCATAAATATTGACAAACTAAAGTTTTTCAGAAAGTTCCCCGTTTCTTGGAGCGATTTAGTTCAGTGATTAAATTAATTAATACCCTTTCGTATCTAATCTAATCGAAAAAACCATGTCAACAGCACAGAAATGAAACAAAAACAGAATCCATGTTACCTTAAAGATATGTGGTGCATGCAAGGTGTGACAATCTCCTTTGTTGTACATGACATACACTCTTCGGGTCTTACAACGCGCCGCCATTTCGTAGCGTTCGGACATATTTTCCTCGACGAAAAATATTTTAAAATACCGTCATGTGTAGTAAAATCGTGTAAAAGTTACTGGAAAAAATGTAACAAGGCAGGAGGAATTGCCTACCACGCGTAAGTAATTATGATTCGTGGTACTTTTTTTTATTTATGTTTTATTTACTTTGGTGCAAATTTCTGACAAAAGTACAACGATGTGGCTACCTGTTTTTCGGGAAAATTCCCATTAAGTGGGGAATTCTTTATTAAATTTGTGACTCAGATCAGGTTCCGAATTTTTATTACCTATCGTATCTGAAAAGAACTTGAATGATTATAATTATGGTCTACCATACGTACTGCTATGATGTAAGCATAGTGGTCCGATTTTATAATTAAATAATATAACACCGCTTTCTGCGGAGCCCTTATTATTTTCGATCCCGATTTTATTTTAACCGGGTTATATTAGTGTAATAGGTTTCCTAGAAATAAAAACCGTAAAGACGATTTGATTCTAATTATACGAAACTGTAGAAGAGAAACCAATTGGAACCCATCATCTGCGAGTACCGTGTGCAGTGCACATTTTAATGACGTGGATTTTATAACAACCGCGAAGGGGCTACGATGCTTGGTTCCGTACGCCTTTCAAAAACGGGTAAATTAACTGAATAGCTATTTTGTTTTTTATAATTTGATGTATTTGTACCCGCCTCGAATAGCAGAATAAGAAAATAGGGCATGATAGGGGTACGGCAGGGGTACGACAAGGCTAAGGTACAGGCAGGGGTACGGGTGGGAAACGGCAGTCTTACGGCAGGGCTACGGGAGAGGTACGGCAGAGTTACGGTAGACCTAGGGGAGGGTTGCGAGAGGGGTACGGCACTGATAATGGGAGCACGATAAGGCTACGGTGGGGGTACGGAAGGGAAACGGCAGGGTTACGGTAGGGGTACGGCAGGCATACGGTAGGGATACGGAAGGGGTACGGGAAGGTGACAGGAGAGGTACGGCAGGGCTACGGGTGGGATACGGCAGGGGTACGGGAGGGGTACGGCAGGCATACGGTAGGGATACTGTAAGGGTACGGGAAAGTGACAGTGACAGGAGAGGTACGGGAAGGTGACAGGAGAGGTATGGGAGGGGTACGAGAAGGTTACGGCAGGCATACGGTACGGGAGGGTTACGAAAACAAATTGCACCGGACAGCTGTCTGTTATTTATTTTTAATAACATTGCCAGAAATGCGCAATATTGAAAATATGATCAAACTTTATTTCTATGGAGCGTACTCGGAGAGACTCCTCTTATCAACATATTTCATTACTTAACTACTGAATTTTTAAATAAATAATTACAATCAGAAATTAATAATTTTGATTAATTTATTATTGTAAAGTTGTATTGCTAACATAATACATAAAGAGGGCAAAATGGATCATGTATATGGCAACCCTAAAATTACGCAGACATATAAAATGGCGGCCATTTCTATGCTTCCCTTATGACTTAAGACACATGGATTCTGTTTTTGTTTCATTTCTGTGGTCAACAGTAAGTACCTGACTAACACCCGGTTTCTGAAACGCTTGTCAAATCATTGATTAGCTAACAGACTGTCACATTTAACAAGCTGTTAAATCACTGTGGGTTTCTGAAAGGCCAATCAATCTAAAATTAGCTAATCGACCATTAACAAGAGATTAATTTTTTCGTCTGGGTACCCCTGCTAAAATCAGTCACATCATAGCCTCCTTTATCTGTCACATTCATTCGCTCATATATGTTTTGTTTCTGTCTAACGCATTGATTTGTCTCTGTCCCTAGCGGCCTTTTGATAGCGGCGGGATATTCAACTTATAGATGAAACTCATAGCGATTGTATAGTTTTCGTGTAAAATAAAAATTATCAAAAAAAATAAAGAGCGAAAAAAGAGAACTTATAACAATATTTATGTTATAGGGTTACAGGGGTTCCAGTGGGTCAGTAATCCCATCATCATCATCATCTTTAGGCAGATAGGTAGGTCCCGGTCCACCTCCCACGGCGTACACTCCAGTCGACTCTGTTATTTTGCATCCATCGGCTCCCTAGGACCTTAAATAATAATAAAATAAATAAATAATTTATTCAATAAACTTAAGTTAAATTTAAAAGTACCTACTTATGTTAAAATTTAAGTAGAACAATTTCAAATTATTTATTACGCTAGTTATTTAAGCTGAGTAAATTAAGTAGACACATGCTATATTTTTCATTAACTAGATGCCTAAACTAAGTAAGTAGTTTACCTGTGTCTTAGGCATCGATGTTAGTAGGTCAATTTAATGTAGGTTAGTGCTTATGACTATATTTATTAATAGAACAATAAAAGTATTGGTTACATTTTGTACAGAAAGTAGTAAGTTATTGATATAATTTAAAATGAATATATTTATTTTTCGTTACATTCTAAACTAAGCGACCACTTCGAGTAGTTTTTCCGTTTCCTCGTACGATTTACCTTTCAACCAGTTCGTAAGAGTAACCTTACAACCATAAGTCTTCATGGGATGAATGCATAGGGTACGATTTATTTTATTATACAGATATGTACCAAGGAAACAGAAAAATTTATGTGAAGGTTGTGTGCGGAATAGTTCATTGCTGCACACAATATCCATTCGTCTATGGCTGGTTTGGGTTTCGGGATTTAGAGGCACTAGGGAGTGTTTTTTCATTATAGTATACAAAATGAATAATTGACGGACTGATAAAACATCACAATCCGTAAGTAATTGCGTCGTCGGGTAGCGGAAGGGACGGAAGGAACTCACTTTTAGAATAGATCTTTGTGCTCTTTCTAAGTCAATCAAAGTCGTTTTATGAATGCCACCCCATGATGTATTGCAGTAGGTTAATAAGGACTGGCATAATGCAAGATATACGGCTTTTAGTACATTTTTGCTTGCTGCGTGTCTAAGATTTTTAAACACGTATATTAGTTTCCTCATACTTGTAGTCAGCACGTCAATATGCTGTTTAAAATTTAAATGCTGGTCAATAATGATCCCTAAGTATTTTATTGACTTGGTAGAACCAAGTTTGGGGCAACCACAGACATTACCTAAGTTTAGGAGGTCGTTTGGGGTGCAGGAGTAAGCTATTATTGAATACAAATTAGGAGGAGGTTGACTAATAGAATTGTAAGAGAAAGTCATGTACTGCGTTTTGTCCGTGTTTAAAGTAAGCGCATTTTTATGAATCCATTGTGTTACTGAGAGGAAACCAACTTGCGCCAGTCTGAACACTTCACTCCAGCTATCCGCACTAAAGAGCAAGGCAGTGTCATCTGCGTAAGTAATGATTCTACCATTAGCGAGAGGGATAGTACATAGATCATTAATGTAGATCAGGAAGAGAATTGGGCCTAAAATAGATCCTTGAGGAATGCCGTATTCAATAGGGAGTTCGTCGCTAATTATATTGTCAATATAAACGCGTTGTGTCCTGTCAGAGAGGTAGTTTTCTATGAGGCGATGAGGGAGGCCCCGTATACCTAGTGAATATGTCGCAGCCATCTGGTTAAATCAGCCATTTAATGAGTAGGCTAGCCTGTTAATTAAATGACGGCATTAGATTGAATGGCTAGGCCGATTGTTGATAAAACTGTCGACTCTTAACATTTAACTTGTTGGCTTATTATAAGCCAGCCCTTTGAAGACGGCTGACGTAAAATCATGCAGGTGATTTAAATTTAGTTCTAATTTTATCCACTGCAGCACTGGTTGTCGTTAAAACAAATATGTCGTCAGACAGCTCGCATAGCAAGCAATGTTTTTGTATTTTTATCGTTTTAACTAAATTTAAAGTGTGGTACCTAGATGTTTTTAAGTAATAATAAGGATAACTTAATTTGTTCATTTTCTTTTCATACTTACAATTAGAAACAAATGTCTAGGAAAGTTTCGTGCCATTTTATATTTAATTTTATAAAATAAGAAAGTGCACTCTTCCTTTACTACATTGTTGTTAATAAGTTAAAAGTTATTATTGTGGTAAATACTATAAATTTTATAAGTACCTACTCGCAATGCAATTACTAATTGAATTTGTTGCCACTAATATTTTCGTTTCTAAATAAAAATTATATTTATTAATTCGTATTTTTTATCTTAAGTAAATTTATATAATTTACGAATGGTCACTCAAACCAAACATATATATTCTATTAACAAAATGGCTAAATAACGTTCAGCCAAGTAGCTGCACGTTACATTCAACTACTTGGCTAGTTGTCTTTTAGCCATTCAATTGAATGCCGGCGATAAATTAACGGACTAGCCTTCTAATTAAATGGCTAATTTAAGCAGATGGCTGCGACATATATTGTGACGGCATTGTCATTAAATCAATATTCCTGAATTTATCTCTTAGTGAAGTACTAGGTCTCAATTGATAAATCGCGCCTCTTCTGCAATACAAATACATTGTGCCAGTCGGCAGCGTGTCCCCATAGCAGTATGCCATAGGCCATAATACTGTGGAAATAACTAAAGTAAACTAATCTTGCTGTAGCCTCACAGAAATACCCCGTTCTTAAGTTACACCCACCATTCTTGAAGTACGACGCATACTGATGCCTAGTTCCAGAAAAACCATGATACTTACACATTTTTCAGGTGAAATAGGCATGATAAATAAAATGTTACGTGCTGTAGACACCTTGGCTTTGGAATCATAATTCATCGATCAAGAAATAAATGTACAAAATCAGAAAATAAAAACCAGCCCATCCACTTTTAAAGCAACAAAAAGGAGTGTTTTTGTTTATAACGTTTTCCCACCCATTCCATAAGAGAACGTTATTGACAATGAAAGTTTTCGTTTAAAAATGAAATCCTCTTTCGATTAGAATTATTTATTTCGAAAACATATCTCGTATACTTTAAAAATAATTGCATTTTTAAAAGTGTGGTACTTAGTTTTGACGGCCAGTGTAGTTTGTAGACTATATTTTTTTTATTTTTCACTTAACGGCGGCTGATAGTTGCCATATTGAGTTGTGTGTAAAATCATGTCTTCAGTGATACTCGCAAGATTAAGACAAACTAATAGTTGTAAGAACCATCAAAATCGGCCTATGCGTTTGGGCTCTAGAGTGCCACAAAGGAACAAACATACATACATACGCCTATGTAGGCCGATAAACACATTACCCTTCTTTGCGTAGCACAGTCGGGTAAAAACTAACAGAAAATAAACTTTTGATGCGATAAGGACTCCGTAAAAGTTGGACCGATTTTGATGAAATTTTCAGTTAGCCCAGCGAATAGGTTAGGCAACCAGTTAGCTTCTTACATACTGCCAAGATTTCGTGCAATCCTCGTAGAACGAACTTAAATTAACATCTTAACCATCATCGTTGGTAAACATAATCAGAAAAATATTGATTACGAATTGAATCACAAGCAGTTTACCTTGCATGTAGCAATTTAGTTATCATTGCACAGAAGACGTCGTTTGATACTGGCTAAATTCAGTAGGCTAAATTCCAAAGCAAAAAGCGTGAGACCAAGTCAAAGTGGAATGTATTGTTCATAGAATATGGTCCATTTATATGTCATTTATATTACGTTTGCATCTCTCCGTTTTTGAATACGATTAATGATTTATTTTGTCAATAAATACATTATTATTCCTTACTTCGCTGTTCGCAAGATATAAATAGCATAGTACATTTCGGTCACCACCCAATTTCCGCCATTTTGAAAAAATATCGAATTTGCGGCTACTCATAAAACTTATGCCAATCGATAGGAAACTTAAACATCTATCGATCACTATGTTCAAAAATGTCAAAAACGGTTGAGATATCGCAAGTCAAAGATGTACATTATCTACCGACACATGGGGAACAAATACCTCCTACTAAGTCTACTCATAGTCAAACATCTTCTAAACTACTGAACCGATTTCGATTAAATAAAGTTAGGAATCATTTCGATTAAAAGAGCTTTCAAATACAGAAAACCGCATTAAAATTGGTTCATCCGTTCGGGAGCTACAGATAGACGGATCATCATCGTCCTAGCACAGAGCCTACCAGATTATCTCCCGAGGGACACTGTCGAAAGCCCTCTGCAGATCGAGAAATGCGTAATGCAACGGTTGATTCCTACTGCAATGGGACTCCTGGAGGACCTTGAGAGCAAAGACTGGATCCATGGTGCTGCAGCCAGGCCTGAAGCCGTAGTGGCATTCCGACAAGGAGCATTGGCGAAGTCTCTGGTCAACAATCCGTTCGAGTAGCTTCATTGTGTGGCTCATAAGTTTGATACCTCGATAGTTGCCGCACTCTTGCACACTGCCTTTTCCTTTATAGATTGGTGTGATAATATTTACGCGCCACGCGTCAGTTATAAGCCCCGTAGCTTCAATCCTGTTTAATAGCTCAGTGGGCAAGAGTACGCCCCGAGTCCCCATTGTTTTCCAGGTTTCTATGGGTTTTCCGTCATGTCCAATAGCTTTTCCGTTCTTCATACGTACTAGAGACCTCTCCATGTCATCAGGGGTGATCGGGTTTATCTTATTATGCCATGGTTTGCAGGAAGCGTGGTGGTACGTAGTTGTTGGCATCGTTAGAGTGTTCCTTGAAATGACAGCACCACCGGTCTTTAATAGAGTTTGCACTTGTAAGCAAAACGCCATCCGTACCTTTTATGGCAACACACTTTGTCACATCCAGACTGGCTCGACTCCACGGTTTTGCCAGCTTGTAGACGAGCTTGTGCCCCTCCACAGAATCCAACGCATCGTAGAGCGGAGCCAGCTGGGCCGACCGCGCTTTTGCCACCGCCATTTTAGATCACCGCTTTGCTCCCAAGTACACTTCCTTATCCGATAGTGAGTTACTGTGCTGCCATTTCTTGAAACATGCCTTTTCGTCCCTAACCGCTTCACCACCCCGTATTCTTGTCAATTCGTCGGACGCTTTCGACGCGCCGAGTACTGTTCGTCCGAGTATGAGGATGGATTTCTGATAGTGAGACCAGAGCTCATTGAAGGTTTCACCCTTTGCGCTCCAATCAAGGCTTTCGGCTACCTTCATGAACTCCTGGCTCTTGCTGCTCAGAGTCCGCCACTTAATAGACGGCACGCAGCGTTCTGCCGTAGGCCGTCTACTACTCACCCGTACGACTATGACTCGGACTCGGTGCTGAGTAGTGAGGCATTCCCCCTGGATGATCTTGCACTGGGATACGTGACTGATGTCAGGTCTTCAGATCAGCAGATAATCGATCTGTGATTGGTGCGGGCCACTTTTGTAGGTCGTTCGGTTTGGAGGTATTCTGGTCTTTTCTGGAAGCAGGTGTTGTTGACTACGGTTAAGTCGGCGGAGAGTGAGGTTCGGAGAATATCTTTTCCCTCACTGTTTCGCTGGCCATAACCAAATCCATCGTGCACTCGACCGAACTCCTCGCTCCTCTGGCCCACATGACCGTTGAGGTCCGCACCAAGCACAATCTGTTCGGAGGATAGTATACGTGGCAGGGTATTTTCGAAACTGTTACAGAAGGCAGTCTTTTCCGTGTCAGCGCAGCCGGACTGGGGAGAATAGGCGCTAATGAGGTTGGTTGTTATACCCTCAATTTGCGCCTTGATTACCTTGAGTCGATCGCTTACTCTGTTCACCTCCAGAATGTCGTTCCGGAACTCGTCGCCCACCACAATAGCGACCCCATTCCTCCCTTCTACCGATCCGGTGTACAACAGCTTGTATCTCTGCCCGATTTCCCTAGACTTGGAGCCACGCCACCTCGTCTCTTGCAGGAATGAAACCTGAACGCGGCGCCTATGCAACAAGTAAGCCAGCTCTTGAGACCGACCGGTCAGAGACCAACGTTTAGGGTGGCGAAGCGGAG